>OV049924.1:332804621-334042802 GCA_920104205.1 Eupeodes latifasciatus | reverse complement strand
TTATTAATGCGGAGGCGGCAATAAAAACAATACCCACTAACGAAACACAAAATGAAACAAGAACAATCATAAATAAAAAACTCAAAAACTTAATCAAAAACAATAGCATCAATAAAAAACTACACATGAAGTACAAAAAAGATAAACAAAATTTAAAACAAATAAAACAAAAACTAATAGACAACAATGCAATTATAACCAAAGCAGACAAAGGCAACACAATGGTTATCATCAACCAACAAGACTACATAACAAAAACCCAAGACTTTTTTGACAACAACAACATACAAAAACTTAACAATGATCCAACTATTAAATACACCAAAGAAATTAACAACGCCATCAACAATAGTAAACAATTATTTCCCAACCAAAACACGAATAAATTCAAACAACCAAATGCAATAGCCCCACAATTCACAGGATTGCCAAAAATACATAAACAAGGAACACCAATAAGACCACTTATTAACTACACAACAGCACCAGGATATAAAATAGCAAAAACACTACAAAAAATCATAAAAAGCAACATCAATTTAATTAATAATCACAGCATCCTAAACAATAAAAACCTAATAGAAAAATTACAAAACTTAAACATATCAACAAATTACAAACTTATATCATTTGATGTCACCAATATGTACACAAACATACCGATAGAAGAAACAATACAAATACTCAAAGAAAATCTAACCACCACCGCAACCATCAACACTCTACAAATAAACGAACTAATATTTCTATTAAAAACAATACTTAAACAAAATTATTTTACCTTTAACAATGAATATTACAAACAAACCGAAGGACTTGCCATGGGATCACCTCTAAGTGGATTATTAGCCGACATTTACCTCAACCACTATGAAAATAAGTACATTTTATCCACTCTCAACCCACAAAAACAAAAAATCATTTCATATTCCCGATACGTCGATGATACTTTCGTCATATTTGATGGAACAACTAGACAAATAGACATTTTAACTAAATACATTAATAGCATAAATACAAAAATAAAAGTTACAGCAGAATTAGAAAATAACAACAACATAAATTTCCTAGACTTAAACATAACTAAACACAACAACAAATTAAAATATAAAATATACAGAAAGCCCACAACCACAGATATAATCATCCATAAAGACTCACACCACCCACTTTCCCAAAAGATGGCAGCTTTTAATGCTTTTATACATCGATTAATAAATATTCCTATGGACACATATGACTACAATAATGAACTAAATACCATAAAACAAATCGCACATGCAAATGGATACAATACATCTATAATAGACAAATTACTCCATAAAAAGAAAAGAAATCACACCAACAACAACACAACAATTAGACCCAACAACAATACTTACACATCAATTAACTACACAAACTTTCTACCACAAACTCTACAATACGAGTTCAAAAAACATAACATAAACATTTCATTTAAAACTAACAATAACATACAAAACATACTAAAACCTAAAACACAGCAAAATGTCAAAACATATACAGGAGTATATAAACTTAATTGTGACGACTGCAACAAATTTTACATCGGTCAAACCGGCAGATCTTTTTACGAAAGATTCAAAGAACACAAGCCGAAAGCCAACACCAGATCGAATTTTGCCCTACATCTCATCGACGAGAACCACAATTATACAAATTTTGACAAGAACTGCACCCCACTTCACCTGTGCAAGAAAGGACGCATACTCGACGCAACCGAAGAATATGAGATTTACATAGCATATAAACAAGAACAAAACAATTTACTAAATGATAAGTTGACACTAAAATCAAACCCACTCTACGACACCGCCATCAAATATCACAACAACAAAAACAATAGACAAAATTAGTTATCAAACTTATAATCCACTATACAATAATAACAACAACATAATAGAAGAACCCCCAATGCTCAAACTATAGCAACAACAAAAACAGAAATTGACGTCAAACACACAACTTATTAAACAATCGAAAATAATAATAGAAGAGCTTCAAACCTGCATTAAAGCTACAACATCAAACATCAAGACAAATAATAAATAAAAATTAATGCAGCCAGTCAGTTATACTATACGCCCGATGATGGATGACAATATCCGAAACGCGTCGCGATACATCATATAATTATTTTAAAGTTGTGAAAATTATTGCTTATTCAAATAAAATAATAAATATAAAATTAAAATTTTAATATTCGTTTTTATTTTTATTTTTTATTTTCGTTTTCTAATATTACTACCCACAACCGGAGACAACCACACCATGTAATTAAATTATAGACCAAACTGAAGATGTTTGAGACTGAAACAAAACACGGAACGTGCGTCAGCTGTTTAAACCAGTGTTGCCAAAAAGATAATAGCTGAAAAATCACCCTTTATAACTTTTAAAACTAAAAATCTCGTTGAAAAAATAGATTTCGAAATCGAATGCAAAATATTGTTTTTAATTTTTAAATCTTTTAGAATAATTCAAATGACAGCTTTTGTAATAAAATACGAAAACCTACAAACCTTTCAAGCAAGACAAATCGACAGACGGGATGGGAAGTTATCAGTGTGGGTCGCATCCCAGCCTCTTTTTTATTTTACTGTTAAGAAGGAGTTTTGGATGTAGGTGTGCTGAATATGTCCATTGTGCTAACTTCATTGTGAATGATCCCTTTCAAAAAGGATTTCTAAATTGAGAGAAAGTGAAATAGGGTATAAAAACCGATCTTAGCTAATAGCCGAAAAAGGTGTAGAGCTTAGAACTTTACCGTAATTAAGACGGACACAATTAAGTAAGCTGGGTTGCACGTGAGGAGGTCACCAAGAAGTCGCTTTTTGTGAGATATCCAGACTGAACAGATTGTTTTTAAAAAGTTGAGAAAACAGAAAATCATTTTGCGAAAAATTTTGGGAATTTTTCTTGTTGATAAGGTAAATTACTGTGGGAGTTTTTAGAATAGAAAAACTAAGTTAATTGTTTGAGGAGTGAGAAAAAAACACTTAATGACTTCAAAAGTTAGGGCCAGGTGTGCCAGGATAACTGAAAGCTGATTGATCTAAAACAAAAAATAGCATTGTATTGTTGTTCGGCAAAGTGTGTCTTTGATTTTCATCTCGGAAAGTTTATCAAGATCTTTAAGGAATGCCCTTCCGAAGCTTAACATTCTGCATGCACTCCTATCGGTCAATGTCCGGTACTTGCAGTGACCCTTGGCTATATCATGCCTGGGTCTGCATAAAAGTTCGATAGAACTGTTTTTTGTTATAGGTAGGCCATATCTTTTTGGATACAGCACAGTCCGTTAGACTTATCCACCTGCGGTAAGATTCTTTCAGAAAAATTGAGAACATTTTGCCCTTCATAGCTCCAAGAGAAATATTTTCCCTTTCCGCAACTTAGCTATAAAGGGTTGATCCTTGCCGGGCAAACTCATCAGCCCTTTTATTTTATGCACTTGATTACCCTACATCCCCTGAACATTTCACAATTTTCAAGACTAGAGTAGGGACACTCACTTTTGGACATGGTATAGGTAAAAAGTGTCTCAGAGAGCTTGCCCTGGATGCCGTTTCACACCACACTAGCATACCTTTGCTGTTGGTTGAGAGCTCATGCACAATCGATACTTGGAGGTCATCTCTGATAACCTCACTTAGAGTATGCGATTGCACTGACACATTTCCTTTTTTTTTGGACACCCAATCTTACTCTTTTTTTCAGCTGGAAGGGCCTATTTCTGAGATCTGTTACGCTCAAATGCCTTTTCTTAAGTATCCTAAAGGTTATTGTACTTGTCAATAACATTTTGATACTTTATTTTGTCTTCAGCGCCCTTGTCAAGAATTTTTCCGGCTGTCTCATTTTTCGCAATTTTTTTAAGAAGAATGCCTGATGACTTTTTATTTCCTTGAGTAGCTCTGCTCGGCTTAGGAAGCACAGGAGTACTATGGTTGGTACTTGCTGTGCTCCCTGGGGTTTGGGAAGCATCACAGCATCGAAAGTTCCAGTGTTATGAATACTCCCGTTACGGTCTCATCCTCAAAGTCGGCGGATGGTCCTTAGTTCTCACTGTCAGTAACGTCCATAAGGAAAATGAAAATTTTGGTTCCACGAGTAGGTTGGACGCGAAAGGTCGGCCCTAGCAGAGCCAATTGCCGGAGTAAGGCAAGAAAATAAGGCGGACCAAGCCAAAGCACCCGAAAGAGTTCGTTCGGCTGTATTACCCTCTATCCTTTCATTCTTCGGCACGGATTATAAAAACGCTCACACCACCATTAAAAATTAGAGACCCCGTATTTATGATCAAAACTCCTTGCTGTAGGTTGAACTATAGAAGAGTAAAGGAAATCACAAAGAAATCCTCCTTGTCTAAGCTGATCCCCCCCCCCCCCGTCTTGAAAAGTCTCAAGACAGACGAATAGAGGAAACCCTTAAGAATTCGTCCTCGCCTAAGCTGATCCCCATCTTGATAAGTCTCAAGATAGCTACTGCCCGGTACACACGATTACGTTTGATACGCGAGGATTTTTCCTAGTTGTAATACTCACAACTCCGCCTTAAGTAATGCTCATCAGTATACTCGCAAGCCCAATTTCCATCGTACCGTCGAATACAAAGATTCGTTCTTAGGCCGGTCGTATTACGAGAATGTGGAATGTTTCACCACACTCTGTTATTTAAAATAAATGTGCACCGACATTTCTTTTAAATAACGCTCTCTACCTTTTTTAATGCTCCGCCGATGTATTCGTCATAAGAAGGGTACTACAAACCCTTTTAGTAAGTGCTCATTATAAGGAAAACAATATTTATTTGCTAAAATTTTTATAGCAAACATGTTGGTTACCGCAAAACAACATTGATCAAATTTGACAACTGTCACTGTATAACGAATAATAATAATCAATGAGGCATTACACAACCGAACACGCTTTAATAGTTGAATAATTGTTTGATGGCCATGATTCGACAGATTAAAAATGCGTGACGATAAATCCCAAAATCCCAAACACCTCATACTTCTCGTATACTAAACAATTTCAAAACCATCAATCCGCGAAACACAAGCTATAGAAAATAGAAAAAAACTTTCTTACCAACCGTCTCCCTTATTTTAACAGCTCATAGCACCACCTGCTGGAAATGGAGGCATACCACATCACAACAACAACTGAAACCAAACTCGACTCAAGGGATGGTTCAGACAATAGGGTCAGTTGGACATAGCTGTATAAGGATGCCAAGAATAATTTTATTACTTCAACTCAATTTTTATCTTAAACCCAAGCGAGCGCCACAACTAATTTTTTCTTCGCGATTTTATTTTGGCATCGTCAAAGCCATAAAAGTCATAACCGTTGTTATTTTATTTTCTTGATACAGGTACTCACTTGGATTCCAACTCACCTTTAAGAAAACTGTAGACACGAGGAATTTAGGCAGGTGCTGTGCAGGGAGGTTCTTAATACCTACATATATACAAAAATTGAGACTACGCCGCCGTTGTTGTTTGGTTGCGGTGGCGGGCGTCCTTATAGCTTATCCTTAACGTCTTTGGCACTTATTCAACAGCATTCAGTAATAACACTTTCCGTCTCCGCATTGCAGTACCTACCAAGATTGCCATGAAGCGTAAGGATAAACAAAATAAAAACAAGCAAAAGGAATACAAAAAATATATAGGTACATACTTAATCGGAATCTTTCTTATACGACGACTAGTCGAGTATATATAAATGTGTACTGTGTATGTAAGTACAGTAAGACCAGGGGAAGTGCCTTACCTTAAATGCTTTACGGGTTTGATAGTTATAAGAAAACCACTTAAGTACTGTTATTTTAATTTACATACTTTACTTTAGTTGGCGCTACGACGGCGGCGCATCGGGGTCCTGGGTATCAAGTAATACAACCCGTAAGCTTACTCGATCTCCACCTTGCTGTCTAAAGTTTCGAATACCAAGCCGGCGCGCGTGTGTCGGCCTCAACTTGCTCACTTTACCGGAGATGAGGTCTGCCTCTACTTCTGGTTCCTTCAGGCTTAGCGTTTAATACCCTACGGGCTGGAGCTTCGATGTTCATTCACTCTACCTGCCCTAGCCAAGCCATCTGAACCGTTGAACACGTAGTTTTTTTTACCAGTAGCAAGTCCGTAGAGTTCGTGATTGTATCGTCTCCTTTAGATATTATTTTGCCTCTAGACACAAACTGTATCGTACGTAGAACCTTCTTCTCGAAGATATCAAGGGATCCTTCATCCATCTTGGAAAGAGTCCACTCCTCTTTGTTGTCTTCAGACTCGATACCGGAAAAGGCACGCGTAACTGCTCGTTTGGTTATTACCATAATGTGGAAGTCATCTGCATATCCAAGATATTTCAACACTCACTCAAGAACAATATAGAAGCCTTTTCGAAGTCCTCTGGTGGTTTCGAAATTTTCGATTGAGTCTCTATCTCTACCAATTTTGACACAGCAACGAGAATTCACCTGATGATTCGTATCATTTTGGCAGGGATACCAAAACTCGACATGGCACGGTATAGTTCGTTCCTGTTGACACTATCATAGGCTGCTTTGAAATCAATGAAAAAATGATGGGTATCGATGTTATATTCTAAGGTCTTCTCCAGGATATGGCGTAGAGTGAAAATTTTGTCGATGGGAGATTTTCAGGCCTGAAGCCATAGTGATAATGGCGAATCAGTTCATCTGTGAATGGCTTCAGGCGTTCCCGTAAAACGCTAGACAGGATCTTGTAGGCGATGTCTCTGTAGTTTATAGCGCAGAAAAGGTAGTCACCTTTCTTATGGATCGCACAGATAGTGCTTTCTTCCGACCAGATATTGGTTATGAGTTGGTGCATGCTCAGATCAGCTCCCGCGTGCTTGAAACGCTCCGCCTGTAAATCGCCATCACCGGCAGATTTGTTGGACTTCAATCTGGTTATGGTAACTTTAATCTCATTCAGGTTGGGTGGGTTGAACTCCAGATCATCAACCAAATGGATTTGTGGAGGCTACTGGTTGGCGGGATCGTGGGCTTCATTGCCATTACGCAGCTGGTCAAAATGATCCTTCCAAATTTTTAGCATCAGATGCATCTCCACTACAGTATTTCCCCTTCTTATCTTGCTAGTAAATCCCGTTGTTTGCCTCTTGACTCGTCTATAGAAACTTCGCACCTTTATCCTACAAAAGCATCCCTGAATTTCCTGATCTTGACCCCGCTCATGGGCGTTTTTCTTTCTTCCGAGCAAAAAGTTCTCATCCCTTCTTTTATTGAGATAGAACTGACGGGAGATTCGTGTCCTCCTTTGCTGCCACAGTCTGACATAGACCCCAACAATATCAGTCCATTCATCCGAAGCTATTACTTGTTTTTTCATCACAATCGGGTTTTCCTTTCATGGCCAGCTTGTGAGACCTGCGCATGACTTATAGATCGTTGGAGGTGATACTTCAGAGCGATCTCTGGTTTTTTGCTCCTGCTTCCTGAGAAGGTGACTCAGGTGTCACAGCTTTGGACCCAATGGATCCAACGTTCGCCGTTAGTTCACCTTTCCGCTATTTAACGGGCACCACTAGGAGGTGACGATGCGAGTTTCCACCATTAGGTACTGTTATATACATATTTATACAAATTTTACAAAAATGAGAACAAAAAAAAACATTCTGGTAATGTTATGTCAAAAATAGGCTCCACAATTTGTAAAGCCTGTTTTTCAGAAATGTGGTTTTCAAAATTATTTCGGGCAAGTGTTCAAATAATTGCATCCGAGAGGCCCAATTTTCGACCACTTTGGGGTCTTTTGTCAGCAATAATGCGTGGAATATTCTCTTCCAAGGCCACAATCATCTTGGGCTTATCTGATGCGTAGAAAAGCAACTTCACATAACCCAAATCAAATTGAAACCATACGTCTTAAAAAACATCAGTTAGTAGCTAAAGATTATTACTTTTTTATTCTTGAAATTTTTGTCTCCTTTCACCTCAAACGATTTATTTTTCTGGAAGAAAATAAGGCGGTTATATTAATGAATTCAAATGTACCCCTTAGATGAGTCATACATAAGAGTGCTTAAAATATTGGTTTTTAAAAATAAAGATACTTAAAGAGGTTAAGCACTCGAGTGAGATACACTTATCCGGGTTTTACTGTAAGTAAGTATATTGAGTAGATGTTTTGGTTGTGGTTTAAAATAAGAAGCAATTGTTGCATGCAACATGCATGTACTGTACACACTCTTTGAGTGGGTGAAAAAAGCAGATGGTAGTTTGAAACTTTGCTGAGTGTATTCAATAAATTTAGAGACATTTTTGAGGCTGGTTTTATTTTGAAGTTCCTTAAGTGTTCGTGTGCACGAAACTTCGTGCTGGTTATTTTTCATAATTGTTTCGAATTTTTTTCTTAATTCAGAAGAATGAATAAATACTAAAGAATCGAATTTGAATTCAACATATGAAAGGATTGAGTAACTAACAATATTGCAACACATTTTTGATTCAAATTATCAAGATCAAAACAAAGGAGGGAATGATATCAATGCTGGGTCATTTGCATGCTTACCCTAATTAACCACACACAATTTGTGTTTATGTTTTTGTTTAATCTTAATACGAAAAAATTTAAATTTTGTTCTTATATTTATTTGCATTTGCTTCCTAAGCCTACAATAATTTCAATTCCAGTAACATGATGGATAAATGTATTTAATAGTTTCTACTGAAGTGGGGAGCTTATTCTGCTTATGAAAAGGAGACTTTTAATAAAGCCGTACGTCAATATACGTGAGGAAACATCTTTATAGTTATTAGTTTATATTCCGAACGGCTAGATTGAGAAAGCACTTTTCATGACAAGAATTACTCTTTGAGAATTTGTCAATTCCTCGCAAGAGGCAGTACCCGTAAAAAAAATTGTAGGTGTCACAGGCAGGGATCGAACCCAAGACCTCTCGCATGACAGTCCAACGCACTTTCAAATTCATTTTTATTACTTTAATCTTAAACCTATCTTAAAGCTATACAAAAATTCATAAAACTAGCCTAATTAACCATAACTTACAACTAACTTACTGGTCCCATACGGACACTCTAAGTTAAACTATAACACTTAATACTAATGCCTTTCGGCCCTAAGATCTATTTAACTTTAATTCAATTTTATTTATTTTTGTATTCATTAGAAAATTAAAAAAAAAAAACTAATATCAATATCCTTCTTTATTTTTACTTAAAAACTACTTAAAAGTAGGTCCTTAAATAAAACCTAAAACTAACTTAAACTACCTATTCTACATATAAACTACTTAAAACTAGAACAACCACAGCAGCAAATCTAACTATCTAACATTTTTTGTTTTTCATTTTTTATTTTCCTTTTTTTTCATGTTTTTTTTTTAAATTATTTTTTTTTTGTGCCACCATGCCTATTCTACTTCAAACTAAACCCTAAAACTATAAAACAAGTATGTAAGCCGGCCAAGGCTTAAAACCCCATCCCGACTACCCACTATCAAGTGCCGATTGAAGCCACCAAACTGGTTCTTCTGCTTCACCCTATCAGTTCGGTCCCGTTCGGACACAGCCCTACTAAGCCGAAGGAGCTCTGCTCCGTCTTGTGCCATGACGTCCCGATTGTACAGGAGTCGCCTATCCACGGTTTGTCGTCTGACGTGGTATAGATTAGCGGAACTGCCAATATGAGGGCCATGTAGCAAATTACCTTTGCTCTGGGTTCAAGCCGACTGCTGTAAGACAGCCGTTTCGTCAGAGCCTATATATGTATGTCTGTCGAAATATAAATACTGATCTAATACCGAGGTACTTCACTACACTTTTGCTCGCTAATCGCTGCCCGTGAAGATCAACGATGACCATCTTGCGCCAATTCTTGCACGTATCCCTCGTGGCCCTAGCCAACTTCTGGACATTTATTTTCAGTTTCCAGTGGTCGCAATATCGCTGAATCTTGTCGAAATCACGCTGCAAGAGAATTCTAATAACCTCAACCTTTAGGGCCGTTCTGTACGCAATTAGATCGTCGGCGTACGCAATTGCTTTTGTAAGACTACCTATCAGATCGCTGGTGTAAATGCTGAAGAGAATCGGTGAATTCACCGCTCCCTGTTGAAGACCATTTTTAATTAAGAATGTTGTGGTAGAAGTTACATTGCCACTTTTGACAACAAACTTTCTACCGTTAAGCATATCATAAAGTATATACAATAATGGTTTGCTTATATGCCAAGCCTGCTCAGCTTTAAGTAAAGACCCTCTAACCATACGGTGTTAAAGGCCTTTTACAAATCAACCAGAACAGCACCTGTGCATTTTTGTTTTGTTTTATTCCATTGGATATCAGAAACGAGTTTAGACGCAGCATGAATTGTGCCATGACCAGCCTTGAACCCGAACTATTTATCCGGAATTATTTTGTTGTCCGCAGTCCACTTAGTCAGAGACATATTAATGATTTTTTCGAAAACTTTGCTGATGCTCGGAAGAAGACTTATCGACCGAAGATTTGACGGTTGGAGTTGTCCTTTCCCTTTTTTAGGAGAGGATGAACCACAGTGGTCTTCCAATGCACTGGATAATATGCATTATTCAGTGCATTATTGAAGAGTGTGGTGTAAATGTCAATTGCCTCCATCGGTAAATGTCTTAGTACAACGTTGGATATACCATGGACATGTGGTGACTTTTTGTTTTTTATTGAGTTGAAGATGAGCTGACTAACAAGGGACTTGGTCCCGTTTGCTCGGCGATTATGGCATTTGCCAAGGAATCGTCATTGAACCGCATGAAACCGCGGTTCTCAGATCGCCATTGTGTCATATAATTTCGAAGGTAAAAGTGATTAAGTAGGGCTCTGTTTTCCAGGTCGTGGTTGGGGCGAATGCTAACATTCACCTTGTACACTTGCTGGAAAGCAGCTCCTACCGCCTCCACCTTTTCCTTCGGATCTTCAATTATAAAAAAGTCATCTTAAAAAATGGCTTCTTCTGGATCTATTTGCGCTGTCCTGAGTACGTCTCTGATCTCTTCAGTTCTTTGGAGTTTCAGACACGGAAGGTCATTATCGTTCTTTTTCATGAATATCTTGTTGATTTTAGGGAACATACTAGGGTCACTGGAATTAACCGACCGGATCTTGCGGTCCCAGTACTTGTTAATTGATAACCTGTAGTTCTCCTTAATCAACAGATTGACATTTTTTATTGACGACTTCAGTGTCCTAACCTCCAAGTCGTTTGGGTCTGTAAGTCGTCTGTGCGTCAATAAGGCCAACGCACTAACCATCATGCCACGTGTACCACGGATCCTCGAGTGTGCTTTTCCCAAGAAAAGTAAAACTGGTCAAATTGAAATGAAACCACAAAACAATAAAGGCTAAAAACCTATGAACCAATAACAACGCCAGCCCAGAAACCATATTCTCAATACCTATGATCAACACCGAGCAACCACCTTTGGTTGAACGTTCACGTTTGCAATTTCTCTTCAAATTCTCCAATATGACTTTTCTCTCTTGCTGATCTTTGAAGCATATTATATGTACATACGTCCTAAGCTTAAGTATGAATCCCATGTCTGGGCTGGTGGTTAGTTTATTACTTGGACATTTGGACCAGTGTTTTTGTCATTGACTTATTTATGTCACTTCAACATTGTGCTGGTCAACACACCAAGGCATTGTAACAGAAATCTACGAACAAAAATCCGTAATTGGCAACCCCAGCCACCACGATGCTTCCGCCACGCAGAACAAAAAAGTCATTCTATTGACTATTTTAGAAGTCAAGTTGACTATTAAATACTTAATTTTCAGCCAACGACCGCGATAGTCAATAAAAGAACTTTTCTTGAAAAAAATTGAAACTCCGGTGTTCAAAGCGAAAATCGCTGTAGTCAATACAACACACATGTTAGTCAATATGACAACTGCGTTCGTCAATATGACAACTGCGTTCGTTAATATGACAACTGCATTCGTCAATATGAAAACTGCGGTAGTCAATATTACAACTACGGTAGTCTATATGAAAATTTTCGATGGTCAGTTTTGGTAGTCAACATGTCAACCAAATTGTCATATTGACTATCGAAGTTGTTCCATCGCCTACTTTTGTTGTCATATTGACTACCCGAAATTGAAAATCGAAAATTGTTTTCAAATTGACTATTTTGGTAATAGTTGGCCAAATTTCAAGTTGGTTATCGATCATTGTCAATAGAACAACTTTTCTTTTCTGTGTAGGCGACCTTAGAGCGTTTCAAAAAAAAAAAAATTATATCTATTAATATTTAGGTAGTCCGCATCGCACTTTTCGATTTCCCATAAGAATAACACAGGAACACATTTTTTTTTCTTCTGATTTTTATATCTAACGAACGATAAATTGCATTGCAATACCTCTTATGTATTTTGTAGAGAATTGAACGCTCTACAAAAAAAGTCTGATGTCACTTTTTGATAAATCAACTCAGTCGAAAGTTATTCAAGATCAAAGTTTAATTTACCCTTAATTAAGGCGTTTTCTTTACAATACTCTTAAATTTATAAGATAACTAGTTTCAAAACAAACTGAAAGTTTATTTCTAAGCTCTCAGAGTTTTTTAAAAAAAAACAAAACTCTTATATTTTGCCCTCAAAGATTGCTGAATTTTTATTAATCAAACAGTTTTATTTTATTATTTTTTTATTGATAATTATTCTGTGTTTCAATTCAGTGAATTTTATTTTGTCATCTCTATCTGTATTGGTTTTAGTAATTTTTTTATTTGCAATGACTGGACAATTCAGAGTAGATTATTGTAATATTCGTGGGCTAAGGGCAAATTTTTTATTGGCATACCGCCATACTGTTTCATACAGGCCAGCTGTTTTGGCACTAAGTGAAACCCAAGTAGGTGAGGATTCCGATCCTACTGAATTTTTTATTCATGGGTATAGCTTAGTGCCTTTATTCTTTTCCCACCATGGCCTCGCCATATACATTAGGAATGATGTTGCTTATCAGCTCTTACCACAATATGGTCTTTGCACCAATTCCTTTTTTAATTATATGTGGTTTAAATTCTCCGTAAATAAGCAAATCATTCACTACTGCTTCCTTTATCGAAGCCCAAATTTAGACAGAGTATCAACTTCTCGTGAATTTGATGCTTTGTCTGACTCCATCCAAAGAATTGTTTCGTCCTATCCTCGCACTGAAATCGTTGTTACGGGCGATTTCAATGTACACAATTCTTCATGGCTTCAACATTCAGGCCAGACAACACCCGATGGAGTGTGTGCAGAAATCTTCGCTGAGTTGAACCACCTAACTCAGCTGGTCAACGAGCCCACCCGAATATCGGACGTTGAAGGTCGAGCAGAAAACACTCTTGACTTGTTTCTTACCTCTGACCCTGATAAGTACACTGTTAGTGTTCTATCTCCTCTAGGCACATCTGACCATTGTGTCATATCAGCTAATTTCTCGTGTAAAAACTCTCCAGTTAAAGAAAGAGCTCCTACGAGAACCGTTTGGCAATACGAGAAAGCCAACTGGGACGGTCTCAATAATTACTTCAGGATCTTTAACTGGTCACTTTGCTTCCTCGATAGTGACGTTGACGCCAGCGCTGATATGATCACAAGTTTAATTCTCCTGGGAATGAGAACTTTTATTCCGAATAGGGTTAAAAGTATCAGACCTAAGGAAAACGCATGGTTTGATGCGAGCTGTAAAGAGGTTATTAGGGCCAAAGAGGTAAGTTTCCGTTGCTATAAGGCCAACCGTACTGAGGAAAGCCGGAAAAAGTTCAAACAAGCCAGGAAGGCCTGCAACGCCCATATTCGACGAACCAAATTTTTACATGACCAAAAATTACGGCAAAAAATACTGCAATGTCCCAAAGGCAGTAAAAATTTTTGGTCATTTGTAAAAAACATGAGGAATTCTTCATCTTCTTCGGTTCCTACGCTCGTTGTCAATGACACTCCATTTGTTAGCTCTTTAGAGAAAGCTAATCTCTTTGCTAGGCAGTTCGCCGCCAATTCTACGCTGCCAGTGAGTGTTATGACTCCGCCTGTACTTGAGCGAGTTAGTGATTCTATGGGACCAATCTTTTTTCGCACTCGTACTGTGGCAAAAGTCCTAAGAGATCTAAACACACATAAATCCGCTGGTCCGGATGGTATCCCCGCTATTGTTCTGAAGAGGTGTTCTTCAAACCACTGCGTAAGCTTTTTCATCTGTCCTACTCCTCAGGTCTCGTTCCGAGTGGATGGAAAACTGCATTTGTCCAGCCTATTCCCAAAAAAGGCGAATCTTCCTCACCCTCTAATTATCGACCGATTGCACTTACGTCCCTTCTTTCCAAGGTCATGGAAACGCTGATAAATTATCAGCTTAAGAAATATCTCGAAGACCGAAAGCTTCTTAATGACCGGCAGTACGGCTTTCGCAGCAATAGGTCCACTGGTGATCTCATGGTTCATCTCACCGAACAGTGGAGCAAATCTTTACATCGCTTTGGAGAAAGTAAGATTATTGCACTTGATATTTCAAAAGCATTTGATAGGGTTTGGCATCAGGCCCTCTTATCGAAAATGCGTGCTTTCGGTTTTCACGAATCCCTGCTTCATTGGATTAGTAATTACCTTTCGGATCGTTCAATACAAGTAGTATTGGATGGGTTCAAGTCTGAAAACCACAAAATAAATGCTGGTGTGCCCCAGGGCTCTGTTCTATCTCCAACACTCTTTCTCATTTTTATTAATGATCTCCTGTCTGCAACTTCTAATCCAATACATTGTTTCGCTGACGATAGTACTCTTAGCTTTTCATATTCGTTTTCAGACTCACATCCCTCTTCTTCGGATGTGGAACTGCAACGACAAAATATGATAAGTTCATTAAATTCCGACCTAAACAGCATTCTACAATGGGGATTAAAAAACCGCGTGGAATTTAATGCTTCGAAAACGCAATGCTGTCTTGTATCGTTAAAGCGAGATATACCCCAATTGCCATTATCCATGGATGGCACTTGCATCGAGGAGACTGAACATCTCGATATTCTCGGTATGTGTATCACCAACCACCTTTTGTGGAACGAACACATACGCGATGTCGCCAAAAATGCCGCAAGATGTTTGGGTTTTCTAAGGCGATGCAAGAAGTTTTTCTCCCCCTCTGATCTGGCTGTTATTTACAAGACTTATATACGTCCAAAGCTTGAGTATAACTCCCATCTCTGGGCTGGTGCTCCTGCAACTTACTTAAGCCTCTTGGATAGTATTGAACGTAGAGCATTTAAATTGATAGATGACAATATCATCATAAGTTCATTTACTACGCTTGAACATCGTCGTAAGGTCTCTTGTCTGACTCTTTTTTACCGTTACTTTAACGGCTTATGCTCTAGTGAAATAGCCAGTTGCATTCCTCCCCTTAAACAGTTCAACCGTAATACTCATCAGTATACCCTCGAGCCCAACTTCGGCCGTACTGTCAAATACAGAGATTCGTTCTTTAGCCGTACTACGCGAATGTGGAATGCCTTACCACACTCTGTCTTTCCTAGTCATTGCAATATTCAGGAATTCAAAACCAATGTGCACCGACATCTCCTTTTAAACCCTCTCTCCTCTTCCTAGTGCTCACACTGTGCATCTGCATAATAAGGGTAGTAATATCCCCTTGAGTGTTTGCTTATTATAAAAAAAAAAAAAAAAAAGTTTTAAAAAAATTGCGCTCGAAAACAGCTGAAATTTTTCTGTTTGATTAATAAAATTTCAGCAATCTTTGAAGGCAAAATATAAGAGTTGTGTTTTTAACTTCCCATAGGAAGTTATTGTAATGGGTCCGATTTGTCAAATTGAAAATGTTGACATTTCTCGACGTTTCAAGGTCCCTAGAGTCGAAATAAAAGATTTTTAGAAAGATGTCTGTGCGTGCGTGTGTACGTACGTCCGTATGTCCGTATGTCCGTACGTTCGCGACGTTTTTTTCGTTGTCCATAGCTCAAGAACCAGAAGAGATATCGACTTCAAATAAATTTTAAATTAAATTAAATTTTGTAAAGGGCTCTCAAGAAAATTGCGTGGGTGGTTTTTTTACCATAGCAGTTTAAAAAAAAGGTGAAAGTTTTGGTTAAACCTAAATATCTCATGAACCAATGACGCTAGAGACTTGAATTAAATTTTATAATATATATTGTAACGTGATACAAAACAATTATATTTTTGGAAAAAAATATAATTAATGTTTTTTTTATAAATCAAAAAAAAAAAATGAAAAAAAAAAATTTGTCACCTCGAAAATTTTACGACTAAAATATGATTTCATCTCCAAAACAATTTTGTGCAACAAGGAATAATGTTTTTGACATTTGATAAAATTTTGGGAAAAATCTAATTGACAGTTTTTTTTATAAAAAATAAAAAACTTATACAAAATGAATAAAAGGTGGTAAAAAATGATTTTCGACTCAAATATCTTTTCAAAACTTTGAGATATTGGCTTTAATCTACTTTTATCTTTCAAAATATATTGTTTTCAACATTCAGTAAAATTTTGAAAAAAATCGAATTGACAGTTTTTTTTTACAAAAAATTAAAAACCGACAAAAAAATTTAACAAAAGTTGTCAAAAATTGATTTTCGACTCAAATATTCGTTTTTTTTCAAAAATTTGAGATAATGGCTTATAACTAATTTTAACTTATAAGAAATATTGTTTTCAACATTCGATAAAATTTTGAGCAAAATCGAATTGACAGTTTTTCTTTATAAAAACCTTAAAAAAAACAATACTAAAACTTGGTAAAAATTTACTTACGACTTAAATAGCTTTTCAAAAATTACAAATATTGGCTTCAAACTTATTTTATTTCACAGAAAATATTGTTTTCGACATTCATATATCATTCGATATAAGAATCCAACAGTCCGTTTTTTTATAAAAAAATAAAATCTACAAAAAATAGTACGCAAATTTGGTAAAAACTGATGCATATAGACAAACTTTTAAGCAAGACAAATCGACAGACGGGATGGGAAGTTATCAGTGTGGGTCGCATCCCAGCCTCTTTTTTTTTAACTCTGAGAGCTTAGAAATAAACTTTCAGTTTGTTTTGAAACTAGTAATCTTATAAATTTAAGATTATTCGCGACATTTTTTCTTCGTCAATAGCTCAAGAAACAGAAGAGATATCGACTTCAAATAAATTTTGTTATACAGATAATAAGGCAGAAAGATGCAGAAAGGGCACTCAAGAAAATAGCGTGGGTGGTTTTTTTTACCATAGCAGTTTAAAAAAAAGAGAACATTTTGGTTAACCCTAAATATCTCAGGAATCAATAACGCTAGGGACTTGAATTTAATTTTATATTATATATTGTAACGTGATATCAAATTAATATATTTTTGGAAAAAAATTCCAATTAACGGTTTTTTTTATAAAATCTGAAAAAAATATTATCTAATTTATAAATTTACGAACAAAAAACGATTTTATCTCCAAAACAATTTTGTGCAACTAAGAATAATGTTTTTACAACCTAAAAAAAATATTAGTAAAAGTTGCTAAACATTTATTTTCGACTCAAATATCTTTTCAAAACTTTAAAATATTGGCCTTTACCTAATTTTATATTTTAAAATATATTGTTGCCAATATTCACTGAAATTTTGAGAAAAAGCGAATTGATAGTTTTTTACCCAAAAATAAAAACCTTTTTTAGGTTTTGGTAAAAATTGACTTTCAATTAAAATATCTTTCAAGACTTTAAGATATATGCTTTAAACTAATTTTATCTTTTAAAAAATATCGTTGTCAGCATTCAGTAAAATTTTGAGAAAAAAAATTGTTGCCTGTAAAGTCGGTTTTACCGGCGAAGATTTTACGTGACAACGTCTTTTTCTCGGTAGAATATTTATTGATATGAATATAATTAAATTGCACAATAGGAACAAGGAATTGAATAAAAATAAGAATTGCACAAATTGTTTAAACTAATAATTTACTTAACACTATCAACATTTATCAATAGTATGACATAACCTATAAACTCAGTTTCTCAACTTTTGTGTCAATCTAACAATTAATCAATCAATCATAGTTTACGATAATGAAATATCAGTCTACAATTATTTACCTTTATTGTTGTAGTTGTTGTAAATGACGAATCTAAGCACTCCACATTTTCACTACAGACACAGCTGACGATACTTTAACCACACGTGTGAACTTGTATTACGACGCTTTCTTGTTTTTCCAACCAACGCCAAGAACGTTCGAGAAAGACAAAGACAGAGACACAAGCATGCGCCGATTCAATGCGCCTAATTCTCTAGTGCTGCGCGCGCGGCAGACCGATCATAGTTAAGTGGGAGATAGACGCAAGGCATTCGGCGGGCCTCTCTCTCGTTCGGTGACTCATCGTAACGTTACCGGGCGTTACACTTTTTCATAAGTGACTCCCAGCCGCAACCTAATTTAAGACGTTGTCACGTCAAAATCGAATTGACAATTTTTTTTTTTAATAAAAACCTAAAAAAGCATCACTAAAAATTCGTAAAAATTCATTTTCGACTCAAATACTTATTCAAAAATTTGAGATTATGTTTTTCAACTAATTTTATCTTATAAGAAATATTGTTTTCAACATTCGGTATTTAGAAAAATCGCATTGACAGTTTTTCTTTCTTTGTATACAGGAGCAAGTTCGTGCGACCCAGTCGTGCATTTTATTTAATTTTAGCAAATAGTTAAAAATTGGCACTAAAAATTAACTTCAAAGCGTATTTTCAAAACCATGAAAACATTTAATATAAGTTTTCTTAAAATTTCCTATATGTAGGTAGATTTAAATGAAGACTCACATTTAAGATAATTTAAACTGTCTCCAGAAGACAAAGATTTGTAATTTGCAAAATTGTCATTATTAAGAACTATGTTGTATTTTAAATTAGCCTTAAAAAACATAGTCTTTGGTTGTCTTTAACTTAAAAACAAAAAGACTTGTATTTTAAAAAACGTATGGGATAGACAAATTATAAGATAAGATTCGAACGTGTTGCCATGATTATCATCGGCTTGACAAGCGGAATCCGGGACAAGCTTCATACAATAAGTCTCGTAGACCGTAAGAATGTATTGCAAAGAGCTTCCCGAGCTGGTACTCCTTGCTCATACGGGGTAGATTGCATACAGTTCTTGATTTTAGAGTCTCCATAGTCGTCCTTCCTCTCCTCGAACGCACCTAAGAGAACAGAGTGCCTTTTACTTAGCACCCAGGATCCATATTTGAGTACTGGCAGAAACATCGTCCTTAGCAGCAGCTTAGAAGTCATGGTAAGATTTCTAGATTTATTTATTTTTATTTGGCCAACTGTTCTTCTTGTAGTGAAGAAAGATTTCTTCACTAATGTGCAGTCCCAGATTTTGTGGTCATGGTCATCTTACATATTCATGTAAATTTATTTGGGATGCCAAAAGCTCTCAAATTTATTTGTTATGTCGAACGATCTTATGGCTTACAGTCTATAAGCAGATGATAAGTTGGAACATTCAAAATTTTGTCATCGCCTGCCAAAGGGTAAAAATCTCATCAGTTGATGAAGCCAAATTGATATTTTCCGATAACAGTTTTAGCGTTTGGGGCTATAAGATCTTTTAGAATAGAGGAGAATATCTTATGGGCGGTACTCAAAAGTCAACAACGTGACACCTCTAGTGTTGCTGCACGCTATGACATCTCTTTTCTTGTGTATGGAACATATAATACCTTTTCGGCAGTCTTCTAGCATTTCATGCTTCCACACGTGCGTGAAAATTTCATGAATTGTTTCGAACTCAGTACAACATAATACAAAAATAACCAACAAATCATAACAGCTGGCTTTAAAAAAACACAGCCAATCTCGAAGACGCTGATTTAAAATGTTTGTCACTATTAACTATCCATATTTAGAAGCCCATAATGGAATATTCTTTATATAATCTGTGCTTAACACAACATCATTACATGCATACATTAATTAATTACCAGAATAATTAAATGTTTAGTAATATTAGAGACCACATTTTAAATTTCTTACGAATAACAACTTATATTTGTTGAATGTTTTTGAACAACAACAACAACTTAAAGGTGCTACCACTCATTGTTTTGGCTGGAGATATAGCTATTTCGTGCTTTGCCACTTTTGCACTCATCAGTCTCCTTTTTTGTGGTGCTGAGCTTTAATCCAATTTTATTTGAAAAACTTTATGCACAACATAGGATTCGAACCCACGCATATCAGATTTGCTCAGTCTTAGAAGTCGTGTGCACTACGCACTCCACTACTTTAGACCACTGACGTCACAGGTCGAGATGTGCTAATTGTTTATCAAATGCATTTGAAGCATCAACCTTTTTATAAGCTCCTTTAAGTATGCTGTTTTGTTCCGCCTCCATTTTTCTCCATACCTTATTTGATAGACTTACAATTCGTAGTACGTATCAAAGGGGGAGAGGTTGGAAGATCGGTAACGAACCAGACTATTAAGCTATTATTGTTATTATTTGTATGTATTGTACTATTCGTACTAGAATGTCAGCTTGTTAGACTTGACCATTCCTTTTAATTTTTTATTGAATGTTTTTGAACAACAACAACAACTTAAAGGTGCTACCACTCATTGTTTTGGCTGGAGATATAGCTATTTCGTGCTTTGCCACTTTTGCACTCTTATATTTGTATTCAATTTATCTTCTGTTAAAATATTTTAGACCCATCAGCAAAAAGGTAAGTTGAACTTAGTAAATTAGAGCACAAATAATCATAAATGGCCAAAAAATCCGTAAAATTTAAATAATCTCCTTTTAAGAAAAAAAATCAGATGTTTTTACCTGAAGTTCCAAGAAATCTGAAGTCAGAATTAGTTTTAAATTTCAATCTCTTTAAGTTTCACTTCCTAGAACCGTCACTATTATTGGTGATAAAATTCTGTATAAAAAACCCTTTACCATTTATAAAATCATATTTCAAAGCTTTTTTATAAGTTCTCTTTAAAATTTTATAATTTTTTGAAATTCAATTTTTAATAAAGCTTACAAATGTTTCCTCTTCCCAAAGAAATTACTCCCTTTTGAAATATGTACTATGTCTAAAAACAATTATTCAAATGACTCTCATCTCCAAATGAATGAAACGAAATTTTATTTCTTCTTTTTCTGTTGACTTAGGTAAGGTACACAGTTATGTAGAAAATAAATAATGTTTCAATAGTAAAACACACCCTTTTCATAATGGACCCTTTGAAGCTCACAAAGCAAAGATAAAATAATTCCTCCAATAAAAATTCAAAGCTTCCATATAACAACATACGGTACCCGTACATAACCTAACCTATAGGAAATGAATGTTACATTCCAATGGACATCAAAAATACTTAAACCATTTTCCCATTTCGCCACACCTGCGTTATGCCCTCTCAAAAATCTTTCATGCGAAATCTCATAGCTTCAAAATAAATACAAAAAATATATAAAAATAATAAAGAAGCATCATTCAAAAACTGTTTGCTGAAAAAAAGTTACAGGTGCAGTTAGAAGTTTTTCTATTTTATGCTTCCATTTCGTTCATGCACGCCATCATCATCATCATCATCATCATTGATGGTGATCCTTCTATGATGCCCAGACCCAAATCCTTATTCCTGCAACCCGTACGCCACGAACCCATCGAATTCCAGGTTTTACGTTTTAAGTTCCACAAACAAACGAACACAAAAAAAAAAAGAACTTTATTTCCTGAAGTGGGTAGTGTCCTTATGCCCCAGTTCCGCCACTATATGAAGTGGCCATCATCTGGAGTGAAAATGTATGAATTCTGTTTTTGAAAAGAATTTCAAAAAAAAAAAAAAAAAAATTACGAAAAACGAAAAATCCACAAATGGCAAAGAGCAACGTGTGGATCAGGCGTTCCATTTCTTTTGAATTCAAAAATAGAAAATAGTAGAAAAACATAAAACATTAAGTGAGTTTTGTAAATAGTTTTGCTATTTCACTGGTCATAGTCTGATGTCCTTTAAGTTGTGTCCTTCCCAATGTCTCTTTCTTCCTGTCTTTCTGTTTTGGGCATCTTTGGATATTAAGGAAATTCTGTAATTAATGACACTAAAACTTGTTCTCGAAATGAAGAAACTTTTATTTTATGATTCTTTTAAGTTTCTCTTCTTTTTTGTTTTTAAGTTCAACTTTGAATGTGTTTAGGAAGTAGAAGTAAATACCTTTTTAATGAAAAACAAAAACGTCCTGTAAAACTTGTAGTTTTGAAAATATATAGTAAGCTAATTGTACCAACAAAAGTAGAATAAAACCAAAATAAAATTAAATTTACGAATCAGTGATCGTTATAGTTAATTTAAATTTACATCAGATTTTAAATTAATATCATTCATATCTTTGCCTAGTAACGTCGTTTACATAACCCCTCATCCACAATTCAACAAAAACTTGCAAGTGTATATCCCTTCCAGGTCTACCTAGGAGAATAATTCATTTTTATTTATTAACTAGCGGCCCGTCCCGGCTTCGCACGGGTAGACATAAATAGGTACAGATATTTAAGTTATAAGCATGCTTATTAAAACGACCATGAATCACTAAATTAGAAAAAATTTTTTTGTCCTATCATTAAAACTCTTCGCAGCGTATTAGATGAAAGACGTTTTATTGTAAATTTTTTTTACACCTTCGGTTAGTTTTAATAGGAATTTTTAAAGATTTCTATAGTAATCTAGTACTAAATATACTCGTAGCCTAAGACTTATGAAACTTACGATTCATAACAAACATTAACATTGACAATCAGTTTATTGTTAATCATAAATTATTAAGACCATTAATCGAAATAATAGATCGCAATCTTTTTTATCAATATGAACTCTCCAAAAAAATTACGCTGTTATCCCATAAACTATCCTGTATCTCAAGTTAGACCAAATTACACTTAAAATGCCAACTTTCATCGAAATCGGTTGACTTGGTGAAGAGTTCAATGGGAACATACATATGACACTGGATTTGTATATATTAAGATTTATTAACTTCCCATAGGAAGTTATTGTAACGGGTCCGTTTTGTCAAAATGAAAATTTTGACATTTATCGACGTTTCAATGCCCTTAGAGTCGAAATAAAAGATTTTAAGAAAGATGTCCGTGCGTCCGTGTGTCCGTACGTCCGTACATTCGCGACGTTTTTTTCGTCGTCCATAGCTCAAGAACCAGAAGAGATATCGACTTCAAATAAATTTTGTTATACAGATAATAAGGCAGAAAGATGCAGAAAGGGCTCTCAAGAAAATTGCGTGGGTGGTTTTTTTACCATAGCAGTTTAAAAAAAAGGTGAAAATTTTGGTTAACCCTAAATATCTCATGAACCAATGACGCTAGAGACTTGAATTAAATTTTGTATTATATATTGTAACGTGATACAAAACAATTATATTTTTGGAAAAAAATTCAATTAACGGTTTTTTTATAAATCAAAAAAACTGAAAAAAAAAATTTGTCACTTCGAAAATTTTACGACTAAAACATGATTTCATCTTCAAAACAATTTTGTGCAACGAAGAATAATGTTTTTGACATCTGATAAAATTTTGAGAAAAATCGAATTGACAGTTTTTTTTACAAAAAATAATAACCTAAAAAAAAATAAAAAAAAAGTTGGTAAAAATTGAGTTTTGACTCAAATATCTTTTCAAAACTTTGAGATATTGGCTTTAAACTACTTTTATCTTTCAAAAAATATTGGTTTCAACATTCAGTAAAATTTTGAAAAAAATAGAATTGACAGTTTTTTTTACAAAAAATTAAAAACCCAAAAAAAAATTAACAAAAGTTGGTAAAAATTGATTTTCGACTTAAATATCTTTTCAAAAATTTGAGATTATGGCTTCAAACTAATTTTAACTGATAAGAAATATTGTTTTCAACAGTAGGAAAAATTTTGAGAAAAATCGAATTGACAGTTTTTTTACAAAAAATAATAACCTACAAAAAAATAAAAAAAAAGTTGGTAAAAATTGAGTTTTGACTCAAATATCTTTTCAAGACTTTGAGATATTGGCTTTAAACTACTTTTATCTTTCAAAAAATATTGTTTTCAACATTCAGTAATATTTTGAAAAAAATAGAATTGACAGTTTTTTTACAAAAAAATAAAAACCAAAAAAAAAATTTAACAAAAGTTGGTAAAAATTGATTTTCGACTTAAATATCTTTTCAAAAATTTGAGATTATGGCTTCTAACTAATTTTAACTTATAAGAAATATTGTTTTCAACATTAGGAAAAATTTTGAGAAAAATCGAATTGACAGTTTTTTTACAAAAAATAAAAACCTAAACAAAAAAAATAATAAAAGTTGGTAAAAATTGATTTTCGGCTCAAATAGCTTTTCAAAAATTAAAAATATTGGCTTCAAACTTATTTTATTTCACAGAAAATATTGTTTTTTATATTCAATAATTTTTTTATAAAAATCCAACCGTCCGTTTTTTCATAAAAAAAATAAAATCTACAAAAAATAGAACGCAAATTTGGTAAGAATTGATACATTTAGACAAACTTTTAAGCAAGACAAATCGATAGACGGGATGGGAAGTTATCAGTGTGGGTCGCATCCCAGCCTCTTTTTTCTTTTCTTTTGAGATCGGTGTTTTAGAGGTTTGTGTTAATTTTGCACAAAGCAAATTTTTCGGTGTTGGTAGTGCACCCTTGGTGGCTGTCTTAAATAAACTTACAGTTTTGTATTTTTTTCTTTCGCCGAGTTTTTAAATTTTATTTCAAAATCGAAATTTTTTTCATAAAGTAATATTTTTACTTTGGAAAAAGGTACTTTGCTGAAGTCCATTTTGTTAGCCAAAATGGAATAAGCCTTAAAATCTTCAGGAAGCATTTGAATAATTTTAAGTTCAACTTTGTCTGTGTTCATGCTTTTTAAAAGCTTTACTAGGTGAAGTGGACTATGAATCTCAAGGTTTTTCAAATACTTATCGATTGCCGAATGAATACAATCCACCTCCTGAATTAAGGAATGTCCCGGCTCGGAATATCTCTGGACAATCATCTCTACATCACTTCGGTTCAGGAACATTTGAATTGCGGTGGAATTGATTTTGTTCCTATTCTGCGGAACCCATGAATCACTCCATAGTATGATGGATTTTAAGGTGGGGTATACTTCGATAAGCCTGTCCAAAATTTTTATTAATGCACTTGCAATGTCATTTCCTGAGCGACCACTATGAGCTTCTGTCCAAACTACGCAATAAGTAAATCTTTTTATGCCAGGGATAGCAACTACTACTGTTGCAGTTAGATTGAACATATTAAGCTTCCTCTGATAGTAAAATGCGGATGCGGATTTCATACAATTGTCTCGGGATATCTACACAATTGTAATGGATATGGCACAAACCAATACTAAAATTTTGTTTGCGATTATTGTCCCATAAACATAGCATTTCTTTAACACAAGTGCACGTAGGGCAAACCAATTCTCAACATTCTTAGTATTTTTCTATCCCTTGCACCGTAATATGCATGTGGAACAAAACAATTCTGACAAAAAACTTGACAAAATTTATATGGAAAAAATGTCCCAAACGCCAAAAAATGGTTTATGGCACAAAACAATTCTAGAAAATGTTGATTTTGGTGGATATGGAACAAAATTGATGTTGGATATCTCGGGATTGAAAAGACGTAGCGCAAATCTGATCACAGATTTAGAAAGAGCATACAAAATTACCATAGAATCCATTCCTAACTCAAAACCGACAAAATTGGCGTATGGAACAAACCAATTCTCGGGCGACGATTTTGGTTTAACTAAAATTTTCACCTTTTTTTTTAAACTGCTATGGTAAAAAAACTACCCACGCAATTTTCTTGAGAGCCCTTACTGCATCTTTCTGCCTTATTATCTGTATAACAAAATTTATTTGAAGTCGATATCTCTTCTGGTTCTTGAGCTATGGACGACGAAAAAAACGTCGCAAACGTACGGACGTACGGACATACGAACGCACGGACATCTTTCTTAAAATCTTTTATTTCGACTCTACTGGACTTGAAACGTCGAGAAATGTCAAAATGTTCAATTTGACAAATCGGTTCCAATACAATAACTGCGAATGGGAAGCTAAAAACAATTGCAAAACTTGGTAAAAATTTACTTTCGACTCAAATACGAGTAGCTTTTCAAAAATTACAAATATTGGCTTCAAACTTATTTTATTTCACAGAAAATATTGTTTTCGATATTCAGTAATTTTTTTTTATAAAATCCAACAGTCCGTTTTTTCATAAAAAAAATAAAATCTACAAAAAATAGTACGCAAATTTAGTAAAAATTGGTACATATAGACAAACTTTTAAGCAAGACAAATCGACAGACGGGATGGGAAGTTATCAGTGTGGGTCGCATCCCAGCCTCTTTTTTTATTTATTTATTTATTTTGATGGAATTAGCTTACACAATAAGATACAATGGGGCATATTCAATATTCATAGATGTTTGCTAAACTCTTACTAATTTGTTATTAAGCAAGTCCAGAGTTTAGGCTATTTATAAATAAATTTAAACCTAAAGTTTAGGGCTAAACCTGTGGTCTAACTATAAACATAGGAAATGCTGTGTTGAAGTAGTTATTATCACAGCCAAATTTCATATTTGATTTTTGTTTGTAAATTGAAAAAACGAAAAATTAAATTATTACAAATACAGGGGTGGAATCGGCTAAGGTGATTGTTGATTGTTGACAGTCAAAATAATCGAATTTGATCTATGCAAGGTGATAGTCAAATTGAGACCTAAAAAGCTTTCACTAGAAAAATTTGATAGTCATTTTCCTACAAACATGTCGTTTCTGAATAGAGCTACCAGACGCTTACAAAAAACGAATGGAAATTTTTTTCAGTTACCCTTTTTAGGTACAAAAACACATTCTTTTGACCGACAAGGCTTACGTAATTCGAAAAAAACACAAGAAAAGTAAGAATATCATTTTAACACATTTTAGATATTTTATAGAAATCATTTTAAAATTTCACCATAGCAACAATGAATTGTGACAATTATATTCTGAAATTGTTCAATCGCATTGAATTGAATTGAATCAGCTTACACAGACGGGAAAGTCGGTGATAGTCAATTTGACTTTCAAAAATTTGATAGTCAACTATCACCTTAGCCGATTCCACCCCAGATCTTTTTCTGATTGCGATCAGCTTTCCAGGAGCACTTCGCTCCACCCCCTCCGAATCACTAGATGTTCTGTTCCATCTAATACCGCTGGACATTTTCAGGAAGCAAACGGCCGCTAATACTGCCATACGGCTTCAAGCCTCCTCTCTGTGGATCAATAATGGAATTGGCCACACCACTATTTTGAACTCGTTCAGAACTATAAGTAGTAATATTGACTACACCATACCCCATCCTCAGTTTAATAACTATAGCTTCAAAGTGACTATACCTCCCAGGTCTTCTTGGGAGAATACATCATTTTTGAACGATGGTCCTATAAACTTTTATACAGACGGATCAAAAACGGAGGATGGGGTTGGTGGAGGCGTATACTCAGATAGACTAAACTTAAGTCTCTCCTTCGTCTACCCGATCACTGCAGCGTGTTCCAAGCTGAAATCCTGGCTATAAAAGAAGTCCTATCCTGGCCTAGAGAAAACGTTATATCAACTAATGATATACGCATCTATTCGGATAGCCAAGCTGCGTTAAAATCCCTAGACTCTGTCTCCACAAATTCACTAACAGCCCTTAATTGTCGATCATCTCTTACGGAGATGGCTACACAGTTCAACATTCACCTTTTCTGGGTGCCGGGCCATAGAGACATTCCAGGAAATTGCAAAGCTGACGAACTTGCAAAAAGCGGAACAACTTTACCTCTGCTGGATCACAATGCTAGCATAGGTATCCCCTTAGCTACATGTAAACTCATGCTAAAGCAAGATACCATAGAGAAAACAAACTTCAGGTGGAATAACACCACCACCTGTGTAGCGACTAAATTAATTTGACCTAATCTTAGCGCCAGGCGCTCAAAGCAATTAATCTCTCTGAGTAGATTGCACATTAGCTACGTTATAGGTGTCCTGATTGGGCACTGCTTAATAGGAAGGCATGCTATTCGACTTTGAGCCCCTGCAAATGATTTTTGTAGGAGTTGCATGGACGAAGAAGAAGAGGAGACAATCTCTCATCTTCTGTGCACATGCCCTGCCTTATCACAAAGACGTAGAATCCACCTTGGAGACTACTACTTTAACGATACCAGCGATCTAAAAAATTCAGACATTACTTGTCTCCTACGCTTCATTCGAAGCTCCAATTGGTTCAACGAGCTGATTAACTGAGCCATGTGGTATCACAACGGACCATACTTTGGTCTAAGTGTGTTGGACGTCCTAACCAACAGCCACTTTAACCTAACCTAACCTATGTACATCTAAAATATAGAACGTTGTTAGTTACTTTTTTGATTTTCTATTAAATAGTTTTGTTTTACTTACTTTTTTCGACATCCAATTTGAGGAATGACAGCACAAAATAAACATATTGAAAATATAACCGTATTTTTTGCTTTGACCTGTCATTTGAAGTATAATTGTAGTAGAATACAACCTTAACCTGGGGTTTTACGAAACACAGCAGAACAATTGGCTATGAATAAGATCTGTGTTTATTTAACCAACAAGCCTTAAACTATAGATCAAGAAATCATGACTTTAGTAATTCTCTATGAATACGCTCCAAATATCTTTTAAGATAGCGCAAGTTTCAGTATTAACATACTATTTAAAAATGTTTATGATGTTAAGTAAAAAAAAAAACTGATTAAAATTACCAAAGAAAGATTTAAAAACCAATAAAAACAAAATGCAAAATTACTTTATGATAAATTAAATGAAAAAGAAAGAATAGTTGCATTTAACAATAGAAAGGTAATAAAATTAGTTAAATATAATCTTTATGGGCAGGGAGAGGAAATTCCACAATCGAACCGCGTGTATAAAAAATTGACGACTACAAATAAGGTAAGTATAGCGTAATGGAGTCAGATCATAACTTCTAGTTGAACGAAGAAATTCAATTTTGTTATAAAGATATGGTGTGTTTTTTTGTTTGCAGAATACTATGAAGCATTAATAAAGTTCTTAAAGCAAATACATTTTCGAGAGAGGCGCCATGTATTATTTTCGAGTATGCAGAAATATGTTCATATCTCCGTAGACCAAAGATATACATACCTTGCCACACTCTTATGATTTATAAACAACATTAAGCTTCCTTTTGTCCCTAAAATCACAATTACTAAGAATTTCACAACCGTATAATAAAAGGGGAATGAGAAGTGTTTTAGCTAGTATCATTCTTGATTTTTTTTTTTTTTTAATTGGGGTAACTTTTTGGGTGGTCCATAACATTCGTAAGCCTCCATACACTCTTCCAATTGTCGTATTTATGTGGTTTGTCCAGGTAAGGTTTCTGTTAAATACTACTCCTAGTTTTTTTCGCAGATTCAACAAACTGAACTGGAATATTGTAAAGCAGTATTGGAGGAAAATACGTCGTTTCTAATGGGTTTCTGGAAATAATAAGACATTTTGTTTTGGTTGGGTTTAAACAGAGCCCATTAGATTGAAACCAGTGTAGGACCTTATTTAGGTCTTCGTTTATCTTATAACCTTCATTTTCAATTAGACCTAAAGAATAGCTATATCGAAGTTGAACGTCGTCGGTCTTCAGCATACATATGAAATGACGAGTTGAATCCTAGAGACGGCAGTTCATTTATATATGTACATGGTAAAGACGCCTCGACTAAGCGGAAGGAAGGTAGGCGTTTGATTATTAGCAACGACTGCTTGATACATTGAAGGTTAATATGAAAAAACTAGTTTCACTGATGAAGATACGAACTGGAATTAATCTCGTAGTTTGGTGCATAAAATATGGTGGTCAACGGTGTCAAATGCTTTTGAGAAGTCTAAAAGTGAGAGGAAAGTCACATGGTTCTTATCAAGACTCTCACTAATTTCTTCAACTACATTTTATGAGAGCTGTTGTGCAGCTATGACCTGGGCGGAACCCGGATTTATTTGGGCATAACATTTCATTTTGATCCAAGTTTGTCTTATCTGGCGTGTTTAAGATTTTCTCAAGAACTTTTGATAAAAAAGGTAGTATAGCTATTGGTTGGTACTCATTACGGTTCTTTGGTATAGGAATGATTTTTGCTTTTTTCGAAATTGCGGGAAAAACTCCAGTCGTTAAAATAGTATTGAAGAGATAAGTAAGAGGTTTTAAGGTATATGGAAGGGTCGCTTTTAAAAACACTGGATAAATTTCATCAAATCCCACTGAATTAGATTTTAAAGATAAGCAAAATTTAAGAACATCTTCTTCATTCACATTGGAACAGCTAAAGCCTATAGAAGATAGGCTGTCAGCTTCCAAATTTTAAGTGTCGGAGCTATCATGATGTTCAAAGATGAGAGAGACGTACATTTTGTATTCAATTCATCACAGTAAATATCATTATCTGAATTATTTTTATGTTTACCAACACCTTTATCCTTAAGATTTTTCCAAAGCGTGTGACCAGCCAGAGAAGGATTTAGTCGAGAAGAATAATAACATTTTTTTCATTCCCTGATTTTAAGCACAACTTTGTTTCTCAAGTCGTTATAAGCTCTCCGAAACACTTGAAGTCTAAAACGTTTCCATGTTTTGTATGCCATATTGCGTTCATTGATTAGTGTTTTTATATTATTGGTAAACCAAGGAGAGTCCTTGCACCTCAAGATTTTTGTTTTAATTGGGACGTGAACATTAAAAAGGAAGTTTAAATTTTCCTGAATAAATGCAAGTTTATCATCACCGAATAACACTCTAGAAATTAGAGACCAATCAATTGACATTAAGTCGTGTTCTAAGCGATAGTAATTTATATTTTTAAAGTCCCTAAATAGTATAGGAGCTCGCAACGTTTTCGAGCGAGAATTTTAGGTCAGTCAATTTTTTGATATGTTGTCTTACTTGCTTTTTCGCTTAGAGTCTGGGCAGTCTGGCTGGCGGTAGCGGTTGTGTTTGTTAGTGCGCAACCTACCTGTGCAGGTGATAATTTTGAATTTGAATGAGATGGAATGCATCATCGATAGAAAAACTCGACCTGACAAAACCCAAAGCCTCAAACTCAATGATAAGATAAACAAAAATAAAAAAGAAAGCTCTAAAAAGGTAATGAATTTCATTATTAAATGCATTACAATAATTAAGAGAAAGAAAATAAAATAAAAAGTATTGATAAATTGAAATAAAGAAATTGCAAGAGGATGGGATGCGACCCACACTGATAACTTCCCATCCCGTCTGTCGATTTGTATTGATTGAAAGTTTGTAGGTTTTTGTGTTGTGTTAAAAAAGTAATCAGTTGAATTTTTCTTAAAAAATTAAAAATTACCAACAATATTTTGCATATGATGAAATATTTTGATTTGAAAATCTTTTTTAGTTTACGAGTTTTTATCAATTTTTTGTACATTTTTATTTTTTGTAAAAAAACTGTCTATTCCATTTTTTTCAAAATTTTACTGAATGTTGACAAAAATATTTTCTAAAAGATAAAATTAGTTTAAAGCCATAATCTTAAATTTTTGAAAAGATATTTGAGTCGAAAATCAATTTTTACCAACTTTTATTCATTTTTTTAGGTTTTAATTTTTTGTACAAGAAACTGTCAATTGGATTATTCTTAAAATTTGTTTGAATGTTAAAAACAATATTTTTTAGAAGATAAAATTAGTTTAAAGCGAATATCTCATAGTTTTGAAAAGATATTTGAGTAAAAAATCAATTTGTACCAACTTTTATTAATTTTTTTTAGGTTTTTAATATTTTGTAAAAAACATTCGATTATTCTCAAAATTTTAACAGATATTGAAACTGTTATTTTTCGTTGCACAAATTTGTTTTGGAGATAAAATCATTTTTTGGTCCTAAAATTTTAGAGGTGACAAATATTTTTTTTTAGTTTTTTTTGATTTATAAAAAAACCGTTTGTTGGAATTTTTTCTAAAAATATATTTGTTTGGTATCACGTTACAATATATAATACAAAATTTAAATCAAGTCTCTAGCGTTATCGGTTCTTGAGATATTTAGGGTTAACCACCTTGAACCGTGCGTCGAGAAATGTCAAAATTTTCAATTCGACAAATCGGACCGCGTGTGGATAATTGCTATTATTTTGTGTTTTTAAACGGAAAATATTTTTGAGTGAAGGTGGTTGAAAACCACCAACTTGTGCACACATGTTATCAAACAGCAATCCTTTATTTTACTGCGGTAAAAAATTAACGTCTTAAAGAAGCGCGTCGCTACTTATTTCCTTTTGTATGTGTTTTTCTTCGGTTTCCTCCAAACGTTTTAAAATATTATTGATGCTATCGTTGTTTTGATTTAGTTGTTGTTTTAATTGTTCATTTTTCCGTTTTATTGTGTCTACCGTAATCAATTGTGTTTTTATAATCCGAATTATCTTGTTCATGTCTTCAACTGAAGATTTAAGAGTGGCGATTTCGTCATCAATTTATTCCATATTTCCCCTGTCGTTAAGTTTCAGCTTTGGTGCTGGTGACTGATACGGCTTACTGCTTGATGGTGTACCTGCAGGTGTATTTCCCACTTTACCACTACGTTTTGACATATTGTTTTAGCAGTGGGTGTAAAGGGGCAAATACTTATTCTTAATTTCACTAAATTTAGCACTGGCAACAAAGGAATATAAAACTCAAAATTGTTTTAGGCACAAAATAAATTAATACGTTTTAATATTCAATTTAAAGTATTTAAATGTTTCGTGCAGTCGATATTATATATGTTAGTTAAAGTCAAAAGAAGTAAATCTTAACAATTTAATGTCTTGCCAAGTAGTTTTACACTGAGAAATTTAACTTTAATTGACCAGCTCACGCACGTACGTCTTCACTCAACATCGCTATGTTCTAATCTCGATAAAACAGACACATAAAACAAATAACTTTAATACAGATGGATCAAAACCAAAGATAGGGTTTGTGGAGTCGTGTACTCCGACGGATTGAATCTATGTTTCTAATTTCGTCTTCTCAATCATTGCAGTGTGTTCTTTGTAAAACCTTTGGCCATTAAAGCCCTGTCATGCCTCAGAGAAAACGTAATATCATCAAGTGCCCATGAAATCACTGGACTTTGTCTCAATAAACTCAATAAACTCACTAACAACCCAAAACTATCGATCATCTGTTGTGGAGATGGTGGAACAGTTCAAAATGTACCATATTTGAGTGCCGGGTCAAAGAGATATTCCAGGAAACAGTGGCGATTCCTGCTCATAATCTCAGGGTTAGCCCTAGAAGTTGAAGATAGGTTAGGTTAGGTTAGGTTAGGTTAAAATGGCTGTTGGTTGGGAAGTCCAACACACTTAGACCAAAATATGGTCCGTTGTGATACCACATGGATCAGTTAATCAGCTTAACTCGTTGAACCAATTGGAGCTTCGAATGAAGCGTAGGAGACAAATAATGTCAGAATTTTTTAGATCGCTGGTATCGTTGAAGTAGTGTTCTCCAAGGTGGATTCTACGTCTTTGTGATAAGGCAGGGCATGTGCACAAAAGATGAGAGATTGTCTCCTCTTCTTCTTCGTCCATGCAACTCCTACAAAAATCATTTGCAGGGGCTCCAAGTCCAATAGCATGCCTTCCTATTAAGCAGTGCCCAGTCAGGACATCTATAACGTAGCTAATGTGCAATCTACTCAGAGAGATTAATTGCTTTGAGCGCCTGGCGCTAAGATTAGGCCAAATTAATTTAGTCGCTACACAGGTGGTGGTGTTATTCCACCTGAAGTTTGTTTTCTCTATGGTATCTTGCTTTAGCATGAGTTTACATGTAGCTAAGGGGATACCTATGCTAGCATTGTGAGCCAGCAGAGGTGAAGTTGTTCCGATTTTTGCAAGTTCGTCAGCTTTGCAATTTCCTGGAATGTCTCTATGGCCCGGCACCCAAAAAAGGTGAATGTTGAACTGTGTAGCCATCTCCGTAAGAGATGATCGACAATTAAGGGCTGTTAGTGAGTTAGTGGAGACAGAGTCTAGGGACTTTAACGCAGCTTGGCTATCCGAGAAGATGCGTATATCATTAGTTGATATAACGTTTTCTCTAAGCCAGGATAGGACTTCTTTTATAGCCAGGATTTCAGCTACAATGATCGGGTAGACGAAAGGAGAGACTTAAGTTTAGTCTATCTGAGTATACGCCTCCACAAACCCCATCCTCCATTTTTGATCCGTCTGTATAAAAGTTTATAGGATGATCGTTGAAAAATGATGTATTCTCCCAAGAAGACCTGGGAGGTATAGTCACTTTGAAGCTATAGTTATTAAACTGAGGAGGGGGTATCCTGTAGTCAATATTACTTATTATAGTTCTGAACGAGTTCAAAATAGTGGTGTGGCCAATTCCATTATTGATCCACAGAAAGGAGGTTTGAAGCCGTATGGCTGTATTAGCGGCCGTTGAAGTTAAAGATAAGTTTTCAAGAATAATAATTTATTTTATTCAAATTTTCTGCAGTCCGCTCATACTTACTTACTTAAGGTGGCGCTACAGTCCTGTGTGAACTAGGGCCTCACCCAACAAACTTTTCCATCTAGCTCGGTCCCTAGCTAGATGTCTCCAGTTTCGCGCTCCAAGTTGGGTGAGGTCATTTTCCATTTGTGCGCGCCACCTTAAACGACGAACATGCGTTGCTCGCTATATTCTTGTAGAGCAGGGTCAAACAAGTTCGCTAGCAAACCCCATTTTCACATAAATAAATAACCTCGCGCAATTTTCTACTTTCAAAAACGAATATGGTATGAATAGTTTCCGTATTCGACGATCATGTTCGATTCGGCAGTGTTGTTCTTTGTATGAAATTGCATATCATAGCTATATCTAAGTGGTTCAAGAAGTAAGTTAGATCTTTAGATCCACGTGTTATCACAACGAATCATCTATTGGTATAAGTGTGTTAGCTTTTCCCTCAGCAGATAACATAATCTTACCTTACCTAGACAAAAATTCTTGTTTCAAATAAAAATTAAAATGGCATTAAATAAAAATATATAAAACGTTGCTTAATTTAAATACAAATAATTGAGGTGAGAACTTAAAATTAATAAAAGAGGCTTGAATGCGACCCAAACTGAAAACTTCCTATCCTGTCTGTCGATTTGTGTTGCTCAAAACTTTAACAAAATTTCATAACAATATTTGGTGTTAGATAAATACGAGTAATTTGAAGTCAATATCTTTCTTTGTTTTCCTTTTTTGTTGTTTGTTTTTAGGTTCTCGTGTTTAGTTAAAAAAGTTGTCAGTTGAATTTTCCTAAAAGATTAACTCAAAATTACTAACAATATTTTGTATATGTTGAAATAATTTGATTTCAAAATCGATTTTTCCTTAGGAGATTTTAAGTCAAAACCAATTTTTCTAATTTTAGTAGCATTTCTTGAAATTTTTTACAGATTGGATTTTCTTAAGAACAATAGCTTTCGTAAACAACAACATTTATCATAAGGGAGGTGTCTGTGTGCATTGGTTTTTATTTCCTCCACATTCGTGTAGTGCGGTTAAGGACGGAATCTCTGTATATTAAAGTACGGCAGAAATTAGACTCAAGGGTAAACTTATAAATCATTCCTAGAAAAATGAAGTATTGTAAATGAGTTAATGGCGTTATCGTCGCCAATAAATTTTAAAGTTCTTCCAAAAGTCTTAAGTAAGATACTGAAACACAAGCCTCAGAGAAGCGTTCGGTCTTATTGACCAATTATATAACTCCAAAATATTAAAAATGTCATATCGCCCAAAAAATTTTTTAGAAGAAAATCTAACAATGCCCAAAATCAATGTCATATTGCCCAAATCAATCTTAAAATATTATAACGAGCAAATTACTAAAGAGATGTCAAGTGTGAAAACATTTGGACATTCTGACAAAATGTTTGTATATTCTGGGAACAACGACATTTTGAGTTTTTAATGCTGTCCTCTGCTTTGGCTCACTATAGGATTTGGGGTAGGTGCAAGGTTGTGTGTATGAAACATTTTTTTAAATCCATATTCCTTAAATAGTGAGCAGTAGCAGAGGTGTCGCAGAATGGCATACATACCTACGTTTTATACGCGTCTCAAAGCCCAACTACCCAGAAGTTTCCTTAGTATTAAATTTTGGGGATAATGACATTTCTAAATTTGGGCGTTACGACATTAAAACTGTTTCGGGTTGGGGGCTTTATGACGTTTAATTAGTGATATTTCTGTCCGATGTTTCTCTTTTTGGGCTTTATGTCATTTTATAATTTAGGTTATATGTGATTGGTTAAATGGTTCGAAAAAAATGCTTCAATCCAACAAAGTTATGATTAATTAAAACAATATCGGGCAAAAAGCTAGACTGCAGTTCGCAAAACTAATACAAAGAATAAAGTGGAACTCCTGGACGTATTACTGTATCTGTTAGATCAACTAAAGAAAATTTAAGTAACTGTTTGTATATTTCCTATTCCCGGTTGGGTTTGGGGTTAATTCAAATTGTTTTTAAATGTTTCGTTAACGAAAACTGATCCTAATTCATCTTAATTTATTTTCATGTATCTTCATTAATTCTAATTTATCCTAATTCATTCTTACTCATCCTCACTCATCCTCACTCATCCTCACTCATCCTCACTCATCCTCACTCATCCTCACTCATCCTCACTCATCCTCACTCATCCTCATTCATCCTCACTCATCCTCACTCATCCTCACTCATCCTCACTCATCCTCACTCGTCCTCACTCATCCTCACTCATCCTCACTCATCCTCACTCATCCTCACTCATCCTCACTCATCCTCACTCGTCCTCACTCATCCTCACTCATCCTCACTCATCCTTACTCATCCTCACTTATCCTCATTAATCTTCATTCATCCTCACTCATCCTCACTCGTTCTCACTCATTCTAACTCATCCTCACTCTTCCTCGCTCATCCTCACTCATCCTCACTCATCCTCACTCATCCTCACTCATCCTCACTCATCCTCACTCATCCTCACTCATCCTCACTCATCCTCACTCATCCTTACTCATCCTCACTTATCCTTACTAATCTTCATTCATCCTCACTAATCTTCATTCATCCTCACTCATCGTCACTCATTCTCATTCATCCTCATTCAATTTGATTCATCCTTTCATCTAAAATTTCAATTAAATCACTGCAAACATTTTTTCTTTGGATCTATTTCCTGAACTCGTTATATTTGGTTCTAAAAATGTACCTAAGAACTCTTGAAATTTAAATACCTATATTCTTTGTTACTGATACATCTTTCATGAACTGTTAAAATTTTAAAAACTATACCAAGAAAAGTCAACAAGAGCTTTCTCAAATTTAATTACGGAAAATACAAACCAGGATTTCTATTGAAGTTTTTGTTATAAGAGTATTTTAAAAGCAGGCTTTATGAAATAAAATGTGAACAATCATACTTTTTAATTATTGATTTAAAAAACATGTAAATTGAAAAGAAATGGGTAAAGAAAAGTATTCAGTTACCTGAATAATAATTAAAATGTGTAAATTGTAAAATCGAAAGCAATTTTGTTGTATTATTGTTCTCTTATTTCATAACTCAAAGTTCAATAAAATATTTTTGCTATAAATAAGAATTAAGGATGCGTATTGAATAAACAAAAACTTCATATTGTTTGCAAATTGATTGCAAACTTATTGATATTAAAAAATGCTCACAGCTTATTGTTCCTTTTGAATGAGTATAAAGGCAAATTGTGGAATATATGCCATGATTTACTGAGGTTTTATTCGAGACGATATAGGGGCCATGAAAGTAATTTGATCCTGATTTATCATTTAACCAAGGAAATCGATATAAATGAATTATTCAAAGGAAATATTAAAGTTACTGCTTCATTTTTTCATTTAAATGAACTTAGAAATAAATTTTATCCAAACAAAATTTGGATTTATTTTTGAAAAAAGAAAAATCTACTGTCACCTTTTAGTACACTATTATTATATTTAAATATAAGGGATTGTTCACTTCAAATGCAATAATCACAAAACGTGGAAATAAATGTGATTTTTAATTATGTATATGAAAATTATCTTAAGTTTTAATACTGAAATCAAAAGGACAGTATAGTGGCCAGCCCAGCCAAGTTCTGGTATAACGTTTGCCATGAACAATGAAAAAAAGATATTAAAATTACCTCCACGGCTAAGTTCCTGACCTGCATGTTTTTAATGGAATTTTCCTGTCTTAGGTCTAAGCATAGAGGAAATATATTATCTAGAGTCCCGACTTAATGGGTTTGCTCTCTTTCGGCCTACAAACTAAATTGAGCGAATTTTGCCCATTAGCATAAGCATGTGTTAGTTGTCCCGTGCATTTCTAATGGGAAAATGCAGATTCTATGTAGTTGTTACGGGCTTTTAAGAGAGTTACCTCAAACAAAATTTGAGGGTGTTTCAGGCAAGACGGGTACCAGTCGGGACTCTAGATAATATATTTCCTCTATGGGTCTAAGCTCGAATATTAAGCTTAGCATAGACTTTATCTTTCATTTCTAAGGATGCAAAATCACAATACCTCCTTGACCAACAGACCAAACGTGTCGCGCGTGCGTCGTCTACATCAATAATTTGTGATTCCACCCATGAATGAATGCAAGATTGGATCAGTCGCTCGAATTTGCTCATGTATATAACGAATCTGCTCAAAAACAGTAACTGTAAAATTAAGACTAAGAAAGATTCAAGCCAAAGAACGTACGTCAATGGGGTCATTAAGAAAACCAAATGGTCAATAGAATGAATCATGTCTGGAAAATACCCATTTCCCGGGCTGCAACCACGTTGATAACAAATCAGAGTCAATGACTTGCTCCAAAAACATTTTGGTTCCGAATATGATAATGGTAGATAATTGGCTAAAAGCTCCTTTTCACCGTTACAATCATCAAGCCCTGACGGTATCTTGCCTATTAGTATGGGAGGCGACGGTAAAAGTACCTACCTCATCGAGTCAATGGAAAATTTGGTCATTAACGAATGGTAAATGACACGAAGATTACAAAACCGCTGGTCGGACAGACTTTTTCCGGGCCTTTTGGCCGCAAAATGGTCACTTCCGGTTGCGTTTTTTGGTGTTGGGGTATACCATCAGGTCAATGAAAAATTTAAATAGTAGTTGGTAGAGATCTGGTGGTAGATTTAAAATCATTTGGTCGGACAGACACAATCCGGGACCAACCCTTTGTCCGACCATGTCAAAAAACGGTATTTTTGGTGTTGACCTACCTCATCGGGTCAATGGACAAATGGGGTATCAAATGAAAGCTTGGACCATCTACTTTAAGAATCTACTGGTCGGACAAACTTTTCATGGGCCAAACATACGTCCGACCGCTTTTTCCCCAAAAAAATGCTTTCATCTTTTTTCATCTTTTTTCAACTCAATATCAAACATTTTTAAGTCAAATAAATATAAAATTTGTATCAGATAAAAGTTAACATTGTCACCTATATAAAATAATATAAAAAAGTTTAAAAAAAAATTACAAAACGCCATAACAAACTCTATTGATCATTTTTTTCTCAGGAAATTAATTTTTTTTTTATAAATTAAATAAATGACATACTTACCGACGAACTACTAACTCCAATTAAAATGCAATCCTGTTTCTGTACTTAAAATTGCAGCAGGTATCTAATAAAATTATATTTTTTGGTTCTAATGATAATTAATAAGGTATTTAATAAAGACAAAATTGTTTTTTCAACACATTTTCATGAACGTTTTTTTCAGGTTTTCAAGGAGTATAAGAACGAGTGATTTTGAATTGTATGTGGATTTTATTTTCGAACTTTCCAATTTATTTTTTGTGTTTAACTAACCTAATTATGCAAGGTGGATATTTAAATATCATTCTAATTTAGTTGAATTAAAAATGCAAAATTTTAATTTAATATATGAATTTAGGCGTGGTGCTTTTGGTATAAGGCGTACAGCAAAAAGTTTTTCTAGGTCACCAGTTGACCTGATTCTCGAACAAACTATTAATGCGGATGCTGCTAACTTGCTTGACTGGTGTTACCCATTTTCCAAATTCAGTTTCAGCAAGACAACGCTGGGCACTAAGTCATAACTTAAGAATACAAATTATTTCCCAAATGTTAACTGAAATAAAAATCGGACAATCGGATGATATATGTCATGAGCCAGAAATAGAATTCAAAAGGACAAGAAAGCATTAACTGATATCGTTAATGTTTTCAAACAAAATATAAATCCTTTTGATGAAAACTTGGGAAAAGAATTTCTTTTTAACATAACAACAGGTAGAGCGACAAGTCAACAGAAAGCTGACTTTGTTCTAAATGTCAATGAAACAGGCAAAAACAAAAGGTAACACTTATTGAAGAGTGTTCTGAAAACATTGGTCGATTTGAAAAACCTTTAAAGCGCAACAATATTCTGAACTTCGCATCAGAATGCTTACAAAAATATCAAAAAAGTAGAGATAGTACAAAACAGAGCCTTATAAAAATGGAACGGGATGACTTTGGGAGACTATATTAGCAATAGCTTTAGAAAAAAAAATTACATGGAGGTTTGTTTATCATATCCATTGTCTCCAGGCCCCCAGCCCTTTGTCACTATACTGGTGAAATGCACAAAACTGATAAAGCAGTTTTGGCAAAAAAACTGAAATCTAGAATTTCTCCGTCCGAGCCGTTAAAAGAAGATATAGAATTAATTGATGGCTTTTACTTAATCCATCTCTTATGGTCATTAGTTCCTCAAACATTTAACAAAATATCGGAGATGATTTTAACAAGGGTATGTTACACGGATGCCCCGGAAGTTCATGTTGTTTTTGACCGCTATTTACACCCACTCATCAAAGACTCTGAACATTGCGTTCGAAATGAAGTAGAAGTCTCAAATTTCACGATTTCTGGACCACTTCAAAAACGAACAGATGATTTTCATGCCTTAAAAGCCCTAAATTTAAAAAATCACTCGTAAGATTTTTAGGGCTGCACTGGGAGGATAGTTCCTTGATTCCAATTTTAGGAGACAAAATTGTTTTTTTTTGACGGTAGATGACACGTGTTTCTCCTATGAAGTTAAAACCAATGTATTTCTAAACGTGAGGAATATAAATATAGTTGCAGCCATGCAGAAGCCGATACCAGATTAATTTAATATATAAGCTAATCAAAACCTAATTCCAACATTATGGTTCGAGCATCTGACACAGACATACTCGTTATTTTACTGGGGAATATGCACAAATTCAAGGACTTAGAGATTTGGTTAGCAAGTGGCAGCTCGAAAAGAAATTATTTCAATTGCATAAACTGTACGCAACTAGCTTCGACATCGGGAGTGAATTTAGTATGTGATGCGCTACCAGTTTTTTTTAGAAAAGGACAAGCTAGATATCCTCTAGATATCCTTAAAAAAAGTGGTTGTTATCAAGCTGCCTTTGAAGCATTGAGTAAACATTAAACAAACTGATCTTTTACTGGAAAAAGATACAGAATATATTCAAAACTTTACTTCACATATGTATGGTCTACGGAACTGCAAAAGTGTAAATGAAGCTAGATTTCAAAGGTTTCAAAACATATGTATATGCTTCTAAAAAAACGTCGGTAGGTATTTTTTGTAAAAATATAAAAAAACTTTGACCCTAGCTTGATTCCACCATGTTTTAAATCACTCAATGAAAAAATTAAAAGAACAATTTGTGTAAGTTCTATGTGGGCTAATGCCACAGAAGCAGAATGCGTCAAACTGAGGGCAGAAGATTTTGGGTGGGTATTGAAGGATGAAAAGTTTATACAACTTTGGTTTCAAGGGGATCCCACTCCGCTTAATGTTGATGATATTATTTTAAAAGACAAAGAATTGGAATATTTGAGTGAGGAAGATTCTGTTGAAGACGATATTTCTTAATTTTTTATTATTTTAATTGTCGTTGAATAATTACTAGGATATATGCAAAGTTTAATTTTGTATTCTATGTATTGATATGTGATATTATGTTTATTTTATATAGACATATGTATGAGTAACATTTAATTAATAATTGGATTAACTTTTCCCTGCTGGAAGTAGATAGTTCGTCGGTAAGTATGTCATTTATTTAATTTATAAAAAAAAATTAATTTCCTGAGAAAAAAATGATCAATAGATTTTGTTATGGCTTTTTGTAATTTTTTTTAAACTTTTTTATATAATTTATTTAGGTGACAATGTTAACTTTTATCTGATACAAATTTTATATTTATTTGACTTAAAAATGTTTGATATTGAGTTGAAAAAAGATGAAAAAAGATGAAAACATTTTTTTGGGGAAAAAGCGGTCGGACGTATGTTTGGCCCATGAAAAGTTTGTCCGACCAGTAGATTCTTAAAGTAGATGGTCCAAGCTTTCATTTGATACCCCATTTGTCCATTGACCCGATGAGGTAGGTCAACACCAAAAATACCGTTTTTTGACATGGTCGGACAAAGGGTTGGTCCCGGATTGTGTCTGTCCGACCAAATGATTTTAAATCTACCACCAGATCTCTACCAACTACTATTTAAATTTTTCATTGACCTGATGGTATACCCCAACACCAAAAAACGCAACCGGAAGTGACCATTTTGCGGCCAAAAGGCCCGGAAAAAGTCTGTCCGACCAGCGGTTTTGTAATCTTCGTGTCATTTACCATTCGTTAATGACCAAATTTTCCATTGACTCGATGAGGTAGGTACTTTTACCGTCGCCTCCTGGACTATATGATGCTACAAAAAAGTGTTGATCTTGTAATCCAACTTCTATTACTAGACCTATTGATTTTCACATATGTAGAAATCTAAGACGAGAAGTCACATCTGCATAAATACATAAACTTGCCTTACACTTCGTGGTGAGAACAAAGAAAAAACACTCCGTGATAAGGAGTAGGTACACAATGGCTGCGTTCGTAGACATTGAAGCATTGAAGAGTACAAAACAGCGCAGTCAAAAAAGCCTTCTTAGATCTCAAAATAGAACAATCCATTGTATGAAATGGATTATGTGGTATAAAGAGATTAAAATAACATCATCCAGAAAAACGCCTCAAGGAAGTGTACTTTCACCACTTCTCTGGATCCTGGCTATGAATGAAATTGTAGCTAATATTATTACTACAATTGATAATGTTATTAAAATTAATGAGATTAATAGATCTTCAAAAACGCAACGAACACCTTTGTTGGAGAGTTAAAAAGAACTTAATTACGACTTTTATGAGGTTTCAAAAAGTTTCAGGAAAAGAATCATATTCCCTATTATGAATAAAAGAAAACCAACGGACTCAAATAACTATAGACGTGTATCTTTTTTTAACGCTGTTGCAAAGATCTTTACAGGAGTATTATTGAAAAGACTCACTAATTGGGTAGATGAATTGCATAAGCGCTACTCCATAGTAGACAATATCTTAACCCTAGCAAGTATTGCCCGATCCCATTGAGAAAACGGAACACAAAATTAGCAGCTTTCGACACCATTGATAGAAAAGCCTTATTTTACAAACTCTTGAATTTAGGCATGTCTACGAAGATGCCTTAAATACTGCAACAGCTTCATCACGGAAATCGCCAAGCTTTATGGGATGGTAATATATTATTAGAATGATTTCAAACAGGAGAAACGCAAGGCTGCCTCCTTAGTCCACTTCTTTTTGCTCAGTGTACACCTACCAGATGGTATAAATTAAAATTAAATAAAAAAAAAGTTCTAATGGACGCAGATGACTTACTAATATTGGTTGACCATAGGAATATGATGCAACTGATGATCAACAAACTCAAACCTATTGTGACTTATGGAAATTAAAGCTAAAGACGAACAAGACAAAAATCTTGATTTTAAGAAATAGAACTTGACGGTTTGCAAGAAACGAGAAATGGTATTGGAGAAACGAAGAACTAGAAAGAGTTTAACAATAAAAGTATCTGGGCGTCGCGTCGTGCTAACACCTCAAATTTTCTACAAGATTCACTTGGAATAAAACCTGAAAGAGGCAAAAAGAGCGATTACCAGCACCTACAAATTTTCAAGAAAATATTGTGCCAAGTGCCAAATATAGAATATTTGAAGCTATGCAGCACAAGCATGGGAAATCTGGCAATTTGAAGAAGTGGAAAAAGTCCAAAGATATTTTAACAGTAAAATGTTTAGACTTCCATATAACACGCCAAAGTATATACTACGCACGGAGACCGGAGACCGCCATTGTTCACATACACCTTTAAGCTCCATATTAACTATACGAAGAAGGTAATGAATCAACCAGTAAATCGGCTTACATTTGAAACGATAAGAATGCAAGTCTGGGGAAACCCTATGCTTCAAAGGGACGAACTTATCGAAATATCATCACGCCACGGGTGGAATCCGGTAAAAATTAACAAAACTAAAAACGCTTTTAAGGGTACATAATAAGAATTGCAGGTTCAATGTATAGGTACTGCAGGATCGATGAGGACTATTCTTATAATGGAAGCATTTTATTTAAATTTGAAGGGCTCATTAAAAAACAATGTATTTAAAGTACGTTTTCAATTTTCTGTTAATGTATCGATTTGTTGACAGCCCTAAAATTCATTTTAAAAGCTAACAGTTATGGGAATGTGTTTGGTCAATCATTAATGTCAGAAAACCCACAAAAAAATCAAAATCTGATTCCCTCTAGAAATTGTTAAATTGACAGTTGAACTTTTTGTTTTTAGTATGATCGTTTTTTAAAGGGTAGTTTAATTTTAAGGGCCGATGTTGAATGTGAACCACACCTAAACGTCAAGTTGTTTTTTTCTGCATTTCATTTGACGTTTCTCAATTTCAGACTAGCTCAATTTGAACCCGTTAAATTTGAACTAACCGTTTCCCAAAATTATGCATTAAGACTTGCGTTTACACTCTTACAAAGTGCAATTGACTCAAGAAGTAAAACCTTTTGACCATTTCCAAGAGTAGGATTGGTGTTAAGAAATGGCAATAGTGGATGATTAATTTCCGAAGAAAATCATCTTCTGCGATGAGGCACATTTTCACCTCAGTGGATTCGTCAGTAAGCAGAATTGCCATATTTGGGCGAATGATAATCAAAAAGTGATTGTCAAAAATCCAATGCACCCGCTAAGATTGACTGTTTGGTAAGGTTTATAGCCCGGCGACATCATCGGGCCGTATTTTTTCCAAAATGAGGCTATAGTCCGGTAGTTACTCTGAATGGTGTTCACTATAGTGAGATGATACCGAACTGTTTATGGCCCGAATTGGAAGATATGGATGTGGACGATATGGTTTTAACAGAACGGTGCCACTTGTCAAACAGCTAAAGCGACAAATTTAATAGCCTGTGCTCACGTGCTGTGATTTGACACCGTTGGACTTCGTTCTTTGGGGTTTTTTGAAGGAAAAGGTATACGTCTATAAGCCAGCAACAATTCAACAGCTAAAGGATGAGATAATTCAGTACAATAACGGCATAGAATCTCAATTATGCTTCAGCGTCATCGAAAATTTGGACCATCGAATGGAGGTGTGCCGCCGAGCGACGCACGTCGTCGCGGCAGTCATTTGGCCAATATTTTGTTCCATACATAATTGAACTGTACTAATATTATTATAATAAAAATAAATGACAGTAATTTCCTAAACAATTTGGGTTTTAATCAAGATCAACATCGGCCTTTAAAATTTTACCACTTGCGTACATTTTTAGGAACCATTTAACTTCAAAGAGGAGTTGTGCTCTTAATTAAGAACCTTTCAGTGCACAACTGTAATTTTTAAGAAGCTTCATGTTCTGGTCTACACAAAATATGTATGTTGTTTGTACGAGTTAAATAAAGCTTATAGCTATCCCCAAAGGCCTAAGATGGTTTCTGAAGGCGCTTAATTCAATATTTTCACCATTAACTGGAAGTGCTAAATCAATAATGACACATTAAGTTTCCTGCTCCAATTCTTTCGCATGGATTAAATCTCTGTGCCTCGTAAAAAATTCAAGTAAACTTTTCCATATTCTGACACACCACGGTTATGTTTTCTTATAACCAACAATCCATCATCCAAATACCATTGTTAAGGAATCCAAGTGAAATAATTCTAAAATGCTTGAAAGTAAAAGTTTTTTGCATTAAGGATTGCAGGTAATTTCAGTTCAAATCGAACGAGACAGCGAGATCTATAGTGCTTAAGGCAAGTGTATCCTTTTTCCTGCCACTACAAGTCCTTTGAAAGTCTGATATTCGTATATAGATGTAGATATAAGGAAAAAGGAATTATGAAAACTATTTTGCATTAACTTGCTATTTGTTCATGGTGCCGTTTGAATTTGAATTCGTTTCCCTTTTTATAGTCCTGTTGTCGTGTCGTTGTTGTTGTTGTTGTTGTTGTTTTTTTTGTGCTGCAATTACAATGGAACATAATGCAAATCCGGTTGCTGGCACTCGATATGCAAACGGATTTCAGATATAATACCTTTGGAGGAAGGCATACAAAAAGCCTGAAGGCGAAAAGAACTGGCGTTGGGTGAGGTTCAGTTTTATTTTCCTTTAATATTTTTGCATTTTTTTATGCAGCATGATTGACTCACTTGAAGGATATATACTCGTACTTCTCTGTGTGAAGTAACAATTGCTGGGCTTATCCTTAGGTAGGTAGGTTTTCCTATAGGTACTGGTACTTTATGGAATAAAAGTAGACCTTAAGCCATTTTTGTTGTGTTTTAAAGTGACATGAAGACTCTCGTATTTCAGGCATTGGACATGCAATTAAAATGACACTCAACACGAAGAGGCACGGTTCACTTCAGTTTGGTTTGGTTTGGTTCAAAGGATTAGGTATGCCAGGAAGTGCAATAATTGCATGGGTGTGAATTTTACCGCTTCATACTTTGGTCCTTGAAGTGTTTTATTTGTCAAATGAAATCTAGGCCAATTTAGTTTTGACATTTTATGCACTGTATAAATATAGGTGGCTAATGTATATAGGTGCACCTTCACAGCACACCTCTAGCACCTCTAGACTTCAAAGAGGAAATGAGCTTGCGATATTATATTTGCCATTAGACTTTTAAACAAACCGTTCGTTGTTAGCTCATCGTCGTCATTAGGAAGGACATTATATGTAGTCTAGAAATATTTTTTGTTTTTTTAACAAGCTTATGATTATTAAGTGGGTTTTGCAGTTTAATGTTGTTGATTAGTATAATATAACAAGAGCTGAAAGCGGTTTTGATGTTGTAAAATAAATAGGGCAGACGCATGTTGAAGAACAAAAATGAAAAAGAGGCTTTGATGATCCAAGCTAAAACTTGGAATTTAAAGTTAAAGCAAGTTTTGTGTGATTAAAAACAAGCTTTAGCTAGAAATAAAAAAAAAATGTCTTCTAGTAAAAGTTATTTTAAAATAGCTTGAACTAGATTCATATATGGATTTAGCTTGTTTTTTAAACTTAAGCTCCAAATTGTGTGATTAATAATAACTTAATTAAGAATATTATACTTTAAGCTATAAAAGTGTCAAAATTTCAGAATCTCTGACTAGAAATCTTTTACTAGTTTTTATTTTAATATGTATTTCTTTTCAGTTCGGTGTAGGACAAGATGTTGCAGTTGAAAGCAGTGCAGTGCAAAACCATTAAGCACTTGGCCAACAGAATTACTAAAAAGGTTCATATTCATTAAAGATTTCCGTCAAGTCGTAGGAAAATCGAAGCAGAAAAGGCAAAATGGGCACAAATATACCCGTTTTCTGAAGCTTTTTGAAGCTATCGCTTGAATCCATCCATATTGCTTTCACCAAACCTTTAAAATTTCTTTGATGAACAAATCAACCAGAGAGGTTGTCGGTGTCCTTTGTTATTCAATTCAGACATTTACGATAGATCGCTTAAATTGTGCTTTAAGAGGAGATTATGGTTTACATAATCGACCAACTACGCCAACAATTGTCACAATTGTATGTAAATTTGAAGAAACTAGATTGGGTACAGATATTGTAAGGGCTGTGCATCATCGTTTCGCTCGTACCACTGAAAATATAGCTGCTGTAAATGAAAGTGTTACCGAAGACCCGAATGTGTCGATCCCTCGTCCTTCTCAGGAATTAGGAGTGTCTTACATACGGCACATTATGACGTAATTTGCATTTGTCAAACTACCTGCATCCATATAAAGTCCAGCTCACACAACAACTGAAGACAGCTGATCATTCACAACATCGTAGATATCTACGTACGTCGAATGGGTGTGCTTGAACAACAGGCTTTGGACGGGGATTTTTCGAACACAATTTTCTTCAGTGACGAAGCACATTTCTCACTCGGTGGGTATGTTAATAAACAAAATTATCGTATTTGGGGTTTTGAGAATCTTTAAATAATTGAAGATAGGCCACTACATCCACAAAAAGTCACTGTTTGGTGCGCTCTTTGGTCCGGAGGTGTGATTGGACCTTACTTTTTCGAAAACGACGACGTTATGGTTATATGATAACCGACTTTTTTTTTGGCTGCTATTGAAAAATACGACTTGGAGACTATATGGTTTCAATAATACAGTGCCACATGCCACACAACTCGAGCAAATATGGCTTTATTGCCAGAGACATCTCTAGGCCGCGTAATTTCTTGTCTTGGCGATATTAACTGACCATCAAGATCATGCGATTTGACACAACTGGACTTTTTTTAGTGGGGCTACGAGAAAGACCGTGTGTGTACAGATAAACCTTTAACACTTGAGCACTTAAGAACCAACATTCAGCAAGTTATGGCCGATGTGTGTCAAAAAGTGGTGGAAAATTACCTCAAAAGAATCGATGCTTGCAACAATTTGCGTGGTGGTCATTAAAATGATGAAGTGTTTCACACATAATGTCAACGTTTAAACTTTATAATAAAAAGGAGATACCATGAAAAAACGTTTTTGTTTTATTAACTTCCTTTAGGGAGTTTTTGTAATCGGACCTACATATTTGTCGACTTGAAAATTTTGACATTTCTCGACGTTTCAACGTCCTAGATTCTAAATAAAAGATTTTTAGAGAGATGTGTGTGCGTGTGTGTATGTATGTTCGTACGTCAGTATGTTCGGGAAGTTTTTTCGTGGTCTATAGCTCAAGAACCAGTAGAGATATCGACTACAAATACATTATTTATACAGATAATAAAGCAGAAAGGACTCTCAACAAAATTCATTGGGTGGTTTTTTGTCACCATAGCAATTTAAAAAAGAGCCTGGGATGCGACCCACACTGATGACTTCCCTCATCCTGTCTGTCGATTTGTCTTGCTTAAAAGTTTGTCTATATGTATCAATTTGTACCAAATTTGCGTACTATTTTTTGTAAATTTTATTTTATTGAATATTGAAAACAATATTTTCTGTGAAATAAAATAAGTTTGAAGCCAATATTTTTAATTTTTGAAAAGCTATTTGAGTCGAAAATAAATTTTGACCAAGTTTCAGTGTTGTTTTTTTTAGGTTTTTATTTTTTGTAAAAAAAACTGTCAATTCGATTTTTCTCAAAATGTTTCCTATTGTTGAAAACAATATTTATTATAAGCTAAACTTAGTAAGAAGCCATTATCTCAAATTTTTGAAATGATATTTGAGTCAAAAATCAATTTTCAACAATTTTTGTTAAATTTTTTTTTCGGTTTTTAATTTTTAAAAAAAAAAAACTGTCAATTCGATTTTTTTCAAAATTTTACTGAATGTTGACAACAATATTTTTTCAAAGGTAAATGTAGTTTAAAGCTAATATCTCAATGTTTTGAAAAGATATTTGAGTCGAAAATCAATTTTTATCAACTTGTGTTAATTTTTTTATTCGGTTTTTTTTTTTGTAAAAAAACTGTCAATTCGATTTTCTCAACATTTTTCAGAATGTTGAAAATAATATTTCTTATTAGATAAAATAAGTTTGAAGTCTTAATCTCAAGTTTTTAAAAAGATATTTGAGTCGAAATTCAATTTTTACCAACTTAGAGTAATGTTTTTTAGGTTTTTATTTTTTATAAAAAATCTGTCAATTAGATTTTTCCCAAAATTTTATCAGATGTCAAAAACATTATTCTTAGTTGCACAAAATTGTTTTGGAGGTGAAATCATATTTTGGTCGTACAATTTTCGAGGTGACAAATTTTTTTAGTTTTTTTTATTTATAAAAAAAAAACCGTTAATTAGATTTTTTTCCAAAAATATAATTGTTTTGTATCACGGTACAATCTATGATATAAAATTTAATTCAAGTCTCTAGCGTCATTGGTTCATGAGATATTTTGGTTTAACCAAAATTTTCACCTTTTTTTTAAACTACTATGGTAAATAAACCACTGACGCACTTTTTTTGAGAGCCCTTTCTGCATCTTTCTGCCTTATTATCTGTATAACAAAATTTATTTTAAGTCGATATCTCTTCTGGTTTTTGAGCTATGGACGACGAAAAAAACGTCGCAAACGTACGGACGTATGACGTACGAACGTACGTACATACACACGCACGCACAGACATCTTTCTAAAAATCTTTTGTTTCGACTCAATGGACCTTGAAACGTCGAGAAATTTCAAAATTTTGACAAATCGTACCCATTACAATAACTTCCTATGGGAAGTTAATAAAGATATTGGCTTCAAACTAATTTTATCTTACGAGAAACATTGTTTTCAACATTCAGTCAATTTTTTATAAAAATTCAACAGTCAGTTTTTTTTATAAAAAAATAAAATCTACAAAAAATAATACGCAAAAGCTACTTAAATTGTTAAAAATTGTTTTTTTTTTACTAACAAACAAAATTTTTTTTGAACAAAAATAGATTTTGAAATCAAACTATTTCATATGCAAAATATTTTTGGTAATTTTTCAATTTTTTTAGAATAATTCACCTGAAAACTTTTTTAACAAAACACTAAACGTACAAACCTTTTAAGGAAGACAAATCGACAGACGGGATAGAAAGCTATCAGTGTGGGTCGCAATACCACAAAATGGATAACCCTGTGCTTTGTTTTGCCCTCCCACTTAACTGAGTTCTTCCCATTATGTCAAAGTCATCTCTCCAACCTTTATAGAGCAGAGTGAATTTGGCAGAGCTGCCAAAACTAGTCATGGATTTATACAGTTCGTGCCTGTAAATGCTGTCATATGCGGCCTTGAAATCGATCAAGAGAGTGTGGGTGTTGATTTGATATTCTTGGGTTTTTTCCAGGATCATGTCGTTAAGTAAAATTTTATCGACTGTGAACTTTCCTACTCTAAAACCACACTGATAAGGACCTAACAGATCATTGAGGATGGGCTTAAGACGACACGTTGATGTTAAGAAGACTGATGATTCCTCTTCAGTTGGTGCAGTTAAGTGGGTATCCTTTTTTCAGTATTAGGCAAACAATACTGAGGTTCCAATTATCGGTCATGCTTTCTTCCAACCGTATTTTACAGATAAGTTGATGCATGCTCCTAACCAAATTATGTCCAGCTGTTTTGAAATGCTCGACATTCAAGCCATCTACTGTAGCGAATTTGTTAGACTTTAGTTTAGATATAGCAATCTTTACTTCGTCCAAGTCAGTAAGACGGGATTGTTGCTTTCGTCGTCTATATTGAATGTCCTGTCTGACAGTGTAATTCTGTTCGTAATCGCCGTTGTATAATCTACAGCAGTGATCCTTCCATATCCTCAGCATTGACTGCTGTGTCACTATGAAGTTTCCCCTTTCGTCTTTGCAACCTTCTGTTCGAGGTTTATGTACTTGTCAATTTCGTTTCACCTGCTCATAAAACTTTTGAACTTAATTTCTGCTTTTGAACCTCTCAGCATCTCCTACCGCACTATTTTTCCTTCTGAGAAGTTGGTTTTGCTCTCTCTTCTTTAGCTCATAGAGCTCGTTAGAAGCTCTCGTCCTTCTATGCAGCAGCTCTTTGTAAGCCTGTTGTTTAACTGCTTTGCCCTGCCGACATTCCACATCAAATCAAGGTTTTCTTTAAAATATGAATGACCTAAAATTGAGGCTACATATGCTTAAAATATGTATCTCTTGTCCATCATTTTTATATAAACATATTTTATACATTTATTATAGCCTTATATCCTATCGAGTCCTACTTAGTTGGAAGTTTAATAATAACCTACCTCAACAATAGCTACCAAAAGTTTTCAAAATTATGTTTTTTTTTTTATGTATCATTTCATTAACAACCTGCACCTACCCTACATAGCTTAAATAAACATTATATAATTTTTATTTCCATGTACGAATATAAACATTGTTAAATCCTACAAAAAACAAATATTCAACTTTTTTGAAAAGTTAATAAGTAAAAACAGTTTTTCATTGTTAGAGTTAAAAAGAGAATATAATATAAATATAGAACTGACAAAAAAGCTATGAAATATTTCATAAAAACTTCAAGAAACTAATTTATATTTGTTATACAATAAAATATATTTAGGTACCTTGATACATACATATATACCTACACCTAAAAATAAGAGTTAAAGATTTGAACACGCAAGGACTTTTATAATAATATACCTATCTTCATATATCCTTTTTCATACTTCTTATATAAAGTTGGGACAATAAAGTCTTACAAAATATAATATAAATCATCAATGCGTTAAAACTTGAAACATAACATGCGTAGCGTGCCAATACATTGATTAAAACTTTATCTTTTCTTTTACAGACAAAATACGTATATCCTTATTTTTATATAGAAAGGGAAGAAAAAACAAAACAAAAAAAAACTGTCCCCCTTTTGTGTTCATAAATTTTAGTATAGCAATATCAACAAGAGAAAAAATAGGTATAGAAAACGATGAATATCTTGGAGCCTTAATTTCGCTAAGTATTTTTTTGACACCTTCTGAAGCAATTCATAATTCCTGACAAGCCGAAGCCTTAGCCAATCTACGGTGTGTGCGTACAATATCTTAATTAGAAAACTTTATTAGGACATTGCGTGACCAGACCACAAGACCGTCGTCGTCGTCATAAGCTACGCGCAGCTTGAAGCATATTTACCTCTTCATCAACTTACCATCAAGCTAAACTATTCGTATTTTCTTTCACTTTGCTATGCTTACAATACAAAATGGATATGCGTGTTTTATGTACTTCTATACTTCAAACCAGGTCCAACATTTGTTTCACCACGGCAACTTTCTCAGGCTCAACCTTAAATTGAACCCTTAAATTTGTGTACCTTGGAGTATAACGTAGATACCTTTCCCAATCCCAGCCAAAGTCAGCGCCAGCAGAGGCCCGCAGGCATATCAACAAAAACAGCGTGACCATAAGCCAACCCTTATTATCAAATACAAGTGTATAAGGGGGTGTAATGGTCGGCCGACCAAGCGCCCTCCCACCAAACACAAGCGATGGCACCACAGCAGCAAGAGCAAGCAATTAAAGGACCTCCCGTAATGAAAATAAAATTTAACTTTTACTTGATTTTTATAAAGCCGACACAACTGGCTTGGTGCGGTGTGGTGCAGCGTTGGTGAGTAAATTAATGGCTGCAAACGGATGCGGAACTGAACGGCAAACGGCAACAGCAACAGCAACGGGGAACAGGAGAACTTAAATCGACAATTTACCGATGGCGATGGCGGAAGTAATTCACGGTATTTTTGTGTTGTGGCAAAGTGCTCCTTCCTTAAATGCTATAAATTTGCACCTTGTTGTATTTAATCCTTATCAGTAAAAAAAACAACAACAAGAACAAACAAAAATTGTAAAAATAAACAAAACAAAACCAACAACAACAACGAAAATATTTTTCCAATTGGTAAAGTCCTTTGTTGGCAATTGTTGGCATCAGGAACTACTAAAGTCCGTATAGAACTATATAGTATAGGTACAGTTAGAGCTACTTTGAGAGTCAGGAAAATTCAGCTGCCAAAATTGTTTGTTGTTTTGTTTTTATTTAAAAACTTTTAGAATAGAGAAAGCGAGAGAGAGAGAGAGAGAGAGAGAGAAAAAAAAAAGGATGAGTTTATTGCAAAATTTAAAGTGGAATTGGGAATTATGGAACAATGAAAATGGTGTACCATTTCCATAGGCGAAAAATATAAAAGTGCCAAAGTGCTTTGCTCGATTAAAAAGGTAAACAAGCAAAATTAGGTCACGATAAGGTTAAACTTCAAGCCATCCAAACAAATAAACACCCAAAACGAATTGGAATTGGATACAAAACCGGAGAACGGGGAAGCTGATTACCTGTTAGCGAATTGGCAGGATGTTGATTATTTTTTTGTTTTTATTTTTATTTTTGTTTATCGCAAATTATTATATCTCGCGCGGTTTTCCATTGGATTACTGAGTTTTTAAATTTTATTTTTCCTCTATCAATATGAAAACAAAAATAAAAAGAAATAAAATCTTTAATTTCTTTTTAATTATATTTGTAAGTAGATTAATTCATTTAAGATTATTAAATTCATGTTTAACTTACTTTTCATTTAATTTCAAAAATGTCCTTGTAACACACATCCAAAAGTCACGATGCGATAGTTGTTATGGCGATGCAAAGTTGGTATGGGTAAAGTTCAAATTCCTCACGTAAAATACCCCAAAGACTACCATTAATATTACATAAGGATTTGTATGGGGATATATGAATTCATCCTTAATATAATAATCCCGAATGTCAATGGGGATATGTATAATCGTTATAGTGTTAATAAGAGTCTTTCGTGGAAGAGTCTTTACATCTATATAAGAATGTCTATAGATATAAGTACATACATATGTAGGTGAAAATAGGAGACTTTTCGTGAATATGAATTACTTATGGGAGTTTGGAAAAAGTTTTCTTTTTGTTTTCTGTACTTAATTGATTGAGCTTGGGTAAGACAACTATTTACGTTATTATGAATGAATATGACATAACCGTATTTCGCATTTAGTATTTAAGATGTTGATTATCTTAAATATTGAACTAAGGGTAAAACAAAAATTCCGAATTAAATAAAATGCACGGCTGGGTCGCACGAACTTGATCCTGTATGCAAAGAGTCTGTTTAAAAAAGTACCTAAGATTTAAAAATATACCTGTAAAACAAGTTTGTCTTAAAAGATATAAATGGCATTTGATTTGTTAAAAAAACTCCATTTTTCATTTTTTTTTATTTGAAAATCGTTAGACCGATCCACTTCCGGAGCAATACAAAAATACATTTTTTAATCAAAAGAAGCTGGGATGCGACCCACACTGATAACTTCCCATCCCGTCTGCCGATTATTTGTCTTGCTTTAAAGTTTGTCTATATGTATCAATTTTTACCAAATTTGCGTATCACTTTTTGAAGATTTTATTTGTTTATGAAAAAACGGACTGTTGGATTTTTATAAAAAAAATTACTGAATATCGAAAACAATATTTTCTGTGAAATAAAATAAGTTTGAAGCCAATATTTGTAATTTTTGAAAAGCTATTTTAGTCGAAATTAAATTTTTACAAGTTTTAGTATTGTTTTTTTTTTTAGGTTTTTATTTTTTGTAAAAAAAACTGTCAATTCGAATTTTTCTCAAAATTTTATAGAATGTTGAAAACAATATTTTCTTAAAGATAAAATTAGTTTAAAGTCAATGTCTCAAATTTTTGAAAAGATATTTACGTCGAAAAATAATTTTTACCAACTTTTATAAATTTTTTTTTAGGTTTTTATTTTTTGTAAAAAAAAACTATCAATTCGATTTTTCTCAAAATTTTTCCTATTGTTGAAAACAATTTTTCTTATAAGTTAATATTAGTTAAAAGTCATTATCTCAAATTTTTGAAAAGATATTTGAGTCAAAAATCAATTTTTAACAATTTTTGTTAATTTTTTTTTTCGGTTTTTAATTTTTTGTAAAACAACTGTTAATATGATTTTTTTCAAAATTTTACTGAATGTTGACAACAATATTTTTTGAAAGATAAAAGTAGTTTAAAGCTAATATCTCAAAGTTTTGAAAAGATATTTGAGTCAAAAATCAATTTTTACCAAGTTTTATTAATTTTTTTTAGGTTTTCAATTTTTGTAAAAAAAACTGTTAATTTGATTTTTCTCAAAATTTTTCCGAATATTGAAAATAATATTTCTTATAAGATAAAATTAGTTATAAGCCATAATCTCAAGTTTTTGAAATTCAATTTTTACCAACTTTGAGTAATGTTTTTTTAGGTTTTTATTTTTTATAAAAAAAAACTGTCTAGTCGATTTTTTCAAAATTTTGTCAGATGACAAAACCATCATTTTTCGCTGCACAAAATTGTTTTGGAGATGAAATCATATTTTAGTCGTATAATTTTCGAGGTGGCAAACTTTTTTTTTCAGTTTTTTGATTTATAAAAAAAACCGTTAATTGGAATTTTTTCCAAAAATATACTTGTTTTGTATCACGTTACAATATATAATATAAAATTTTATTCAAGTCTCTAGCGTCATTGGTTCATGAGATATTTAGGGTTTATCAAAATTTTCACCTTTATTTAAAATGCTATGGTAAAAAAACCACCCACGCAATTTTCTTGAGAGCCCTTTCTGCATCTTTCTGCCTTATTATCTGTATAACAAAATTTATAAAAACATCGCGAACGCACGGACGTACGAACGTACGTACACACGCACGCACAGACATCTTTCTAAAAATCTTTTATTGCGACTCGAGGGAACTTGAAACGTCGAGAAATGTCAACATTTTCAATATGACAAATCGGACCCATTACAATAACTTCCTATGCGAAGTTAAAAATTAAGACAGTATTGATATGGGTACATTTTTTTCAGGTGCAAAAGCAAATAGTGCGCTTATGGTGGAGGGAAATTTTTCTATCGAGAATAGAAATAAAGTCTGGACGAAACATCATCATATATGTACATTATTTCGTTAGCATGTCTCCCTTTTTCGGCTCTCATACGGAAGTAATTTTAACAAATAAGGTGTCAAAACAAAGAGAATTTTCCGTAGACTATGCGAATTGTATTTTATTGAATATTAATTTATAATTTGTTTAAAAAACTTAACTTCTTATTATAATAAAAATATGAAATACTCGGAAAATATTATGTTAAGGGAAGGCAAGTAAAATATGTGTGAAATAACCTTATTCTTAAAGCATAATATTTTAAAATCATATATACAAAGGTACCAAGGGGAGAGTACGATAACTTTGGCGACAAAGTTTAATGACGGATTTGTGTAGAACAGTTAAAAACAAGCATTTTTTACTATGGAAGAGGGGTCTATCTCCCCCTGTTTAGGCAGTAGGGGCAATTTAAAAAAATATGTACATTAAATGAAAAAAAAATAATTAAAAAATAACGGTAATACTTACAATTAAGTATTATACCTTTTTTTAAAGCCAACATTTTTGTATATTAGATTGTTTTTAAATCAAGTCAAAACTATGCATAGTTTTTGAAAAAAATTGTTTTAAACTAAAAATGTATGCAAAAAAAAATTAAAAAAAAGGTTTAAAGTGTAGTTTTTCAAATTATCTACTGTTTTTTTTTTTAGAATTCATTTCTCTTATTTGTTTTTTATCAAAAACTGAAAACTAGGTGCCTTTATGTCTTCTAGTTCTTGAGAAAATTGAAAATTACCAAAAAAAATATTTTAATTAAATTACTTTTTCCTTGCTTAAGTATGAACGTAGTCTTATTTTGATAGTAATAATCGAATATGGATTAAGATACACCTAGGGTAAATTAAATTTTCTTAAATCCAGCTTATTTAAATGCAAAAGAAACTTTGCATGCACCCCATCTTGCACCCACCGCACCTTGCACCCTCCCCACCTTGCACGCACTCCAACTTGCACCCATCCCAAATCCTTTAGTGTTCCCAAGCAGGGGGGTTGCAAGGGTCAGCATGCCCCCCCTTACAGATCCTACTGTTGCATACACTCAAACTCGCACACACCTTACTGTTGCATACACCCAAACTCGCACCTACCATTGTTACTATCAAAATAAGACCACTCAAGCAAAAAAAAAAGAATTAAATTAAAATAGTAGTTGTGGTTATTTTTAATTTTCTCAAAAACTAAAAGCCATAAAATCATCTAGTTTTCAGTTTTTGATCAAAAACAAATAAGAGCAATAAATTCTGAAATAAAACCAATGGCAGATAATCTTGAAGTATTGAAAAATGACACTTTAAACCTTCTTTTTAACTTTTCTTTACTCAAATTTTGAGTTTAAAATTAAATTTTTCAAAAACTACTACGCATAGTTTTGACTTAAATAAAAAACTGGCTAATAAAACAGAATGTTGGCCTTAAAAAAATGTATAAAACTTAATTGTAAGTATCACCGTTATTTTTTAATTATTTTTTTCCATTTTAAATAATATTTTTTTTTTTAAATTGCCCCTACTGCCTGAACGGGGGGAGATAGACCCCCCTCCCATAGTAAAAAATGCTTGTATTAAGCCCCTCTACCAAAAACCGTTATTATATCTTGGCGCCAAAGTTATCATACTCGTGCCGGTACCAAGATAATACTTCTTGATAGCCACTTTTAAATAGATTGTTGATTATATATATCATTTTCGTTAATCCGATGCAGTGGCGCACTTTTGCAGTTTTGATAATCAAATATTGGTAAGGCAATATAAAAGCTGGTTCAAAAAAAAATTATTAAAATCGCTTCATAATTTGCTGAGAAAATTTGAAAACAAAATAACGGTTCTATGAGCGATACCTTTCCGGAGCAATACAAAAAAAAAAAAAAAGAGGCTGGGATGCGACCCACACTGATAACTTCCCATCCCATCTGTCGATTTGTCTTGCTTAAAAATTACCAACAATAATTTGCATATAATCAAATAGTTTGATTTGAAAATCAGTTTTTTTTTACGAGATTTTTAGTCGAAAACCAATTTTTACCAATTTTAGTAGCATTTATTCAAAGTTTTTATTTCTTATATAAACAAATAAAAATTGGATGAATGAAATGAATTTGAAGTCAATACCTTCTATTGTTCACGAGATATCGAGAACCGAACATCATTTTTTAAGATATTTGCGTACTATTTTTTGTTGATTTTATTTTTTTATGAAAAAATGAAGTCGAAAATATATTTTTACTAACTTTTATTAGTTTTTGGTTTAGGTTTTTATTTTTTGTAAAAAAAATTGTCGATTCAATTTTTCTCAAAATTTTATCGAATGTTGAAAACAATATTTCTTATAAGATAAAATAAGTTTGAAGTTTTTTCATAAAAAAATTAAATCTACAAAAAAAAAATCTATCAAATTATTTTAATTCATCCAATTCGTATTTGTTTATATCTATATATATAAAAGAAAGTCGTGTTTGTTACAACACTTATAACTCGTGAACGGCTGGACCGATTTCCATGGTTTTTGATTTCTTGGATTTGTTTCCGTCCCGAATAGCAGAATACATCTTAAAAACAATGAAATTGCCATCGCATTGGATCATTGCAACCTATAGAAGATGCACAGCATAAATTCTTGCAAATATACTTCATGGGCAATATGGAAAAACAACTTGACCGGCGTCAAGGGATCAACACAGCAACGAAAAGAGCAATTCTCCAAGATCTGCAGCAAATGCTTCATGAACATCATGCATTGGTCAGGCTGTCAAGACTGCTTTAGAGCGCATGCCAAGTGATGACTATAAAGTTGTGATCAGAGCAGATAAAAGAACAGCTGGAACACATGAACGCACATTTAATTCTCCAACAATCGATGAAGTGGCAATCCTGATTATTGGTGAAAACTTGAAAACACGTGATATTGTACTTACACGCAATACTGGGCAACTACAAAGAATATATGAAACACACCGTTCATATGACGCGTTACAATACCCGCTGATGTTTAGGCAAGGAGAAGATGGATATCACTTTAATATCAAAATGATTAATCCATTGAATGGTAAGATCAATATTGTTGTTTTCATTTTAACTTGATATACATTTTATTCTGTTTGCTTTTAGTACTCAAAAAAAGTTGTAATTTCTAATTTAGTAGAGAGTAGCTGTAAGAGTCGTTAACCTATTACGGGTTCTAAAATACAATTTTTACTGCATTTGTTTCAGGTGAGGAAACTACCAAGAAGGTTAGTTCAATGAATTATTACGCATATCGTTTGATGATTCGTGAAAATTCTGACAATTATTTGTTGCTATTTCGTCAACTGCTTCAACAATATTGCGTTGACATGTACGTTAAAATCGAAACGGAGTGCCTGACTTTCAATCGGTTGAAATCAAGCTAAATTGCGTTCGGAAGAGTATATCCATTTACGCGATGCAATTAGCATAGAAGGAGATTCAGAAAATGTTGGTGGATTGACTATTTTACCGGCGACATATATAGGTAGCCCACGTCATTTGCATGAATATGCGCAAGATGCAATGACATATGTTCGTCATTATGTTCGGCCAGATCTATTCATTACATTTACATGTAATCCGAAATGGATAGAAATTATTCAATTACTGCTTCCCGGACAAACATCAAGTGATCGACACGACATCACCGCACGTGTTTTCAGGCAAAAAATTCGGTCACTAATGAATTACATTGTTAAGCAACACGTCTTTGGGAATACTCGATGCTGGATGTATTCAATCGAATGGCAAAAACGAGGCCTACCGCATGCTCACATTCTGATTTGGTTAGTCGAAAGAATTCGGCCAGATCAAATAGATGACATCATATGTGCGGAGATTCCTGCTCCTGAAACCGATCCAGACCTACATGATGTTGTAGTCACGAATATGATTCATGGACCGTGTGGCACTATCAACCGACAATCACCGTGCATGGTCGACGGCAAGTGTTCCAAACGGTATCCACGAAAATTGACGTCAGAGACCATTACAGGCAACGATGGTTATCCATTGTATCGGCGTCGATCGCCCCATGATAATGGTAGAACTATCACAACTAAAGTGAAAGGAAACGATTTCGTAGTTGACAGTGGTGGTGCAATGATTTTATTATCTGGCGATTTCCGACAAACACTACCAGTCATTCCAAGATCTACTGCTGCCGACGAAATAAACGCTTGCCTCAAAGCATCAAATCTGTGGCGATATGTAAAGAAACTTCAACTGTCTGTAAATATGAGGGTTGCATTGTTGAACGATCTATCTGCTGATGATTTCTCGAAGCAATTGCTGACTATCGGTAATGGCCGTGTTCCTGTTGACAAATCGAGCGGATTGATTTCATTTCCTCCAAATTTTTGCAATTTCGTATCATCAAAAGACGAGCTTATCAACAAAGTATTCCCGGATATCATTGATAACCACAAAAATACTAAATGGTTAAGTGAGCGAGCAATTTCGGCCGCTAAAAATAAAGATGTAGATGACCTCAATTTTATAATTCAAAATCAAATCGTAGGTACTCTGTATTCATTCAAATCTATCGACTATGTAACAAACGAAGAAGAAGCCACTAATTATCCAACTGAATTTTTAAACTCCTTGGATGTGCCTGGTTTACCACCGCACAATTTAAAACTTAAAGTTGGCTCGGTAGTCATCATGCTTAGAAGCGTCGATACTTAAAGGAAAATTTAAAGATGAGGAAGTTCTTATTCCAAGGATTCCGATGATCCCAACGGATATGCCCTTTGAGTTTAAACGAATTCAATTCCCGATTCGTCTTGTCTTCACCATGACGATCAACAAATCACAGGGCAAATCCTTGACTATTTGTGGGCTCAATCTAGAAAATGCATGTTTTTCTCATGGTCAATTGTACGTGGCATGCTCACGTGTTGGCAAACCATCCGCTTTATTTGTTCTTGCGCCTGACCAAAAAACAAAGAATGTCGTTTACCACAAAGTGCTTGAATGAAAATCCTATTAATGAATTAATCCGAGTTTTACTTTTTTTCCCAATCTGCACAACATAGTTTTCAATCATTTTTTTCTGACAAGAGTTTGAAGTACTTAATTATTATTTTTTATTTTTTTTATTTTTATTCCCATTCTGTATGTATGTTTTCATCATCATTCATCATAATAAAATACCTTTTTGTTTCTATCTATATAAATATATTAATTTGTATCATTGTTTTACGTTCATCAAAGCCTAAATTAGTTCAGCTAAAAAGTAACACGACATTCATTGACTGTTAGGCGGTACGAAGTTCGCCGGGTCAGCTAGTAAGAAATAAATAAATTTAAGAAATGCTACTAAAATTGGTAACATTTGTTTTCGACTAAAAATCTATTTAAAAAAATTAAATTTTGAAATTAAACTATTTCTTTATAGGAAAAATATTGTTTGTAGTTGTGAAATTTTTAACAATAATTCAACTGACCACTTTCTTAACCCAACACGAAAACCTGCAAACCTTTTAGGCAAGACAAATCGACAGACGGAATGGTAAGTTATCAGTGTGGGTCTCATCCCAGCCCCTTTTTTTAATTTGTTTAAATAGTCCATGTGGCAACCGATTAGATATTTATTTCTTACTCCATTTAAATATTAAAATATATAATAACTTCTGTATCAAGTCGACAAATAAAATTGAAGAAATCATTTTAATTTGAATTTATAAGCTATCACATAATTTAATTTGTTCCTCTTTAAACTTAATTATTTAACAAACATGTCATATTCTGTTTTAAAGGATTGTTATGTGGATTGTCTATTTACATGAGAAAATTCTCACTTTACACGATATAATTAATACATAAAAAAAAAACATACAAACCGAAATCTGGAGACCTATTAATTTGAAATCTTATAAAATCAGTATTCATATAGATTTATAAAACTAACTATAAGAACTAACTTAAAAGTTTTACTAAATCGTTCAAAATTTTGCATTTTGCATCTAAACTAAGGTCTATATGCCAAATGTAACCACAACTTTATTTCACACTTAGTTTTCGAAAAAACAGAAGTTAAATGAAAGAAACCAAATATCGCCCACATTATATTTTCGGCTTCTGAAAAATACTCGAAAACCAAAATATCAAATTTACTTAAATGCAAACAATTAAATGAAATTTACATTTATGTATGTACGTACATATATTAAAAAAAGTCATGAATGAAGCAATAATAATTCTTATTAAGTTTAAACAGGTGAATAAAAACACGATTTTTCCCGCAATTAGTAAAAGGCTCAAATATCAACCTACGATATAATAACTTACGTTATTGCCTGTACATTAGGATGGACCACATTATTTTGTTTAAGGAATTTGCATAGTTAATGAAAAAAGTCGTATATCAAATTCCTAGATCTTTTTCTTACGTTTAAAAGAATAGAAATATCACTTTTTAAGAAATATTCAAAGTGTTTTACACTATATAAAAACTGTTTATTAAAAAAAGGTGTCTTTCTTCATGAATCACACAAGAAATTGATTTAAAGGTACAAACTTTTATTGTTAGCTTAGGTATTTTTCTTGTTTTATAAAAAAAGATACCTTTATTTTTTTCTTAAATGAATTTGAAAACAAATGTAAAGACATTAAATTTGTATGTTTTAAATACATTTTATATTTATATTAAATATATTTTAATTTAACTAAAAACTAGTGGACCACCCTTATATACGTCCAGGTACAATAAGTACAATAATATTTAAATAAAGTAGCTTAGGCTTCATTAAATGCATTTTGTATCGATACACAGGATATAATTGTTAAGTCTGAACTCCCTCAATTAATTTGATATTTATCTGGATTTAATATTTTAAAATTATATGAATAAAAACCAAACCTAGCTTACCTGGAATTTTGTTCTGCATCATTTTGTTTTAAATTAAAATAAGAGAACAAGATAAAATGTATTATTTTTGTATGTTTTTCTTTAAATGGTGCCTTAATGTGAAACTTTTCCTACTATATTATTTTTTTTTATATTGAATGAAAAGTTTTTAAACAAATTTTTAAACATTTGTTATTAAAGCTTAAACTTTTGCGAAATGTGATTTTCATTTGTATCAATAAAGATAATTCAATGTTTGCATGCAGCATAAGTTTAAATGCATTTGTAAATAAAATTGTCAAGTGGATATGATTTGTGCATTGCGTGCTTTTTGTTTTTTAATTATTTACATCAACCTCTGAATTAAAAGTCATTAAAAAATAATTATTTAGGGTTTTCGCAGGTCTATGGGGGTAATTAAAATAAAATTGTATGAATCAAAGGACAATAAAGAGGGTAATAAATGTGAAAAGTAAATATACATCTACTGCTTAAAAAATACTATTGCAAGACCACAGTGAAATGATAAATCCCAACAAAATGTCTTTATTATTCATAAATTCATTGACATTTATTGGCAAACCTTAAATAAAAAAGAGGCTGGGATGCTACCCAAACTGATAACTTCCCATCCCGTCTGTCGATTTGTCTTGCTTAAAAGGTTTGCAGGTTTTTGGGTTTTTTGTTAAAAAAGTTGTCAGTTGAATTATTCTCAAAAATTTCAAAATTACCAACAATATTTTGCATATGCTAAAATAGTTTGATTTTAAAATCAATTTTTGTTAACGAGATTTTTAATCGAAAACAATTTTTTACGAATTTTAGTAGCATTTTTTAAAAGTTCTTATTTCTTATATTAACAAATACAAATTGGATGAATGAAATTAATTTGAGAGATATCGAGAACTTAACATTAATTTTACCAATTTTGCAAACTATTTTTGGTAGATTTAATTTTTTTTATGAAAAAACTGACTGTTGGATTTTTATAAAAAATGTACTGAATGTCGAAAATTATTTTTTCTGTGAGTAAAATTTGTTTGAAGCTAATATTTTTAATTTCAAAAAAGATATTTGAGTCGAAAATCAATTTTTACGAACTTTTAGTAATGCTTTTTTAAGGTATTTATTTTTTGTTAAAAAACTGTCAGTTTGTTTTTTCTCAAAATTTTGTTCAAAACAATATTTTTTATTAGATAAAATTAGTTTGAATTTTAAAAAAGATAGTTGAGTCGAAAATCTATTTTTACCAACTTTTATTAATTTTTTTTAGGTTTTTATTTTTTGTAAGAAAATTTTCAAATCGATTTTTGTCAAAATTTTACTAAATATTAAAAACAATATTTCTCATAATATAAAATTAGTTTAAAGCCAATATCTTAAAGTTTTGAAAAGATATTTAAGTCGAAAATCAATTTTTTAATAACTTTTGTTAATTTTTTTAGGTTTTTAATTTTTTATAAAAAAAATTGTCAATTCGATTTTTCTCAAAATGTTACCAGATATTGAAAACGTAATTTTTCGTTTCACAAAATTGTTTTGGAGATAAAATCATTTTTTATTCGTAAAATTTTTGAGGTTACAAATATTTTTTTTTTCAGTTTTTTGATTTATAAAAAAAATTTGATTTTTTTCCAAAAAATATATTTGTTTGGTATCACGTTACAATGTATAATATAAAATTTTATTCAAGTCTCTAGCGTTATTGGTTTGTAAGATGTTTAGGGTTAACCAAAAATTTCACCTTTTTTTAATAAAAATGATTTAAAATCATAAAAATCATGAAAATAAATAAACCAGCAAGTGTTCATATATGCGTTTCGCCCCGGTGTAATGGTTGGGCTCATCGGAAGATGATTATTATACCTTGTCTTGACGCATATTTTCCCAAATTAATCGAGATACCATATAATCCGAGCTACATTAAGCAACTGCGAATTATATGGTTGCTACAAGTCTTCAGAGAAGATACATTTTTTTTAAACTGCTATGGTAAAAAAACCACCCACGCAATTTTCTTGAGACCCCTTTCTTCATCTTTCTGCATTATTATCTGTATAAAAAAAATTATTTGAAGTCGATATATCTGCTGGTTCTTGAGCTATGGACGACGAAAAAAACGTCGCGAAAGTACGTACACATGAACGCACAGACATCATCTTTCTAAAAATCTTTTATTTCGACCCTAGGGACCTTGAAACGTCGAGAAAAGTCAAAATTTTCAATTTGACAAATCGCACCCATTACAATATTTTCCTATGGGAAGTTAATAAATTAGTTGCGCAACAGCTCATAGAGAACCAGGGTCTAGTGGCTTACGTGACTTACAACTCTCAGCGATTCCGATACTCTAGTAACGTCAGGGAAGGAGGGTTCCTACAGTTTTTAAGCCAAACCTGAACGGATAATTTGAGAAAGCACTTATTATGACACGAATTACTCTTGAAGGATGTGTCAATTCCTCGCAAGGGGCTGATTAATCATAACTTATAACTTACTTACTGGCCCTATACGGACACTAAGTTAAACTATAATACTAATGCCTTTCCCCCCAGGACCTATTTGAGCTAAAGCTTAAAACTCCATCACGACTACCCATTGTCAAGCGCAGATTGAAGCACTAAAACTTCTACTTCACCCCATCAATTCGGCATCCGTGTGCGAACACAGCACTACTGAACCGAAGGAGTTCTGCTCCGTTTTGTGCCATGATGTCCTGATTTTAAAGGAGTCGCCTATTGACGGTTCTTCGTCTGACGTGGTATAGAGTAGTGGAACTGCCAATTTATCCTGTATCCAACCGCATCTATCTAAAAAGAGGAATGCCTCTGGTGGAATGAAGGCACTCAAGCATGCACTTTTAATATAACTTTCTAGAAATTAAAATTCTAGAAAAAAAAATTCTAGAAAAAAAATTTGAACGTAAGAAGATTCGACTATTCGATGTAAGTCTATACAGCACCGTAAACACTGCCGCTTGAACTCCCAAAACTGCTCCATCTGAGAAAGGGCAACGTCATATTGCCCAAATCAATTTTAAAATATTAAATAATTGACTAATTGTCCAAAAGATGTCATGTATTTCAACATTTGGGTATTCTGACAAATTTTTTGTTTATTTTTATGACACTTTGAGTTTTAGATTTAATTGTCACGCAAACATTAAACGAACAAAATTCAGATCGCCCAAAAACTCGGCTTAACAAATAATTTTGGCAATATTTCAATTTTAAAAAGCGAATTAAGGCCAAAAAAAGAGCGAAATAAAACGAAATTGTTTGCTTGCTCACAGTGCGTATAAACAGGGGCACGCAGGATTTGGAGTAGGTGCGAGTTTGTGTGTATGCAAAGTTTATTTAAATGCAAAGAAACTTTGCATACAACCAACATAACATGCCTCCCATATATACCTGACTGTTTATAAGAGTCTTAAAGCCCGCAACCACCCAAAATGTTGGCTGAATACAAAATGTTGGGCGTTATGACATTTCCAAATTGGGCGTTACAACATTTAAAGTTTTTTTTAGCTTTGCGACGTTTTCTTAGTAATATTTTGTAGGACGTTTCGGTGCCGTGACATAAGGGCAAGTGTCATAAGACAAAATTTTGCAATTTGGCCTTATGGCACTTTTCGAAAGCGTCATAAGGCCAAATTTCAACGTTTGGCCTTATGTCACTTTCAGAAAGTCTCATAAGGCCAAATTTTTTTGCGACTTAAGACCAAATTCGTTTTGATATTTTTTCAATAACAAAAACTGGTCTTTAGCATTAGAATAATGATACATAAGAGTAACAACAGATGGTAAGTAAATGTAATCAGGAAAGTTCCAAGCTACTCATTTGTGTTTTTTGCCTTGTATGTACTAAAAAGTCGTAAATGGATGTTCGAAGTGATTTGATCTATAATTATGAGTTTTGTGAAGGCTTAAGAGTACGCAGCCAACTGTTATATAAACCTGATATTAAACAATTAGATACATAAACTTAGAGGAAATTGTAAACTATCCAAAATATATGGCGCAGGGACATTGGGCCCAGGGACATAACGCCCAATTTTTTTTTTGGGACTTATGTCTCACTTCGGTGGGACATAAAACCGAAATCTTGTTTGGGCCCTAAGTCCCACCCAAGTAAGACCGAAGCCCCAAATAAAAATTTTGGGGCTAATGTCCCACTTAATAAGAATCACCAAATGACACAACTTGGAGCACTTTAATACCACAAGACTTTGTTTTGTGGAGTTTAAATCCTGAGATCCCGCGAAGCGGGCCACCCACAGGTGCTTTTATTGAAAGAAGTTGTTGATATGGGCGCCTGCCTGGCGACTTTACAAACCCTAAGCGGAGCAACGGAGTTGCGTGAGCGGGTGTGACCCCGAAAAAGGGAGTTAAAACCCTGAGATCCCGCAAATAATGTTAAAAATAAACTTTTTTGTTTTTCCTAATTTTTGTATTATCACCGTTTAAAAAAATTATTGTTCATTGTATTGAAATACAAAAACTTTATATTCTTTTTTGGCTCTGCAAAAATTTCGGCCCCACAAAAAATTTGGGTTCTGTCTCTGGGCATTATGTCTCTGCGTCATCGTTTGGTAGGTTATGTCCCACCGAAGTGAGACATAAGCCCCAAAAAAAAAGTTGGGCGTTATGTCCCTGAGCCCTATGTCTCTGCGCCCCAAACGATTCCCCAAGACACTATCTTTTGGATGGCACTTTTAGTGTTGTGCCACCATGTGGATTTAAGCAGCTCCTTATAGTGCATTTCTCATGATAAACATGTAAGTTTATGTACCTACCAGTGGCGAGGCGTGACTTATTTCTAAAGGTAAGTCAGAGAAAAATGAGCTACTAGAAAAAATATCAGAAATGTACTTAATGAAATGTTCTTGCTGAAAAAGATCTCTCAACTGAAGCAACACTTAAATACGAAATTTGTGGAAATGTGTCACGTAACATATCATTCTTAAAATGTTTATCGAGTGTTACAACTTTAAGGTTACGAAGAGATGGAGTTGTATACAAAACTTTAATTTAATTTTTTAAAGCCGCAAAATCGAAAACAAATTTGTCATCTCAAAAATTTTACGAATAAAAAATGATTATATCTCCAAAACAATTTTGTGCAACTAAAAATAACGTTTTTAACATCTGGTAAACTTTTAAGAAAAATCAAATTGACAGTTTTTTTATAAAAAATAAAAACCTAAAAAAAAACATTACTCAAAGTTGGTAAAAATTGAGTTTCGACTCAAATATCTTTTCAAAAACTTGAGATTATGACTTCAAACTTATTTTATCTTAAAATAAATATTATTTTCAACATTCGGAACAATTTTAAGAAAAATCGAGTTGACAGTTTTTTTACTAAAAATAAAAACCTAAAAAAAAATTAATAAAAGTTGGTAAAAATTGATTTCCGACTTAAATATCTTTTCGAAAATTTTAGATTATGGCTTCAAACTAATTTTATCTTATAACAGATATTGTTTTCAACATTCGGTAAAATTTTGAAAAAAATCGAATTGACAGCTTTTGTACAAAAAATTAATAACCTAAACAAAATTTAACAAAAGTTGGTAAAAATTGATTTTGGACTCAAATACTTCAAAGATTTGAGATAATGGCTTCTAACTAATTTTAACTTATAAGAAATATTGTTTTCAACATTAGGAAAAATTTTGAGAAAAATCGAATTCACAGTTTTTTTTACAAAAAATAAAAACCTAAAAAAAAACAATACTAAAACTTCGTAAAAATTTACTTTCGACTCAAGTAGCTTTTCAAAAATTACAAATATTAACTTCAATTTTATTTTATTTCACAGAAAATATTGTTTTCGATATTCAGTAATTTTTTTATAAAAATCCAACAGTCCGTTTTTTCATAAAAAAATAAAGTCTACAAAAAATAGTACGCAAATTTGGTAAAAATTGATACATATAGACAAACTTTTAAGCAAGACAAACCGACATACGGGATAAGAAGTTATCAAAGTGGGTCGCATCCCAGCCTCTTTTTTTTATAAAAATCCAACACTCCGTTTTTTCATAAAAAAATAAAATCTACAAAAAATAGTACGCAAATTTGATAAAAATTGATGTTCGGTTCTTGATATCTCTTAAATTAATTTCATTCACCCCATTTGTAAAAATAAAAGCAATGCTACTAAAATTGGTAAACATTTGTTTTCGACTAAAAATCTATTTCACAAAACTATTTCTTTATATGAAAAATATTGTTGGTAATTTTAAAATTTTTAAGAATATGTAATTCAACTGACAACTTTTTTAACATAACGCGAAAACCTACAAAAATCTTTGCTTTCTTATTAAATAGATAAGCTCAATGGAGGGGTAGAGCGTCCTATTTCTATCACTTTTTTTTTCTTTAAGGAATTAAGTTTCCCAAAGCCATTACTTTTAACTAACAGCAATCTATTCCTATAAGAGCCATTGTGAATTTTGAGTAACTAAAATTTAAACAAAATGCAACCAGGGGAGAGTACGATAACTTAGGCGACAAAGTTTAATGACGGATTTGTATGGAACAGTTAAAAACAAGCATTTTTTACTATGGGAAGGGGGGGTCTATCTTCCCCCGTTTAGGAGGTAGGGGCAGTTAAAAAAAATATGTACATTAAATGGAAAAAAATAATTAAAAAATAACGGTAATACCCTCAATTAAGTGTTACACCTTTTTTTTAAAGCCAACACTTTTGTCTATTAGCTTGCTTTTAAATCAAGTCAAAACTATGCATAGTTTTTGAAAAAAATTGTTTTAAAGTCAAAATTTGTGCAAAAAAAAGTTAAAAAAAAGGTTTAAAGTGTAATTTTTCAAAACTTTCAAATTATTTACTGTTTTTTTTTAGAATTCATTGATCTTATTTGTTTTTTATCAAAAACTGAAAACTAGATGACTTTATGTCTTCTAGTTCTTGAGAAAATTGAAAATTACCAAAATAAATATTTTAATTAAATTACTTTTTCCTTGCTTAAGTATTAACGTAGTCTTATTTTGATAGTAATAATCGAATATGGATTAAGATACACCTAGGGTAAATTAATTTTTCTTAAATCCAACTTATTTAAATGCAAAAGAAACTTTGCATGCACCCCATCTTGCACCCTCCCCACCTTGCACACACTCCAACTTGCACCCACCCCAAATCCTATAGTGTGCCCAAGCAGGGGGGTTGCAGGGGGGCAGCATGCCCCCCCTTACAGATGCCACTGTTGCATACACCCAAATTCGCGCACACCTTACTGTTGCATAAACCCAAAAACGCATTACGCATACGCAAATACCATTATTATATTACTATCAAAATAAGACCACTCAAGCAAAAAAGAAGAATTAAATTAAAATAGTAGTTGTGGTTATTTTCAATTTTCTCAAAAACCAAAAGACATAAAATCATCTAGTTTTCAGTTTTTGATCAAAAACAAATAAGAGCAATAAATTCTGAAATAAAAACAATGGTAGATAATCTTGAAGTATTGAAAAAGTTACACTTTAAACCTTTTTTTAATTTTTTTTACTCAAATTTTGAGTTTAAAATTAAATTTTTATTTTCAATTTTCTCAAAAACTAAAAGACATAAAATCATCTAGTTTTCAGTTTTTGATCAAAAACAAATAAGAACAATAAATTCTGAAATAAAAACAATGGTAGATAATCTTGAAGTATTGAAAAAGTTACACTTTAAACCTTTTTTTAACTTTTTTTACTCAAATTTTGAGTTTAAAATTAAATTTTTCAAAAACTACGCATAGTTTTGACTTGATTTAAAAACTGGCTAATAGAACAGAATGTTGGCTTTAAAAAAATGTATACAACTTAATTGTAAGTATCACCGTTATTTTTTTAAGAATTTTTTTCCATTTTAAGTAATAATTTTTTTAAATTGCCCCTCCTGCCTAAACGGGGGGAGATAGACCCCCCCTCCCATAGTAAAAAATGCTTATTTTTAACTGTTCTAAAAAATTCCGTTATAATATCTTGTCGCCTAAGTTATCGTACTCTTGCCTGCAACCACTTTTCACAAATCACTTCCAATTCAAACTTTAATTAAATTTTTATCTTTAATTAATAATTTTGTTGTCCACACTTTTATTCATATCTACACCTTGCACTGCAATCTGCTTGTAAACTGTATTTTAGAACAAAATCTCATTTGCCTAGTTAATTTTGGCTACTTGTGCCACTTAACTAAAATTACAGTAACTTTCTGCCAAAAATTATTCCACTACGCAATTTTCTTTAAGTGGCAACCCCAACTTCATAAACTTTATCCGCCGAGAATGAAGGAAAATATCCAATAAGTCCATAAGAGACGGGTTACGTTTGACTTTTTTCCTATACAGAATGGTTGAATTTGTGTTTAATCTATGAAAATGAATAACAAGTGTAGTGCGTCAACGTATTGCTTTGCTTTGCTAGGCTCAACCTGACCTGACATGCGCAATGCGTATTTCTCCATTTCCAACACTCTTGTTTGTTTTTTGCACAAGCAAGTGAATTTTCAGATACATACAAATTCATCGGATGAAAGTCGGTGAACATCGGGTTATTTCTATGCTTAAGAAAGCGTTGGTTGAATAAAGAAGCACGCGCCTAGCGAGAAGAAGAAGAGAAAACGGGAGAGAAAACAAATTTTGTTCTATTCAGTGATAAAATAATAACCCGGCATACCTTCAAAGAAGAAAATACATGTTGATTGAATTATAGTAAGGTAATGTCGATGTCACAAGCGTTGCTGTTGTATGATTTGTTTATATACATGTTGCGTGAAGTTTGTTTGTTGATATTGAGATTTACAAAAGGTAAGTCGATGGGACTTATATGGTGCCATCGCCACTGGTACCTACTACTATTTGTGATTTTTTTATATTTATTTAATAGAATTCTCAAAAATTTTATGTTAAATTTAATGTTATTATTTTTCCTGAGCTGGACTCAAAATCTTTAGCTCATAATTCCCATTATAAATTTGACATTCCATTTTTAAGAAATAAACTTGTTGCCGTTATTTTCTTTCATTACAAAAATTACAACTCGAAAATATAATACTTCTTAAAAATTTATGACATAAAATATATATACATACGAGTATGAACATTATATACATTTAATATTTTAGATTGTTTTGTATTTTTCTTAACCTCAATAGAAATTAAATAGGTTTACCTTAAAAAAGAAAAACAACATTCATTTTTTGAATTTTTATTATAGTCGAATATGAAGATAGATATTTCGATTCGACAATGCATGTACCTTAAGGTACATCTCCAATCTTCTCAGGTGATGAAGATAAAGTTTGAAGGTGACATAAGACCAAATTGGCCTTAAGTCACTTTGGAAAGCGACATGACGCCAACCGTTGATATTTGGCCTTATGACGCTTTTGAAAAGTGTCATAAGGCCAACATCTAAAATTTGGTCTTATGTCAGTTGCCCTTATGCCACGGCACCGGACGTTTCTTTTGTTTGGTTTTATTTTACTTTATGATTTGGTTTATATGGCGTTGGTTGATAAGACATACTAAAACGATAGAAATCATAATCGCCGTAATGCCCAACACAAATGTCACCAACCCCAACCTCTATGTCATAAAACCCAAAAGTTCAATTCCTTTTCGGTTTTTGTTCAGGATAACTGTTCCACTGTGTAATAAAAAACTAGAAAAGACTTTAATTTTATAAAACCCAAATTCAAAATTAAAAAAATTTGTTGGGCAAAATTACAACTAAAAATTGGGGCGTTCTTTTATTTAATATTTACGAGTATTTCGACGTTACGACATTCAGTTTGGGTGTTTTAGCTATTTTTTAACTTCCCATAGGAAGTTATTGTAATGGGTCTGATTTGTCAAATTGAAAATTTTGACATTTATCGACGTTTCAAGGTCCCTAGAGTCGAAATAAAAGATTTTTAGAAAGAAGTCTGTGCGTGCGTGTGTACGTACGTTCGTACGTCCGTACATTCGCGAGGTTTTTTTCGTCGTCCATAGCTCAAGAACCAGAAGAGATATTGACTTCAAATAAATTTTGTTATACCGATAATAAGGCAGAAAGATACAGAAAGAACTCGTAATGAAATTGCGGGAGGTTTTTTTTACCATAGCAGTTTAAAAAAAAGGTGAACATTTTGGTTAACCTTAAATATCTCATGAACCAATAACGCTAGAGACTTGAATTAAATTTTATATAATATATTGTGACGTGATACAAAACAAGTATATTTTTGGAAAAAAAATACAATTAACGTTTTTTTTATAAATCAAAAAAACTGAAAAATAAAATTTTTCACGACTACAATATGATTTCATCTCCAAAACAATTTTGTGGAACGAAAAATAATGTTTTTGACATCTGATAAAATTTTGAGAAAAATCTAAAAACCTAAAAAAACATTACTCAAAATTGGTAAAAACTGAATTTCGACTCAAATATATTTTCAAAAACTTGGGATTAAGGCTTCACACTTATTTTATCTTATAAGAAATGTTGTTTTCAAAATTCGATAACATTTTGAGAAAAATCGAATCGACAGTTTTTTTTACAAAAAAGAGGCTGAGATTCGATCCACACTGATAACTTCCCATTCCGTCTGTCGATTTGTCTTGCTTAAAAGTTTGTCTATGTGTATCAATTTTTCCCAAATTTGCGTACTACTTTTTGTAGATTTTATTTTTTTATAAAGAAACGGACTGTTGGATTTTTATAAAAAATTATTGAATATCGAAAACAATATTTTCTGTGAAATAAAATAAGTTTGAAGCCAATATTTTTCATTTAGAAAAGCTATTTGAGTCGAAAGTAAAATTTTACCTAGTTTTAGTATTGTTTTTTTGGGGTTTTTATTTTTTGTAAAAAAAAAACTGTCAATTCGATTTTTCTCAAAAGTTTATCGAATGTTGAAAACAATATTTCTTATAAGATAAAATTAGTTTGAAGCCAATGTCTTAAATTTTTGAAAAGATATTTACTTCGAAAAACAATTTTTACCAACTTTTATAATTTTTTTAGGTTTCTATTATTTGTAAGATTTTTTTCAAAATTTTACTGAATGTTGACAACAATATTTTTTTAAAGATAAAAGTAGTTTAAAGCCAATATCTCAAAGTTTTGAAAAGATATTTGAGTCGAAAATCAATTTTTACCACCTTTTATACATTTTTTTAGGTTTTTATTGTAAAAAAAACTGTCAATTAGACGTTTCTCAGATGTCAAAAACATTATTTTTCGTTGCACAAAATTGTTTTGGAAATGAAATCAGGTTTTAGTCGTAAAATTTTCGAGGTGACAAATTTTTTTTTTCAGTTTTTTTGATTTGTAAAAAAACCGTTAATTGGATTTTTTTCCAAAAATATAATTGTTTTGTATCACGTTACAATATATAATATAAAATTTAGTTCAAGTCTCTAGCGTCATTGGTTCATGAGATATTTAGGTTTAACCAAAATTTTCACCTTTTTTTAAACTGCTATGGTAAAAAAACCACCCACGCAATTTTCTTGAGAGCCCTGTCTGCATCTTTCTGCTTTATTATCTGTATAACAAAATTTATTTGAAGTCGATATCTGGTTCTTGAGCTATGGACGACGGAACAAACGTTGCGAACGTACAGACGTATAGATAGACAAACTTTTAAGCAAGACAAATCGAAAGACGGGATGGGAAATTATCAGTGTGGGTCGCATCCCAGCCTCTTTTTATTTAACTTTTTGAGCTCTTTAACCAATTAAGTGCTTTGTGGTTTTGTGTTAAAAGACCTAACGCCTTTTTTAATTGTGACATACCGACATTAGGACCTATATGACAAGTTTTGCATTCGTAAAAAATTTCGAACTCGAGATTTTAATCAACCATAACATTATGGCATATTTTGCATTTGAAAAAGAAAGACTGCTTAGACAACTCTAAATATTCCCTATAATATTTTGCATGTGGAAGTCCCAGTTAAGGTTGAAGTAAAACCATATTCCTAGATTTCGGGGTCTTTCCACATATTCTTTCTGATTGTTTAAAATGTATATAGGGGAAAAGTAACTAAGATCAAGTTTTTGTTTGTAGATAACTCAACATTTTGATTTGGTTGGGTTATTCAAGTTCAAGTTATTCTTTTCGAACCAATGTAAAATTGGTAAACACAATTGAAAGATTACAACTTAAACGAATTTGTGCACATGAATCTTTTATTGAATTTTCAACTTGCCCTGGAAGTTCATTTATACACATTAAGAACAGAAAAAGCCCAATAATTGGAATCTAAGGAACACCAGAAAATAAATCCAAAAAAGCGGAGGTATGGTTTCCCACAGCTACAGCTTGCCTTCTTAACGTAAGGTAGAAAACCATTAATTTGGAAGCTCATTTCGAAAACCGGAATTGACTTTGCGATTTTGAGATAAGAATGTTATGGCTTACCGTATGATAGGCGTTAAGAAAATCAAGCAGTCCTATGAATGATACCTTATAATATTGTCAATACCGAATCGCCGATACACAGCTGTGTTTCTTTCTAAATCCCGATTGGTTAATGCATGAAAGATTATTATTTTTTGTAAAGCTTGAAATCTGGCTATGCAAAAGTGTTTTAAGGCCTTTGAAATAAATGATAGGATTAATATGGATCTGTATTAAGGGGAGTTAGAGGGGTTGGTGATTTTCTTAGTATGGGGATAACTTTGCCAGTTTTCCAGTTAGAGGGAAAACTGGCAACTGACTGTTGTAATGATTGTATTAAAAATAAAAATATGTGTTATAACAGCAAAAACATGAGGTAGTATCAGTTATATAAATAATGGATGTATTTCAACGGATTCGGAACTCGATGCTTTCGATTTAATTTTTAAGATTTTGGCAATAACTTTGGATTTTTCAATGTTATGAAATTGAAATTAGTTTCGAAAGCCTAAGGGACTCAAATGACTCAAATTCGGTAGGATTTAATGGTTTGTATTAAACGTTTGCAAACTTAAAGTTTAAAACATTAGGGCTTAAATTTTCAAGTAAACGCATCTACATATTTCAAAGAGAGTAGATCAAATGATTTGACATTTGAGTATATTTGGATTTTCTCCTATTTTTATGCACACATTATTACGCAAAACCCGAAGAGTGTTGTGAAACTCTTGAAAACGAAAGAGTTTCCATTGTTTATTATCCTTCCGAACTTGTCAAAATATAGTCTTGCAGTTGTAGTATATTTAAATATTTATAATTGTACTAAAATTTAATCAATTATATGGCAATGCCTTTTATTTGTTTAAGTTGGTATACAACTTAGAAATTATACCAAATATACCAGACATAAACACAAAAGTATTGTTATCTCCCTTTACATTCCTCAAGCTTTGTGCTCAATCCTTTTGCAGAACCAGGCTTTTCGTCGAACCAAAAACGGAGCGGATTTTAAATAATAACTTTTTTAATTTTCAATTTTTCAATTACATACGACGAACGTACAAACCTCCATACATTTATGTATATAAAACATTTCGAAACTCATCGCTTATTCATTTGAATTAATTGAGTTCCTTTGGGGTGTGCAATGTGCAGTTCAGTGTCTGATGTGAACATACCCAAAACACATTCATGGACTTTGCCGTGTGTCTTTTTATTATTTGTCAAATTTGCAATTGAAAGTCAATTTAAATTCCGTTTTGTAGCTTTTGATGGAAATAATTCCACTCGGAAATAGAACGGAAATAGATTCAATATGATGTCGGTTGGGTGAGATTGAGTGTGAGTGTGAGTGAGTAGAGTGAAGCAAAGTTCACATCGCATTATCAACAAAACGTAATTAAAAAGGTTAAGCTTGCATTATGCAAGCAGATGGAGCTGGCAATTGGCACATAACACTCACAAAATTGGCGTGTGTACGAACTGCTATAGGCTCGTCAAATAATGACTTCTAATTTGGTAAAATTCGCTGACATGATTAAACCAATTTAATTAAATTAATCGCCTTTTAGATAGGAATTCACAATCTAATACAGGTGTGAAGTTTTTGATGCTATTTGCAGCTTTAGGTTGATTTTATAGAATAATTGCGACTGCTGCGGATTTATTTTCAAATAAGGAAAACTGTTGTTGGTTTTAAAGCACAAGCACAGTAGTTTTAGGCCCGATAGAAATCTGACTGGAATCGACACAGTCGTTAATCGTGAATAGAGTGTTCAAATTCAAAGTACTGAAGAAGTAAAGGGGTTTTCAATAAGGGCGGGTAGATGTTGAAATTTAATAAAACAAGCTGTGTGTGAGGTATTAACAAAATTATGTTTTTATTTGAAAGGCGCATGCATGCCATTAAGTGTGGAATATGACATAAACCTGCGACTTCAAGAAACCCCACAGGAAAAAGTCTAGCGGAGTCAAATCACATGACCCTGGCGGCCAATTCACATCACCCCTGCGAGAGATAACCTTACCCTCAAATCGTTCATGCAAAATGTCAATCGTGGCGTTTGATGTGTGGCACGTAGCACCGTCCTGATGGAACCACATGTCCTCTAGGTTCACATGGTTTAATTTGGGCCATAAGAAATTAGTTATCATCGTTATGTAGCGCTCGCTGTTGACGGTGACCGCCCCACTAACTTCGTTTTCAAAAATGTTCGGACCAATTACGCGGCCGTCCCAAAATCCACACCAATCGGTAACTTTTTGAGGATGTATTAACGCCTGGTGAACCTCGCGTAGGTTGGTGTCGTCCCATATACGGCAATTCTGCATGTTGGGGTCCTCTTCCAAACGATTCATAGCCCATCCAGCAAACAAACGGCGTTGTCTTGTACGGGTGTAGGACTGTAGGCCCAAGTCCCGACGCAAAATTCGCCAAGTTGAAGTCTTCGAAAAGCCGAGTTCTTGTGCACGGCGAGGAATAGACTGCCTCGGGTTCTGCCGTACACTTTCACGGACCGCAGCGATGTTCTCGGCCGATCTTGCCGAGTCGACTATGAAGGGCCACCACGTCTACCTGAAATGGGCGCAATGCGCGCAAAGTTTGCGTTAACAAACACTCATTTTGATAATAAAGTTTTATCATTTAAACGTGCTGTTCAATCGTGTAACTTGCCATGATGATTTGGCATAAACAACTAAAAAATAAACAAAAGATTTGACAGATGTCACCAAAACAAAATGGCCGCCACGCCACGGGGCGCCAATTGAAAAACTCTTTATTTTCAAAACACAGATCCAACAGACAGTTTTTTAGAAAAAATTAAGACCCGAAGGGTGTTTAAATTTTAAGGACCAATGTTAAATGTGAACCACACCTAAAAGTCAATTTTTTTGTCTGCTTTTCATTTGACATTTCTCAGTTTCAGACTTATTCAGTTTGAACAATGGAAATATAAACAATTGAGCAACGCGTTAAATTTAGAAAAAAAAAATAAATTGCGTGGCGCAACAGTGCTTTGAGAACTAGGGGCTTACAACTCTCAACCATTCCTGTGTGCGAGTACTGTTGTCAGGGATGGAGCGTTAAAGTTATTCAGACTTATTATGAAAATGGCCGTTCTAATCAAAGTGCATATCGTGCACTTCGTGATTTTTTCGGTCAAGGTCTGTAGGAGATGTGAAAATAGCAGCTCAAAGTTCATGACCATAGACAACCCCGCGCCGCGCGCCGTTTGTTCGCTGAATGGGCTTCGAATCGTTTGGAATTTTGGCCGAAAAATCATCTTTAGTGTCGAGGTGAATTTTTGGATAAATGGCTGTTAACAAGCAAAATTGCTAATAGCCTTATATGGGACGACAGAAACCTACGCGAGCTTCACCAGGTGATAATGCATCCTCAAAAATGTATCGTTTGATGTGGATTTTGGGCCGTCGCGGCGTAATTAATTTGTACTTTTTTTAAAAACAACGTTAGTGAGGCGGCCACCATCAACAGCGAGCTCTACATAACGATGATAACTAATTTCTTATGGCCCAAATTGAACAATATGGACCTAGACGACATGTGGTTCCAGCAGTACGGCGGCGGCGGCGGGCTGGCGCTACGTGCCACACAACAAACGCCACGATTGACATTTTACATGAACGATTTGATGGTAAGGTAATCTCTCGCAGGGACGATGTGAATTGGCCACCAAGGTCATGCGATTTGACACCGCTAGACTTTTTCCCGTTGTGTTTCGCTCAAATTCAGCCGGATCTATGCAAAAGAGTCATTGAAAATTGGACCACTCGGATCCATGCCACTGTAAGAAACCGAGGAGGGCATTTGAATGATGTCATATTCCATACTTAATGGCATACATGCGCCTTTCAAATGAAAAAAATATTTTTTTAATACCTCACACACAGCTTGTTTTATTCCATTTCAACATCTACCCGCCCTTATTGAAAAACTCTTTATTATAAAATAATAAAAATATAACATACTAGCTGACCCGGCGAACTTCGTACCGCCTAACAGTCAATGAATGTTGTGTTACTTTTTAGCTGAACTAATTTAGGCTTTGATGAACGTAAAACAATGATACAAAATAATATATTTATATAGATAGAAACAAAAAAGTATTTTATTATGATGAATGATGATGAAAACATACATACATATGTAGGTACAGAATGAGAATAAAAATAAAAAAAAATAAAGAATAAAGAATAATAATTAAGTACTTCAAACCCATGTCAGAAAAAATGATTGAAAACTATGTTGTGCAGATTGGGAAAAAAATAAAACTCGGATTAATTCATTAATAGGATTTTCATTCAAGCACTTTGTGGTAAACGACATTCTTTGTTTTTTGGTCAGGCGCAGGAACAAATGAAGCGGATGGTTTGTCAACACGTGAGCATGCCACGTACAATTGACCATGAGAAAAACATGCATTTTCTAGATTGAGCCCACAAATAGTCAAGGATTGGCCCTGTGATTTGTTGATCGTCATGGCGAAGAAAAGACGAATTGGGAATTGAATTCGTTTAAACTCAAAGGGCATATCCGTTGAGATCATCGGAATCCTTGGAATAAGAACTTCCTCATCTTTAAATTTTCCTTTAAGTCGACGGGGCGGCGTGAATCACATTGCTCATCAGTTTTCTTATCACCAAAGGCGTTCCATTACACAAATTCGGTTGGTTTAAATTTCTAAGCATGATGACTACCGAGCCAACTTTAAGTTTTAAATTGTGCGGTGGTAAACCAGGCACATCCAAGGAGTTTAAAAATTCAGTTGGATAATTAGTGGCTTCTTCTTTTTTTGTTACACAGTCGATAGATTTGAATGAATACAGAGTACCTACGATTTGATTTTGAATTATAAAATTGAGGTCATCTACATCTTTATTTTTAGCGGCCAAAATTGCTCGGTCACTTTACCATTTAGTATTTTTGTGGTTAGCAATGATATCCGGGAATACTTTGTTGATAAGCTCGTCTTTTGATGATACGAAATTGCAAAAATTTGGAGGAAATGAAATCAAACCGCTCGATTTGTCAACAGGAACACGGCCATTACCGATAGTCAGCAATTGTTCGAGAAATCATCAGCAGATAGATCGTTCAACAATGCAACTCTCATATTTGCAGACAGTTGAAGTTTCTTTACATATCGCCACAGATTTGATGCTTTGAGGCAAGCGTTTATTTCGTCGGCAGCAGTAGATCTTGGAATGACTGGTAGTGTTTGTCAGAAATCGCCAGATAATAAAATCATTGCACCACCAAAACATCTCGAGTCATTGCGCAGATCTTTTAATGTTCGGTTTAGTGCTTCCAATGCGCGTTTTTTGCGCCTGTGAAGGGATCGCACCAGCGACCACTTAACTAATTGCCGCCAAACAATTAAGAATACATTCAACCTGCTTCGATACTTGATACTCGGTTTCCCATCCATATCCATCGCACATACTTTGTCCCGTCGCGTCGGTCACCGCGTTGGCTATAGCTATAGCTATAGAGCCGAATCGTAATAAACAAAAGTATTCATATTTCTATTGGCACACTTTGTTTATAATATACCCATATAGTTCAATTCAATCGGCACCTTCAGTGCACGAACTATAGGAGAAATACAATATAAACAAAAATACTCATATGACACTTTTAGTGCACGAGTATTTTTGTATTTCCTATTTCAAGTGTCGTTGATTTTTGAAACAAATGCATGGTAAGGTCAAATTCTGATTGTGCATATTGTGAGAATATCGATAGAACGTTATCGATTGTCGAAGTATGGTTGGGTGTATACGAAGTTTAATAATTTTGTGTATAAAAGGGAATGATAAAAATATATTCAATCACTTCAAACTCTGAAGTCAACTAGATCGACTCTTTTATTTAGCAACTCGCTGGAGGTTTCGATTGAGTTTTAATTCAGTAGTACAGACGCCCTACAGAGCTATCCGCTTTTGGGTTAAGGTATACTTGGCTACTCGCCGGACCAAGTCTGCTCTACGGAAACTACTCACTATCAGGGGTACAAACATTGCACGCCATTGTGCATTCGTCCCATATGATGATTTTTGATGCTACTAAAACTTTGGCCATTGCGGGGTGTTTCGAAATGTTACATGTCGGTTGTTCAGTAGTTTGAAGGTTTAATGGCAAATTTAACGCTGAGTGAGCCGTACGGCATCCGTCTAACAATGTGGCCGCTATTCCAGAAGAAGCAATTGCTACCGCAATTTCGGATCTCGCACGTACAGTGGCCAAAATCAATGACATGAGGAATGTCTTCCCAGTTCCACCGGGGGCATCCAAAAAAAATAAGCCGCCATTTCCATCATCAATTGCATTAATCAGTGTATCATAGACTTCCCTCTGCTTAGGATTCAACAGAGGTACATTCGTTTGAACTGATTGGATTAGTCATATTCACGTTCACGTTCCAATTCTCTATTAAATGCGTCATTCATTCCGCGATCTGGCGCTGGCATTCCTAACCTAACTAACAAACTGCCGCACATGAGGTAACACATATCTTCGATCAAGAGCAAAGTCTGGTTATGGATCTCTTCATTCACCTCAAGATCGGAATTTCTTGAGCTGACGAGAATTCGATGTAAAATATCTTCTGACATGTTATCTTTGTATTTGTTCCACAGGTCACGTGGGTTCGATGGGAAGCATGTTGAAATGATGAAAGCAAATAATGTGCGTATCTGACTTGGAGATGCAGAAATAATTGCTTCAGCGATTGTCGTGTCCCAATGAGTATCGTTTCAAGCAAATTTAGCTCTTGACATGCTAAACGAAATGTGAGGCACACGATACCATTCGTAGTTATTCAAATGATGTTGGCCCTCGAACATGTACCAGCAACAACCGCAAATAGAAACATTTATCATTCTTCGGATGAACTGTGTAAATAAGACCAAGAGCATCAGTAGAACGCATATCTTGATGACCAGGAACTGCATCGCCTTGCTTCCGACGTTGAAATTTCTTCGATGTAGCGTTCCAAGTGTAATAACGTGGCATTTCTGAGTAAAGCAAAGTTAATAATTAATAAATAATTTTCGAAAATTAATGTCTAAAACAAACAAATATAACAGTAACTGAACTTTGTAGACATTTTACAAGAAATAAATTTCTGAACGCACACATGATGTCTTCAGAAAAAAAAAAAATTGTGGCTTAAAGGTTTCAGCAACCAGGCCATAAGCTCAAAAAAAAAAATAGTTTGACATGATTGGACAACAAATGTTTGACATGTAATAAACAAATCAGCATCTATTGAAATGATTAAGTATTCATTACACATATCGAGTTTTAATTGTTTTTAAGATGTATTCTGCTATTCGGGACGGAAACAAATCCAACAAATCAAAAACCATGGCAATCGGTCCAGCCGTTCTCGAGTTATAAGTGTTGTAACAAACACGACTTTCTTTCAAGAACCATTAACTTAGATTGAAAGTATTTTCTAGCGTCGAGAAATGACAAAATTTGTAATGCTATAATTAATTTCTGATCGGAAGTTAAGAACGCATATTAATCTTTTTTCTTAAATCAAAATTATATTATTATATATTTTTACTTTAAAAATTGTTTGAAAAATAAAATTTTATGCAATAATTTGTACATATTTGGAACTTAAATTTATTTTATATGAACAACTTTAAACAATGTATTACAACTTATTACCTTTTATTTTTCTTTTTCTAACATTGTAAAGTCAATTTTTTTAGAATTCACACTTTTTATTAACTAAGACTCCACATCCCCCATCGTGACACCGTTTACATTTTTTTTATTCATTCCATAAATAGAAAATAAAATGAAGAAACTACGGTGGCGTTTATGGTGCAGAAGGAATTGCGTTTCAACAGCTGAATGCACTCAATAGAAATTGTCATTGAATGATGTAATATCATGTGTATGTTTGAGCTTTACAAAGGGTAGGTAATAGGAATACATATGTTTATGTAGAAATAGATATTCATCCCTTCATTCAAGTTAAATATGCGTGGGGCTGCAAAAAGAAATACCAGCAGTAGAAAGTTAAGGAATTTACATAATTCTATAGAAAGTGTGTGTGTAAGCTGACACACTGAGTATACATATGTTTATGTACCTTCTCGTCTTGCTTGGTTAAGTTAGCTTTGGAATTCACATCTATCATTTTTCATTCTAGAGAACACCAACTTAAGATTGGTTTCACTTTGTGAAATGTTTTATAAGTGGATTTACGCAAATATAACTCCCCACTTCTGGCTCTTGTAAGTATGTATCAAGATACGTATACATAAGTTGCTTTGATTTATAGAAGACTACAAATGGTGGGAAATGAAAGCCTATAATATCGCACTTAAATTGTTCAAAATGTTTTGTAGAGAAATATATCATTGCGAACACTTCATTTTTAGATATTCAAAGATTAAATTTCACATCTTAGTAAAAACAATACAAAAATGAATTGGATCGATAGGATTGTACTTAAATACTCAAATTACTTACTTACTTTAATAATCAGCCCACAGCAAAAGGGGTTTTTATGCTGTAAATACTCGTATGTTAGACACATAGTGTGAAGTAAATTAAATTAGGTGGAGCAACAGCTCGTAGAGAACCAGGTCCTAGTGACCTAAAGAGTTTTCCAATGGATGCGTTCAATCTCGTGTTGGATAGGGTATCTTGGATAGGTTGATTTTTAGATACCTTGTTGAACGAGTTGGATAGCTGTATTGAGATAGCTGTCAAAAAACAAAACAAAACTTTCAGCTATTCACAAAAAAAGCAGAGACACATTTAAGCTTCAAAGTCAAAATTGTTGTAAGATAAAACATTTAATGCATAAATCAACTGATTCGTCGGACGATGATGAATTGATAGTTGTGTAACAATTTAATAAATAAGGGATAACCTTAATCTGTAATCTATGTTAAATTTCCTCTTAGCTCAATTGGAATTCTATACGATTATTAATTTACTTGCGAAATCTCCGGTTTTAAACGATTTACGTTTAATTCGGAGGCAAATAGCTTCTTCATCGTCTATTATGTGCAGAACATCCTCAAATACAACTTCAATTAACATTTTGTTTCTTTTTGTTTACCAACAAATACAAAAAGCTGAAATCAATTTTCAAGATTCTTGAAATTCAACCATGTGTTGAATCAGCTGTTCTGTCAGATACCTACAAACCACAGAAATTCTTGGATACCTTTGGATTCCTTTTTTGACATCTCAGCTGTTTTTGATCAGCTGTTATTTTACACGTAAAACACTAAAAAAAAGGTATCCGGATACCCAATCTGTCTGTGATTGAACGCAGCCAATGTGGATGGGTTGATTTTGACAGCTCCTGGCGGCCATATTGTTTCTTTTACTTTCTGTCAAAGTATCTTCTTTTAATCAGTCACTAAATACAAATCATCATGGAAAGTTACAGCGTCGAGCAACACGTGCAAGTGTTAAAACTTTATTATCAAAATGGGTGTTCTCTAATAGGTCTTGTTCTTGTGAGCGAAGCGGATTCTGTTGGACACTTCCTCGAACAGCGGCTAAGTATTCTGCAGATTGTTGACGTACGGGTGTCTGAAGGCATCATCGGTTCGTACTTCTTCGAAAATGATGCTGGCCAGGAATTTAGTCTGATTTATGAGTCAAAGTCATCGAAAATTACACCTCTGGAATGCTCGCCGCCCAGCGAAGCCATGGGCTCTCAAATACACATAACACCTTGTTGATATCTCATTTACAACTTGTTTTACTCAAATTTAAAATCAACACCTTTTTCAACTATTCCTGCGAGCAAGTCATGTCAAGGAACCGAGGGGACCTACAGTTTTCATGCCGAATCCAGCATAATTTGAAAAAGCAGTTTTCATGACAAGAATTACCCTTGCAGAATTTTTATATTATTCGCAAGAGACAGTTCCAATAAAAAAAAAATGTTTAGTTTCCATGGGCTGCAATTAAAAATGGATTAAATCCAAGACCTCTGGCATGACAGTCCTATTCACTAACCATTGTGCTACTCACGATCATACTAGACATATTGTGAACACAAGGAAAGAGGAAGGAAGGGTTAGAGAAAAGGTGTCAGTGTATTTTTGTTGTGAATTCTTAAAGATTGCAATTGCGGGGTTAGACAGAGTGTGATATTACATTACACATTCACGTAGCACGGCTTAACAACGAATCTCTGAACTTCAAGAGTACAATGATGGTTATTCCTAGAATCGTGAGTATTTTTAATTGTTTTTGGTGATATATATTCCCTCAGAAATGAGGGAAATGTGAAGAAAGCAATGGAAAAATACATATACGTGTTCTTATGACGCGTGTTTACCACACAAAGCTCGCTCGTCAAATGTTTGCTACAAACTTAAAAACTGATAAAACATAAATTTTTAGTTAAATACTTAACGAACAAAAGGAAAACAAAAGTTTTTGCATTTTTCCCACAATCAACATATTCAACAAAACAATTAATTGGATTAGAGTTGCAGTTTATACTATGGTTTCAGATTTTAAACGGTCCTAAATAACTTGCCTTTAACCAGCGTGTTTCCATTAGTCTTAAAAGATAGAAAGAAAGTGAAATTGGTCGACAGTATGAGGGAAAAGAAGATTCACCTTTTATTGGGCATTGGCTAAACAAATTTTGTTGAAAGATGATTTCGACAGGCTTAAAGCATTTTTTGCCAAAAGTGATATTAGACAAGTATATATATATATCATCCTTGTAGCTTTAAATTCGTTTTCAAAAGATAACACTGTGACAGCAACTGTTATTTATTTCTAGAACTTCTTGAAGGTATTCGAGCTTTTATTGTAAACAGTCCGAGCTTTAATGATAGAAAAGGCGAGTGTACCGTACCTACGTCAGTAGAGGTGGTTCTTTCGTAACAACAGCTCGTTTAACTGAAGAATTTGACATTGGTACTGTAACTTTTTCCGATTACATGCCTATATTAATTTTTCTTTGTAGGGCGTTACCATTTAATATTGCAAGAAATACGAACTACCTCCCTACATTGAGAACAGATGTCACACCTGTGCTAAAAACTCTGAAACAGCCTTTAGAAGTAGAACATTAACATTTACATCTTCATCAATAGAAAATAGTTGTTATACAATAAAAGACTGCATATATGAAGCTAATGGAATAGTTTGTGGTCAAAAATTAAAGTTTCACCCCAACAAAAAAAATGGTTTGATCTTGTGTATAATGTAATGAAGCTTCGTATCGTAACAACTCCTCACCAGTTGACTAGTTCTATAATTTAAATTGTCTTATCTTCTATTGAGTCAATTAAATAGAAAATAGAGCTACTATTGATAAAGCCAAATTATTTGTTAGGCAGTTCGCCGAAAATTCCACCTTACCAGATAGTGCATGACACTCCCCCAGTTCTTGAACGCGTAAATAATTCTATGGGACAAATCTTTTTTCGTACTCGAACTGTGGCGAGAGTTCTTAAAGATCTCAACATTCATAAATCCGCTGGCCCAGATGGTATCCCCGCTATTATTCTGAAGAGGTGTTCTTCCACGCTAGCAAAACCACTGCGTAAGCTTTTCCATCTATCCTATTCTTCTGTGCTCGTTCCGAGTAGTTGGAAAACTGCATTTGTTCAGCCAATCCCAAAAAAGGCGAATCTTCTTCTCCCACAAATTACCGCCCGATAGCACTTATGTCCCTTCTTTCTAAGGTCATGGAAACGCTGATTAATTATCAGCTTAAGAAATATCTTGAGGAACGGAAGCTTCTTAATGACCGGCAATACGGCTTTCGTAGCAATAGGTCCACTGGTGATCTCATGGTTCATCTCATCGAACATTGGAACAAATCTTTACATCGTTTTGGAGAAAGCAAGATTATTGCACTTGATATTTCAAAAGCATTTGATAAAGTCTGGCATCTTGCTCTCTTATCGAAAATGCGTGCTTTCGGTATCGACGAATCTCTTCTTCGTTGGATTAGAAATTTTCTTTCGAACCGTTCAATACAAGTTGTGTTGGACGGATTCAAGTCTGAAACTCATAAAATAAATGCTGGGCTCCGTTTTGTCTCCGACCCTCTTCCTCATTTTTATAAATGATCTCCTGTCTGCCACTTCTAATTCAATACATTGTTTCGCTAACGATAGCACTCTTAGCTTTTCATATTCGTTTCCAGACTCACAACCCTCCTCTTCGGATGTGGAACTGCAACGGCAAAATATGATTAGCTCATTAAATTCCGACCTACACAGCATTGTACAATGGGGAATAAAAAATCGTGTGGAATTTAATGCTTCGAAAACGCAATGCTGTCTTGCATCGTTAAAGCGAGATAAACCCTCTTTGCCAATATCTATGAGTGGCACTTGCATCAACGAAACGGAATGTGCATCAGCAACCACCTTCCGTGGAGCGATCACATACGCGATGTTGCCAAAAATGCCGCAAGATGTCTAGGTTTTTTGAGACGTTGCAAGAAATTTTTTTCTCCGTCTGATCTGGCTACAATCTACAAAACCTATATACGTCCGAAACTTGAATATAACTCTCTAACTTATTTAAGCCTCTTGGACAGTATTCAAAGAAGAGCTTTTAAAATGATTGGTGACATTAACATCATCAACTCGTTTACGTCACTCGAACATCGACGCATAGTTTCTTGCCTCACCCTTTTTTACCGTTATTTTAGCGGACTATGCTCTAGTGAAATAGCCAGTTGCATTCCTCTCCTTAAACAATTTAACCGTAATACCCGCACTTCTAGGAATGCCCATCAGTTTACCCTTGAGCCCAACTTCGGCCGTACTATGAAGTACAGAGATTCTTTTTTTAGCCGTACTACGCGAATGTGGAACGCCTTGCCACGGTCTATCTTTCCCTGTCATTGCAATGTTCAGAAATTTAAAATCAATGTACACCGACACCTCCTATCCAAACCTTCCCTCTTTTCCTAATGCTCACACTGTGTCTTTGGCATATTAAAGGTATAAAAAACCCTTTTAGTGTTCGCTAATTATAAAAAAAAGAAGAAACTGTACGCTTTTATGTCGATCTAAAAGCTGCATTTGACAACGTAAACAGAAATGCACCTTTTTACAAGTTGTGAACAAACATTCTAAAATTGATTTATAAAGACTCTTGTTAAACAATGATATGTTTTAAGTGCACTTTTCGAACGTCTTACAAACCAATCTCCCAATAGGATTGATTTTGGAAGATCAATGATTACCGTTCTATTGCATACTGATGACATTATAATACTCTCTGACAGTGCTTCTAAATTTCAAATTCTTAAACACAAATGGAGTTTCACAGTCAATTTTAAAAAATTAGAAATAGTGACCCTTTCAAATGGAGACCGGAGAGCAGCCCAAGAAAAATGTTTTTTCAGTGGTGTAGAGATAGCTGATAAAAACCAATATAAATGTCTTGGAGTTATTTAAAAGAAGGTTTTTCAATCAGCCTTATTGTGAGTTTCACACGGAAAACCATTCAAAAGTTTCGTTCCCACGGACTTTCAAAAGCTATTGGGAGTTTCACTCGAATAAAATTTCACATCGAATCGGAAATGACAGTGCGAAAAATAGACATGTTCAAATAAATGAGACCTAAATAAATTTCCCTTCTCTATGATGGAAACAGAGACTGAAATCTAAATCATTTCTTCTTATTAATGAAAAAAATTCAAGAAATTAATGTGGCGCTCCAACTACTTTCTAAAACTGTGCCCACTAAGTGCAAAAACACTCTTTAAATTCAACCCTCATCGACTTATATGCAAAAAAAGCAACTTAACGACGAAGTATACAAAATTTCCCTCTCCGTTTTAAAACATATGTGCACTGATGTTTTTAAAATGAACAGATCTTATTGCATGTTTATTTTTTTTTGAAGACAAGTGCGAACAAAATATATTTAAGTTGTATTTTGATAAAAAAGAAAGTGAAATAATTATGTTTAGCATTGGAATTCGAATTTTATTGGATGAAGGAGGAAAACGCGAAGAACGAGCTGTTCGAAGATCTTTAAGGGATCATTACATTCCCTTAGAGTTGCGCGATTCCTTGTAAGTACAAAATTCTTATCTACATTTTTGTTTATTAAAACAAAGTTTTCAGATTTCAGCAATACTACAGAATCAACAAACCAACATTTAAATTCCTCCTCGATGTGCTAACCAATGCATTACGGAAATCCCTGCACTGAGCTCGGAACACATTTTTTTTTGAATTTCCAGATCCTCTGCGACGACTTCGCTCGTGCATATTTGGACAGCCTTTCTTTTTTTATTGATTTGAGGAGTCGGAGGATCTGGTTGGTCATTTTCGTTTTGAGGAGTGACTTCAAGGTCATAAGCCGCATAAAGCCGCAGTTGGACAATATTCTTCATTCATTCCATTTCCTCAGATGCAGGCAACCCAAAGCATCGTGATTTGGGGACTCCTTCCACTGCTTCACTCATTCCAACCAGTTGGAATATAGTCTCTTCCGAGGGTGAAAATTTTTGGGTTTTATTTGGTCCACCTCCTGTTCCTCTTTAGTGGATTTTATTCGTTGCTGCTTTTTTTGCGCACGTATCGCGTTTTTGGTCAATCCAAACCTATTTACAAAACATAATTTTGAACAAAAAACGAATTAGAACTAGAAAACAAACTTCATTTTTAACGGGCGGGCCTGCGCTGTTAAGCTCTAATGTAAGCTGCTTCCAAAACTCCAAAACTTTTTCGCGACTTTGTTTTACAAAGCCTGTGGCAATTTCAGGGTTTTGTTGCATTTTATTTAAAAGCATTTCGCTCTGGGCTTTATTTAAAGTTTTGCTCCTGAAATATTGGAAAAATTCACTTTTATTTTTGGTCACAAAAAAAAAAAAAAAAAAACAACAAACAACTTACATTTTTCGCTTTGTTCTTCTCTCGTTCACGAAAAAAAAAATAAGTGAACAATTCAGCTGTTGATAACGTAACATTTCACACGGAAAAAATGCTTAAAATAAGGGGATTTTTTCGAACATGGGGAATTTTTTCGTCCGAAACTCACAATTATGGAAAAGGGAAATAGGAATTTTTCCATGTGGAATCTTGTTCCCATGGAACTCACAAACACAATAGGGCTGAATAAGGGCGAGTAGATGTTGAAATAGAATAAAACAAGCTGTGTGTTAGGTACTTTTTTATTGTATGTAATGTATGCCATTAAGTGTGGAATATGACATTATGTTCGCCTTTAGGGAATCGGTCGATTGTTGTTTATTTGCATAGACCTGCATTAGCATAGACTTCAAGAAACCCCAGTCTAGGGGGTCAAATCGCATTACCTTGCGAGAGATAACCTTACCCTCAAATTAAATCGTTCATGAAAAATGTCAATCGTGGCGTTTGCTGTGTGGCATGTAGCCCTGCGCCGCGCCGTCCTGCTGGAACCACATATCGTCTTGGTCCATATGGTTCAATTTGGGCCATAAGAAATTAGTTCATCATCGTTATGTAGAGCTTGCTGTTGACAGTGACCGCCTCACTAACATCGTTTTCATGATTTTTTCTGCCAAAATTTGGGTCCTCTTCCAAACGATTCGAAGCCCAGTCAGCGAACAAACGGCGGTGTTGTCTATGGTCATGAACTTTGAGCTCCTGGGTGAGTTGGATTTTGTTCGTTTATAAGCTCAAAACCCGACGCAAAATTCGCCAAGTTGAAGTCTTCGAAAGGCCGAGTTCGTGTGCACGACGAGTATAATAGACTGCCTCCGGATCTGCTGTACACTACAATCAATTGTTGGATTCAAATACACAAGAGATGATTAGTCTCATTTTCAAAGCACGCAATTGGTTGACCAATTTGAATGCAATGCCTTCCAATGCGCCATTGGATTATGAACGATGTATGTAACCTCAACGCAACCGAAGATATAGACCACTTTGTTACATTTATATTTATAGTTTGACACATTTTCTGAGAAATACAGGAAGCAATTTTTCGGAAACCATCATTTAACTAGAACCCAGTTCCTAGATTGCTTGATTGGTCAAAGCTTATGTAATTTATATCAATTTTTAAAATATTCCCTTAATAATCGACATCTTGTAAATATGTAACGTAAGCTCACAATGTTTTAATTTATCAAGCCCCTTTTAACCTGACATGCAACAAATATTAGTTTTTGTCAAATTAACTTTTAAACCAGCAAAACTGTTTAAATTATTGAAATAAAATTTATTTGCTAATACTACTACTACTAAAGGGTGTCCCAAAATTAACGCAAGATTTGAATTAAATAGAAAAGGCCGTTTTTAGTCTTTTGGTAGTTATATTTTTATTGACTCGTAAAGTACATAGGATAGGGTTATGTATAATAATAACACATCGGACAAATAACCTCCACGGCTTTGCATGCACATGCGCACTCTTTTGTTGAAATTTTCCATGACCATTCTGCATAAATGTGGCTGAATTTCGTTGATGCAGCGTTGAATCTCCTCCTTTAATGCACGGGTGGTTGTGGGCTTGTTGACATAGACTTGTGATTTCAAATAACCCCATAAAAAGAAGTCTAATGGTGTTAAATCACACGATCTAGGACGCCAATTTTGATCACCGAAACGAGAGAGCACACGACCTGGAAACGTCTCATGCAGTAATTGAATTGTTTCACGGGCTGTATGACATGTGGCACCGTCTTGTTGAAACCACATATTGGACACATCAATATCATCCAATTTTGGCAGAAAGAACTATGTAATCATGTCGCGATATCGAGCACCAGTAACAGTCACTGCTTGACCAGCATCATTTTCAAAAAAATATGGCCCAATTATGCCTCCAGCCCAAAATCCACACCATACAGTCACGCGTTGTGGATGCATTTGTTTTTCGACAATCACATGTGGGTTCTCCGAACCCCAAATGCGGCAATTTTGGCGATTGACAAAGCCATCAAGATGAAAATGTGCTTCATCGCTTAGGATGATTTTGCTCGAAAAATCAGGGTCCATTTGTTGATGTTCAATAATCCATTCAACGAACTCTCTTCTCTGTCCATGGTCATTAGGCTTCAATTGTTGTGTTAATTGAATTTTGTAAGCATGAAGACACAGATCTTTGGTGAGTATACGCTGTAGAGAGGTTCTTGAAATTTGCAATTCTTGCCCACGACGTCGAATTGAGGTTCCTGCATTGTCAGCAACACTCTCACGCACTGCTTCGACATTCACATTTGAACGGCTTGTTTTTGGACGACCAGTGTGTTTGGCGTCTCCAACGGATCCAGTCTCCATGAATTTTTCAATTAATCTCTTCACAGTTGACGAAGTTAAAACACTATTCCGACCATATTTTGTATGAAATTTTCGAACTGCAGCCGCCAAGCTTTCACTATTTTTGAAATATTCTTTAATAATGAAGACACGTTGTTCTCTCGTGAAACGCTCCATTTTTAATAACCCTATACTGTTAGCTGTCAAATTGCTTTTTTTCAGGGTTGCCAACACTTCACTGCACAAATGGCGGCAAATTCAAATCTTGCGTTAATTTTGGGACACCCTTTATAAATAAATTGGATGGCGCAACAGTCCTCGTTGAGAACTAAGGCCTAGTGACTTACAAATTGCAACCATTCCTGTGTGCGGCGAGTACTGTTGTCAGGGTTGGAAGGGACCTACAGTTTTAAGCCGAATTCGGACGTCTATTTTGAGAAAGCATTTTTCATTACAAGAATTACTCTTGGAGCATTTGTCAATGAAAAAACCTTAGATGGCATAGACAGGGATCGAACCCAAGACCTCTGACATGACAGTCCACTCCAAAACTGCCTTACAAATAAGTTGGTTTTCTCAAAAGAGCTAAAAGAAAGGGGCTTCATTAACATCAAGCGTTGTAACCGAAGAAGAATAAGAACTCCGCATAGTTTTTAGAAATGACCAAAAGTGCATACTTCCTTCGGGACATTGCAATATGGCGTTGCATGTTTTCCTGACTTTTTTAAACTTCGATTGGTCTTCCTTAGTTGGGTTGGTTCTAAAACACCGGAAGCTTAGGTATCTCTTTTTTCTTGATAATTATGACTTTACTAAGGTACACTCAACAATTTGTATGTGTAACCACACTTTGTTTAACGTCAAGAGAGAACTAATATATGCTATGCCATGGATAGTAAAAATGTAATTTATAGTTTCATCTACTAAAATTTAATTAAAACAAAAGTTTAATTATGTGCATCGTTTATACATTATTATATCTACATACGTAGCTAAGTTAACATCTGCATGTAAACAATTTAAGTTGCGTCAAGCAAGCAAGTTAGGAAGTAAAACTATTTAGAAAACACTATGTAGCAAAAAGGTGTAGCAATAAGATCCATGAAGTTTTTGTCATTTCGGAAAGATGGATGATACTGCACAGCAACAGAACAGCAACATAGTTGTACCAAAGACCTGCTCCCCAAATGAATTCAACTGTGTCCCACCAACCCAGCTTAAGTGTGCCAAACAAATTATAAGTTAAATTATGTGAAGTGTTGCAAATTCTCATCAAACTTTCACACCTCAAAAGTGCTGCTTTTAGTATTATAATATTGAAGAAGATGCTCACAATAACTTTCTATAGGTATTTCTTCTATATTCCTTACTTTACTCGTATCTAAATTTAACAGTGGAGAAGAGTCGAAAGGATCCTTTGCTATAGGTCCTGGGAAGGTATACATTTTTGTTAAGAGAATACAACAAAGTTCTTTCACCTCTCTTGGATATGGAACCTAGAAGGATGTATATAAACCCTTAACTGTGACTTGTAATCATCTCAGTCCAAAACATCAGAAGTTTGCATACTTTTGTTGTTTGCTCCTTCATGGAAAAGTGCCGCCTTTTTAGCCAAATTCAAAGGGTAGGTCTGGGCTAGGAACGTATGTTGGGTAGGTGGTATGAAAATAATGCCTGTTAGCTATTATACTGTATTTTCTACACCCCCCTCATCAGGTTCGGTTGTCTATAGAAACCTATGCACAGCATATATATATAAAGAATGTTTCTTCTTTCTTCTTCTATGAATAAATTCTCATCTCTAAAAATGACACAGCTCTCTTATTTGAACCCATGGGTAAACAATAATAGGTTCCTGTTCCTATGAAAACAACTAAGAGAAATAAATTTTTTCCTTGTGACTTTTCATTAATTTTTCAAACCAGATGTGTCTCTGTCTTCTGTCTATTTTGACATTTACCAGTGTGATGCTTCCAAATGTCTGAAAACTTTTCGACTATAATTTTGTTTGAATAATTTAATACATTTTTGTTCTTATAACTTGAGATCATCTATTAAAAATAAAAGCTTCAACAAAAATACTATAATCTCATGCAGAGTGTACAAAACAGGCTTGCCAGATTGGGCTATTTATAGGCAAATTGAGCTATATTTTTCGAAAATCTAGTCTGACAGTTCAAAAGCAATTGGGTTATAAATAGCCCAGATCTTGTCTTGGTCGAGATTTCTCTTGGCATCATTAAATAACATCGACAGATTGTTTTTTGGAAAATTAATAAACGTATTGCTTGTTGAAATTGGGCTATTTGGGCTATTTCTTTGAATTGAATTTTGAGCTACAAATATTTGAAAAACTGGGCTATCAAGCTAGTTCATGACATGGCAACTCTCATACAAACATACTCTTAACTTTCTATAGCTACACATATCCATACATATGCATATACCTAAAGAAAGATAAGCAAGCCTTTCCTTCTTATTTTTTTTTTATTTTTTTCAAGGGAGGGCTTCCCCTACGAGTTTGAAGGAAGGAAGACTAATCATAGAGTAATTTTGTGTTATCTTTAGTAACATTAATGGCCTCAGGAATAGGTGTTATCATATCTTTTAGCTGGATGCTGTGTAAATTTATAAATTCAAAGGTTTATAATTATACTTTTCTAGGTGGGGGAGGAGGGGATGAAACTTTTTTTACAAGAACAACTCTAAGGCAACACGATATTCATTGGTGTTTGTTTCACTTTGTTTAAGGTACGAGTATGTAAGTTTGTATATAGGTATGTACATACCTCGTCTAATAAAAGCCTATTTCTGTCGAGTAAGTTAGGTACATTTATAGGTTTAAAACAACAATAACAAAAGGATGACAAGGATGATTAAATATGTTGTTATAGGGGGGGAATTAAATAAGGCAAGGGTGTTTTGTTCGTTGATGCATATTCGAGGTTGTTTTTGAAAAATAGAAGGTTTTATTTTTCTATTTGCAAAATGTAATAAAATATAATTTTAAATATAATCCTCAATGGAATGGAAATGAAATAATTAGCTAATGTATACATCAAAGTGTTGAGACTTATAAATAGTACAATAATTTTAGAGAAACAGAAGAAGAGGGGATTTCGTATTATTGTGTTGTTATTCAGAAAGGGAGTAATCTTTTTCGTAAATAGCGGGTTAGTTTTTAGTAAAAAGTGAACAAGAAAAAGGAAACTCACTACTTTTTACCCTTTCCATTTTTACTATATTAAAAGTTTATTTTGGCAAGGATTTCTGAGTACGCCAGTAAAAGATTTTAAATATTGTAAAGGAAAATAGTGAGAAAAACTAAACTACTGAAGGTGACGCTACAGTCCAGTGTGAACTAACGTCTTACCAAACAAACTTCTCTATCCAGCTCGGTCCCTAACTGAATGTCTTCAGTTGCGCACTCTAAGTTGGGTGATGTCACTTTGCACTTGTGCGCTCCACCTAACTTGCGGCCTTCCTCTACTTCTCTGTCCTTTCCTGTGAGCGTGGATTCGAAGACTTTCCGTGCCGGAGGCATTTCAGTAGTTTGACTTTTATCCTTCTTCTTATTTATCATCCTGCACAAACAGATGAGTTTGGCAGGGATGCCAAAACTAGACATGGCTTTATACATTCGTCCCTGTAGATCCTGTCATATGCGGCCTTGAAATCGATGAAGAGATGATGCGTGTTGATTTTAAGTTCTTGAGCTCTTTCCACGATCTATCGTAATGTGGAATACCTGTAGTTGACAATGGGCTTTAGACGTTCACATAATACAGTAGAGAAGAATTTGTAAGCGATGGTAAGTAGACTGATTCCTCTATAATTGGTGCAATTTATGGAGTCTCCTTTTTTCAGTATCAGTATCGGGGAAACAATACTGAGGTTTCATTCATCGGGCATGCTTTCTTCTGACCATATTTTACAGATATGTTGAAGCATGCTCCTAACCAAATTATCTCAAGTTGTTTTGAAGAGGTTGTCATTCAAGCCATCATCTCCTACGGGGTTGTTAGACTTCAGCTTCGATGGCAATTTTTACTTCGTCTTAGTCGGTAAGACGGGATTTTTGGCTTTGGTCGTCTATATTGAATGGATCATCCTGACGGAATTCGATTCGTCGTTGCCGTTATACAGTCCGCAAAAGTGGTCGTTCCATGTCGTCGACATTGACTGGGGTTCTGCTATGATGTTTACACTTTTGTCTTTGCAGCCTTCAGTTCGATGTTTATGCACTTGTGAATTTTGTTTCACCTGTTCATAAAACTTTCAACTTCATTTCTGTTTTTGGACCTTTTAATATCTTTGACCGAATGCATCTCATGCTCTATGTTTTTTCTTCTGAGAAGCCGGTGTTCCTCTCACCCTTTCTGTTCATAGAGCTCTTGAGCAGCTCTCGTCCTTCTATGCAGCGCCACTTTGAGTGCCTGTTATTTGGCTGCATTTGTCTGCCGACATTATTAATCAAACCAGGGGTTTCTTGTTGGTCGCTGCTTGAAACCCAGCACGTCAGAGGTGGCTTCTCTGATTACATCTTGGCATTGGTTCTCGATACATTGTGTTGGCGGCAGAGAACTTCGAAAGAGGTTACTTGTAACTGGGTCGGAGAAGGATTTGGCGATCTCTTGCGATTGTAGCCGCTCAACTTTGTATCTTTTTCCAGCATCTCCCTAATATTGCCCAGAAACCCGAAGTGCATTCTCGGCTATAACAAGATTGTGGTCTGAGTCGGAGGGTTCGGACATCCATGATGCTGGAAGAGTGTCAATTGCAACATGGTCAATCTTGTTGACGTTACTCCAAGAAGTCCAAGTTCCTTCGTGGATGTATTGAGATGTAAAAAACGCATACTGGTTACCATGAAGATTCGCCCGCAGCAAAATCGATAAGTCTGAATCCGTTATCGGAAGTGCAGACTGTTTTTTTCGATTATTCGACCAAAGATGTTTTCCCTTTCTAGGTTGGCATTAACACCTGGGACTATGCTCATATCTCATATGTTTTGTCCAAGAAATGGGAGAAAATATCCTTGATGTTGTCATCCTTTTCTTCTGTAGGGGCGTGTGCGCATATTAGGCTTATGTTGCAGAATTTAGATTTCACGGGGATGGTCGTGAGGCATTTTTTAATGCACCTGTATAGCTCAAGACTTCTTGCCTAAGTCTGGCTCTAATGATAAAGCCTCCGCTAATTTTTTGAATGCTCGTGGTTTTTTAAGAGACCTCTTGTATATCTCAAGTTCGTTTTCCTTAATTCTTACATTACATTGCATACTACTCAGCACATAAATGTACAGTGTAGAGACACAGCACCTTGAGCGACTAGTCTACATATATAAGGTGATAACAACACAAGACATTAAACAAGACAGAATGACAGAGGGGAAAAAACAACAGACGGAAAGAACACATGCCAAACAGCGCGCGGTAGGTTTTGAGATGGTCTTCCATCTGTCTACTAACCGCGCTCACTGATGCTTGGTTTTGGTGATCAAGTACTTTAATCTTTTGTGTGGATTGTCAGCAGTAATCTGTAACTTCAATGTTCCTGTGCCATCTAAAGTTTTTTTTACACGGGTACTGCTTCTTGCGAGGAATTGACAAACCCCCCAAGAGTAATTCTTGCCATGAAAAGTACTTTCTTAAATTAGCCGTTCAGATTCGGCTTGAAACGGTATGTCCCCATCATTGCTCCATTCCTGACAACAATACTCACACACAGGAATAGTTGAGAGATGTACGTCACTAGGCCCTAGTTCTTAAAGGACGGTTGCGCCACCTATTTTTTTTTATAACTTCAAAAATAAATTAAAAAAGAGTCTGTGAAATAAAATAAGTTTGAAGCCAACTGTCAATTCGATTTTTCTCAAAATGTTTCCTAATGTTGAAAACAATATTTCTTATAAGTTTAAAGTAGTAAAAAGCTATTATCTCAAATTTTTGAAAAGATATTTGAGTCGAAAATCAATTTTTACCAATTTTTGTTAAATTTTTTTTGTCGGTTTTTAATTTTTTGTAAAAAAACTGTCAAATCGATTTTTTTTTCAAAATTTTACTGGATGTTGACAACAATATTTTTTGAAAGATTAAAGTAGTTTAATGTTTTTTTAGGATTTTATTTTTTATAAAAAAAACTGTCAATTAGATTTTTCTCAAAATTTTATCAGATGTCAAAAACATTATTCTTCGTTGCAAAAAATTGTTTTGGAGATGAAATCATATTTTAGTCGTAAAATTTTCGAGGTGACACATTTTTTTTTCAGTTTTTTTGTTTTATAAAAAAACCGTTACTTGGATTTTTTTCCAAAAATATACTTGTTTTGTATCACGGTACAATATATAATATAAAATTTAATTCAAGTCTCTAGCGTCATTGGTTCATGAGATATTTGGAGTTAACCAAAATGTTCACCTTTTTTTTTAAACTGCTATGGTAAAAAAAACACCCACTTAATTTTCTTAAGAGCCCTTTCTGCCTTATTATCTGTATAACAAAATTTATTTGAAGTCGATATCTCTTCTGGTTTTTGAGCTATGGACGACGAAAAACAAGTCGCGAACGTACGGACGTACGGACATACGGACGTACGGACATACGGACATACGGACGTACGGACGTACGAACGTACGTACACACACACGCACAGACATCTTTCTAAAAATCTTTTATTTCGACTCTAGGGACCTTGAAACGTCGAGAAATGTCAAAATTTTCAATTTGACAAATCGGTCCCTTTACAATAACTTCCTATGGGAAGTTAAAAATCTTGCGTTAGTGTCACATAGTCTCCCGGCATCGGTTTTTAAACGACTAACTCCTGTTTTTAATATCGTTTAATATCCAAAAGCAGGCGGCACCTAATGATATTCTACTAATTAGTGTCTTATAAAAAAAATGATTAAATAATTAATTATAAGTGTTACCGACGGATCTGCTTGAATGAGCGGTGGATAAGATATTTTTTCGCTATAAAAAGTAACTTAAAACACTCTGCAGGCTTACAACTACCTCCACACAAAAAATTATGTCAAAATATTGCTGCGTTGCGACGGGAAGGATGGACAAACAAACAAACAAACAAGGTGACTTTCTAATTTCTTCATTGTTCAAAGTTTTGGTACTCTGATTTTGCAGTAATTTAATTCCAAAGCTAGATATTAATTTAAATTTAGATTTCTTAAAAAAAATCCTAACAAACAAAACGGTTTAGGATATGCCAAAATAATAACCTTATTAACTTCCCATAGGAAGAGTATTGTAATGGTTCCGATTTGTCAAATTGAAAATTTTGACATTTCTCGACGTTTTAAGGTCGCTAGAGTCGAAATAAAGATGTCTGCGCGTGCGTGTGTACGTAGTACGTTCGTACGTCCGTACGTTCGCGACGTTTTTTTCGTCGTCCGTAGCTCAAGAACCAGAAGAGATATCGACTTCAAATAAATTTTACTATACAGATAATAATGCAGAAAGATGCAGAAAGGGTTCTCAAGAAAATTGAGTGGGTGGTTTTTTAACCATAGCAGTTTAAAATAAGGTGAACATTTTGGTTAACTCTAAATATCTCTTGAACCATTGACGCTAGAGACTTATATTAAATTTTTATTATATATTGTAACGTGATAAAAAACAAGTATATTTTTGGAAAAAAAAAAAAAAACTGAAAATAAAAATTTGTCACCTCGAAAATTTTACGACTAAAATATCATTTCATCTCTAAAACAATTGTGTGCAACGAAGAATAATGTTTTTGATATCTGATAAAATTTTAAGAAAAATCGAATCGACAATTTCTTACAAAAAATTAAAACCTAAACAAAAAAATTAATAAAAGTTGGTAAAAATTGATTTTCGACTCAAATACCTTTTCAAAACTTTGAGATATTGGCTTTAAACTACTTTTATCTTTCAAAAAATATTGTTGTTAAGATTGAGCAAAATTTTTGAAAAAAATCGAATTGACAGTTTTTTTACCAAAAAATTAAAAAACCGAACAAAAAAATTAACAAAAGTTGGTACAAATTTAATTTCGACTCAAATATCTTTTCAAAAATTTGCGGTAATGGCTTCTAACTAATTTTAACTTATAAAAACTATTGTTTTCACCGTTAGAAAAACTTTTGAGAAAAATCGAATAGACAGTTCTTTTTTACAAAAAATAAAAACCTAAAAAAAATTTATAAAAGTTGGTAAAAATTGATTTTCGACTCAAATATCTTTTCAAAACTTTGAGATATTGACCTTAAACTAATTTTATATTTTAAGAAATATTGTTGTCAACATTCAGTAAAATTTTGAGAAAAATCGAATTGACAGTTTTTTTACAAAAAAAACTAAACCAAAATTAATACAAGTTTATAAAAATTGATTTTCGACTCAAAACCTTTTCAAAACTTTAAGATTAAAAAAAAAAACAAGACTAAAACTTAGTAAAAATTTACTTTCGACTGAAATAGCTTTTTAAAAATTAAAAATATTGGCTTCAATCTTATTTTAACTCACAGAAAATATTGTTTTCGATGTTCAGTACATTTTTTATAAAAATCCAGCAGTCAGTTTTTTTATAAAAAATTAAAATCTACAAAAAATAGTAGGCAACATTGGTAAAAATTGATGTTCGGTTTTCGATATCTCTTGAACAATAGAAGATATTGACTTCAAATTAATTTCATTCATCCAATTTGTATTTGTTTATATAAGAAATAATTTTGTTTTCAAGAAATAGGTACTACTAAAATTGGTAAAAATTGGTTTTCGACTAAAAATCTCGTTAACAAAAATAGATTTTGAAATCAAACTATTTCATTATTTGAAATATACGAGTATTATTGGAAATTTTAATTTTTTTAAGAATAATTCAACTAACAACTTTCTTAACCCAACATTAAAATCTACAAAATTTTAAGCAATACAAATCGACGAACGGGATTGGAAGTTATCAGTGTGTGTCGCATCCCAGCCTCTTTTTTTTTAATTGTCTTGATCAAAACCCAAAATAACTTTCTTAAATGGTTAAATTAATCCCACTGTTTGCTGTAAATTGCCCAAGCTGATCTGATCGAATATAATATAATTTCAACTAATGGATGGGTCTAATTTTCACAGGATCACTAATCCGAACGAGTGAAATGAAGTGTTTTTGAAAGGCATTACGAGATTTTTTATTTCACACATAATAATATCATGGAAGACACAAACATGAAACAAAAATCGTTGATTCTGTTTAATATATGAAAAAATTAAGGAGATTCATATTTTGGAATTTTATAAATAAAAGTTCCAAAAAACTAAATGCTTTATATGACAACCATTTTATGCAGGCAGTATAATACAAAACAACCATTAACATAAACAAGTTATAGTCAAATTTTGTATAAAATAAAAAATATGTATATGCCTCAGTGTACCATTGTAGTGATTTGTCGTCATTTTTTGAAGGATATAAAGAAGCATCATTCTTTTAACATAATAAATCGGTTTTACTTTGTTTACATATGAACAAACGTTTCATTGTAGATTTTAAACGAAAATTGAAGTGTTAGGTAAGACCATTTTATGAAATATATAATTTTTATAATTCATTTAATTTTTAAAAAAAATATGAATATCTTAATATATATGTCACTTAGTCTAAAAATATAACTTTATCACTCATTCATCTACAAATTGTTGGGCCAGTTTTTATGATTTAATTTTTTAAGACACTATAAACTTTAATGTTTACTTTTTTAGAGCTAAGTGATAAAAAGTTATTTTTTTGTACAAACCATTGTATGCGACTTATAACATGTACTTACCTGTAAAACAGGGAAACATTTCTAAAATACTTTTACCTATGTGCCCTTATTAATCATGAATCTAGGAAAAATATGATATTAACAAAATATTAACGTTATTAAAATAATAACCTTTAAGAATACGAGTATCTAATAATTATTATTAAACCTTTTAAAGGCATTTTCTAATTAGATATGTTCTGAGTAAAATTATAGCGGTTATTATGCATCTCTTTTAGATTTTAACTAATAATAACCTTCATTCATACAAAAATATTATGTGTATAGGAATTGGGTAAAAAAAGCAAACCCTTCTCGGTTCATTAGGAAAATGTAAACAAATTAGACTAATTAAAGGCCAAGAGCATCCTCATTTCATTATTATCATTATCGTCATCATTGCTGATGGTAACGTGTAATTGAACAACGTTTCTGCTCTGATTACAATATAATGCATTAGCAATTCGATATTAATTTCAAGTAATTACTAAATATTTGTTCAAAAGTGGATTGTATAGATAGCTGCTGCTGATAAACAATATAGTGACGAAAATATAGAAAATATACCTAAGTAAATATTGTATTGGTGCTTATTAAAAGCCCATTATACTCTTGACTAATTTAATATTGATTTATTAAATAAATATCAAACTGCGTTTACGCGTATACAAAAAAAAAACTTTTCGTACACCACACACAAAACAACAATTGTTTATTTAATATAAAATTTATATCCAGCATCATCCCTCTAGTTTAGTATTTGTGTTTTTTGTTGTTGTTGGTTGTTCGTTATTCACATCATCTACCTTTTACCTATCAAACTTTTGTTGTTATCCTTTCGAATAAAGATTTATATTGATTTCCTCTAGTGATAAGGGTCAACATGATTTTACCTTTTTTTATTTTTCTATCAAACCAAAAACTACCCCATTTTAGAAACCTGTAAAGTGTTTTCTAAAACAATGTGCAAACATATTTTATGATAGCATCATTGTGGACCAGTGCTGCCACTTTTTTGAACTACACATTAAATTGAAGTGTAACATTGTTAAAATATTGAATATTGTTGGTAGTTATAAATTCTAAAAAAATGAATGTATATTTAGTAACATTTCAAACTTTAAAAATCAGAATCCCAAAAACTTTCGAAGGTCAAAATAGAAAGAGTGGTACCTACATAACATAAGAACATAAAGCAGGGACTTTCAAATTTTACAAGTTGACAGCGGCCGTGTTGTTGAATCTAAATCTGCCAAATTGTCTTTCATTCATACTGTATGTTTTTCAAACTACTTTGGTGGGATATAGCCTTCAATACCACATGAAATTATAATAAAGTTTCTGATTTTTGGGCAATGTGACGCATATATGTACATACCTTAACCCATTTAAAGATCACCATAATTACTTTAGTGAGAGGACGATTAGGAGTGTGGAAGATAAAATGGAGTCAATCTGGTTCAATCAATGAACAAGAATTCATATTTTGCACCAACGATACGTGAATTGGCCTGCAACGTCTCGTTGCTTAAAAGAATTTTGCCCTTTGAAGACCCCAACGTATAACACATTTTGCATAATTTTTCTGACACAGGCGCTGGAGGTAAACGACCGAAGAAAATAATGTGTGTTTGCGGAATGATCTCTGTAGAAGTTACAAATTGATACTTTGATTTCTAGTGAAAAACCATCTTCAGCAATGAGAACCATTTCTGGATGAAAGAGCATGTCAAAAATAAAAATTGCTCAATATTGGACGCAGCTAATCATCTAGAATTGTCAGTAGATTTGTATCCCAAAAAAGAGGCTGGGATGCTACCCACACTGATAACATCCCATCCTGTCTGTCCATTTGTCTTGCTTAAAAATTTTGTAGGTTTTTGTGTTTTGTAAAAAAAGTTGTCAGTGGAATTACTCTTAAAAATTACCAACAATATTTTGTATAATGATGAAATACCTTGATTTCAAAATCTATTTTTGTTAACTAGATTTTTAGTGGAAAACCAATTTTTATCAATTTTAGTAGTATTTCTCGAAAGTTTTTATTTCTTATATAAACAAATACAAATTGGATGAATGAAATTAATTTGAGAGATATCGAGAACCAAACATCAATTTTTACCAATTTTGCGTACTATTTTTTGTTGATTTTATTTAGGTTTTATTTAGTGAATTTTGTTTTGAGAAAAGCACAAAAGTTTTTAATATAATATTGTTCTAAAGAGGTGGCCTTCAACGATGGCATAACCACTGAGTGTCCTTTTCCATCGGTCCTATTCTACATGTCTCTTTCCGAGTGGATGAAAAATATCATTTTTACAGCCTGTCCCTAACAAAGGCGAATCCTCCAACTATGATCCAATAGCACTCATGTCACTTCTTTCCGAGGTCATGGAAACGCTGATCAATTTTCAAGGGTGGAATCGGCTGATGTGATTGTTGATAAATGACTATTAAAATAATCGAATTTGATCTGTGTAAGGTGATAGTCAAATTGATACCTAAAAAGCTGGGGTGGAATCGGCTAAGGTGATTGTTGATTGTTGAAAAAGGGTGTGGCCTGCGCACTTGTATGTGGATGGTCTGATTTCGATTCGATCGTCAACGTCGTCGATGATGAGGATGCGCAGCGATGATGTGGTTGTTGTTGTGCTCGTTCCCAAAAATCTACCGGACGAAGAATACTTTCTTGTCGGCGCCGTTGCTCTGCTCATGGTTATTGTGCAAGTAGAACTTGCACTTGGTGATGGTTTTAGGGTGTCCCGTTGGATGATAGGGTGGCTCCTTTGTTTGTCGCTCGATGACTATAGATTTTTCTCAGATGTGAATCTCTAACATTCCTCCCCCCTCCAATTGTAGGCTCTTCTAGAGGTAGGACGCACAACTTATGGATAGCTCTTACCAAGGTCGTATGCTCTAACCGGACGTCCGCACTCCGCACAAGTCCGTCCTTGCCTTGATGAACAGCTGTGTCTCGCCCCAATGACCACAAACGTCTTCAGCTCGCATGGCATTTTACTGATCCAACATAAGGCCATCGTGGAATCGGACCAATCATTTTTCGCCAAATCTTGAAATGCACATGCACTGCTCACCTGCTCCATCGGTTTGCACAAAAGATCAGCTGCACATAGTTCCAGCCTAGGAACAGAAATCGTCTTGATTGGAGCTACCCTGGTTTTCGACCCGATAATTATGCAAGTAGTCTTGCCACCAAGTGAAGTTGCCCGCATGTAAACTACTGCAGCGTAAACTCTGGTGGATGCGTCTGCGAAACCCTGAAGCTCCAATTTATGCTGCTCAGTGCTGCCTAGCCACCTCGGAATTTGTATTGCTTCCAAGTGCGACAGCTGCTCGTTGTACTTCTACCATGACGGCAGAATGGACATGGGTATTTGCTCGTTCCATGCATTTACGGATCGCCATAGGTCTTGTATGAGAATTTTTGCACTGATTATCACTGGCGCAAGGTAGCCATTCGGGTCGTACAACCTTGCGATTGCACTAACAACTGCTCTCTTGGTGGTGGAAACATCTTCATCTCTAGCTCTGACTTTGAATGAGATCTCGTCTCTTGCACAGCTCCACACAAGTCCCAACATCTTAGCGTTGTTGTCTTCCGGAAAAGTTAGCTCTCTTTCACTCGACCAGGTGCTAGTAAGCTTCGATAGCACGCGCTGACTTGATGACATGAATTTGCTCAACTTGAATCCGCCTGCTCTCAATGAAGAAATTATTTGCCTGCACTTACTTGTCGCCTGCTCCTCTGTGTCTGCGCCGGTCAACATGTCGTCCGTGTAGAAATTGCTCAAAATAGCCTTGTAGGCCGATGGATAGGACTCCCGCTCACACACTGATGCATTGCTCGCACTGCACTAAATCCACTGGACGCCATACCGTACGTGACTACCGTAAGGCAGTATTCCCTCATTGGCTCATTTGGGCTCTCCCTCCAGAAAATCCTCTGGAGATCCCACTGCTCTGGATTCACCTTCACTTGGCGGAACATCTTTTCGACGTCCGCCGAAACTGCAATCTCGAAGCACCGAAAACGTGTTATGATTGCCGACAGATCGTCCTGAAGTTTAGCACCAGAAAATTGCACATCATTTAATGACACTCCACTAACGCTCTTGCAAGATGCGTCGAAGACGACCCGAAACTTCTTAGTGACGCAGTGGTGTGGAATGTGGTATGCTCGCTCGCTCGTACTTGGTCCAATCACTTGCTTCATATGCCCAAGCTCTTCATATTGGCGCATGAAGTCGACGTATTTTTGTCTCAGCTTTGGCTTTGCACATAATCGCTTTTCGGGTTGTAGGAACCTCTTCATGGCCACAGCTCTTGTGGTTCTCAATTCTGCTGCTCTGGGATTTATTTGTATAGTTACCACGTAACGGCCAGCTGCAGTTCGGTCATGGGTGCTCTTAAAATTGTCTTCAACCCATTCGTCATCCGCAGACGGCAAAAATTTCCAGCTCGGCTCTTCGATTTCCCAGAATTTCCTCAGCAATTGGTTAAGCTCTATACATTTGAAGGTTCCGTCACGATGCACATTGTCTTGCCTGCACGTTCATGCCTTGGTTGAAGCTGGCCAAAAACGATCCAACCAAGGGACGAATCCTGCGCCGTCAATCCAGAACTGAATCTCTTGATGCACTCTCTGATGATTTCCGTCCATACCTGCGCTCCCAACAACATATCTATTCTAGCTGGCTCACTGAATTTGGGATCAGCCAACTTAAGCTCACGCACTTCGTTTACTTGTGCTTGCGATAAGCGTCTTGCAGGTAGGCAAGACGTGATTTTCCTCACGACAAACATTTAGCATTCCAGATTGAAGCTGGGATCGATTGTAGACCGGATGCTCACATACACTATTCCGGTCGGCCTCAAGGCAACGCTCGATCCAATGCCCTGTCGGCGCCGTTGCTCTGCTCATGGTTATTGTGCAAGTAGAACTTGCACTTGGTGATGGTTTTAGGGTGTCCCGTTGGATGATAGGGTGGCTCCTATGTTTGTCGCTCGGTGACTATAGATTTTTCTCAGATGTGAATCTCTAACACCTTTTTTAGGTACTTAAACACATTTGTACGAATGTACAAGGAATTCGTTTCATTTCAAAATAATGAAAACAAACATAACTTGAAGTTGTAAAAAATACGTTCCACAATCCACAATATGAAAGTAATAAGAATATACAAAATGACTTTGATATTGAAATAAAGGACAATTATAATAAAGATTCGATTAACAAAAGAGGTGGTGTTATTTTTCTTTGTTCCTTTGTTGGAAAATATATATCTATACAAATTTAAATTTATTACATTCCAAAAAATTATAAAGCTAATTGGAAACATTGGTCCTTCGAGCCTTTAAATACGAACTTATAAACTTTAAAAAGAACAATATAATATACGTGCGGTGTGTGCCCCGATATTAAAATAAAATATAAACCGAATTTACGATTCGTATAAAATAGATACGTGATATAAATTGTGCATTGAACAAATCGTTTTTAATCACAAATTGATATTACAAATTAACTTAAAACTAATTAATTTAACTTAAATTTAACTTAAAACTAACTTATGAACAAAGTGTCCATCAAAGACACTAACAAATCTACATATCATCGATACAACGTGACGTCGTCGTCGGCAGCAGCAGTAGCAGCAGCAGCAGCAGCAGCAGCAGCAGCAGCAGCAGCAGCAGCAGCAGCATCAGCATCAGCATCAGCATCAGCATCAGCATCAGCATCAGCATCAGCATCAGCATCAGCATCAGCATCAGCATCAGCATCAGCATCAGCATCAGCATCAGCATCAGCATCAGCATCAGCATCAGCATCAGCATCAGCATCAGCATCAGCATCAGCATCAGCATCAGCATCAGCATCAGCATCAGCATCAGCATCAGCATCAGCATCAGCATCAGCATCAGCATCAGCATCAGCATCAGCATCAGCATCAGCATCAGCATCAGCATCAGCATCAGCATCAGGAGCAGTTGCAGACAAGCAGTAAGTTTTGCTTTGTGTGTTGTAAACTTGTCCATTTGATTTCTTCGTCATTTCTGTCGAATTTTAAAGAAAATTAAATATTATTATGGCTGAAACCAAAAATTACAAATATGGTGAGCTACAAAAAGATCTTTTAGCTAAGGTAATAAGGGATCTTACAAATTTTAAAAAGTCTCCAAAAGACCGTAAAGTAAAAGCCTATGCTTCAGCTCGTCTAAGCAAGTTAGAAGAAGATGTTCTTTCGGCAAAAACTTATAATGAAGCCATCATTGGGGGTGGTATGCTGGAAGAAGGAATGAAAGTTGAAGAGTTAAAGGTAGTATATGAGCAAATTAACGAAATATACCTCGAATATCGCACAGAGTTGGTGGAAACGATCGAAAAATCGTCATCAATCGTTGCGACCCCTCCAATCCTAGGGGCTCCGCCCAGTAATACAGCTGCACCATCGACGTATTCGGGGATAAGACTTCCACGAATCGATTTGCCAAAATTCGATGGTTCATATACTACCTGGCGTGCATTCCACGACAGGTTTCAGGCTCTTATCCATAACAACAAGAGTATTGAAGACATCGATAAGCTTCATTTCTTGCAGTCATGCTTGACTGGTGATGCAAATCGGTTTTTGCAGAATTTTTCTGTGGAGGCTGCCAGCTACGATAAGGCTTGGGATTTGTTGAAGGATCGATACGATCATAAGCGCATTCTTGTACACACTCAAATGCAAACGCTTTTTGGTCAACCTTCTTTAACTCGTGAGACTGCTACGGGCCTGAAGGATCTTTTGTATACAACAAAAGAATGTTTTCACGCGCTTGAAAAAATGGATGTGCCTGTTTCCAGTTGGGACACCGTTCTTATATGGTTCCTTTATCAGAAGCTTCCACACTCTTGTCAAAAGCTATGGGAAGAAAAATTAGGTAACAGAAAAGATTTGCCTACATTTAAGGAATTTACCGAGTTTTTGGAGATCCGTTTTCGAACTCTTGAAGTTATTGGTCAACAGGAGCATGAAGCAGCATTCCGGACTAAAGAGGAGCCATATTTAAAAACAAGGCCACGCGTACAACCAGCTAAGACAAAAGTCATGCATGCGAAGCAGATCGTCAAACAGCCATCCAAAAACGCAGACAAGAGCAACACCGTGGAGAAATTAATTTGTAAGCTGTGCAGTCAAGGCAAACACACATTGAGAAAATGCCAACAATTCCTCAACATGGATGTCAAAGGTCGACAAGAAGTTGTTTCTAGACTCAAGATATGTGAAAATTGTTTGTCCTACGGGCATCTTGTGGCAACGTGCTACAGTTTCACATCGTGTTATTTTTGTCAAAAAAGACACCATTCGCTGCTACATGACAAGCAGCAGCATGCAAGTGGAAGCAACACACACATGCAACAGCAATCTTCAAGCAACACACAGATACAACAATTTCCTGCAACTAGTGCTTCATCTCAGGCGAAAACATTCCAGACGTCAATAAATCCGAATGCTCCTGTATTTCAACCATCGGTTGAACAACAACTACAGTCAACACAAGGACAGTCATTTAACTACCACGCGTCGCAAAGTGGTTACGCACACCAGGTGCTCATGGCGACAGCGGTAGTAAAGGTACGGGCAGCAGATGGTAAATTACGTCTTCTACGTGCTCTCATCGATACAGGGTCAGAAAGGTCCTTCATCACTGAAGCAGCAGCACAACTTCTGAAATTAGAAAGAAAGCGTACAAATGTTGAGGTATCCGGGTTAGGGTTGGTCAACAACGGCACTGCGCAATACTCCGTCGAAGTAAGATTTGCTTCACGCCACTCGACGTTCGAGACTGCCATCCAGGCGTTGGTCTTCAAGTCGTTGACTGGCCATCTCCCGACCCATCGAGTTATACCTGGCATTTGGAAGCATTTGAAAGGCCTTTCTTTAGCTGATCCTCATCTCTATGAGCCTGCACCCATAGATTTACTGCTCGGTAGTGAAGTTTGCGCCGAAATACTCCTTCCTGAAATAAGACGTTCGGAAAATGGAGATGGACCTATAGCACAAAAAACAGAACTGGGGTGGGTTGTGTTCGGGAAAGTTTCAGCCGAAATTCCTGAGCAAGTTCGAAGCTTCGTTCAAATTACTGACCTGAGTTCGCAGTTAGAGAAGTTTTGGGAGATGGAGGAGATGCCTTTTCAGAAGCAAGATACGGAAGAAAACACTGCGTGCGACAATCATTTTGAACGACACACAACACGTTTACCGAACGGGCGTTACGAGGTGAAGTTACCGTTTAAAGGTGAAAAGTATCCAGCAATGGGATGTAGTAGAGAAAACGCCTTTCGACGATTTCTACATCTTGAAAAAAGGCTGGATTCGAATCCAAAGCTGGCTGAAGCCTACAAAAACTGCATCAAAGAATATGAAGAGCTTGGTCATATGGAAGAGGTAGATGGCAATGATGCGGTGCTTCAATCCCCATTCCACTATTTCTTACCACACCATGCGGTTTTCAAAGAAGCGAGTTCTACAACCAAACTGAGGGTAGTATTCGACGCTGCAGCGAAAACGTCCGACGGCAAATCTCTGAACGATTGGTTGCTTGTGGGTCCAAAATTGCAATCAAGTATCATAGATCTTGTTCTGAAATGGCGGACTCACCGAGTAACTTTCACGGCCGACATCGAGAAGATGTATAGACAAATTTTCGTCAATCAATCAGACCGATATTATCAGCTTGTTTTGTGGAGAGATAAGAAGACGTCACCTGTAAAAATATTTAAAATGAACACGGTTACATTTGGTACAGCAAGTGCACCATACCTTGCGATCAAAGTTTTGAAAAAGGTAGCTGATGATGAAAATGAAAATTTTCCTGAGGGGCGAAGGCTGTCCGTGAAGACATGTACGTCGACGATCTCATCAGCGGAGCTGACACTATTAAAGAAGCACGAAAGAAACGTGACGAAGTTAAGCAACTTTTAGCAACAGCAGGACTCAACCTCAGAAAGTGGACAAGCAACACGAAAGAACTCATAGAAGATATTCCAGTTCAGGATAGGGAACTTGATTTTGAACTTCCGTTCAACTTGTCAAACCATGTCAAGACTTTAGGCATCAAATGGTTCCCCATCGATGACTTCTTCTCATACCAAAAAGCTAATTGGAAACAACATTCTTGTGACGGGCAAAGCTTGCGACATTCGAAAAGGCATAAGAAAAGTAAGAATGTTATTAACACAGACAATTTAATACTTTTATTTAGATATTTTATAGAAATCATTTTAAAATATCACCATAGGCAACAATGAATTGTGACAATTATATTCTGACATTGTTCAATCGAATTGAATTGAATTGAATCAGCTTACACAGATGGAAAACTCGGTGATAGTCAATTTGACTATCAAAAATTTGATAGTCAACATCACCTTAGCCGATTCCACCCCTGACTATAATTTATAAATCCTATATTCTTCTAAAAAACGAGTATAAGTCCCATATTAAAAGAGAGTTATAAAAATGATAGGTGACCGTTGTCTCATTGAATCTTCTGTATATCTTGATCACCGTCGTAAAGTTTTATGTCTGTTATTTTGTTATCCCTACTTTCATAAGCAAAGCTCTTGTGAAATAGTCAGTTGCATTCCTTTTCTCATAAACAATTCAACCCTAATACCCGTTCTTCTTGGAATGCTCATCAGTTTACCTTTTAGCCCGATTTCTGATTTACTCTAAAGTTCAGAGATTTTTTTTTTAGTCGCACTACACGAATTTGAAATGCTTTACCAGGCCCAATATTTTCCACTCATTACAATGTCTAGACATTCAAAACCCATGTTTTTACAAAATTTGTGTTCTTATAAACGTTATGATATTCTACCCAAGCAAGGACAAATACTTTTTTGTTTCAAAAGCATAAGACAGACAAAAGCTTCGTGTTAGAGGCTTGAACTGGAATTTGAAATATTTTCTAATCTTTTTTCAGAGTTTGCAGTGAAATCGTGAAAACTCAAAATCCCAAAACCCAAAATCCCAAAACACCGAAAACCTAGAATCCAGAGAGCAGATTCCCAAAAATCAGGTAGCAAATGATAATGGGCGAGGAAATCTAAACCGATGATTGGTATGTTAACGTCAGCAATAATAAATCTCCAAATAATTTGAATTCGTGGTTTAAAAATCCATACGTCTTGATTTTGCTTTAATTGGCAGCGTTGAGGTCTTGATCGGATGCAGGACGTCTCTCTGGAAGTAGATAAATAGGATAATAAGAAAAGTCAGATCGGTAGTCAATGAAATAGTGCTAAGATTTTTGGTCAGTAACGAAAAGACGGCTTCCAGAAATTTTATAATCATTCGCCGTTATTATGAACTGCTACAATGGTATTTTCATTTCGATATGCTTTGAAAGAATATTCACTGAGCAAATTTCTTGGAGAGATGTTCCTTAGCATCTTAAACGTTAGGTACAGGTTCCTCTTTTGTTAATGAACTATGGACTTCAGGAGAAAGAGGGGCTTGAGAAACTTTAATTCAATAATTGGTAAACGGAAAGAAAAAATCTCGAAGTCGAAATAGCTTAGACGGGTGATGGCAGTCGTCGTAACCAAAGTTGACTTAAGAAAACGAAAATGGCAAAAGAATTAAGACGCTTTACGTTCACCAAGTTCGTTGTCACCTACCTATATGTATAAGCTGTCGCACCCGGTGCTCTTCTGATGCCGATAAAAGTTCGATGTGCTTTGTTTTTACAAAAATGGCGTACGGGCTTTGGGCTGGAATGGAGGTAATGATGTCTTCTACTTCAGCCACTATGCAAGTATCTAGCTGTGAAAAAATAGAATAGTATTTTGTTACCTCTTTCATGATGTTGGAAATAATAAACTGTATTCCAAATGGTGTTAATTTTACTACAGCACTGGGAATGGCTGTAGTTAGGAACTTCGAATATTTTAGTTGGTTTTGTCGTTGGATTTGTAAAGATTGATCATCTTGAAAATCTTCTAAATACAAAAACTTGCATTTTGATTTTTCACTATGCTTATTTTGAATAAGATAAGTTTTATTTTGATTTGAGCGTCACCAATATAATAATAACAGGAAGTAAAGTGATGCTTATTTCTAATATATATTTTAAAGGTGTTGTATGTTCAAATATTTTTACAAGATTGAAATATCAGAAATTTAGTTTATAATGCTTAGTGATACTGGAGCAAGTATAAATTATAATACCGCTTGTAGTTATCGTCCAGATTGTTGACAGATGGTTTGGCAGCCAGTTGATATCAAGTATACAGTGAAAAAACACTTAATAATACATTTTTTTTTAAATACATGGTTATGTATTATCCTAAAATAAATTACAATATATCCTTGCACTATGTACCCAGGGAAATATGAGCCTACTTCAAGAACCATTTAAATTTTTAAAAGCTGCTTGCCAGACAGAACAATTTTATTAATATTTTTTCTACTACCATTTATTAAAAAGTGACATCTCTGATAAATAATGTTGAAATCTTACATCAAATTCAAGAGGATTTTTCTTCTCCCTGTATAAGAATAAGGAAAGTTGAATTTTATTTATATTGAAAGTTTCTTTGCTTGACTTTGGCATTTTTATTTCGAAGAAATGTTCTTTCTTTACCTTTTTTTCTCAAAAAAAAAAAAAAAAAACAAACAACAACAAAAACAAAAACAAACAAAACAATGTGTGAAAAAAGTAGGTGAGGAGGAATCAAAAAATAAAAGCAAAACAACACAAATTTATATGGAAACACTTTTACCCCATAGAAAAGTTTTGGTTGAGTTAGGAAAAGAGAGGAAGGAAACATCATGACTTCTCATCGTCGTCCTTGATGTCCTCTTCGTCCTGGTTGTGTCTTCGTTTTGTCTGTAAAACCGGCAAAGGTTAGTCATTCGTATGATATATCCTTTCTCATCATTCTTGACATAGCCAACCAAGGTAATGTTATGATTTGCATTTTTATTTCTTATCATATTGTATCCTGCAAAGGAACATTTTTTTATCCTTAAAAGAGTATTGAAACACACACACACTTTTCTGTTGTTTTGTTTTTCTTGTGTTTTGGTTTTTATTTTTATTCAAATTTAAGAAATTGATATTTATTTAATCATAAAAGGACCCGTCTCACCGTGCGTGAGTCAGATTGATGTAAAAGGTTTTTTTATTTTGTTGGTGTTTATAATTATTTTTGGGCTTAAATAAATTACAGAATGATTTTGATATGAAAGTCATGTTTTCAATTGATAAAAAAAGGTATTGGTATTTTTAGGAGGTTTAAGCAAGGAACTTACATACATTTTTGTTTCTAAATGCAAAGTCAGGGGCAAATAATTTTAAAACAGCTTTTTAATGGGGGTACTTTTGGTAAGCAAAACTTGTAAATTCCTATAACATTAAGGAATAGACACAATACCAAAGTCATTGGGTTAAGTATTTTTGTACGTGCATTACTTTAATATTCTAAATATTTAAATAAGACTCATGCAGGGAATAATAAAATTGAATTTTTGGGGGAGTATTGGGACTTAACAAATTTTCCAATTACAGTTGCCAGATATTTCTAAGTTTAAAAAAATTGTATTTATCAACATTTTAAATATATAATATTTGATATAAATTCCATTCCTGACTAAATATCTAAGAATTGAAATGATGTTGGCTGAATGGAAACATCAAACAATATTTATCTACATAACATTAACATACATTTCATTTAACTTCGGGAAAAGAACTTTTTCGGTTGTAAGAATTCTATTTAAAATCCGAGATGGCCATGCACTTGCTTAGAACTTTCATAGTGGTGTCAGCTATATATATGTATGTAGTGTCGTTGCAATGCATCCAATTCAGGCTTAAAGAGTTGCTTATCATTCTTCTTTTTCATCGGGCTTATTATTATTATGACACATTCAATGCAAATAGCATTGGATAGGTTCAACTCTACACACATTTTGTGGATGTGCCCCAAGGCTCTGTCTTGTCTCCAGCATTCTTTTCTATTTTGATTTATAAGCGTTTGTCAATAATGACAGAGCCTTCAGCTATTTCTATTCGTTTTAAGATTCACAACCCTCGTTTTTGGTAATTGAAAATCTGGGTAGGTGTTATCACCAACCAACTCTTGTGCAAGGATCATATACATACGTGATGTTTTCAACAAATCTGTTAGATGTTTGGGTTTCCCGAGGCGATGCAAATAGTTTGTCTACACGTTATTATCAGATTTGTACCTATAAAACGTCTATACGAGTATAGAGTATGTTGGACATCCCTGTCAATTCGTGACCAATCATACCTACCAACATTTACATTTCAATACATTTTCAAATTCCTTTTATCATTGTCATTCTGACTTGACTAATCTACTTATAATTCTTTTTATTCTGAATTCTCTTGTTAAGATAACCTTTTCTCAAATTGCTCTAGAGTTTATAATAAATCTTTAAATATTAAAAACATCCTATAACTTTTTCAATTAAATAATATTTCTGGACGTTTAGATTAATTTAATTAATCGGCTCTACAGGTTATGGGCCCAGGAATTTTCAATTTTTCATTTTTAATTGTAAAAACTGTTTCTCACAACGATTAATCTACAGTTGCTGATAATGGCGCAACCGAGTTCTTCTCTTAGGCTTGATATGTTGTCGAAAGACAACTACGACACATGGTGCCTTCAGGTAGAGGCATTGCTTGTCAAAAACGACACATGGGATTATGTGTCTGGTGATATACCTAGGCCGCCAGAGCCAACGGAAGGTGACGAAGCAAAGGTTAAGAAGGCTTTATCTACTTGGCAACGTCAAGATAAAAAGGCAAAGGCCGATCTTATTTTGTCCATCAGTCCATCCGAGCTCAAACAAGTCCGTGGATGTGAAACTTCTCACGAGATCTGGAAGAAACTCGAATCTATTTATGCGTCGTCAGGTCCAGCAAGGAAAGCCACTTTGCTAAAGCAACTCACACTTCAGAAAATGAAGGAAGGAGATGAAATCCGTGATCACGTGGGCAAGTTCTTCGATGCCGTCGACAAACTGGAGGCGATGGATGTTAAAATTCATAAAGATTTGTTGAGCATAATGCTTTTGTACAGTTTACCAGAATCCTTCGAAAATTTTCGTTGTGCTATCGAGACTCAGGATGTTCTTCCTGATGCTGAAAGGCTTAAGGTAAAAATTCTTGAAGAAGCGGAAGCGCGCAAGCAAAAATCCAAAGAGTCTGAATGCGGAGCAATGATTGCAACTAGAAGTTTTACTTCGAAGCAAACAAGTAAAGAAAATCCGACAAACAAGAAAAAGTTTCCATTTCGATGTAGCAAGTGCAACAAATTTGGGCACAAGGCTGCTGATTGTCGTGTAAAACGTCAAGCTTCACAACGTGCCGAATGTGGAAAGGATTCCTTTTACATAATGTCAGATGTTTCTGAACATGCCATGTGCACGGATACCATCGATCTGAAACGAAGCTGGTGTTTGGATAGTGGGTGCACATCCCACCTGTGCCGTGAAGAAGAATATTTCGAGTCTTTGTCATCTACCGATCGGGAAAAACTAAAATTGGCGAGTAATCAATCCACTACAGTGATGGCGAAGGGAACTGTTAGACTCCAGGCAGCTGTTGGAGTCGAATCAAGGTCAGTACATTTTGAAAATACTCTATTAGTTCCTGATCTGCGCACAAATCTTCTTTCAGTGTCCAAGATTACTGACAAGAACTGTGAAGTAGTCTTCAGGCGTGACACGGCGATAGTACGAGATGAAAATGGAAAAATCAAACTTATAGCTGATAGAGTTGGTGATTTATATTACCTTCGCCAAACTTTGGAGTCTGCGGGTGTTGCTGAATCGACCAACAGGGAGACAAAGTCTGATATCCAGATGTGGCATGAACGGCTTGGCCATTTAAATTTTCGGGATCTTTTGAATATTGCTAAGGATAAAACTGCTACTGGAATTATTCTGAATCCAAGTGAACAACTATCTCCATGTACTATTTGCTTGAAGGGAAAGTTGACAGCAAAACCATTTTCTGTTAGGACAACTAAAAGCTCCGAGCCTTTAATGATTGTCCATTCGGATATCTGTGGGCCTATGAGGACTCAATCTAATGGTGGAGGAAAATACTTCGTCACTTTTATAGACGACTACTCGCGATGGTGTGAAGTATACATAGTTAAAAATAAAAGCGATGTGTATGAAACGTTCCTCAGCTATAAAAATTTTGTCGAAAAACAAACCGGTCAAAAAAATCAAGGCACTACAGACGCATAATGGCAAGGAATATTGTTCAAATAAAATGGATGAATACCTAAAGTCACAAGGTATTAAAAGGAGACTTTCAACACCTTATACGCCTCAACAAAATGGGGTCAGTGAAAGGAAGAACCGCACTTTGGTCGAGATGGCCCGATGTATGGTACTACAAGCTGGACTTTCTCCGTCGTTTTGGGCTGAAGCCATATGTTCAGCAAATTATTTGAGGAATCGTTGTCCATCAAAAACTCTGGATGGTAAGACACCTTTCGAATTGTGGATGGGACGAGTTCCGAATCTGAAACACCTTCAGATATTTGGTTGCAGAGCTTTTGTTAAAAACAAGGAACCAAATAAGGATAAATTTGGAGCTCGTTCGACTGAAGGTATATTTGTTGGATATTCAGATGACGCAAAAGCATATCGAATTTGGATGCCATCAGCGAGAAAAATATCTATCTCAAGAGATGTTATGTTTGTCGATGAATCGAAAGAAGTCCATGAGGATGTAGACATAATTTCATCTGAAACTAAGTGTGGAAATGCTGATATCCTGGAGCAGTGGAGTTTTATTGAATCTGGTGATGCTGAAATATCATGTGATCAAGACCCAAGTGAGCTGTGTAGAACTGATCAAGGTAGTGAAATCAAAACCGATGCTGAAATTTTATGCGATCAGGCTAGTGAGAAATCTTGTGAGTCGAGTAAAACAGGTCAACACAGTAAAACTGAAAATTATGGTGAAAACCTTTCTGATAATGATGTTGTAGCCTATGCATTTAATGCTGAAATAAGTTTCAAGGAAGCCCTCCAAGGCGATGACTGTGCTGAGTGGAGAAACGCCATCATAGACGAAGTTAAATGTCTTATTAAAAATGATACTTGGAAGCTGGTTCATGAGCAAGCGGAACGGAGCAAAGTTGGATGTCGCTTTGTGCTTACAAACAAACGTAATCAAGATGGTATAGTTACGAGACGGAAGGCCCGCCTTGTAGCTCAAGGTTTTTCTCAACAACCCGGCATTGATTACATGAAGACATTTTCTCCTGTAGCTCGTCTTGAATCTATACGTCTTATGCTCGCACTCGCTGCAAGGTACCAGCTGAAAGTTCATCAAGTCGATATCACTTCAGCATACTTGAATGGAACATTGAATGAACATATTTATATGAAGGCTCCACCGTTGCTAGAAGATGCTTTAGAAGAAATTCTGCAAAATGAGCCGACAAATAGCTCCATTAAACAAAAGGCAAAAACGATGCTTCAATCTTTTCACGAAGGAAAACAGGTGTGTTACCTGAAGAAGGCTTTATATGGCTTGAAACAAGCCGGACATCAATGGAATCTAAGATTTGACCACAAGTTGCAGCAAATTGGACTTAAAGCCACAAAAGCAGATCCATGCGTGTATGTTGCGTGGAAAAATGGAAACATTTTAATTCTTTCTATCTATGTTGATGATGTACTTATTTGCTCCAAGGATCTGAACTGGATTCAATCAATTAAAAGGAGTCTTATGGAAGACTTCGAAGTTAAAGATCTTGGAGAGGCAAAATATTGCCTTGGAATCGAGATTAATCAAAATTCAGGATTTATATCCATAAGTCAAAAGGGTTACATCCGTAATTTGTTACAGAGATTTAATATGAAGGATGCCAAACCACTTACCATCCCCATGCAACCAGACTCAAGACTTGTTAAAAATGAAAATTCTTGTGTTCAAGAAAAACGGCCATACAAAGAGTTGATTGGAGGATTGATGTATGCTGCCGTTTGTTCCCGACCAGATATATCTCATGTAACAAGTGTTCTTGCTCAATTCAACAGTTGTTTTAACGATGTCCACTGGGGTGCTGCAAAGCGTGTGCTACGCTACCTTCAAGGAACAATAGACTTTGGATTGCGATATTCTTCAAATCAGGAATGCATAAATGGATTCGTTGACTCTGATTGGGGAAGATGCGTAATTGATAGACGATCCTACACTGGTTTTGCGTTCACTTTTTCCAATGCGGCTGTTAGCTGGAAATCTCAAAAACAAAAGACTGTTGCTTTATCTTCGACCGAAGCTGAGTACATGGGTATCTCAGAGGCTATGAAAGAAGCTATTCATCTAAGGACGTTCTTAAAGGAACTCGGTCTTGAGGACTTAAATAAAATCATTTTGTACAACGATAACCGTGGTGCTGGACTTCTTGCTGAAAATCATGTGTTTCATCAAAGGACCAAGCATATAGACATCCGACACCACTTTATTCGCGATGTCTTATCTAAAGGGGACATCAAATTAGAATACCTACCTACGGAAGAAATGCCTGCCGATGTTCTAACTAAGGCGCTAACTGGGCCGAAGCATTACAATTGCTTATCAAAACTTGGAATTGTCAAAGTATGAGGATCATCTCATTGAGGGGGCGTGTTGGACATCCCTGTCAATTCGTGACCAATCATACCTACCAACATTTACATTTCAATACATTTTCAAATTCCTTTTATCATTGTCATTCTGACTTGACTAATCTACTTATAATTCTTTTTATTCTGAATTCTCTTGTTAAGATAACCTTTTCTCAAATTGCTCTAGAGTTTATAATAAATCTTTAAATATGAAAAACATCCTATAACTTTTTCAATTAAATAATATTTCTGGACGTTTAGATTAATTTAATTAATCGGCTCTACAGAGTATAATTCCCATATTTGGGCTTGTGCTAATCTCAAGATTCAAACAAAAGTATCCAAAATAATTGGTAAAAATAACATTCTTGCTTAATATATGTCGCTTGAAGACCGAAAAGGAGATTCGTGCTTAAGCTGGACTATATGAATATGGAACACGTTAACATTTCCCCTGATGTTATTGCAAAAATATAATTATTCAAAACCTATGTGCATCGCGTAATATAATGCATAATTTTTCAATATTAAAGCTATGTTGTCGGCGTACGTTACCAAATTAACACATTGGTTTTGAATTCCAAAATATTGCATTGACTGGGAAAGACACAGTATGGTAGGGCATTCGCGAAGTAGGGCTAAGAAACGAATTTCTGTATTTGACAGTACGACCAAAGTTGGGCCCGAGGGTATACTGATATGCATTCCTAGAAGTGCGAGTGTAACATTTCAACTGTTTTAGGGTAGGAATGCAGGTGGCTCTCTATAGCATAAACTGTTAAAAAACGGTAAAAAAGGGTTAGATTCAAAACGATTGAGCGTAGTAAATGAATTTATGATGATATTATCACCAATCAAATTAAATGCTCTACGTTCAATAATGTCCAAGAGGCTTAAGTAAGCTGCAGGAGCTACAGCCCAAAAATGGGAGCTCTACTCAAGCTTTGTACGTATGTAAGTCTTGTAGATGACATCCAGATCAGAGAGGTAGACAAATTGCTTGCATCGCCTTAGGAAACCCCAACACTTTGTTGATTTTTTTTCTCTTTTACAATACAAAACAGCATTGGGTTTTCGAAGCAGTTCCACATCCAAAGAAGAGGGTTGTGAGTCTAAAAACGAATATAAAAAGCTAAGATTACTATCGTCAGCAAAACAATGTATTGGATTAGAAGTTGCAGACAGGAATTCATTAATAACAATAAGAAAGAATGATGAGGATAAAACAGTGCCCTGGGGCACACCAGCATTTATTGTGTTGTTTTTAGACTTGAACCCATCTAATACTACTTGTATTGAATGTTCAGAAAGGAAGTTTCTAATCCGACGAAGGAGGTTTTCAGTTTATGTCAAAATGAGCTCCATCGATGATTGAAACAAACAGAATCATTGTCAGCCACGAGACGAGACCCAAAGAGATTTCAAAATAAAAAGGGTTAAAGGAATTCAGCAAAAGCCACTTTTAAACCACTTTCGAAAAATTTGTACTTCATGCATTCTTAACATTCACTTAAAGTCTTTGCTTTCACTTTAAATCTTTGCTTTCTTTTGAATTCCTTGCATTCTATTGATGCCTTTCGCAGTTTTTTGAATTTACTTAATTTGTTTTATCAAATTTTGAATTTATTTATTAACTTCCCATAGGAAGTTATTGTAATGGGTCCGATTTGTCGAATTGAAAATTTTGACATTTCTCGTCGTTTCAAGGTCCCTAGAGTCGAAATAAAAGATTTTTAGAAAGATGTATGTGCGTGCGTGTGCACGTACGTTCGTACGTCCATACGTCCGTACGTCTGTACGTTCGCGACGTTTTTTTCGTCGTCCATACCTCAACAACCAGAAGAGATATCGAATTAAAATAAATTTTGTTATACAGATAATAAGGCAGAAAGATGCAGAAAGGGCTTTCAAGAAAATTTCGTGGGTGGTTTTTTACCATAGCAGTTTAAAAAAAGGTGAAAATTTTGGTTAAACCCAAATATCTCATGAACCAATGACACTAGAGACTTGAATTAAATTTTATATGATATATTGTAACGGGATACCAAACAAGTATATTTTTGAAAAAACAAATCCAATTAACGGTTTTTTTTTATAAATCCAAAAACTGAAAAAAAATTTGTCACCTCGAAAATTTTACGACTAAAATATGATTTCATCTCCAAAACAATTTTCTGCAACGAAGAATAATGTTTTTGACATGTGATACAATTTTGAAAAAAATCTAATTGACAGAATTTTGTATAAGAAATAAAACCCAAAAAAACATTACTCAAAGTTGGTAAAAATTGATTTTCAACTCAAATATCTTTTTATAAACTTGGGATTAAGTCTTCAAACTTATTTTATCGTATAAGAAATTTTGTTTTCAACATTCTGAAAAATGTTGAGAAAAATTGAATTGACAGTTTTTTTACAATAAATAAAAACCAACAAAAAAAAATAATAAAAGTTGGTAAAAATTAAATATCAAATATCAAATATCTTTTGAAAACTTTGAGATATTGGCTTTAAACTACTTTTACCTTTCAAAAAATATTGTTGTCAACATTCAGTAAAATTTTAAAAGAAATCGAATTAACAGTTTTTTTTACAAAAAATAAAAAAACTTAACAAAAATTCAACAAAAGTTGGTAAAAATTGATTTTCGACTCAAATATCTTTTCAAAAATTTGAGATTATGGCTTCTACCAAATTTAAGCTTATAAGAAATATTGTTTTCAATATTTGTTAAAATTTTGAGAGAAATCGAATAAACAGTTTTTTACAAAAAACAAAAACCAAAAAAAAAAAAATAATAAAAGTTAGTAAAAATTGATTTTCGACTCAAATAACTTTTCAAAACTTTGAGACGTTGGGTTTAGACTAACTTTATCTTTTCAAAAAATATTGTTTTCAACATTCAGTAATATTTTGAGAACAATTCGAATTGACAGTTTTTTTACAAAAAATAAAAACCTATCAAAAAAACAACAAAAGTTGGTAAAAATTGATTTTCGGCTCAAATATCTTTTCAAAACTTTAAGATATTTAAGATCTTATGAGAAATATTGTTTTCAATATTCAGTCAAATCCAAGTAGCAGTTTTTTTTGCAAAAAATAAAAACCTAAAAAAAGCATTACTAAAAGTTGGTAAAAATTAATTTTCAACTCAATTATCTTTTCAAAAATTAAAAATATTAGTTTCATACTAATTTTATTTTATAAGACATATTGGTTTAACATTCGGTAATATTTTAAGAAAAATCAAATTGACACTGTTTTTTGACAGTAAAGTCTAGTCAAAATTTAACAGACAGTTTTTTTATAAAAATCTACAAAAAAAAAAAACTTTAAATTGATAAAAATTAATGTTCGGTTCTCGATATCTAGTGAATAATAGATATTGACTTCAAATTAATTTCATTTATCCAATTTGTATTTGTTTATATCTATATATATATATATATATATATTATATATATATATTATAAGAAATAAAAACTTTTAAGAAGTGCTACTAAAATTGGTAAGAATTCGTTAACGACTAAAAATCCCGTTAACAAAAATACACTTTGAAATCAAACTATTTTATCATATGCAAAATATTGTTTGTTATTTTTAAATTTTTTAGAATGATTTAACTGATAACTTTTTAAACAAAGCACGAAAGACCGAATGGGAAGTTATCAGTGTGGGTCGCATAGCAGCCTCTTTTTTTTTTATTAAATTTCGTATTATTTTATTTTGTTATTTTAAACCGATAAAAAACTTCATAAAATGATATATCTTGTCTTAAGGGTGGTTAAATTTTAAGAGCCAGTATTGATTTTGAATAAAAGACGAAGCATTTTGAAAATTGCTGTCATTTATTTTTACTATAATAATATTGGTATGGATCAATTACGTATATAACAAAATATCGGCTAAATGGCCACCGAGACCTCGTCGGCACATCCCCATCCGCTGGTCCGAATGTTCTATAACACTGAGGCCTACAAAATTTGGTGACTCAACAGTCTCTTGGGAACTAGGGTCTAGTGAATATTACAACTCGCAACCACTCCTGTGTGCGAGTAATGTTCTCAGGGATGGAGGGGACCTACAGTTGTAAGCCGAATCCAAACGACTAATTTGAGAAAGCACTTTTCATGACAAGAATTACTCCGTGAAATAGTGCCCGTGAAAAAAGACATCTAGCATGACAGTCCAACGCAATAACCATCATACACGGCCATTGAATTTGTCGCTAAAAAGAGCCATTGCTTCGTTAGCTGTGTGGCAAGTGGCACCGTCTTGTTGAAACCACATATCGTTCGAATCCATATCTTGCAATGCAGGTCATAGATAGTATCGTTCGAATCTCACGATAGCGAACACCATTCACAGTAACTGCCTAACCGGCCTCATTTTGGAAAAATACGGCCCGATGATGACGACTCGATTGTAAACGTTTCCACTATTTAAATTGAATTAGGATAAAATTCAGAAATGTCAAATGAAATGTAGAAAAACTTGACGTGGTTCACATTCAACATCGGCCCTTAAAGCTTAACCACATTATATAATTATAAGTAACCCATACACCACTACCACCAATTTTTGGTGTCAGACAACAAGCAATCTTTTCTAGGCCAATCTCTACCAGAATTCAACGGATGCAATCTTTGTTATTCCAGAAGATTTCATTCTTTTCATTCTTTCTGAAGATTTCTTCAGGACTTTAAAATCACTGTTTGATTTTTTGTTAGAAGTTTTTTAAATTAAGCAAACTTCGTTGTAGTACCCGTGGCATGATGGTTAATGCGTTGGACTGCCATATGCCAGTGGTCTTAGGTTCGATCCCTGCCTGTGCCATCTAAAGTTTTTGTTCACGGGTATTGCCTCTTGCGAGGAATTGACAAATTCTCCAAGAGTAATTCTTTTCATGAAAAGTGCTTTCTCAAATTCGTCGTTCGGATTCGGCTTAAGACTGTAGGTCCCCTCCATCCCTGACAACAGTACTCGCACACAGGAATGGTTAAGAGTTGTAAGTCACTATTTATTTTTTAACTTCATTGTAAGTAGGTACATAACTGCTTTAAATTGATCCTTAATCCGCTCTATATTCCTTATTTAACCATTTTGGTATTAGAATTCGAAAATATAATCCTTAATGATGTTTACAAAAGTTTGTTAGTCTGATGTACATATATATTTGTATATCTATTCTGGCATTTATTATTCTCTTGAGATTATTGTTGAGCCATCAAAATATAGCTAACTCTTGAAAAACTGCCACGTTGCATTGTCGCGCTGTCATTTACATCAAGCTTAAGAGATTTTACTAATTCCGCTGACAAGAGCCAGGTAATTAGCTAATAGTATGTGTGTATGTATATTGTATATGACGAACGAACAAACACTAAATAAACGAGTAAAATCAACACAATAACAAGACGAAAATCCTTAATCATGGTCACAAAGTAGGAGGCAAAAATGACTCATGGCATATTGCAAGGATCCTTTTTTTTCTCTCTGTCTATTTGTTTTTCTTTTCTTTTCTATTACCACAAAACCAAAGTATTGTACTGCTGTTTTTCTTTTTCGGTTTTCTTGTCTATTTATGTATTCACTATTCAGGTCACGAGCCCCCCAAACAAGGACGAAGGATACAAGAAATAAGTATTTGATTTTGTAAATTAGTACATTTAATTTCTGTCACCAGAAAGAGAGAGAGGACGAGATAGAGTGAGAGAGAGGGAGATGTTGCTGTCGTCATCATCATCGTCTTCGTCAAAGTGTTGTTCGTCCTGAGTATCCTGCTTTCTATGGATTTCAAATTAACTGTTCATATATACGCAGATATGTATGATTGTATGCTTAATGTAAATAAGATGAACATGAACAAGGATGTTGGTAATTTTGAATGAAATGCGGTGGGGGGTGATATTTTTCTTTTTTGTACTTATTTGATGAGCACTTGTCATTTAAATCGCTAATAATGGTTCATTGTTTATGTTCGCGGGTTGGAGCTGGAGGTGGGGGTTGGAGCCAGCAGTGGAACATTATATAAGATTTCAGATCAAAGCAATCAATGGAAAGAATTTTAAAATATTCTTGTAGTTTGAGCTTGTGGGATGAAGTCTTTTTTCAACCCTGACAGCTCCTCAAACTCAAAACCGCATCAGCTTTGAATAAATTTAAGATAAGGATGTATGTATGTATGTAAGAATATCATGACTTGACATTTAAAATTATCTATTCTACTTTTTTATAATTTGTATACTCGATAGAAGAAAAAATACCTATTTGATTATTTGAGTTGACAAAAATGTGTCTATAAACAGAAACGAAATAAATGAGACTGAAGAGTTTTTATCATGTCATTGTTTTAAGGTATGTATATAAGAAACGTAATGAAAATTAAAAGAGATGTGTAGGTGCAAATATTAAATGATTTCAAGTTGTATTAGAGCAGACTCAGGCCAAAAATACCTTAGAGAATATCCTGAAAAAAAACCCTAACAAAATTTTATAGAAGGCAGAACCAGGATAAGAATTATTTGTTGGTTGTTAAAAATTACACTGGTGGACAAGATTTTGTTTCTGGCAATTAAATTGTATATCTGTAGTAGATGCGCACACACCTTAAATAAGCATTCATACTTAAAGCTCAACGTTACAATGTTATCTAGCAAAATCTAAAGCTCAAATCTAAGAAAACGATATAGAAACACGGAACGGAATACAGACATCTTGCATTTCCGCTTTTCTCTCGTTCATTTTGATTGTGTCTTTCACCCGAGTAGGTGCTAGGAATATAGTAACTAAGAAACCGTCCATTTGTGCTGGTGCAACAAACAACTCCTACCTACATTAAGTTATTAAATAAGGTTTTGTATATTTCCAAAAGTAAAAAGTTGTTTTTTTTTATTGCAATTCCGAGAGTTGCATTCGAGGAACCACATATCTTCAACGGTTTTAAATCAAATCTGACAAAATTACTCTATTACATCAGGTTTTGTAGTTTTTTTTTTCAATGAAATTCGTGTTGGTTTTTCAAATCTATAATCATTATCTTTAATATTCAGTTAAAATATTTATAGTATTTCATGAAATTCAGTAAAATTGTTAGATTAAATTTTTCTCATAAATCTTAAAGTTTAAAAAAAAAGGCAAATCGGTTTGAAAGTAATATTTATTTTTTTTAACGAAGATGTCCTCTAAACAAAGCTACAACATAAAATTTTTGAAATATTTTGCAAAAATAAAAAATAATGTTGAGAAAGTGCATTTTCAAAAATAAAGCAGTTAGTTAAAATCACTCAAAATTATATTATATTTTTGAAAACCACGAAAGCATGATTTTTTTAAATCTTCATATAGAGTCAAATCAACACAAATAGTCTAAGATACGAAAGGAATATCTGCCCTCATCTGTTTTTTAATATTATAAAATAAATTAGGTGGCGCAACAGTCTGTTGAGAACTAGGGCGTGTGCGAGTAATGTTGTCATGAATGGAGGGGACCTGCAGTTTTAAGCCGAATCCGAACGGCTAATTTGGGAAACAATTTTCATGACAGGAATTACTCTTGGAAAATATGTCAATACCTGGCAAGAGACAGTACCCGTGAAAAAAACTTTAGATGGCACAGGCAGTGATCATGCCGCGGGCACGGTAAAAAGCAAGCCCTTATCATTTGAGCTGAAACATGAGTTGTCAATTTGTGCTTAGGTTGCCTTGCTATAACCCTAAGGTGTGTAACATTGAAAAAAAAGAGTGCATTTTTGATTTTAATTACCCTCATCTGTTATTTACAAAAGTCGGATAATTTAATTATTTTATTCATGACATAAGAATGCCAAAAATCTAGGGTTTCCTACGTATATTCTGGCCCTATTGGAAGGTTGCCTGGGTTAAAAAATGGGGGTTTGCGGAGTAAATATAATTTCTTCTGTAATTTTATTAATTTTGGTGTCAAACGGAAGGTTATTTAATTCTATTTTGAACAAAAATTGGCATTACCCAGGGTTTCCTGCATTTAATGTATAATATAATAGAAAGACAAACACTAGAAAAATACCTTTTCGATGACTTATGTTATGTTTCGTTTTTGTCATTGGAATACATTTTAAAAATCGCCCAAACGTTAAGATGGTTCGGAGGAGTTCTTAAATTAAGTTCCAATAGTTATTCAAATATCGAATGAGCTTACTTGAAGGTTTGAATTATTTTCCAAAATTTTGATATTTATAACCAAGTCGGACGAAAGAATATGTTGCACCGACATTTTGTTGAACTAAAAATCCACCTTTTCACACTCCATACAATTTCTGTCACTGATTTCAAGACAGATCTGAAGTGAATTTTAAATTAAAAAAGAGGCTGGGATGCGACCCACACTGATAATTTCCCATCCTTTCTGTCGATTTCTCTTACTTAAAAGGTTTGTAGGTTTGCGTGTTTTGTTAAAAAAGTTGTCAGTTGCATTATTCTAAAAGATTTAAAAGTTACCAACAATATTTTGCATTGGATGAAATAGTTTGATTCCAAAATCTATTTTTGTAAACGAGATTTTTAGTTGAAAAACATTATTTCTTAAAAGTTTTTATTTATCATATAAACAAATACAAATTGGTTGAATGAAACTAATTTAAAGTCAAAATCTTTTATTGTTCGCGTGATATCGACAACCGAACATCAATATTTAAAAATTTTGCGTACTATTTTTGTAGATTTTAATTCTTTATGAAAAAACAGACTTTTTGATTTTTTATTAAAACTTTACTGAATGTCGAAAACAATATTTTCTGTGGAGAAAATTAGTTTGAAGCCAATATTTTTAATTTTTGAAAAGATAATTGAGTCGAAAGCGAATTTGTACTAAGTTTTAATATTGTTTTTTTTTTTTAGGTTTTTATTTTTTGTAAAAAAAAAGTCAATTCGATTTTTATCAAAATATTATTGTATGTTGAAAACGTATTTTTCAAAGACGAAATTAGTTTTAAGCCAATATCTCAAATTTTTGAAAAGATATTTTAGTCGAAAATCATATTTTACGAAATTTTGGTATTTTTTTTAAGTTTTTATTTTTTCTCAAAAAACCGAATGTTGAAAACAATATTTCTTATAAGATAAAATTAGTTTTAAGCCATAGTCTCAAATTTTTGGAAAGATTTTTGAGTCGAAAATCAATTTTTACCAACTTTTAGTAATTTTTTTTTATGTTTTTATTTTTTGTTAAAAAACTGTCAATTTGATTTTTCTCAAAATTTTACCGAATGTTGAAAACAATATTTCTTATAAGACAAAATTAGTTTAAAGCCATAGTCTCAAATTTTTGGAAAGATTTTTGAGTCGAAAATCAATTTTTACCAACTTTTAGTAATTTTTTTTTATGTTTTTATTTTTTGTTAAAAAACTGTCAATTTGATTTTTCTCAAAATTTTACCGAATGTTGAAAACAATATTTCTTATAAGACAAAATTAGTTTAAAGCCATAGTCTCAAATTTTTGGAAAGATTTTTGAGTCGAAAATCAATTTTTACCAACTTTTGTTAATTCTTTTTTTTTAGGTTTTTAATTTTTTGTAAAAAAAACTGTCAATTTGATTTTTCTCAACATATTTCAGAATGTTGAAAACAATATTTCTTATAAGATAAAATAAGTTTGAAGCCTTAATATTAAGATTTTGAAAAGATATTTGAGTCGAAATTCAGTTTTTACCAACTTTAAGTAATGTTTTTTTAGGTTTTTATTTTGTATAAAAAAAACTGTCAATTTTTTTCAAAATTTTATCAGATGTCAAAAACATTATTCTTCGTTGCACAAAATTGTTTTGGAGATGAAATCATATTTGTGTCGTAAAATTTTCGAGGTAACAAATTTTTTTTTTTTCAGTTTTTTTGATTTATAAAAAAACCGTTAATTGGATTTTTTTCCAAAAATATATTTGTTTTGTATCACGTTACAGTATATAATATAAAATTTAATTCAAGTCTCTAGAATCATTGGTTCATGAGATATTTAGGGTTAACCAAAATTTTCACCTTTTTTTTTAAACTGCCACGCAATTTGCTTAAGAGCCTTTTCTGCATCTTTCTGCCTTATTATCTGTATAACAAAATTTATTTGGAGTCGATATCTCTTCTGGTTCTTGAGCTATGGACGACGAAAAAAACGTCGCGAACGTACAGACGTACGGATGTACGAACGTACGTACATACACACGCACGCACAGACATCTTTCTAAAAATCTTTTATTTCGACTCTAGGGACTAAGAAACGTCGAGAAATGTCAAAATTTTCAATTTGACAAATCGGACCCATTACAATAAATTCCTATGGGAAGTTAAAAAACAAAAATACACAATAGAAAGTTCAAAAATGCAAATTAAAAATGGGTGATCATTAAGTTTGAGTATATTTTTCAGATGGGAAAAAGCACACAAACCAAAAAAGACCAATGCTAAATCGTATAGTTAGATGAACTATTCCTTTCGGGAATTACCACCATTTTGTTAATAGTGGCATTTAAATCTTTTACTCAAAAATACAAGTGAAAAAAATCAGTCTTAAAATACACTACGTATGTACAATATACATGTTGCAATACGTGATTCGAAAAAAGGTGCAGGTTAAAGTCCCCAGGAAACAATACAACACGAAAACAAGTCTTTAAATAAAGTATCTGGGATGTCATAAATGCTGTGTCGGAAATTATCAATTAATTCTGTAATCGACATGAATACTTGATGTTTAAGACCTGTGTTAACTAGGGTCTCACCCAACAACCTTCTCCATCTAGCTCGACCCCTACATTGTACATTGTTTTGCCCTGATTAACCGCCAAAACCCATTTTTTCGCCTATGTTTTAATACTCACTCACTTACATTATATATGGGACGTTAAGGAAACTGATTCGTCTATTCTATAGACCTTCTCCTTCTTTTAGTATCGGGCTGGCAATACTGATGCTTTCTTCCGACCATACAGGTAAGGTGGTGCAAGCTTCTAACCAAATTTTTTTTCTCGGTAACAGTCACCATAATAAATATTGCAGCTTTTAATTCTATTTGTGCCCAGCCCATTCTATCGTATTTCCTTTATTCTTTAAAGCAGTCTAGGGCCTCCACGAGTTGTTCAGTTAAGTAAAATATTTAGTTTTTAAAAAAGTACGCCTGCACAAACACCTAAAAATCATTGATTTTGATTCCAAGGAACTTAAAACATCCAAGAAATGAAGAAAATTTCAATTGAAAGTTACAAATATTCTGCGTAATTATATTATATTGTCATGATTAATCTTTTTTTAAGTAAGTTCTTGTTTAAGAAAATTAGAACCTTACTTCAGGAAGACTAAATAATGGGCTATTAAATGACAACACAAAAACAATAAAAGAAGTTCTTCCTCCAGTCCTTGGAAATCCTATTACGCAAATATTTCAAAAACTATTACAGACCCCAAACAAACTACCATGAAAGTGCAAAAAAGTAACAAAGCCAGAAATAGACAATCTGTCTAAGTTAATCGTCTGTGCACAATTTGCTCTGAAACATAAGCAGTAGGTATACGTTCCCTCAACCGTTCCATTAAGTCATATGGCATAAAGGGAGTTTTTTTCTTCTTTTTGAAAGACCCCTACAATAATTGTTAACCCATAAATTAACCCTTTCATCATCATAAATAGTAATGGTTCTATTAAACGTGGTGTGCATTTATACCTACATACTCGTAAAGGTATTAATTTCATAGCATCATTTTTCATAGAACAAATAATGTTAGCTATTCAAGAAACGCTTTAATCGTAAGTTTTTGATGTAATAACAAGCTTTTGCCACGATGATTTACGCCGATTCTTAATGACATTAATAACAGTCATTTCCCCCTTCCTATCAACATCAGCGCCCTCTGACAACACTGCTTACAACAAAACACTCAAGTCTAATGAATTATTAATTGCTAAGATGTTGCCTGTTGACTTAAATATCGAGGAGTGACGAATGGGAAAAAATACATACCTAGAGCGAATAGCAACACATGAAAGTGTTCATTAACAGAACGAAAAAATAAATGTCCTTAGGTCCTGGACTTCCGACAACGACGACGACGACGACGATATACGTAACGAACGACAACCGCCAACATAACTATTCATCAAAAAACACATTACATGTTGTTATTTTTGAAGCACAATAGAATTTGGTGAACGTTTTGTGTGTGTCCTTATATTTGCGTGTATATCCTTGATCCTTGAATGTTTCAATGTTTCATCCAAGTTATCAGAGGCAGGGTGAGGAAAGCTTCAATAACAAATGAGAGAAGTCCTTGTTTATATTTTTATGAATGGTAATTTTTATCTGACCGTTGTTCGTTTAGCAGCGAATTTTGTATCTCGTGCATAATTCAAGCATAACACTATATTCTACAGTCTCTACATCCTTTGCTTTGCCTCTGATGATGTCTCTCAGCCGCCAAACCAAAACATGCTACCGACAATGAAGGCAATATCAACGAGCAACGACGACGATGACATGACAACAGTTCACCACCGCCTCCTTTCCCAATGAACCCGCCGCGTGCCGCGCCACCACCGCCGCGCCAGCCACCCCGCATACAATTTTGAATAGCAATGCGGTGTACGCGCAGATATGAGATAACATCGTAATACCTCAAGTGTATTATGAACTTAGAGTGGATCATAATATCAGCACTGATGGGTAATTCAAATTTAATGCAGAACTTCAACACCGCATTTGTAAACCTGCCCAAGCCCACCATCTACACGAATAAGAGGGTTTTAGGAACGTACATATATATGCATAAGCTGACGACCCCCCATAATACACAAAATCGCACCCTCCGAGGCATAGCCATACATAAATCAAAAGGAAAAGCCTTTGCCAATTATATGGAATGTCGAATTTTGACATGCCAATCATTTTTGAGCTGTACGGCGCGGTGGCGCGGCGGTGCGCGGCACGGACGTTGCGCGTTTTATTAATGAGTAGATTAGGTGTGTTGTCTCGGTGTGAACAATTACAAATTAATACATAAATCCTTTTACACTACCAGCTATAAAATGAGTTGATACAGTTCTATGTTTTCTAGATTGTAATTGAACCCTTTCGTCTTATAAGCCTTTTTGTTCATTACGATATCTGTGTATGATTCTTACAATAATATAATAACTGGGAATAATAATGTAATTTATATTCAGTTACTAAATATGTAAGGGAAAGTTAAGCGCAATGAAGACATTTTTGAAGATTACTCCCATTACATAAATGTTTCAATTCTAGATCATCCTTATAGCCTTGATTTTAAATCTGGCTAAAAGTCACTTTTGATTAGTTTTGGCTTTGTATATATATTTGAATAGTACTATCATGAAGAGGAACGCTAGGCCTGACATCTTTTCATCGACTTCCTAAACAGTTCGTTCCACATGTTTTGCATGTGGAATGTATTGAGGTGGGGATAAAAATGAGCGAGAATTCCTATATAAAAAAAAGAGGCTGGGATGCGATCCACACTGATAACTTCCCACCCCGTCTGTCGATTTGTCTTGCTTAAAAGTTTGTCTATATGTATCAATTTTTACCAAATTTGCGTACTATTTTTTGTAGATTTAATTTTTTTTATGAAAAAACGGACTGTTGGATTTTTATAAAAAAAAATTACTGAATATCGAAAACAATATTTTCTGTGAAATAAAATAAGTTTGAAGCCAATATTTGTAATTTTTGAAAAGCTATTTGAGTCTAAAGTAAATTTTTACAAGTTTTAGTATTGTTTTTTTTTAGGTTTTTATTTTTTGTAAAAAAAACTTTCAGTTCGATTTTTCTCAAAATTTTATAGAATGTTGAAAACAATATTTCTTAAAAGATACAATTAGTTAGAAGCCATTATATCAAATTTCAAAAGATATTTGAGTCAAAAATCAATTTTTAATAACTTTTGTTAAATTTTTTTTTCGGTTTTTAATTTTTTGTAAAAAAACTGTTAATTCGATTTTTTTCAAAATTTTACTAAATGTTGACAATAATATTTTTTGACAGATTAAAGTAGTTTAAAGCCAATATCTCCAAGTTTTGAATAGATATTTGAGTCGAAAATCAATTTTTACCAACTTTAAAATTTTTTTTTGGGTTTTTATTTTTTGTAAGAAAACTGTCAATCCGATTTTTCTCAACATTTTTCAGAATGTTGAAAAAATATTTCTTATAAGATAAAATAAGTTTGCAGCCTTAATCTCTAGTTTTTGAAAAGATATTTGAGTCGAAATTCAGTTTTTACCAACTTAGGTTTTTATTTTTTATAAAAAAAACTGTCACTTACATTTTTTTCAAAATTTTATCAGATATCAGAAACAGTATTCTTCGTTGCACAAAATTGTTTTGGAGATGGGATCATATTTTAGTCGTAAAATTTTCGAGGTGACAAATTTTTTTTCAGTTTTTTTGATTTATAAAAAAAACTGTTAATTGGATATTTTCCCAAAAATATACTTGTTTGGTATGACGTTACACCACCACCACCCACGCAATTTTCTTGAGAGCTCTTTCTGCATCTTTCTGCCTTATTATCTGTATAACAAAATTTATTTGAAGTCGTTATCGCTTCTGGTTCTTGAGCTATGGACGACGAAAAAAACGTCGCGAACGTACGGACGTACGAACGTACGTACTCACGCACGCACAGACATATGTTTCTAAAAATCTTTTTTTTCGACTCTAGGGACTAAGAAACGTCGAGAAATGTCAAAATTTTCAATTCGACAAATCGGACCCATTACAATAACTTCCTATGGCAAGTTAATAATACATTTTAAATTTTAAACTTTTGTATTGATTTTTGCTTAAAATCAATTTTACGTAAATATTGATCAATTGCTTTCAAAGTTCTTCCTCTTAAAATCCCAAACCATATTATATAAGAATGAATGGTGGATCCTATGTCTGATGTTCTCCTACCGTTCCCCTTAAATAGTTTACAACATTGTTATACAACGAAAACGTAAGCCACGGCAATGCGTGGCCGGGTCAGCTATAGTAAATTTAATAAAAATTTTCCAGAAAAATATTTACAAACACAAAGTTTAAGTCAAGTAAATGTGGTTTTATGTTCGAATGTTAAATTCAACACATACTACTCGTATGCCCACAACCCTTGAAAAAATTCACTTTTTGCATGAGCAATTCTTCTTGTTTGTTGTTCGGGATTGGCCTTCTGAATCGAGTCAGCTATTTAACAACAAAAGCATGAAGGCCATTTGTACCATGTGGCACTTTACATATCAATAAAAAATAACAACCTTCATCCAAAAATGTCTTTTGTATTAATTTCAAATCATGTATAAATTTTTGAGACACCCATTATTGAAAATTCAATGTTACGATCTTTTAAATTAATGATTTATGAGAATTTAAAGTCGAATAGATTAAGCCGATTAAAAGATAACCCTTTATACCAAACCAGTAGACCTGCAGAAAATCTAAAGTTTTGAAGAATCATACCTGGTATTTTAAAAAACCTGATATACAATCTATTCATGTAGGTGGACATGTTTTTGTAGCAAACCAAAATTTGTTTTTGTTTTCTTTAGACTAGAATAAACCCTCTTCGCTGTGTTTTGGTCTCTGATGCTGAGCTCACATGTTCATCCATATGGAATAGTAAAAAGGTTGGAGTAATCACTTTTATCTTTATGCCCTAGTGTATCATGCAAAGGACACACAAAACAAAGCATGTCACACAAAAGTGTCACTTTATGTAATACCAACCTGGACTAGGGTTAAACCGCAGTGCAAAACAATAAAAAACCGTCATCAATGTCGAAGAGCAACAAACAACAACAACAACAAGAAATATCCCGAACCCTACAACATATCCTCATTCATCCCAAAGGAATGATTTCCTAGATCTTTTGTTTCCTGTTGGAGACAGTGCTCGAATCACTCCAGAAATACAATAAGGTCCTGTATGTTAATATGTGTGTATGTATAAGATATATTGTGTCATCTGCACATACATGCATATGACCTTATGTAAGGACGAGTGTATATATCTAACCTATGCACGTTTAGCACAAGTCCCTATAGAAATTAGACAACCGCTTGCGCTTGGCCATAAAGCAAAAACACAAACACCATTGATTTTGCAACTTGAATTTTATGTTGGAAAAGTTGGTGCTTGGGGGGGGGGGGGGTGCTTCGGAGGGGGGCTGATGGAAGCGTTCTTGGATGTAGCAAAAGTCCTTCAGAAAATTTTATGTTAGGCATTTATTACTGCAACGTGATAAGCATCACGAAACGACAACAAAAAACTAAAATGTTTTGCATTGTAAAACGAAAAAAGAAAATTCTGATTCGTTTCGTTCTGATGGTCCTGGTTTTGGTACTTGGTCCTGTTGATATTGTGTGTTTTGTTTTGCTCTCATAAAAATTGCCTCCAGACACATTTCATCTGAACGTTTCCCTCAACAACCTGTGTATACAGCAACAGTATATAGCTTAAGGATCGACGTTCGACAAGGAACGAAGAAAAGTCTTAATTTAATCCCAACACGCACAGCACAAGATATTTTCTGGCCACTTCCGCTGCCTCTGCTTCTACGTTCTACCGCCACCACCACATCCGCCACCGCCACCGCCGCCGCGCCGCCGGATGCGCTGTTGTTCAGTATTTGTTTTATTTGGTTCGTTGATTCTTTCAAAGTTTATTTAAGTGTTTAAAGAGCTCTTCGCCAAATTATAAATATTATCATGTTCTGAGTTCTGCCTTGATGCGGAATTAAATTTAAGCTTCAACTATGAGAACTCGCTGTTTTTATTTTAGTGTTTTGTTGTTGTTGTTTGTGTTCTTATAATCTCGAATAAGATGAAAATACTGTAATAATCGAAAATGTTTAACTAGCACTTGAGATGATTGATAAATCAATTTGTTGTTGTATAAGGTTTTACCGTCTCTACGAAAATTCAAGCCACTTATAGGAAAATTGACTCGTGATACTGGCTTTATTGATGCTTATTCGAATTTCACCATCCATGGCAACGTTTTACGATATTTCGATGTGGTGGTTTCTATTTAAGGTTTTTATTTTATGTATTTTTGTTTTTATGGACAAAATGTTAGAAAGTCAAATTATTAAGTATTCCCATCGAAAAGAGGATATGGAAAAGTTCAAAACAAATATCATATTTAAGAATTTTATTGGATCGGTACACGTAAAAGCTAAAAGGCAGAACTGGCTTTTGGTTAAAGGTTTTTAAATTAACAATTTTACACGTTAGAATATTTGCTCACAAATTGGAAAATTTTGGTTAAAAATTAATGAAATGAAAGTAAGTTTAAAACACTGGACACTGACTAATAAGAAAGCATTAAACGCGACTCGGCATATTCTAAAATTAACTTTTGCGGAAGCTGTATGGACGAGGAAGAGAAGGAAACAATGTTGTCACCTAATCTGTACCTGCCCAACTCATTATATTTATCATTATTCTTTTAAGTTTCGTTAGGAGCAAAAATACTCCATTACCAAGATCGGAATCTCAGACTGACATTTCGGTTTGCCTACAAGCTACTGAGGACTAAATGTGAGAAAGTGTGCGTGAAATGATGCAAAAAACCAAACACATTCTCACATTTAGTCCTCAGGCCCATCAAAATGCTTCATTATAGTAATGAGCCCCATCTAAATGCTTCATTTTGAATGTTTCATGGCCTCGTTCAAAAACTAAACAATCCTAACCAACAGAATCTGAAGTGCTGACATGGTCTTAAATTGGAAGATTTGTATAGCTTTTTAATTTCAATCCAAATAAATGTTGTTAATGTATATTAAATAAAATAAAATTGACCAAATACATATTTAATGATTTATTAGTGCTGTATTTTGTTTACTTAAATTATTTGCGAACGCAATATGCGCTGCAACTGGTTAAGTAAAATTGGAAATGGACAAAGTGTAACTCAATACTTTGTAAAACAAGAAAACACACAATTTTTTCAGCTGTAGTTTGCTTAGAGCATTTTTTTGGTGACTTTAGAAGTTCAAGTGGAAAGAATAGGCGGTAGCCTCCGTATTTTTTTTTTGTACAGACAATGCTACGAGAAGCATACTTGTGAAGTTCCATTGCCAACTTTAGCTAGTTCAGATTCCTCAATTAGAGTAGTATTTTCATCATTTAAGCAGTTCGGTAGTAGCAAGACCAAATTTTAGTTTTGTTTGTTGCAGAAATATTCCTAAAAATTTCTTTTTGAGGGACTATGTTAGAGTTAGAATTTTGTTTGTAGTTAGATTTTGGAATACAAATTTGAGGGAACCATGTTTTAAAAATAAGCTGTTTTGTGTAAAGCATCTTTAAGGAATAGAAATAGGCAATATGGTTACACACAATACCAACTAAATGCTGCTATTAATGCTTATTTTGTTTCTAAAAAGTTGATGAAGGTTAGCCGAAGCGGAAATAACTTTAATGAAAATATTTATAATATTTTAGGCTTTCTCAAAAATATTTTTCTACACTAACTTCTGCTTTATATCTGAAGACTATTGTTTTTGTATATTTTGTTCTATGTTCTGCATTTATAAAATGTAATCTATGGAAGTATTTATTATATTAAGAAAAACAAAAACATGTACTTAAAACTCATTCATTTTTTCATTATTATCAACACTTTTACTAAACATACCCTTCAAACAATAATAAGTAAATTCGAAGTTTGGTAACTAAACATTTTTAAGGAATGAATGAAAATTATATTTTTCGTTAAACTGTGGGAATTCACTAAAAAAAACTTCTGTACGTCAACAATAAACATTAATGTCGATTACTTGATCTATTGAATGAGTTGTGCATGAATTCAGAACGATTTTTTGACGTTGTCATTTTATGATGAACTTCAAAATTTGCATTTATTTAACAGGTTCGCTATAATCGTTCTGATTATTTTTTTAAAACATTGCTGTTCCTTTGATGCATGATTTTTTTGATAGAAAATATATGTATGCTTCCATCAATCAAGAATGTTATGGATAAGGTATTTTTCGATTATAACTTTTTTTTTTTATTTATTATTTTTTAATCAAAATGGCATTGAAAAATAGTTGCAAGCTTAAATCATTAAAAACAAACTATAAATAAACTTGGATTAGTTAAATTGATACAGATTTTAATTACTTGCAAAAAAAATATTTGGGTTGTTCATTAACGAAAATTTATTAGAATTTAATAAATTGCGCTCGCACCCTTAACTTGATGATTCTTCGAACGCATCTTTGATACAAAACTCCGACGTTTATTATGAAATTTAAAGAATTTCGTAGTGATTACTGTAAATTAGTGAATTAATTATAATGAACTGATGTTGAACATGCTTTTTTTAAGACAAAAATTTACATTGGTTTGCTATCAACAAAATTACTGCAAAATTAAAGCTTAAAACTTTTTCATCGAAAAAAAGTAAAAAGAAAAAAACTTATTAACCCCTCCATTTTGTTTTTGCTTTGCAAAGTGCCGCTAGCCCACGGCATCGTTTCTTTGTTTGTTTTCACATCTATTCATGGATTAATTGTCAAAATTACAAATACAACAATGTAAACAAACGGGTTTTGGAGAGTGAAACGTACGAAAGATTCCGATCTTAGTAAATGGAGTATTTTTGGTTAGAAGCTTTTATAAAATTGATTTAATTGAAAATGATTGATGTTGAAAAGAAAGCATCAAGATTCGTATAGTATCACAATGGGCCAACGAAGTTTTTATCTGCTGGCAAATTCCTTAAAAAAGTACAAATTTAAAATAAGCAAATCCGTTTTTGATGTGCTAAAAGAGCTTGAAACTAGCGATAGTTAAGTTTTTGGATTTAAAGTCGAGATTATCGATTACACTCAAAATTATTCATTAAAATTTTATAACTAAAATAAATAATTTTTAACAATATTTTATCAAACAGTGTCATACGTTCAAATCGATATCAAACCCCAAAATAGTTGTTATTTAACACAATCATTATTTTACAAAACGAATATATGTATATAATATACTAACTGGTTTACCCGGCTTCATTGGGGAGGTATTCGACTATTTTATATAAAAAAAATTAAGATGTACATATTTCTATATTAAGGTTATAATACTAATTTGTAAACAATCATTTTTGTTCTTTGGTGAGGCGCATAAACATAAAGATTTTTTGCCGAGCTGAAACGGGAACAAGAAACATAAAATCGATACCTTCCCGTAAGAATGTATTAAGCGACATTTTTAACTTCCCATAGGAAATTATTTTGATTTGTCGAATTGAAAATTTTGACATTTCTCGACGTTTCGTCGAAATAAAAGATTTTTAGAAAGATGTCTGTGCGTGCGTGTGTACGTACGTTCGTACGTCCGTATGTCCTTATGTCCGCATGTCCGTATGTCCGTATGGCCGTACTTCCGTACGACCGTACATTCGCGACGTTTTTTTTTCGTCGTCCATAGCTCAAGAACCAGAAGAGATATCGACTTCAAATAAATTTTTTTATACAGATAATAAGGCAGAAAGATACAGAAAGGGCTCTCAACAAAATTGCGTGGGTGGTTATTTTACCATAGCAGTTTAAAAAAAGGTACAAATTTTGGTTAACCCTAAATATGTCATGAACCAATAACGCTAGAGAAAAGTTGGTAAAAATTGATTTTCGACTCAAATATCTTTTCAAAACTTTGAGATATTGACTTTAAACTACTTTTATCTTTAAAAAAATTTGTTGTCAACAAAATTTTGAAAAAATATCTAATTAACAGCTTTTGTACAAAAAATTAAAAACCTAAAAAAAATTGATTTTCGACTCAAATATCTTTTCAAAAATTTGATACAATGGCTTACTAATTTTAACTTCTAAGAAATATTGTTTTCAACATTCGATAAAATTTTGAGAAAAATCGAATTGACAGTTTTTTTTACAAAAAATAAAACCTAAAAAAAATAAAATGCACGACTGGGTCGCACGAACTTGCTCCTGTATGCAAAGAGTCTGTTTAAAAAAGCACCTATATAAGATTTAAAATTATACCTTTAAAACAAGTTTGTCTTCAAAGATTTAAATGCTATTCGATTTGTCAAAAAAACCGCGCGATTCATCCCAAGACACAACTCATCCTAGGACAACTCATCCCGGAAATGAATTGGTATTTACAATAGTTATAGTTATAAACAATACATACATATGTACCAAATGCATTATCTAATTTGGATAAAAGATAGTAATCAGCCCTATCATGAATTCCATCGTAGTCGGAATTTTTACGAATCCCGAAAAACTGTATCATGAAATCCGTTCGTAATGCAAAATTGTATGAGATTTTCCACTACGAACGGATTTCATGATACAGTTTTTCGGGATTCGTAAAAATTTCCGATTACGATGGAATTCATGATAGGGCTGAATATAATAAAAATTTTGTCAAAATAATGCGCTCTTTCGGGCTCATGTATAAGATTTGATCTGGTGAGATGGGAGGGGATTACATTTAATGCAGTTAAAATAATTTAAAAAAAAAACTATTTTAAGATTCAAAACTTAACCTGAAAAATAAGTTTGTCTTCAAAAATTTAGATGCCATTTTATAAATCAAAAAGCCCTTGATTTTTCAAAAAAAATTTTTGAAAATCGTTAGAGCGGTTTTTTTTTAAATTAATTTTTTATATATAAAATTTTTAAATTTTGTTCTAAAAATATTTTTGGTATGCAGTTGTTTAGTGATTGTAAATATACGCTCTACATTTGAATTTCGTAAAAAAATGTTGACCCGTTTTTGAGATATAGAATTTTGAAAAAAAAAAATCAATATTTTTTTAAAAATCCAAACAATAAAAAATTTCACTTTTGATAATCAAATATTATTAAGGCAATATAAGAGCTTATTCAGAAAAAAAATTATTGAAATCGGTTGATAAGTTGCTGAGAAAATTAAGAAACAAAATAACGGTTCTATGAGCGGTACCTTTCCTGAGCAATACAAAAATATGTTTTTCTTATGAAAAGAAGCCAAGTTTAAAAATAAAATTTTAGAGAAAATTTAAAAAAAATCTATCGGTTTGTTTTTGAGAAAATTCGAATTTTCGTTTTTTGACCAAAAAAATTGTATGGGGGCCACTGTTAGTTTTGGCCTTAAAAAAAAAATGAAAAAAACGCCTAACGCGAATCTGCTGAAAACCTTAACTTCCAAGTTTGAACTCAATCGACCCAATGGTTTAGGCTGTAGGAGCGTGGACAGACAGACAAAACAGACCGGACGGAATCGCGGGACCCATTTTTTTCGATTTCTCTACCATCGTAATATCATGTTTGATTAAAATCTCGAGTTCGAAATTTTGCACGAATGCAAAACTTGCCATATAGTTCCTATATGTCGCAAGTAAAAACAATACTAAACCTTGGTAAAAATGTACTTTCGACTCAAATGGCTTTTCAAAAATTAAAAATATTGGTTTCAAACTTATTTTATTTCACAGAAAATATTGTTTTCGATATTCAGTAATTTTTTTATAAAAATCCAACAGTCCATTTTTTCATAAAAAAATAAAATCTACAAAAAATAGTACGCAAATTTGGTAAAAATTGATACATTTAGACAAACTTTTAAGCAAGACAAATCGACAGACGGGATTGGAATTTATCAGTGTGGGTCGCATGCCAGATTTTTTTTTTTCCTTATTCAATTTTTTTTTTTAATTTTATTTTTTTATACTTTTTTTTTTGTGCCACCATGCCTATTCTACTTAAAACTAAACCCTTAAGCTATAAAACAAGTATGTAAGCCGGCCAAGGCTTGAAACCCTATCCCGACTACCCACCATCATAAGTGCCGATTAAAGCCACCAAAACTGGTTCTCCTGCTTGACCCTATCAGTTCGGTCCCGTTCGGACACATCCCTACTGAACCGAAGGAGCTCTGCTCCGTCGTGTGCCATGACGTCCCGATTGTACAGGAGTCGCCTATCCACGGTTCGTCGTCTGACGTGGTAGATTAGCGAAACTGCCAATCTATCCTGTATCAGACCGCATCTATCTAAAAAGAGGAATGCCTCTGGTGGAATGAAGCCGCTCAAGCGTGCACTCTCAAAATACTCGTCGTTCGGATAGAACGCCATGAAAATTAAATTTTCGGTCGAAGACATAGCTCTTGCAATGTGACCTCGAACGAGTTTTATCACGAAATTGTCAATTCTGTTGATTCGAGTCCCGCTGTATATCACCTCGTTGGAATAGTAATGCACGAAAGAAGATTCGGCTGTTCGATTTAAGCCGGTACCTACAGCGTCTTAAACACTGCCGCTCGAACACCCAAAACTTCTCTATCTGGGAAGGGGCAGCCTTGAACCACACAGGACAACCATAAACGATCATCGGCCGTATGAGGGCCATGTAGCAAATTACCTTCACTCTGGGGTCAAGCCGACTGCTGTAAAAAAAAGCCGTTTCGTCAGAGCGAAGGCTCCTCTGGCCCTGGCCAGAGCTGCATTTATATGTACATATGTCGAAATATAAATACTGATCTAACCAGATAGTCCAACGCACTAACACTAACCATCATGCAACATGTATACTTCTTGTTAAAACATTAAATAAAAAAAGAGGCTGAGATGCGACCCACACACATGAATTTTACCGCACACATGAATGCTTGAGAGTTGTAAGCCGCTAGGCCCTAATTCTCAACGCACTGTTGTGCAAACTAATTTATTTATTTATTTGGCTGAAGAAAATTGAACCTTTATTTGAATTGTATAGTCGTCCAGTGACTTTAATTTTTGAGTCAGCTTGATCTTGTATGAATGTTAACTAAGATCCTTACGCAAAATACGTCATAATGTGGTCTGAGCGATTTAAATTTGTTGAGAACGCCGCCGTGAAATTGACGAATTTGGATTGTTTCCTACGGGCGCTTAACAAAATCTATATTTTTGACACTTCGAACAACTTTTTGCCGTACGGACACGAAAAAATTACAAAGAAAATATTTATACTCAAATTTTTGCACCAAACTTGTTTCTACTAGTTCGAGAACCGCGAACGAAAATTGAAGTTAACGCTTTTAAAGTTGCGGTCACTGACACCGAATTTCGGTAGACATTTTTTCTTAATTTCCATAATGAAGATAATGAGTTTAGTAAATAAATTGACATTGACAGTTTGATGATTAGTGAAAGGTGCGTTCACAAATTAAATTCAAAGTTGTCAAGCTTCTATTTGAAAACTTGATACAGGAGACAAAATTAAGGGTCCATTTATAGCTATTATTGAAATCAATCCGAAAAAATGTTAGTATCAATATATAACTCAATTTTTTTTTTAATTTAGAAATACAAACTGTTAAGTTATCCATTGAAATCACTTAAAGAATTTACAAAAAAAATCAATTCAACAGTTAATTCATTTTTCTGAACTTTTGATTCTATTTTAAAAACAAATGAAACGAGTTGTGCCACTGATTTGTTTAATTTTATCCAACAACTGGCCCCTTAAACATAAATACAATCCGTTCATTTTATGGATATATATTTTCTTTTGTGCAAAAATATTTTGTTTTTTCACTTCATATTTCTTAGAATTTAGAAATGAATGGTTTTATTATACAAAATAAACAAATTATAGAAATGTATAATTAAGATGGCGAACAGTATTGTGAGGTATCTATATAGAGGGGGGTATGCTACTACCTGCAGCCTCCCTGCTTGGACACACTATAGGATTATACAGTGCATTATCTAGGTACTATTACTTTATATAATTTAAACAAAGATTTTTAAATGCAAAAACATTAAAAAGAGGCTGGGATGCGACCCACACTGAGAGCTTCCCATCCAGTCTGTCGATTTGTCTTGTTTCAGTTTCAGTTTTCAGTTTTAAATTGTAAGTTTATTCATTATACACACATCTTTTGTTGACAATCATACAACTTAAAGCCGTCTGCCTGAGTGAACAATATTTTTTATTATAAATTTTATAAGACAAAAAAAAAGATTGAGTAGTTAGAACTATTTGATTATTAAGAATTCGCAAAATTAGTTGATATGTACTTAAGTAATTAGAAAAGTTCGTTGATGATTCTTTTGTGATAATTTAGCAGCTCCTTACATAACTCGAATAATTTCATCCAGTCCTTCCCGTTTAAAATTTCCAGCACCTAGTACCTGTTGAGATAATTGACTCTCCAATATACCTACCCTTCTTATTTCCCTCAAAATTGCACATTCGCCTAGAAAATGGATTGTATTTTCTCTCACTCCCGAATTACAGAGATTACAAATCAGTGGCAGGTCTTCTCGATGTGGAACAAAGTTCAGACCCAGCAGCTCTCCCCTTGCTTGAAAAATAGTGGAGATGACCTCTGTTTTGTACCGGTTACTAAAATAGGAGTTTTCTCCGAGTTAATAGTTAAGTGCTGGATAAATTTCTCGATGCACTGATTGTTTCGCCTTTTCTATACATCTTTGCATCATATCTTCATCAATAGCAGCAATAATATCATAGAAAATCCCTCTAAATTCTTCTACGTTTGCAAAATTTAGTTCAAAAGTCTTCCCACACTGAATCGCCAGCTCCTTCCAATCATTAAACCACAGATTTGCTTTTGAAATTGCAATTTTTGTGATAATTTTGGGCATTCGATCTTCGTCCATACCAATTGTTCTACATATATAGTCTACATGCAGCTTCATAGTTTGTATGTACAGGGTGCGCCAGAGAAACTTACTTATTTGAAAGGTCAATAAAAAAAGGAACTTCAGTTATTATTTAAATTTTTTTTTTATTTGAGAATACAATATCCCAACTTTTTATTTTTATGCAGTCTTAAAAATGACATCGGATAAATGGCGACCCCCATTGCGCATACACTGATGAAGTCGATTTTTGAAATTCGTATCCACTCTTCGCAGCATATCAATCGGTATGTTGGCAATGGCGTCGCGAATATTGTTCTTGAGGTGTGCTATGGTCCGTGGTCGATCGACATTGGAGATCACCTCTGAGAGAGATGAGGCGGTCGGGGAAATGTTGTCGCAACAAATTCATTGAGTCTCGTGTTGTGTGTGCTGTGGCTCCATCTTGCTGAAACCACACGTTCCTAACGTTCATTTCTTCGAGTCTTGGAAGAAAAAATTCCTCGATCGTGTTTCTGTAACGAGCTCCATTCACGGTAACTGCGCGTTCGTTTTCTTCAAAAAAATAAGGACCAATTATTCCCATTATCGACATCGCACACTAGACAGTAACTCGCTTACAATTAAGTGGCTTCTGGTGAAGCTCACGCGGATTTACACCACACCAATAACGCATGTTTTGCTTGTTGACGCAGCCGGAAATGTGGAAGTGAGCCTCGTCACTGAAAAAACGACCGCGTCTTCAGGCAGGTTATCAATCAGCATTTCACATGCATTTTGACGGGCAACAAAATCGCGTTCAGTTAATTCTTGCACAACAGCCAATTTATAGGAATGAAATTGAAGGTTTTTATGGAGAATTCGTCGAACATTGGTGTCAAAAATTCCGATAGCAGCTGCGTGTTTGCGAGCCGAACGCCGCCGGGGAGAACGCACAACTGACTGCCTCACACTTTCGATATTTTCCGGAGTTCTGATGATCCGTTGAAGTCCATTTCTGGGTTTAGCGACACTTCCACACTCCCGAAATGAGTTAACCCACGACAGAATCGAATTACGGCCAGGAACGAGTCTGTGAGGAGGAATTTCAAAGCGAGCGCGGAAGGCACGTTGCGTAGCAGCAAATGAGCGACCGTTAGAAAAGATGCTCTCAACTGCGAAGGCCCGCTGCTCTCTAGACCAGAGCATGATGGCAACTGACTGGAGGGAGAAACAAACTTGGGAACTTCCCCCTCCAGATGCGCCCCCTCTTGCCCCTCTACCCTCCCAACTCACCGCGCGGGAATTTTTTCAAATAAGTAAGTTTCTCTGGCGCACCCTGTACAACGGTGATAGCCCAGTCTCCATAGTGAAGCATATATGAGGGAGTTGTCATCGGTAGTTTGAAAGTTCTTTTAAGGTAATATGATAAAAGTCTTTCAACAGTATCACTCTCTTTGTGTCCCCAGTACTGTGCTCCGTAGAATAAAATTGACTTTGAGGTTGCTTCGAAAATTTTGTGTTTGACGCGTTTGGTACTGAATCGTTACTAAAGCAATTTTTCTACGTCATGTTTATAGCTACCTTGGACTTCATAAGTTTTTTTGCAAGATGTTTCTCCAAGCTAAGTGAAGGTGTTAAGGTGAAACCCAGATAAACGTATTCTTTTACCACTTTCATACTTTCTCCACCATAATGCCAACACTCATTCCTTGCACGCGCATTCCCCCTCCTTTTTTGAAGATCATGACCTTAGATTTGCCTAGGTTTACTGACAAGTTCCATAGCATACAGTAGTCACGAAGACGATTTGTCATTAATTGTAGCGTTTCTGGAAACTCTGCTAGTAACACTAAATCATCTGCGTACATTAAAACTTTTAAGTTTCATTGAGTCAAATGAATACAGCCAGGTAAAATGTTCGGCAGATCAGCAGTGAAAATAGAGTGGGGCTTAGCGCGCAACCTTGTTTTAATACAAGTTCAGTTCCGAAGTTGGCTGAAAACATTTCTTCATTCCATATCGCTGCACTTCTTTCCGTATACCTATACATGGCTTCGATAAATTTGAGTAACTTGTACGACAGTCCTTTGTTTGTCCTTTGTTTGCTTTGTTTGTATGTTGGAGACTTATTTTAATCCTTTTCGTATTTTCATAAAATCTCCAATTTAGTGGATTATTTAATTTGTTGTTTGGGGTTATTTCTTTGTCACCGCGTATATCTTGCGGTAATGATATTAAATGATACTACCTCCAAAATGATTTAACGCATCAAAAAATTACGATTCTGACATTAGTTAAAATTTTTAAAAGTCTAATTGTCAGTTTTTGTATACAAAATAAGTATCTACACAAAATATTACACAAAATTGTTAACACTGATGTTCGAGTCGAACATCTCGAGAATTAATCAATGTATTAGCTTCAAAATTATTTCATTATATTCAAAATGTTGTTGTTAACGTAAAATATTGTTTTTAGAAAAATGCAATCGGTATTTTTTTATAATAAATAAAAACTTTCAAAAATTGGTATTGGACTAGAAATCTCGGAGGATGAAACAAATATTGAAATAAAACTTATTTTATTATATGCAAAATAATGTTTCTGATCATTGAATGCGTGTGGAGTATTGAGGGGTATCAAATGAGATAACAAAAAATGTAACAATTTAAAAAAAGTGGTAAAATTAAAAAAAAAAAAAATATTTTGGAAAGTGTGTTTTTAATTGTTTTTGTTTATTTTCAGTAAAAATAAAATATTTATTTAATATAAAAAGTCACATCAGTAGACACTAAATGCCTTACATACCATAAATAACTTGATCAATACAAGAGTTCAATATAGTACTTCATTCAAAAATTGAATTTAATCAATTTAGAAATAGGATTTTTGACATCCGTATTTTATATATAGATATATTTAATATGTATATAAAGGGTGTCCCAAAACTAACGCAAGATTTTGAATTTGCCGCCATTTGTGCAGTGAAGTGTTGGCAACCCTGAAAAAAAAGCAATTTGACAGCTAACAGTATAGGGTTATTAAAAATGGAGCGTTACACGAGAGAACAACGTGTCTTCATTATTAAAGAATATTTCAAAAATAGTGAAAGCTTGGCGGCTGCAGTTCGAAAATTTCATACAAAATATGGTCGGAATAGTGTTTTAACTTCGTCAACTGTGAAGAGATTAATTGAAAAATTCATGGAGACTGAATCCGTTGGAGACGCCAAACACACTGGTCGTCCAAAAACAAGCCGTTCAAATGTGAATGTCGAAGTAGTGCGTGAGAGTGTTGCTGACAATCCAGGAACCTCAATTCGACGTCGTGGACAAGAATTGCAAATTTCAAGAACCTCTCTACAGCGTATACTCACCAAAGATCTGTGTCTTCATGCTTACAAAATTCAATTAACACAACAATTGAAGCCTAATGACCATGGACAGAGAAGAGAGTTCGTTGAATGGATTATTGAACATCAACAAATGGACCCTGATTTTTCGAGCAAAATCATCCTAAGCGATGAAGCACATTTTCATCTTGATGGCTTTGTCAATCGCCAAAATTGCCGAATTTGGGGTTCGGAGAACCCACATGTGATTGTCGAAAAACAAATGCATCCACAATGCGTGACTGTATGGTGTGGATTTTGGGCTGGAGGCATAATTGGGCTGCTGGTCAAGCAGTGACTGTTACTGGTGCTCGATATCGCGACATGATTACACAGTTCTTTCTGCCAAAATTGAATGATATTGATGTGTCCAATATGTGGTTTCAACAAGACGGTGCCACATGTCATACAGCCCGTGAAACAATTCAATTACTGCACGAGACATTTCCAAGTCGTGTACTCTCTCGTTTCGGTGATCAAAATTGGCCTCCTAGATCGTGTTATTTAACACCATTAGACTTCTTTTTATGGGGTTATTTGAAATCACAAGTCTATGTCAACAAGCCCACAACCACCCGTGCATTAAAGAAGGAGATTCAACGCTGCATCAACGAAATTCAGCCACATTTATGCAGAATGGTCATGGAAAATTTCAACAAAAGAGTGCGCATGTGCATGCAAAGCCGTGGAGGCCATTTGTCCGATGTGTTATTCCATACATAACCTTATCCTATGTACTTTTCGAGTCAATAAAAATATAACTATCAAAAGACTAAAAACGGCGTTTTCTATTTAATTCAAATCTTGCGTTAATTTTGGGACACCCTTTATAAAAAAAATTACCCTTTATAAATTAAATTTTTAAACTGCTATGGTAAAAAAACCACCCACGCAATTTTCTTGAGAGCCCTTTCTGCATCTTTCTGCCTTATTATCTGTATAACAAAATTTATTTGAAGTCGATATCTCTTCTGGTTCTTGAGCTATGGACGACGAAAAAACGTCGCGAACGTACGGACGTACGGACATACGGACGTACGAACGTACGTACACGTACGCACGCACGATCTTTCTAAAAATCTTTTATTTCGACTTATGGACCTTGAAACGTCGAGAAATGTCAAAATTTTCAATTTGACAAATCGGACCCATTACAATAACTTCCTATGGGAAGTTAAAAATGTTTACAAATATTTTGGAAAGTGTGTTTTTAATTGTTTTTGTTTATTTTCAGTAAAAATAAAATATTTATTTAATATAAAAAGTCACATCAGTAGACACTAAATGCCTTTCATACCATAAATAACTTGATCAATACAAGAGTTCAATAATACTTCATTCAAAAATTGAATTTAATCAATTTAGGAATAGGATTTTTGACATCAATATTTTATATATGTATATACATATATGTACATATATATTTTATTTTAAATGGAATGGCATTTCAATTTCCTTTTAGCAACCTAATTTGTTCCCTTTTTTTGCTGCTTCCAATGACAGCTTTTGCGATACCTAACACAATTACCACATCCAACATCCAGAATGACGACGAGGGACGAACGGCAGGCGGTGGCGGTGGCGTTGGCGGCGCGCGGAGCATTCAGTTCATCACGGATGTGGCCGTACTAACAGACATTTTACCCTCATTCTAATGCTCTTTCTCTAAATAACACACTGAAAAACATAGAAAACATTTTTTAGAAAACATCATCAACTGACAAAAAAAGGACATTGAACCACTGATTTTTCATTCCACTCGATCGGTATATCAGCCAAAGGTGGCTCCGACCCGGCACGGCCCAGCAGCCGCCATCATTGTAGCGCCAGCACCAGTACCAGTCCACTGTCAAGCAATCTTTTAGTTCGTGACTCGCATAAATGAGCTGCACTGCAGCAGCATCAGGAGCGCCGGCAGTAGTTCCAACACCAGAATGATGAAATCAACTCCATTCAAACTGAATCCCCTCTCTATAAACTGAACTTCAAAAAGTAACAGACAGTCCACAATTCAATGCTCCCAAGTCCCAACGACGCGACGCACGCGACGAACAAGACTAAATGACGATGACGACAACAACGACGAGCTACAAACGATGACGATGAGGTTGAGGTTGAGGATGACGAAAACGACAACTATAGCAAGGATGTTGCGCCGGGGAACTTAATTTCGAGGACTTACTGTGTAAGGAACATAATTGAATCTCACAAATTGCAGATGACAATTTAATTGAAATTCGCTGCTACTCGTACTTTCGTCTACTTTTTACTAAAAGTTCGTAGATTATTTCGTTGAATGGAATGCTGTGCTTTTACGGATGTATCTATCTATACGTCGCGTCTCCTCAACAACTGTATATTATTTTCCTGGAAGCCGTTTTTTAACGTAGGTTAGGTACGTACTCGAAGATTTGAACTTAATGAAACTAAGTTTGTTATAAAGCAATTTCTTAAATTCTATTTTAAGAAAGGATTCAATGGGTAAATGATGTTTAGTTTCCCAAACAAGAAAAAATCCATTACAGTTTACTTTAAATTATAATATCAATCTTCAATCTTGGGATAGTTACGAGGACTTGAACCTTAAACGTCAAACGTCAAACCTACCTTCGAGCCGTTTCCTTTGTGTATCTATTGCTTTGGTCCTACCTACAGGATACTCATAGATTCATGCACTGCACATGCAGCAAGGATCTTCTACAAAATGTTAAATGTAGGTAGATATGTGTGTCTGTGTATGTATGTATGTTTTTTGAAGGAAAACAAAATTATTCATACCAATTCTCGGAAGCTTTTAAGTCCCATTAACTTTAAACGCCAGAGGCATTAAATGAGTATAGTTGCATCTTTTGCATATTAACATGTGCTGTGCATAATACTGTAATACAAATCTCCATTAAGTGGATCCAACTGCAAAGTACATAACAGACTGGTCCAGTCTTTCCTGAGGCAATTGTTCCCCACAGTTCTTTATAATATGTAAATAGTCTTAGGTCTTCTTTAACTCTATACGAGTTATCTACACTATATATAGGTTTTGTTTAAGTTGTTCAACTGGCACTAATGCCTATGCAAGCAGCTTTGAAAATATATCTATACGGGTATAGGTCCATATTTGCTCTGACGTCTTCTTGACTTCCTGAATTCTGAGAAGGACTTGATTTCAAAATTTTAGAAATATACAATTTGCATATGTTTTACATATGTAAAATGTATTATAATATTTTGTATATTTCGGAAAGCGTTGCTGTGTTTAGGCTGAGGCTGAGAATTGTTTGAAGATACAAATTGAAGTGACACTATAAACTGCTATTAGCAAATACCTATGCATTTTCAATAAATCTGAAGGAAATTAAGTGAAACTATCTTAAATAGTAAAAAAGGTTCGTATTCAATAATTTGCTCACATAAATCCTAAGAAACCCTTCTTATGATTGTCCAAAATATTAAATTCGATTTTTGAATAAGTTTAGTTTATAAAGACAATCTGATTTTATCAATTGAAATTAGTTCTATACTGAAATTATAAAACTGAAATATGTCATCAATATTAATCCAAAAGTATTGTTTCAAATGCTATCTTATAAGGGCATACAACAATTACAATTATCTATTATCTTAAATTTTATAATTTAATATACTACCGGCAAATTTATTGACAAAGTTCAGGACTAAGATGTCTGTTTAATAAAATAAAGTTCTTAAGAATAAATTATTACTTTTATAGCAGACGGTATTATTTTTGGACACAGTTTTTAAATAAATTGTATAATCCGCTTTATACTAATTTCATAAGTGTATTTTTATGTCAATGTTGTGCATTTGCGATTTGCATTTTGGTCATTGTGGTGTTTGTTCTATCTAGCTACTTGTTATTATTCTACTTTGTAAATAATTGTTTATAATCGATTCTCTACTTCTTTGACATTATTCAATTTTTCATTAATTATTATTATTCGACTTTTTGATTTCATTAAATAAACATCTTATAGTTTTAGTTTGTTCATTAAGTTCTTTGTTTTCTTTAAATATACAATAATTTGGCGACGAGAGAAAAAATGGATTCCAAGCAATTGCATCAAATTTTACAAGCTTTTCAGGATCAACAGAAGGTGATAACTGACCTTGTTGCACAATTGCAAATACCTTCAGGTCAGGTCATTCAAATATTCAATCTTTTAAAAATTACGACGCCGAAAAAGAAAAATTTTCAAATTATCTAGAACGTTTCGAAAATTACTGCAGCATGAAAAATGTTGCAGACGAAGCCAAAAAAGCACAACTTCTATGCTTTTCTATTGGATCACAACATTACAATAACCTAGCTGCATTTCTAATGTAAAGAACCTAAATCTAATGTAAAGAACCTAAATCTTAAGGACCTAATCGAAAACTTCAAAAAGATGCTAATTCCAAAGAAGAATGTGGTGGTTTCTCAACATTATTTTCTTAATGTTTTTCAAAAGGACAATCAAAATATCACTGATTTTGTGTCCTCGCTACAAAAAAACATTTTTGAATGTGAATTCAACGTGACATGTGAATGCTAAAAATCTGTTTCCGTGTCTGAAATTTTTCTACGTGCTCAATTTATTCGTGGTCTGAGAGATGATTGGCTACGTGAACAAGTTTTACAGTCTGAAAATATTACATTCGATGAAATTCTACTCAAAGCAACGGCTCTTGAAGCTTCAAAAATCGAAAGCAAGGAACTGCGACAAATTTCAACAATTTCCAGCTCACACACTGACATCAACAAAATTTCAAACTCAAGAGGCAAGACTACTGCAAAAAATCATTCGAATTCCATGTGTTCTTCAAACAACAGCCCAAAGTCATACGGTCATTCCAGTTCAAAACATCAATTTATCAACTACAAGAACCTGGGTATAGAAAACTGCTGCTTAAGATGTGGACGAAACAATCACAAGGTTTCCTCATGCCATATCAACAAATCACAACTCAAGTGTAACTCTTGCAAAAGAGAAGGTCATGTTTCAAAGGTATGTCTTTCAACACTTTTATCTAAAAATAAAAATTCCAGCAAATATTCTACGAACGCTGTTGATGTCCAAGATTGTGCCAAAGATTCAGCTAACATTATGTACTCTACAAGTTAGAATTAATTGAAGACGAAATAGTGGATTTATTCGAAATCAACAATTGCGACAAATACCTCATTGATGTGACTCTCAACAAAAAGACTCAAAAATTCGAAGTAGATTCAGGTGCAAAATACTCACTTTTAGCCGAAAATGGTTTTCGCTATCTAAATTTAAACCTACCTTTGACCAAATCCCATGTTGCTTTTCGATCATACTCAGGAAATATTATCAAACCATTAGGAAGGCTTTCGCTTAATGTTGCTTACGGAGGAAAAGAGATGATTGGTGAGTTACATATTGTTCCAGATGGTCATGATGCTCTTCTAGGAAGACAATGGATTAGAGGTCTAGGTATCGAACTCAAGACAATTGATTCAAATATGTTAAACCCGTCAACCGTCAACTCAATCGATGACATTCTCAAACCATTTTCTGCAATACAACCGACACAAAGTCGGTTGTGTTCCAGATTTTCAAGTTTCTCTTCAACTCAAAGATGGTGCCAAACCAATTTTTACCAGAGAAAGAAACGTGCCCTATGCTCTACAAGAACGAGTCGACAAAGAACTTAATTCACTTGAAGAAGATGGAATTATTACGTTAGTTTCTGCAAGTGACTGGGGTTCTCCTCTGTTGGTGATACCAAAACCTGGATGGTGGAGTACGTCTCTATATGGACTACAAGTGTGGTGTTAATGAACGACAAGTACAAGCTAACCATCCGATTCGACGAATTGATGACGTTCTACACAGCCTACGGAACTCTCAATATTTTTGCAAGTTAGACCTGTACAAAGCTTACCTACATTTGGAAGTCGACGAAGAGAGTAGAAAAATTCAAACCATATCAACACATTGAGGCACTTACCGCATGAACCGTCTTAGTTTTGGAATCAAGACCGCACCTTCAGATTTCAACCGAATACTATGTCAAATTCTCAAAGAACTTCAAGGAGTTGAAGCTTATTTCGATGACATAATTGTCCACGGTCCATCACGAAACGAATGTCTTCAAAACCTTGTTGCATGTCTACACAAGCTCACTAAATACGACCTCCATATCAATATGAAAAAATGTTCATTCTTACCACAAAAAATAAGTTATTTGGGACATGTAATTGAATTCAACAAAATAAGTAAATCTCCAGAAAAAGTACGTGCTATACAAGATATGCATTCTCCTTCGAATCCTGATGATGTAAAAAAGTTTCTTGGCCTTGTTACATATTACTCTCGATTTATCCCAGATTTTTCAACTATGTCACATCCTCTGCGCTGTCTTCTCCAGAATTGACAAAAATGGTACTGGTCTTCAAAATGTGAGTCAGGGTTCATCAAACTTAAAGCCGAACTATGCAGCGACCGAGTCCTCATGCCTTTTGATCCTACCTTGCCTGTTGTTCTAACAACTGATGCCAGTCCTCATGGACTAGCTGCCGTATTGAGTCATACTTTAACTGGAATTGAAAAACCCATAGCTTACGCTTCACGTTCTCTGACGAAATCCGAACAAAATTATAGCCAGCTGGACCGCGAAGCCCTTGCTATTATTTTTGGGGTTACTCATTTTAACAAATATCTATTCGGCAGACATTTCCTACTTGTAACAGACAATCAGCCCTTGTCAAGAATTCTTCATCCACATAAAGCATTGCCTCAAATGACTTCAGCTCGACTTCTCAGATACGCTTCATTTCTATCCGGATTCAATTATTTTGTTCAATTCAAACCAGGCGAAAGTAACCAGAATGTCGATTGCTTATCTCGAGCTCCAGTACAATACCTTAAATTCACAGCTGATCAATCAATTGGTGAAAAAGTCGATGTGTTATACAATGAAACAATTTTACAGATTTCAAGCAAAGAAGTTACTGCTCAAATCATCGAAGAAAAGACTAAAGAGGATTCTGATCTTCAGAAAATGATCATCGACCTGAAAACCAATTCAACCGATTCCGAGTTTACACTCAAAGATGGTATCATATTTCGGAAAGATAGAATTCTAATTCCACATTCTTTACGCTCAAAAATTCTGACAGAACTTCACGAAACGCACTTGGGTATCACTAAGATGAAACAACTTGCCCGTCGATATGTATATTGGAACAATATTGACAAGGACATCGAGCGGTTGGTAAGAAACTGCGACTATTGTGCAATCAACAGATCTAATCCACCGAAAGCTCCAGTGCATCCTTGGGATACACCTCAAGAAAATTGGGAACGAGTTCACATCGATTACGCTGGACCTTTCCAAAATTTCTACTTCCTCGTTTGTATTGATGTAAAATCAAAATGGGCAGAAATCAGAGTAATCAAAGATGTTCCAACTAGCTCAAGTACCATACAATTACTTCAACATATTTTCTCAACTCATGGATATCCTCAAGTTATGGTATCCGATAATGCTTCAATTTTTCAAAGCGATGAATTTCATTCATTTTGTTCAAACCATGGTATTTTCCAAAAGTTTATTGCTCCTGAACATCCTGCAACAAATGGACTTGCCGAAAGAAATGTACAAACGCTTAAACACAGATTAAAAGCTCTCTCAAATGATCGAACACCAATACATACAAAAATACAAAACATACTTTTACGATACCATGCTACACCCCTCGCCTGTGGAAAATCACCAGCTGAACTCTACCTGAGCAGAAAACTAAGAATACGAATTGATGCTATTTTTCCATATTATCCAAAACCTTCCGAATTGGAATGCAAACAATCCCGTTCATTGCAAGTGGGGGAGAAAGTTCAAGTCAAAATTCTTAATAAATGGCAATTTGGAGAAATCAAAACTAAATTGGGAAAGCGTCATTACCTCGTTACTCTTGACTCTGGTCGCACAGTCAAACGACATATTAACCAACTTCTAACAACTTTGGTCAAAAAGAAATCCTTTTTATGTGGAGTCAAAGTTTTAACATTCCAAGACCAAGTAATATTTATCCTGGTTCCATTATCTCCGTTCATCCTCAAGATAATCCAGCTCAAGAAATTCCTGCTAATTCTTCAGCATTAATCAGTCATAAACCTCCAGTTCAACAAGAAGTTAGAAGATCAACCAGAGAAAGACACCCTCCAGTCCGTTTTGTTGATAGTGTTCTTTCCTAAATATCCTTTACTAAGTAGGGGAGACTGTGGTGTTCGTTCTATCTAGCTACTTGTTATTATTCTACTTTGTAAATAATTGTTTATAATCGATTCTCTACTTCTTTGACATTATTCAATTTTTCATTAATTATGATTATTCGACTTTTTGATTTCATTAAATAAACATCTTATAGTTTTAGTTTGTTCATTAGTTCTTTGTTTTCTTTAAATATACAATAGTCATGGTACGCATTTTCCACAGCTCAACATCAAAAAATTAACTTGGAATTCTCCAGAACAATCTAACGTCTACCAAATTGACAATATTGCGTTTGGCGCTAGAAACGCTCATATATGTATTTCATCATCATGTATGCATCATCATTTCCGAATTTTACAAGGAGCTGACATCTACTCGGACCACTACGTCATTGTAGCCAAGGGTTTCCAGACATAAGGCAAAACAGGGAGATGCTGGGAAAAAAATACAACGTCAAGTATCCTCTTCTGATATTCTTTGCCTCTAACACAACGTATCGAGAACCAGTGCAACATTGCAAAGGTGCAATCAAGTAAAGCCGCGTCTGACGTGCTGGGTTTCAAACAGCCACCAACAAAAAACCCTAGGAATTTCGGTACAATCAACAAAAGGCACGTAAAGCAGAGCTGCAAGGAAGGCCCTGAGCTGCTCACAAGCTACTTGATTAGAAGATAAGAGATGGAACACCGACTTCTCAGAAGGAAAAAGAGAAAACATGAAAAGCGTGTGGTACAAGATGTTGAGAGGTTCAGAAGCAGAAATGAAGTTCGAAAGTTTTATAAGTAGTTGAAACGAAATTTACAAGTATATAAACCTTAAACCGAAGGGTGCAAAGACGAAAGTAGAAACATACTAGTCAATGCTGAGGATAAAGACGGACAGGCAGATTGTACAACAGCGATTACGAACCGAATTCCGCTGTCAGACAGGATGATCCATGCCATGTAGACTACAAAAGCCAACAATAACGTATTGTTTACCCGGTTCTAAAAATAGGAGACCTTCTAAACTGCACCAACTAAATAGGAATCAGTCTCCTGAACATCCCAATATGTGAGCGTCTAAGGCCCATCGTCAACAACCTCATTGGTCCGTATCAATGTGGCTTTAGATTAGGAAAGTCCATAGTAGAATCAAATATTCACATTATCTTTTTATCGGTCTTAAGAACGAATATGTCAACATCTACACTGACGAAATGTATAGAACCTTGTTTAGTTTTGACATTCCCGCCAAACTGTTTCGTTTTTGCATAAAGGTTGGAAACAACTTAACAGAACCATTCGGTGTCCAAAAAAGGCTTTAGACAAGGTGATGCGCTGTCGTGCGATTTCTTTCACATCGTCCTTGAAAGAATAGTGCAGAGCGCCCATGTCAACACTAGAAACACAATTTTTAAAAAGTCTGTTTAATTGCTGGCATATGCTGCTGACATTGACATAGCGGGAAGAACTCAGCGTGAAATGGGGCTTTGTGAGTATTAAGGCAAAGGTGGCAAAATGAGTTTTTCGGCTAATTAGAGCAAAACAAATTACATGCTGTCATCAAGAAAGGGTCTACAATACCGACTACTCGGTTTAAACGTCACCATCGACGAACGTAACTTTGAGGTAGTTAATGACTTTGTCTATCTAAGCTCCGCTATGAAGGCAGAAAATAACATCAGCGCTGAGATCAAACGAACAAATACATTTGCTAACCGCTGTTTTTTTGGGTTGAGAAAGCCCTCTGTCGAGCAACCAAAGTGTAGCTATAGAAGACCCCGTCCAGCTATACGGTGTAGAAGCATGGACTATGACAAAAGTGGATGAAAGCACCTAGTGTTGTTTTGAGAGAGAAGTTCTTCGTGTCATCTACAGTCCCTTACGCATAGAAGGTAAGTGGAGCATAATTGTTCTTTATGTTTTGATTATCAAAATGGGGGGAAAACATTAATTATGTTTTCTGCAAAGTATTACACATTCTTGATGTGCGGCTGAAAAAAGAATTTATTTGTAAATAAGCTCAAAAAAAAACTGAATACGGCTGAACCGTTTGAGAATTGAATGGTGTGAAAAGTTAATTAATTGAAGCGAGCTGTGGGGTACACTAAGATTATTATTATGTCTTAAAACCAAATTATTCAACTTATTTTTAACGATCCAAAAGCTAATTTTGAAAACTCGTATAATGAAAAACAGTTTTGTTTATACCAAAAGCAAGCGATTTTGATAAGAAAGCTTGATACTAAACTTTTTAAAATGATTTTTAAATATGTAATAGATGCAATAAACTCACTTAGACCTATTCTTACGAAAGCTTCAATGCTATCATTTAGAAGGTTTAGTTCTGCAAGATATATCTTACGCTAGTTTTTGCAATTTCCATATCTTTCAGAAAAAAACTGCCTAAAAAGTACTTATGCACCCCCTAATACCTTTACCAGTTTTCAATTGAGAAATATTTCAGAGACTGGTATGTAACCAACACTGATGGCTTTCCTTTGGTCTATAGTACCTAAAGCTTGATGGTTAGTGGTAGTGCGTTATACTGTATCAGAGGTCTTGGGTTCAATCCTTGCCTGTGCTACCTAACATTTTTTTCAAGGTTACTGCAAATCTTCAATGAATAATTTTTGTCATGAAAAGTGTTTTTCAAATAAGCTGTTCAGATTCCCCTCCATCCCTGACTTTACTTACACACAGAAATGGCAAAGAATTGTAATTCACTCGACCCTGGTTCTGAACAAGGTGATAAGCCACCTAAACTTTATTATGTTAAGGTATTTGGTATCTCAGCTCAGCTGATTCTTGACATTTTTTCGACGATAACAAGATTTCCCGAACGTACAGACTTCTCTTTAAAAACCATGGACTTATATTCTAGGGACCTTGAAACAAGAAATGTAAAAAAAAGGAATTCGACAAATACCGATAACAATTATTTTCAATAGGATTATTTCCATTATTTTATTAACATTACAGTAATTTTTTTTACTTTTCCAACTTTTTAGATATATCATATTATAGATTATAGGTATTATTGTTAACTTCCCATAGGAAGTTATTGTAATGGGTCCGATTTGTCAAATTGAAAATTTTGACATTTCTCGACGTTTCAAGGCCCCTAGAGTCGAAATAAAAGATTTTTAGAAATATGTCTGTGCGTGCGTGAGTACGTACGTTCGTCCATAGCTCAAGAACCAGAATAGATATCGACTTCAAATAAATTTTGTTATACAGATAATAAGGCAGAAAGATGCAGAAAGGGCTCTCAAGAAAATTGCGTGGGTGGTTTTTTTACCATAGCAGTTTAAAAAAAGGTGAACATTTTGGTTAACCTTAAATATTTCATGAACCAATGACGCTAGAGACTTGAATTAAATTTTATATTATATATTGTAACAGATACAAAAGAAGTATATTTTTGGAAAAAAATCCAATTAATGGTTTGTTTTATAAATCAAAAAAACTGAAAAAAAAAATTTCACCTCGAAAATTTTACGACTAAAATATGATTTCATCTCCAAAACAATTTTGTGCAACGAAGAATAATGTTTTTGTCATCTGATAAAATTTTGAGAAAAATTCAATTGACAGTTTTTTTATAAAAAATTAAAACCTAAAAAAAAAATTTTACTCAAAGTTGGTAAAAATTTAATTTCGACTCAAATATCTTTTCCAAAACTTGAGATTGTGGCTTCAAACTTATTTTATCTTATAAGAAATATTATTCTCAACATTCGGAAAAATTTTGAGAAAAATCGAATTGACAGTTTTTTTACAAAAAATAAAAACCCAAAAAAAATTTATAAAAGGTGGTAAAAATTGATTTTCGTCTCAAATATCTTTTCAAAACTTTGCGATATTGGCTTTAAACTACTTTTATCTTTCAAAAAACATTGTTGGTAACATTCAGTAAAATTTTGAAAAAAATCGAATTGACAGTTTTTTTTACAAAAAATTAAAAACCTAGAAAAAAATTTAACAAAAGTTGGTAAATATTGATTTTTAACTCAAATATCTTTTCAAAAATTTGATATAATGGCTTCTAACTAATTTTAGCTTATAAAAAATATTGTTTTTAACATCCGGAAAAATTTTGAGAAAAATCGAATTGACAGTTTTTTTACAAAAAAATAAAAACCTAAAAAAAATGTATAAAAGGGAGTAAAAATTGATTTTCGACTCAAATATCTTTTCAAAACTTTGTGATATTGGCCTTAAACTACTTTTATCTATCAAAAAACATTGTTGTCAACATTCAGTAAAATTTTGAAAAAAATCGAAGTGACAGTTTTTTTACAAAAAATTAAAAACCAAAAAAAAAAATTAACAAAAGTTGGTAAAAATTGATTTTCGACTCAAATATCTTTTCAAAACTTTGAAATATTAGCTTTAAACTACTTTTATCTTTCAAAATATATTGTTTTCAACATTCAGTAAAATTTTGAAAAAAATCGAATTGACAGTTTTTTTACAAAAAATTAAAAACCTAAAAAAAAACAATACTAAAACTTGGTAAAAATTTACTTTCGACTAAAATAGCTTTTCAAAAATTAAAAATATTGGCTACAAACTTATTTTATTTTACAGAAAATATTATTTTCGATATTCATTGAAATAAAATCTACAAAAAATAGTACGCAAATTTGGTAAAAATTGATACATATACACAAACTTTTAAGCAAGACAAGTCGACAGACGGGATGGGAAGTTATCAGTGTGGGTCGCATCTCAGCCTCTTTTTATTTTTTCTCAGATTATTTCAATTTCATGGATATTAAAAACATTTTTGTCCACGTTTTTTTTTGTAATATAAAAATTCTGACTATTTATTAGAGACACCCTTTATTCTCAATGACTTAAAAGAATGCAACAATCTATTTCAATAACTCTAATGGTCAAAATTATTAAAATTCCTATCTTTATTATGAACCCAAGATTGGATGTTTTTAAGCCTCATAAGGCTACAAGCTCACTTTAAGAGAAATTAGACAAACCTAATATTTCCCTTCTTACGAAACGAAACAATTTACATAACTAAATTTTAATGAAATTCCAAAAAGAATATGATACCCGGATCTTGTCTGCCATTTTTTCGTCCTTCTTTTATCCTTCTTCTTCTTGCCTCGTTTTTGTGTTGAATTATACTGAGTTAACGCAGACAGAAAATATCGTGTAACAGCATCCTCAGTTTTTGGCCATTATGTGTTTTATCTTGTATATGTTAGTGTTGGCCGCCTTGTGTAGCAAATTTAAGTGTTCTCCATTTTTTCTGCTTCAGAGTGCTCAATAAAATGTGATCCCATAATTTAGCTCTAGGCCATAGAGTGAGTGTACGAATCACTTAGTAGTAGGTAGAGGTTTATAAGGACTATCATCAGGAGCAGAGTGTGAGAGAGAGAGAGATGAGGAAGGGAGATAGAGAGTGTATATGTGGGTTGAAGTGAACATAATTCCTTTGATTACTTCCCATTCTTTATGGGTCGAAAGAAATGATTCCTTCCTTCAGGTTCTTTTCGTTCAATGGCCCCAGCCAGTCAACCATGTTAGTGTACTGTATAGCTCCCTCCCCCAGACAGCCTTGATAAGAGTCTCGATGAAACACATTCTCGTGATGAATAAACGAGAACCTTTAATATTTTGGCATTAATTTTGCAAACATAAAGGAGATAAAAATCCATTGGAAATCAATACCGGTTTGGTTCCGGTTCCTGTGTCTGTCGGTGCGAATGGAATGTTGTATATATTATGATGTAAAGGATAAATCAAAGCTAGATAAATTGAAGACCACCAGAGGGTTTGTTTTCTATTATCCTCCTCAAGCAATACCTAATAATAATTTAGGGATATTGGAATTGTAATTCAAAGCAGGCCTTACATTTCTTTATTCTATAATGATAAATTAAATTTTATTAAATTAAAGCTTTCGGGGTTTCAATAAATGTTTTTATATAATATATAGATACCTTCCTATCCATGCTTTGACTTTATGCCACATGAATCATTTATGCGTAAGCTCATAAATAAATGGCTCGAAAAATATTCATAAGCGTTTTGTATATCCTCAATTATGGGATGTTGTGAAAAAGAAATATTGCATAGAATGATGAAGACCTTTGGTAAGAATATTAGTGTGAAGAATTTATATTTCATAAGGTATTTTCTGTTAAGGCATTTTACTTTAATATAATTATGATACTAAGTAAGAATTTAGGGAGAAGATTATTTCCTAATTCTTAAAGAGATTTATGTGTATATCATTTTAAAATAAGGAGTTACATGTTTTAATTGAGTTAAATGAAGATTTAAATTAATTTTTTTTATATTATTTGAGTGCTCGAACTGTCAAAGTTAAAATAAAAATGTATGTCAAAATATTTTCTTTTAATCAGTCACTAAAGAAAAAACATCACTTTAAGTTACAGCATCGAGCAACACGTGAAAATGATAAACCTTAGGTATCAGAATGGGTTGAAAGTTGATCCCATTTATGGTCGAAAAATCATCCTTTTTTGGATGAATGGATTTTAGGCGATACCAATCCATGCGGGATTTTGGGCTGGAGTCGTCATCAGTCCGTACTTCTTCGAAAACGATGCTGGTCTAGCCAGCTCATCACCGTCAACGGCGGCGATTGCTATTTGTCGATGATAACCAACTGGTGGTCACACTATTCCGTCTGTCAATTTGTCTTGCTTAAAACTTTAACAAAAAAATATTCAAAACAGTGTTCTGTGTGAGATAAATAATTTAAAAATATCTTTCTTTCTTCTCCTAATAATTGCGTCGAAAACCATTTCCAAAAAGTTGTCAAAAATTACAAATTACCAAAAATATTTTGCATATTATGAAATAGTTTGATTTCAAAATAAATTTTTGTTAACCAGATTTTTAGTCGACAACCAATTTTTACCAATTTTAGTTGCATGTATCTAAAAAGTTTTTATTTCTTATAAAAGCAAACCATTTGAAGTCAATATCTTCTATGGTTCACGAGATATCGAGAACCGAACATCAAGTTTCAACAAATTTGATTTTATTTTTTTATGAAAAAACTGAGTGTTGGACTTTTATAAAAAAAAATTACTGAATGTCGAAAACAATATTTTCTGTAAGACAAAATTAGTTTGAAGCCAACATTTTTAAATTTTTAAAAGATATTTGAGTTGAAATTAAATGTTTACCAAGTTTTAATATTATTTTTTGTAAACAAAACTGTCAATTCGATTTTTCTCAAAATTAAATAATAATATTAAGAACTTTATTCTTCGTTGCACACAAATATTTTGGAGATACAATTATTTTTTGTTCGTAAAGTTTTCGAGGTTACAAATAATATTATTAACTTCCCATAAGAAGTTATTGTAAACGGGCCGATTTGTCGAATTGAAAATGTTGACATTTCTCGACTTTTCAAGTCCCCTAGAGTCGAAAAAAAGATTTTTAGAGAGATTCCTGTGCGTGCGTGTGTACCGTACGTCCGAAGTTTTTTTCGTCGTCCATAGCTCAAAAACCAGTAGAGATATCGACTTCAAATAAATTTTGTTATACAGATAATAATGCAGAAAGATGCAGAAAGGACAAAGCAAAGTTCTCACGAACCAAGTAAGCTAGGGACTTGAATTAAATTATAAATATAAAATCCACACCAAACGGTAACTTTTTGAGGATGCATTATCACCTGGTGAACCCCTCGTGGGTTGGTGTCGTCCCATATACGGCAATTTTGCTTGTTAACACAGCCATTCATCCAAACAAGCGTCTTGTCACCCATTTAGCGAACTAACGAAGTTGTCTAAGGTCATGAATTTTGAGCTCCTAGGTCAGTTGGATCTTGTACGGATGCAGGCCCAAGTCCCGACGCAAAATTTGAGAAGTTTAGGTCTGCGATAGGCCGAGTTCTTGTGCACGGCGAGGAATAGACTGCCTCGGGTTCTGCTGTACATTTTCACGGACCGCGGCAATGTTCTCAGCCGATCTTGCGTTCCTTGAACGTAAGGGTGTTGGCCACCAAACGTTGAAGGGTCGCCTGTGAAGGGCCACCTCGTCTACCGTAAAATGAACGCAATGCGCGCAACGTTTGCGTTAATAAACACTCATTTTGTTAATAAAGTTTGTTATCATTCGAACCTGCTGTTCAATCATGTAACTTGCCATGATAATTTGGCATAAACAACTTAATAATAAATAAAAGGTTTGACAGAAGTCACCAAAACAAAATGGCCACCACGTGGCGCCAATTGAAAACCCTTTATAATACTTAAACACGATGACTATCCAATAAATTTTACTTATTCTAAAGAAAACTAAGTTAGTACTACAGAAATTTATAACGCAATTGCTAACAGCAATCTTTCATTGACATTTCTGTAAAAATAGATGAGAATTTCTTTCTATACTTGTGAGACTGTCCTGAGACTACCTTTAATAATGTTCAAATGACGTTTAGACAAAATCTTGTATTACTTGGCATTACTTAAAGATCTCTTCCAGATGGAATTTCTTTAAATGTCTTAAAAAATTTTTTAGTCACTAGTGGCATCTCCCCTAAGCTCAGGTAAATTCCCAACTATACGGAGGAAGGCATTTATTACACCAGTCTTTAAAAAGGGTAACACGTCTAACAATAGTAATCACATAACAATCTCTAAACTGTCCTGTATTTTAAATTAAGTTAAATTTAGAAGTTTTTTCTCTTTCACTATCAAATCAGGAGTTCCCCAGGGTAGTTATTTAGGACCTCTCTTCTTTATCTTAGCTAACAATAATGTACACCTTTGTTCGATACAGTCAAATTTATACATTTATAAATCTGTTCGATGCAATTTCATACGTTTCGCATTCTTCAAATGCAGATTATATCGCAAAGGGAGGTTTATAATGATATTGTCTTTATTCATCAACTTTTAACTGGTGTAGTTAGTTTATTAAATTATATACGATTAAACTACCACGAAGAGCAGTTAAAAATGCACCCTTTGATTCCAAAAACTTGGAATCAGCTATTAAGTATTTGAAATTACTACTCAGGTTTTTTGATACAAACTTTTTTGTAGAAGTACTTTTAGTTGGTATTCTCAAGTACCTGCACTTAACTTAAATAAAAGTACTAGCAATGGTACTGGTACTTTTACACGATACAGTAGTTAAATAAATAATATATTGGTAACTCTTTTTTCTAATTATTAATTAAATTTGATAAATTATTTTCTGAACCTTTTAAAATCTCTTTTTTGGTAAGTGCTCTTTTTTTAAATGTTAAATTTACAAAAAATCCCCTCGAACTATTTGAGCTCATAATTTCTGAATTCTGAAATAGAAAAGTAGGGCACATAATTATTTGATTTATATTTTGAAAAAATGATATTTATGCTACTTCAAGTGAGGGAGATTTGTTAATGTTTTTATGTTTTTTGGTGGTGCTGATTACTTTATTATTATTTGAAATTGTAAAATTCCTTTGCCACCGCACTACCACCCCCACCACCACCGCCTACACCGCATTTCAAAGTCATTTCACCCTAAATGGATCTATTTATTATAAAACAAAAATAATAGTCTCTCACAGATTAAAACATTTCAACAATAATTAAAACTCATAAATTCTGTTCATAAACTTTGTGGTTATGGTTTTTTGTATAATTATTTTTTTTTTGGAATGTTTGTTTAACTGTTTGCGTGAATATGTGGTCAACCAAAATAACGTAACTTAGGTATGATTATGATGATAATTATCAAAATATTTAATTGAGAAGAAGTATTCTAATGGTATAAATATTTGATAAAATAAAAACAAAGTAAAATAAAATGATGTGTCTCGAGAATTATTATAAAGCCTGACATAACGACCTAAAATGTTTGTCTTTAATTTATTTATTATTTTTATGGGTAAAATATCTCACATAACAGAATATTAACTTTAAACTTTTGTTTATTTCACACAAAATATTGTTGGAAAATAGATTAGATGAATTCCTTACTTATAAAAGTTATGCATTTTTTTTTTTATTTAAAAGTGGACGTTACATTTTATAATAAAATGATAATAATTACTTATTAAGGTGGTGCTAACAGTCCTGTGTGAACTAGTGCCTCACTCAACAAACTTTTCCATCTAGCTCAATCCCTAGCAAGATGTTTCCAGTTGCGCATTTCAAGTTGGGTAAGTTGACTTTCACCTGATGCGCGGAGCATTTGTTTCCATAAACTTTACGTGACCCCGAGACGTCTTAGTTGTTAGACTTTTATCCTTCTGGCTAAGTCGACGTTGCTATAAAGCCCGTGCAGCTCGTAGGTACCGTATATCACATTTCTAATAATTTTTCTCTCGATACGACCCAAGGTCCAAGCATCTGCACCGTATAGCAGGAAGTTGATTATTAGAGACTTGTATAGCGACACTTCAGTTGCTCGAGAGAGGAATTTACAGCTCAATTGCTTTCTTAGCCCAAAGAAACAGCGGTTAGCAAAAGTAATTTTTAGTTTGATCTCAGCGCTAGTGTTGTTTTCTGTCTTCGTAGCAGAGCCTATTTAGATGTGATTTTTCTTGATGACAGCTTGTTCTTTGTATTGCCCTGATTAACAGCTAAACCCTTTTTTGCCACACCTGTTTCAATAGTAAAAAAGCCCCACTGACATCACGCTGAGTTCTTCCGATTATGTCAATATCATCAGCATGTTCGAGTAATTGGACATATTTTTTGAAAATTGTGCCTTTAGTGTTGACGTGAAAGCTCTGCACTATTCCTTCAAGTACAATGTTTAGGATCTTACATGACAGAGAATCACATACATAATGTATGTAAAGGAGTATTTTTTAAAAGCTATAGGAAAGTTTTTCAAAAAAAAACACATACAATTCAAAAAAATTCATGAAATCTTTATTTGAATCAATAGTATGGTCTATATAATTTAATGTTTGAAGATTATTTCATGCAAATGTTGACCTTGACTGCGCCTCAAATAGTCCAATTTTAGCATACTCTCCAACATTTCGGCCGGCATCTCACGATTGAAGCGGGCTTGTCTGTATAGACATGAGCTTTAACATAGCCCCACAAAAAATAGTCTAAAGGCGTTAAATCGCACGATCTAGGCGGCCAATTGGCCTGTCCCGAACGTGAAATAAAATGTTCACCGAACTCGCCTCTCAATAAGTCCATTGTTGCGCGTGTTGTATGGTATGTGGCACCGTCTTGTTGAAACCACATGTCATGCAAGTCAAGCTTTTGCATTTTGGGCAAAAAAAAGTTGTATATCATCTCACGGTAGCGCTCACCATTCACAGTTACGTTACGATTCGCATCATCTTTGAAGAAATACGGTCCAATTATGCCACCAGCCCATAAACCGCACTAATAATAAAATTCAATAATTTTCAAGCGTTGTTCGTTTGTAAGACGATTCATGGTTAAATTATAGACCAAACTGAAGATGTTTGACAATGAAACAAAACACTAAACATGCGTCAGCGGTTTAAACCAGTATTTCCAAAAAGATAATAGCTAAAAAAATTACATAGGAAGTTATTGTAATGGGTCCGATTTGTCGAATTGAAAATTTTGACATTTCTCGCCATGTCAAGGTCCCTAGAGTCGAAATAAAAGATTTTTAGCGAGATATCTGTGCGACGTTTTTTGGTCGTCCATGGCTCAAGAACCAGAAGAAATATCGACTTCAAATAATTTTTTTTATATAGATAATAATACAGAAAGATGCAGAAAGGGCTCTCAAGAACCAATAACGCTAGAGACTTGAATTAAATTTTATATTATATATTGTAACGTGATACCAAACAAATATATTTTTGGAAAAAAATCAAACTGACGGTTTTTTATATAAATCAAAAAAAAAATATTTGTCAGCTCGAAAATTTTACGATTAGAAGATAATTTCATCTCTAAAACAATTTTGTGCAACGCAAAATAACGTTTTCAATATCTCGTAAAATTTTGAGCAAAATGGAATTGACAATTTTTTGATACAAAATAAAAACTTAAAAAAACATAACTCAAAGTTGGTAAAAATTGAATTTCGACTAAATTATCTTTTCAAAAATTTGAGATTATGGCTTCAAACTAATTTAAGCATATAAAAAATATTGTTTTCAACATTCGGACAAATTTTGAGAAAAATCGAACCGACAGCTTTTTTACAAAAAATAAAAACCTAAAAGAAATGAATAAAAGTTGGTAAAAATTGATTTTCAACTCAAATAACTTTTCAAAACTTTGAGATATTGGCTTTAAAATGATTTTGTCTTATGAGAAATATTGTTTTCAACATTTAGTCAAATTTTGAGAATAATGAATTGACAGTTTTTTTTTATAAAAAATAAAAACCTAAGAAAACATAACTCAAAGTTGGTAAAAATAGAATTTCGGCTTAAATATCTTTTTAGAACTTTGAGATTATGGCTTCCAACTAATCTTAGCTTATAAGAAATATTGTTTTCGACATTCGGTAAAATTTTGAGAAAAATCAAATTGAGATTTTTTTAACAAAAAATAAATACTTAAGGGACGGATTACCAAAAGTTCGTAGAAATTGATTTTCGACTCAAATATATTTTCAAAAATTTTTGAGATATAGATAGGCTTCAAATTAATTTTATTTTTTAAAAAATATTGTTTTCAACATTCAATAATTTTTTTTTATAAAAATCTAACAGTCAGTTTTTTCATAAAAAAATAAAATCTACAAAAAATAGTACGCAAAATTGGTAAAAATGGATGTTCGGTTCTCGATATCTCGTGGATAATAGAAAACATTGACTTCAAATTAATTCCATTTATCCAATTTGTATTTGTTTATATAAGAAATAAAAACTTTTAAGAAATGCTACTAAAATTGGTAAAAATTCGTTAATGACTAAAAATCTCGTTAACAAAAATAGATTTTGAAATCAAACTATTTCATCATATGCAAAATATTGTTAGTTATTTTGAAATTTTTTAGAATAATTTAACTGATAACTTTTTCAACAAAACACGAAAACTTACAAACCTTTTGAGCAAGACAAATCAACAGACGGGGTGGGAAGTTATTAGTGTGGGTCGCATCCCAGCCTCTTATGCAAAAATTGTAACTCCAGTCTTTCAGTTTCTTATAAAATTGGGAAACCGCAATGAAACGGTTCACATTTTCGGATTTCTTTTGTTACATAAATGGTAAATTTTCTGAAGATAGGCTCTATGAGGCATAAAATTATGATTTTACGACTCTGGCTCAAAAAATGGTTCTTATCAATTCTGATGTATAATTGTTGTTAAAATATCTTTCTTCAGATAATTTGTAAAGGTTTAGATTCCTTGTATATTCCTCTGGAAGTTATGTTGATACTTTAGTTAAGTGGTGGTCGAATATTACCTAGTTTCTTATGTTACTTTCGGACAATGATAAAGAAAGATCATGAGATACCGCCAGCTGATTCCAATCCCCGAAGGGAAAAGCATTTAATTGTTGCTATTTGAACATGATTGATCTATGCAAACTCCTCACATTTCTCTTCATCACTCTTTTTAAGAGGACACAAGCGTCAATTGGTTTTTCTCAAAACCCACCTCTGTCTACCAACTCCTATTTTTTACTCCCTAGTGCCTAGTACCTAAACTGGAGATTGGGTTTCAACTCCATTAGAAGGTTGTAGCAAACGAGAAAGGCACCTCTCCTTTTATCTAGAAAGTAGGGGAGGAACTCCCAAGATGGAACCAACGTTGAACTACTTAGTGAAAACCTTATAGGACTTCTTCAAAATATTCTGAGCTCAAACCTGTAAGGAGTGCGGTATCTTTCACCATCCTTTGAGTTATACTAAGATAAGAACCCCTCGAGGTTACTTTCCGGCGAAGTTGCTAAGTAAAAGCAAGTCTCGGATACGGACGAATAAACTATTGGCGAACCAAGCAAACTAAATAGGGAGAACGAACTTCGGGTATGTTCGTAAAATGTTAGGTCCCTTATTAGACCACGTGCAACAGTGTGAGCGAGTGCACCACTACAATCCGCATCAAGGCCGAAATTGCCAACATAACCAACATAACCGAGGAGAAAGATGAAGACACCAAAGACGAGCTACTGATGAAGACAATACAATTTTCTAAGGAGATTTAAACGTCAAGCTAGCATGAGAAGACATTTTTGGTGGCCCAGCCTCCACGACACTACCTCCGACAACAGATTCAAGCTGATCGATGTCGCTGCAGAACAATATCTCGATATCCGCAAAGGGACATGGAAATCTTCTGATCCATCAACTTTCGACAAAATTGACCACATTGTGATCGACGCATAGCACCTCTCCAATATACGGGAAAAATTCCAAGGAGACAACATTGACTCGGACCACTACCTAGTTGTAGCCAAGGTACGGCTACGAATATCCCGATCCAAACCTTAAAATGGAAACACTGTTAGAAGATTCGAAGTTGGACCTCAACCAAATTGTTGTCTGAAACTGGAGACAGCTAGCTAGGGACCGATCTGTACGGAGACACTTGTTGGTTGAGGTCCAGGTCCGTCCTGGACTGTAGTGATACCTTAATTAAGTAAGAAACTACTCTGATTAACATTGACATGCAAAGCATATGTTGCTGGAAAAATGGTTAAGGGGACTAGGCGCTTCAAGAAATACATTTCGACAATTCCATTCCATAACAATAACAAGTATTGACTGTTGCGGTATAAGGTTAGTAAGTCTCCCTTTTTTAAGTAGATTAAGCTACATAAGTTATGAAAATTAATTTATAATAACATTGCGATATTTAACTGACGCTTTTAAGAAGTAGTAAAAACTTAAATAGCTTTAGCCATTAAAAACGTTGAGATTGAGAAAGCATATGCCGCTGCCAAGAAATTTTCTTCTGTACGTTTTGAATACTGGGCAGGTTCCAATGGAGTGCATGGTATTTTCCGATTTATCCATATTACACAATATACATATTCCATCTGTATCTCCTTGGCAGGGTCTTCCATTGATATTAAGGAGCCCGCAGCGAGCTTTAAAAATGATGGAAATCATATCACGTGAATTGGAGTCATCAAAGTAGTTCGGTATGCCAGAGTACATAAAGTTGCAATATTCATCATGAAATTGTGACTGTGTCACACTTACTGTAAATTCAGTCCGGTGTTTTTCTTTTAATTTCGGTAAGAGAATACTATGGCCATTCAATTAGGTTCATTTCAAAGGAAAAATCCTACGAACATCCATTAAAAAGATCCAACCATTCCTTAGTCCAGAAGATTTTCTCGTTTATAATGGCTTTCGATAAAATTTTGGGTAATCTATTACCTATTAGGAATATTTAGATTTCGTCTTATAAAAGAAAAATGTAGCTGGAGGGACGTTAGTAAACTCTTCGGTAAACCTGTTTCAATGTGCAGAGCATAGTTAGGCGTATTATCGGGCAGTAAAAAGCATCTTTTCATGAAGAAACGCTGCAATTTTTCGACTTATTGGTTGTTTTCGCGGTATACTCAAACTTGAGCACAGTACAACATAATAGCTTTTGAGGCGGCATTGTATATTTTGAACTTTGTTGAGTGTTGGACGGTATTGTCTCGCAGCAGTCTCGACCACGTTGCATTGATGGAATTGTTAGATGCTCCCAATCTGTTTGTTAGATGCTCATTCCAAGACATGTTGTAATTAAACACTACGCCAAGATATTTGTATTGATTATACACATTTATTTAAGAATTATTGTAAAACCATTTTTCGCACGCTGCTCTTCTTCGACCATTGCGAAACATTACTATTTCCGACTTATCAAAATTTATTTTAAGATTCCATTGAATGCAGTAAGTCTTAAAACCCTCAATTAGCTGTTGCAAATTGGATTATCTGACAACAGTAAAATATTGTCCGCATATAAGAGGGCGTCAATTTGAAGATCATCTAAAAGAATACCGATTGGAAGTTCCGCATGAAGATCATTTAAAAACAGATCATTTAAAAACAGAACGAAAAGAAAAGAGCTTAGCACACATGCTTGGCGAACACCTTTCTTAGTGGGGAAAAAGTCTTACAAACCGAACCATCCTAAACAGCTGCAGTAGTATCCTTATTAACCCTTTCGGTACGAGAGTGGGACAGAACAAAGAATATTTATATGTAAACGTACCACTCCCGTCCCGAAAGGATTAAGAGACTTTATAGTAGCCAGTATCTTCGAAGATATTCCCAGAGTCGAAAGCTTATAAATAAGAGCATTCCTGTCAATGCTATTTAAAGCAGCCTTAAGACCGATGAAAAAAGCACAGTTTCTTCTTTTTGCAGAGTTGAAGTTGAATTATGCATGAAAGATTATAAACTTGGTCCACAGTAGAATAGTTGGTTCTGTACGCAGCTTAAAATGCATTGATGATATTGCTTTTTTCTAACCAAGCTGACAATCTGTTTAAGAAATGAAAGTCCTCTATAGTTTGATACAACATTTGTATCTTCTTTCTTGAACAGTGCGGGTATATAATGGATTTTCTGAAAGATGATGGTAGCGTTGCAGTTTCAAGAATCTCATTGAATAAATTCTGTATTTCTACAATAAGAGATGTATACTTGCATTTTTATAAAATTCATACGGTATTCCATCAAAACCAGGAGTTTTCAGATTTTTTGATGAAGATATAGCAGAATATATCTCGTGCAAACTAATCTAACTCTGAAACATGTTGCTGAGGAAGAGCGTATGATATAGTAGATGAATCATTTGATTGCGAGAGTAAGCTTTCAAAATGCATTTTAAATTCAATTAATTTTAATGACGTTGTGGTTTTAATGGACTGTCCGCGTATTTACTTAGCAATCTTCCACCAATCTCTGGCTGAAGAAACAGATTCAAGACTTCTAGTAAGGCTAACGAAATAAGCTTGTTTTTTAGTTCTACATAAAATCCTATATTTTTTGTTGGAATCACAGTAGTTTTTACGACATATTTCCAGGTTTAGTTTTCTGAAGGTTTTAAGGTGTTTAAGAGCATTTTTCCTGGCCATAAAGCAAGCTAAATTAAAGCGAGATTTTTTTGGCTCAAACTTAACATTTTTTTGCATGGCAGCTCCGTTTGCTTCATAAATACAACTTTTGATTGGTTTGCAGCGTTCTTCAATTAAATCTGATGGTGGGCTACAAGTGACTCGAGTTTATTTTTATAAGCAACACCTCTTTGGTCATACCATTTTATTCTAGAGATACCTCTTTGGTTGGTATTTTCTGCTGTTTCTGAAGATTTTAAGGAACAAATTAATGGCATGTGGTCTGAGAAGGTTACATAATCTACACTAAAATCTTCAACCAAATTAGAGATTGCGTACGAAGGGCAACAGTAGTCAATCACTAAGGAACCTCTACTACTTACAAAAGTACATTAAAAAAAAATTGATTCCAAAGAATTGTTAAGTTCTTTAATTGAAAGTCTTGATAATTGTAAGGAAATAGCAAACATTACTATTGCTTCGAGCAACAGTACGTTAGAACAATGAAACAGTTATTCATTTCGTGATAAATATAATAATCATAATTACTTTTCACACAACCGTTCAAACTCCTAGATAAACATAAACCTTTTACCAACAGCTCACCAATTAATTTCACAAATTTCTGAATTTAATTTCAGGAATCCATAAAATAAATAGAAAACTGGAACTTGCAAGTGATTTAATTCCAACATTTTTGTCACATTATCCCACATTACGGTTGGGATTTTGTATGAAAAACTTAAAGCTGTCAGTAAATTTTTCAACACAACCCTTTACCTGCTGCAATCAATGAATCTACTACTTTTGTGTGTTTTCTGTGACATAATTCAGAGGATGATTTGTGTCCGCTTTTCCAGTTAATCCTAGATATACAGTAGGTGCAGTTACAGTCTTACAGAGCAGTGGGATATTGCATGAAAATAATGGGGATTGAGAAAAGGACGATAGCTGGGTATTATCTTGTCTTCTAGATGGGGTATAATTCTATCCATGGTCCATGTATAAGTATATGGAGTCTGGTCATGGTAGAAAGACCGAACACAAATAAAGTTTGTATCAAAAACTACTTAAAAGAGTTGCAGTTCCAATTTAAAGTTTTTCTTTATTCGAAACTAAGCCCGATGGCAGTATAGCAAAAAAAAAGATGGCAGTTTCATTGTTAAAGTTCATTTCCTGGTAATGGATGACATTGCAGGGACATTCATTTTCAATATAAGTACCTATGTTCGAGTAAGTGTGTGCCATGTGGCTCGCTCTTATAGAAAAACGAAAATGCATTTCATGGACGAGTGTTATAATATAAGGGTAATAGCTTTGGAATGAATTTATATCCTTTTTAAAATCTAAAAAAACGAAGAGACAAGTTTTAGGATATTATATTTTAAGCTTGGAAATAATGCTTTAGTAGGAATGATAATATAAAAGGAGGCTTTCAAATTTAAGATGCGGTTTTGTGGGGGCAAATATAGTTATAAGGGTCGTAAAGGGATTGTACTTTTTTTATTGTTAACTTCCAATAGGAAGTTATTCCAATCGGTCCGATTTGTCGAATTGAAAATTTTGACATTTCTCGACATTTCATTTATTTATTTATTTATTTATTATTCATCAATCAGAGCATATTGTACTCTTACAGACTAAATTACATAATTAAAAATTTAGTTACATATTTGTAGGTGGGTATATACAATTCAAATTACATTTAATTGATTTACATAGTTAATCTATTATTAAATAATAAAAAATGGTATACATGTATAATAAATAACAATATTTAAATTTTGTTTAAAACTATTGATTTAAAAGTTTCTCTGGTGCAATCCATATAAAAGTTTATCCCAGAGCAAACTAAATTGCTTTCTCTGATGCAACGAGAAATGGGTTCATTGCGACCATAGTTTGCGCGGTGAAACTGCTCATAAATTAAAAACCGTTCTCGTGTAATTCTTAGAGGAGCATTACTCTCATGGACTAGAGCTGCTAGAGGTGGACAATTAACATGATTTGTAATGATATTCCGAACAAACATAATTGAAAAGTATTTACGACGAGCTTCTAGCGTTTTTATTCCAAACAACAGGCATCTGGTTTCATAAGAAGGTGTTACTATTCTCCAATTTAACTTGAAAAAAGCATAACGTGTAAAATTTCTTTGAATTTTTGCAATTCTTTCTGATGTATTTGCATAGTAAGGATTCCAAACTGTACAGCAATACTCAAGTACTGATCTTACCAGAGAGTTATAAAGAGATAATAAAGTGAATGAATCAGTATTTCTGGTATTTCTTTTTATAAAACCCAGCATCTGATTCGCTTTATTGATCAAGTAATCATAATGAGGAAGGAACGACAGATTAACATCTAGGATTACTCCCAAGTCTTTTTTTTGATTTACCCTTGTTAGAATTATGTTATTGATATTGAAATCAAAGACAATTGGATTAAGAATCCTGAAACACGATAGTATTTGACATTTTTCTACGTTCAAATGAAGGTTATTTATCCTGCACCAATCTACCAATCTCACTAGGTCTTCTAGCAGAAGGCTACAATCCGATATGCAGGTAATCCTACGGTAGATCTTGAGATCATCGGCAAAAAGGAGACAGTCAGAATTTTTAAAAATTGTTGGAATATCATTCACAAAAATAAGAAAAAGTAAAGGTCATATATGGCTACCTTGTGGAACGCCTGATGGGACATAAATATCATCAGAATAAAAGTTTTTAATTTTAACAATTTGTACTCTTCCAGTCAAGTAAGACTCGAACCAGTTTAAAAGAGACGAACTTATACCAAAGGAAAGTAATTTGTGGAGTAGAATTTTGTGATTGACTCTATCAAATGCTTTGATAGAGTCAATCACAAAATTCTACTCCAATTCAAGGTCCCTAGAGTCGAAATAAAAGATTTTTAGAGAGATTTCTGTGCGTCCGTTTGTACGTCTGTACGTTCGTACGTTCGACGTTCGCTCAAGAACCAGAAATAAATTTTGTTATACAGATAATAGTGCAGAAGATGCAGAAAGGGCTCTCAAGAAAATTGCGTGGGTAGCAGTTTAAAAAAAGATTAACATTTTGATTAACCCTAGGGGCGTCTTTAGACTTTTGCGGGCCCTGGGCCCAATAGGATTTGGGGGCCAAAAAAGTAGGTATAATACATTTTTTTTTAATTCTTTAGGTTAAAAAATTTTTTTAAAATTAATTTGTTTTTGTTTTTTACATGTTTTTACTTTTTAAAAAGAACTAAAAAAACATAAAAAATATTTTATATTTTTTTAATGCTTTTATAATTTTTTTTAATTTACCTTCAATAGTTGAACATTTTTCTTTATAGTTGATTTTTGATAACTTTTATTGTTTTTTCGGTTGATTTCTAATGTTTTTATATTTTTTTTTTAGCTTTATGTAAGTTTATTTCTTTATATTTGTTTTGATTTGGTTTTTTTTTAGATGTAGCTATGTATATGTAAGTTTAAGTATATAATAAAATATTATTGAAGACATACTTTTCTGACTTTGTCAGCTGCAAAATCATGAATTAAGTCATCAAATTCAATTTCCTGCAGAAATTCATTTTTAATTGATAAAATTGACAAGCTGTTTAGTCTATCTTGTAGCATTGTGCTTCAAAGTTCATTTTTTATCCGGTTCAATTTCGAAAATGAAGGTTTGAAACGAAGTTTGAAACCATCAAAGATAAAAGTAATTAAACTGTACAATTTTGATATTGTAATAAGATCTTCATTTACATCTATGTATATTGAATTCTTTTAAATACTGTACGATGTGCAAGCATTCTACCTCAAGTTCTTCTGCATTAACATCTCTATGGTTTTTTGAAAACAGTTCGCAAGAATTTTGCAACTCCACTGAAGTCAAAAAATTGCAATCGACAAAAAAAGCCAAACAATGCATTCATTTATTGATAGCAATTGGATCGTATTTTTAATAGCAAAGTAATAGTGTCAATAATTGAAAAAAAGTTGATATTTAAAACTTTTTTCCCAATTAGCTGGACGGATGGTGCAGGACCATCAAAATGTGTGGCACGCGAATTTTGTACTATTTTTCGTTGCAATAAGTCTTTATAATAAGCACCCGGATTCCGAATTTTGGCACACGCTTCAAATTTATCAAAATTCTCCCTTATATCATTTATGAAAGAACATAGTGAACAAGTGCTCCAAATTTCTGTTAAAATGAGGAGCGCTTCGCTTTTTTTGTCTGGAGCTTGCTCTGGATCTCTAGAGATAGATGTCAAGGCTTCAGTAATTTGCTTATAACCATGATGGAGCGCGTTAACTGCATCAGCTCGTGCAGACCATCTTGTTTCAGAAAGGCTTTTAAGAACTCTATCTGAACCTAAACATATCAATTTATTCCAGCGATATGGGTAGAAGCAGACAAAAAGTTGTATATTTTTTGAACCACTTGAAAGAAACTTGTTGCCTCTTCTACACAACCAGCCGCATGAAGGCCTACTAAGTTATATGAGACTGTGCCGCACAAGGTAGCAAATTCGCACTTATCCTTTAATCTTGCTTGCAAACCATAATATTTCTCGACATATTAGATGCATTATCATAGCTTTGTCCTCTACAATCCTCTATTGAAATAGCATGATTTTCCAGAAATGTCAAGATTGTGTCAGCCAAATATTCAGATTTATGCTCTTGAATAGGTATAAATTTTAAGAACCTTTCGATGGGAACACAATTTTTAACATACCGAATTACAAAAGTCAACTGGTCAACAAGATATTATAACGGAATTTTTTAGAACAGTTAAAAACAAGCATTTTTTACTATGAGAAGGGGGTCTATCTCCCCCCGTTTAGGCGGGAGGTGCAATTTAAAAAAATTATTACTTAATATGGAAAAAAATAGTTAAAAAAATAACGGTAATACTTACAATTAAGTTTTATACGTTGTTTTAAATCTAACATTTTGTGCTATTAGCCAGTTTTTAAATCAAGTCAAAACTATGCGTAGTTTTTGAAAACTCTTTGGACTATATTTTTTTTACAAAATCTAATAGCTAGTTGGCCTTATGAATTATTTCGTCATTGTGAAGTAGAAATTTCAGTTCACGGTCACATAAAAGACCGAGATCCAATATGGTTTCTACTATTATGTATGAAGATAGTAACGACGAACGGGAAACTGTTTTAATGCGTTTACGCGAAAAGGTTATTGTCTGGAATTTGCTAATGTTGAGTTCTAAGCAAATTTTTGATAGACCAGGTTGAGAAATTGTCGAGATCTGCTTTAAAGGAGAAATAAGTCTTCATGAGTTGTATCAAAGGGATATTTGACAATGCTAAATTACCATTTCAATGTCATTAATTGAAACGATAAGGAGAAGAGGGGGGAAGAGGGGGTAGTACCCGTGGCATGATGGTTAGTGCGTTGGACTGTCATGCGAGAGGTCTTGGGTTCGATCCCTTCCTGTGCCACCTAAAGTTTTTTCACGGGTACTGCCTCTTGCGAGGAATTGACAAATTCTCCAAGAGTAATTCTTGTCGTGAAAAGTGCTTTCTCGAATTAGCCGTTCAGAATCGGCATATAAACTGTAGGTCCCCTCCATCCCTGCAATTACTCGCACACAGGAATGGTTGAGAGTTGTAAGTCACTAGGCCCTGGTTCTTCATGGACTGTTGCGCCACCTAATTTATTTTTATTTATTTAAGGAGAAGAGGGCCTAAATAACTACCTTGGGGAACACCAGAAGTGGCTGGAATTGGATTAGAAATTGCGGATCTAAATTTGACATAAAATTTACGTTTTTCAAGGTTAGAAATAATCCATTTCAGGGAAAGAGTTTCAAAACCTTATGGGAGGAGAGTTTGAAGACTATAAGATAATGAGAAATGTTGTTAAACGCTTTGCTGAAGTCGGTGTAGACATTATCAACTTTATTCTTGTTTTCTAAGGCTCTTAGCGTGAATGAAACTAATTCTTCAAGGTTTGTAGTGGCAGATTGAATTTTTAAGCTAAGGAGTTCATATATCGGGATTTTCAATAAGAGCGCTACAATTTTTTTTTAAACAAAACAAAAACGGTTTTGGATATCAATGAAATTCTTTATTCCTATGAAAGCACGTTTGATTTCTTTAGCATGGACACGCTTGCAGAAATGCAGACGAACCCAATTTTCGACGGTTTTCAAGCATAAATCAGCTGATTCTGCTGCAATTTCAATTTCGATATTCGTACGAAGTTCATCAATCGTCGCTGGCTTCTTGGCATAGACCATAGACTTGACATAGCCCCACAGGGAATAGTTTAAAAGCGTCAAATCGAACGACCGAGGCGGCCAAGCGACTGGACCACTTCGTGAGTTAACACGTTCTCCAAACTTGGTTTTCAATAAATTGATTGTGTCATTTGCTGTGTGGCTTGTGGCGCGCGCCGCTGCACAGTGGGGCATCTTGTATGGGGGAGCGGACAAAACTCTATAAAATCTAAACTAATGAACCGATTTGAATGAAATTTTCAGGAATGATAGCCAATAGCAAGACAAATCTACACCAAAAAATTCCGCCCATTTCCACGCCCACTAAAAGAGAAAATGGCTTTTTTCGGAGAACATATCTGAAAACAAAGATTTGTTTACCGAATTTATGGTATATTGCGAATATACCTTATTGTAAATTATTCAAAATTCAGTTTTAATATGCTTAAAGGTGAATGGTTGTGAGTAAAAAACATCTTTAGGTTTATTTTGTTTGCAGTTGTAAGGATAACACATTGGATTTATAATGACATAGATAGTTGGTGTTTTCAAAGCTTACCGTTTGATTTGTTTTAAATGTAATATATAATAAATTTAAATAATAAATAAAAAAATAATTCAAGTAGGTAAATAAAAAAAAATAATTCAAGTAAATAAAAAAAAAATCATTTAATCTTAATAAGCTTATTCAAAATAATTCAAATAAACTTAATTTGATATATGCAAATCTATGAAGTTTCAATTTAAGGCATTTCTGATGGACATTTAATTCTTACATCCCTGGTATTATTAAAACTTGTTCAACGAGAAAATGAAGAAAAATCTTCGACCATCCTCAACCCATCATTCACCAGCTCTTCAATTTTTCTTTTCGAAAGAAACTCTGCAAGAAGTAAGAAAAGAAAAAGACCGTGTAGAAGCTGAAATTTTGAATCTCCGAGATACTGAAATTGAGTTCAATGGATTCTTTATTAAAATAAAACATGCAATGTATTTCACAATGATAGATGGAAAAACGGCACAAATTGTTACCAATACAACTTCTAGTAGTAATTGTACCATTTGCGGGGCAAAGCCATCGGAAATGAATGACATTGCAAAACTCCAGTGTAAACCAACAGATGAAAATGCTCTAAAGTTGGGAATGTCATCATCATCGTCAGAACTGGTGGGGAGAGTACGATAACTTTGGCGACAAAGTTTAATGACGGATTTGTATAGAACAGTTAAAAACAAGCATTTTTTACTATGGGAGGGGGGTCTATCTCCCCCCGTTTAGGCGGTAGGGGCAATTTAAAAAAAATAGTATTTAAATTAGTTTTCTCAAAAACTAAAAGACATAAATCATCTAGTTTTCAGTTTTTGATCAAAAACAAATAAGAGAAATAAATTCTGAAATAAAAACAATGGTAGATAATCTTGAAGTATTGAAAAATTACACTTTAAACCTTTTTTTAACTTTTTTTACTCAAATTTTGAGTTTAAAATTATTTTTTTCAAAAACTACGCATAGTTTTGACTTGAATTAAAAACTGGCTAATAAAACAGAATGTTGGCTTAAAAAAAATGTATAAAACTTAATTGTAAGTATCACCGTTATTTTTTAATTATTTTTTTCCATTTTAAATACTAATTTTTTTAAATTGCCCCTACCGCCTAAACGGAGGGAGATAGACCCCCCTGCCATAGTAAAAAATGCTTGTATTAAAACCCTCTACCAAAAACCGTTATTATATTTTGGCGCCAAAGTTATCGTACTCGTGCCGAACTGGTTAAAAGGCATAAATATCGATTTTTTTTATATGACTTCCCAACTTAAAATTGCTCTAAAAACCGCATCCGGACGTATCCGGATGAGATTTTTACTAAAAAATGTTGCTGAGACCCTACACTATCTATTGGGAATAGTTTGCTAACAGAGGCAAACAGAGGCAGTAGTTAAAACCTTATGCGAACTAAAAAAAATCACATAAATAGAGTGTTTCTTCGTCAAAAAATACCTTATCCAATTTTTTTTCAATAAAATAACATACTGTATTGTTTATCTATTTACTTCAATCATGTAAGCAGACAAAATTGTTTAAAACTTTCAAATTTCACAATATACTGATCATTTAAGGAATACCAATATTTTATCAGTTTTCACGATATTTGAACTTTGAGCGAAAATCTACTGGTCTACAATTTTTTTTTTTGAAAAACGGTTTTCATTTTCTGATTCTACAACCAATTAACTATAAGAAACACTTTCAGTTTAAAAAAAAATCCTACTTTCAGAAAAATAGGTTTTGTCCGCATTTTCCCCACTGTGCGCCGTCCAGTAGGAACCACATATCCGCCAAGTCCATATAATTCAATTGGGGCCAAAAATATTCGGTTATCATTGAACGGTAGCGATCCCCATTCACAGCAACGTGCCGGTCTAGATTATCACGGAAAAAGTACGGCCCAATGACGGCGCCGCGCCGTCAGCCCATAAACCACACCAAACCGTAATTTTTTCGGGATGCAATGATGACTCATGGAGTACGTGTGGATTGCTGCCTGACCAATACCGCACATTTTGTTTATTGACGAAGCCATTCAGCCAAAAATGAGCCTCATCGCTGAAGATGATTTTTCGATGAAAAACCGAATCAATTTCAAGTTGTTGCTCAGCCCAATTCACGAACATACGACGCTTCTGGTGGTCAAGCGGCTTCAGTTCTTGAGTCAATTTAATCTTGTAAGGATGTATGCCAAGATCTTTGCGCAAAATTCGCACAACCACGCGACGTCGCTCGCGTCGCAGAGATGCCCAACGCTTGAGAACGACGTGTGAGAGAGACATTTGGGCACTTCTTTGATACACTGGCACGGGAACATTTTGTAGTGTGACTTTGGGGTCGTTTGCTGTCCCTGTCGCTCTTCTTTTGTAGCGTCCCTCTTGAAAAACCCTGTAGAATACTTTCAAAGATTTTTGGTATATGCCAAAGTTTAGAACTCATCATTAAGTAGAGAAAGTTTGTTTTCAATAGCTAATGGAGAAATGCAATCGTGTAAGAAAGCTCCCAACTAAAAATACGGCAAATACTCAAAATAGGTCTCATCTGGTGCAAAAGATTCTTGAAAGAAAGAATTTTTTTTAAATATAATGCAAAGTAATAAACTATTGTTATATTATCAAGGACAAGTCGGTGAGATAAGCACCAAGGTACTTTGAGTAGTCAGTTGGACATTGAGAGCGTATAATTTCCCACAGCTTGTTCCATTGGTTACGCAGCTATCTAAGTCTACGATTATACCAAGGCGGGGCTGATTGAGTAATAGTGAATAGTGTAGTTCATTGGTAAAAAGGTTAGTGGCTTCTTCAGTAGACATGTTTTCAAAATCAAACGGAACTCTGTTAATATAATCGTTAATTTGGTAGAATTGGGCTTTATAAAAATAATACAAAAAAGGATGTGAAGTGGGAGTAACTTCTTCGAGTTAATGTAAAACGTTAGTAGCAAAAGAGGGTGATAATTATCAATAGCTGAAAGAATTTTGGGGGCAGAGACTGACTTAAGGGTTATCTGGGTCGGCTGGGAATATAAAGTAAAGTTGCCGGTTCATATTATTTAGAACGCCTCTCACTTGGCTTATGCTTGAATTAGTTAAATGATCTATAAAAAGACGAAAGAAGATTTTCAAATAAAGGAAGAACACACCCTTTATATGGGGTTAATGTTTTTAATTTTAAAAAGTGACATCTGAAAATGATGACGTATAAGAGTAAATAAGAACTATCAAATACCTTTAGAAAAGAATTACTTGATTTCCATTTAAAACACATGTATAATAAAAACATAAATAATTAAAAATTAATTTCTAGGACACTCAAGTACCAATTAAAAATTTGTTACAAATAACCTTCTTACCTTTGAGGTGTTTTTTTTTGTGTTTTATGGGACAGTGACATTAAACATTCAAAATCCCAAAATTTAATAATTTTTTAACTTTTTTGGTCATTTTAATATTAAATAAAAATTCACTTGAAAACAACACAGGTATGTACTTCCAAAGTCCACAATGTCCACAATTCTGCTTAAAACTTTCAAGTGTAAATTAAAATAAGTATGTAGGTACAAACAAAAATTAAAACAAAATAAAAATCGTTTCAGACTCGTTGTCATTAATTTTTATTATTAACCATCACACTCCGTCCGTGGTGGTAATTCCGGTCCTCTCTGACAAGTTATGTGTCATGCTCCATGCGATGTAAGTTAATAAATGTCCTTCATTTTTCCAAAGCATAAGTTACTCCGGGCAAAATATAATAAAAATCCATTTAAATTACACTTCAACATCGCATTCCCATGTAATATAATTTGTTTACATTTTTATACACTGATGGGATAGGGATACACCGGGTCCCATTGTGTCCTGCCACCACAACCCGCTACCGCACCGCGCCCGCCACACAGCACCACAACCACCACAGCACTCAACCTTGATTTGTTGAATAATTTATTTTATTTGTGGCATAATTCATTGTTATAAAATTGAAATAATAATGTTGTGCGGTTGCCCGATGCCAGGCCAGGTATAGAAAGATACCATCATCGCAGAAGGTAAGTACGAGTATAGCTAACCTATCCTATCAGCAGAAGATAAGGAAATATTAAATAACTTCTTTAAGTTCAAGACAGGCAATCTCTGTGAAATGTCCAAGCAAATTGATGACTTCAATTTGCCCCAACAACGTTATATCCTACCTTATATACCAGTAATATACGTTTACTTTAACGTTAACGTTTACGTTTTTAGGACCCAACATTACTGATGGAGCCATTAATAATGGACACTTATTTTGTGTCTGGACGAAGGACGAGAGCGTGAGAAGTTCGAAGGAAGGAATATTTTTCAAATGCTGATGTGAGGTGTTCGGGTTTGGTGTTGCCGTGTTCGGTCTTCTGGGTTCCGGGTTCCGGGTGGTGGTTTACAATTCTTTCAAGCTAAATTTATTTTTTAATATTTATCTTGTTTCATATTCCTTTAAAATGTTATGAGCAACTTATCAGTTCTTAACATAAGTGTTTCATATATTTTTGGTAAGTAGTTTGGAAAAAAAATAAATTGAGTTTTATGTTTTTGGAAGTTTTTTCTTCAAAATTTTTTCGTGTTTTCGTATTTTATTGTGTCTTTAACACTAACGTTTGCCAAACAAAATATCTAGTATAATTTTTGTCTCGATAATTTTAGCCTTCGAAATTGTATCTAATATTTCAAACCAAGATTAAAGTATCAACTACATAAATGCCTGAAAAAGTACTTAGGGTAATATTTCTTCCCATAGGAAGTTATTGTAATCTGTCTAATTTGTCAAATTGAAAATACATATATATATATAAATTTATCGACGTTTGAAAGTCCCTAGAATCTAAATCAAAGGTTCTTAGGAGATTTCTGTATTCGTGTATATTCGTACGCTCGAACGTCTGTAAAAAAATTTGTTTTACAGACAATAACAGCAAAAAATTACAGAGGCATAATATGCGGGGATATAATCCCCGCTTGATTTAATAATGTTGATAACAAGATCCTATCCTTTGTAAGCGCCTTCAATCTTTCTGCAACACTATGATTGGCTCGTACCAGTATGGGTCCAGGCCAGGCAGATCAACCAATAGATAGACCAATTATTTACATTAAGGCAAATCCTGGGAAAAACTAACGAATTTCAAGTCAAGACCAACCCACCTTTGCATTATTGGTAGCAGTAATTTCGAGGTAGTCAAGGAGTTTACCTACCTTGGAAAAAATATCAGTTCCACGTACGACACCTTAGTGGAAATCCGATGAAAAATTACCCTAACGAACCGATTCTACTTCGGTTTCGTAAAAAAAACCTTCTACGACGCCGAGTGCTGAACGATAAGTGAAAAAAGGGGATACTGGACACTTTCGAGGTAAAAATCCTTCGGCGGATATTTGGTCCAAAAGCAAAGAAGGCGAATGGAGGAGAAGATTGTTATTATTATCAAGCCACGTAAATTATGGTATTATCACCAATTAAATCTAAATACTCTAGGCAATGCTGTTTAGGTCGAAATTTCATGAGCTTATCGTATTTTGTCGGTGCACTTCCACATCCGTATAAGTGAGATGTGAGTCTGAAAATGAATATGAAAAACTAAGAGTACTATCGTCAGCAAAACAATGTATTGGTTTAGAAGTTGCAGACAGGAGTTCATTAATAAAAATGAGAAAGAGTGTTGGAGATAGAACAGATCCCTGGGGCACACCAGCATTTATTTTGTAATTTTCAGACTTGAACCCATCCAGTACCACTTTTATTGACTTACTATCCGAAAGGTAATTACCAATCCAATTTGGCCTGATGCCAAACCCTAACAAATGCTTTTGAAATACCAAGTGCAATAATCTTGCTTTCTCCAAAACAATATAAAAGTTTTCTCCACTGTTCTGTGAGATGAACCATGAACACACCAGTGGACCTATTGCTGCGAAAGCCGTACTGTCGGGCATTAAGAAGCTTTCGATCTTCGAGATATTTCTTGAGCTGGTAATTAATCAGCGTTTCCATGATCTTTTAAAGAAGGGACGTAAGTGCAATTGGTCGGTAATAAGGGGGTGAGTTTTATGGTTTTGCCAGCCTTGCTCTGAAGGACACCTCTTCAGAACAATAGTAGGGATACCATCCGGACCAGCGGGTTTAAGTGTGTTGAGATATCTTGGGACTCTTGCAACAGTACGAATGCGAAAAAAGATTGGTCCCATAGAATCACTAACTCACTTAAGTACTGGCAGCGAAGAATTGGAGTGTGTCATTGACAACGAGCGTAGGAACCAAGGAAGAGGAAGAATTCCTTATATTTTTTACAAATGACCAAGCCTTCCTGGCTTGTTTGAATTGCTTCTGGCTTTCCTCAGCAGGGTTGGCTGTAAAGCAACGGAAATTTACTTCTTTGGCCCTAATAACCTCTTTACAGCTCGCATCAAACCATGCGTTTTCCTTAGGTTTGATGCTTTTAACCCTATTCGGGATAAAAGTTCTCATTCCAAGGAGAATCAAACTTGTGATCATATCAGCGCTGACCAGCAGTGACCAGTTAAAGATCATGAAATAATTATTGAGACTGTGCCTGTTGGCTTTCTCTTAGGAGGTAAGAAACATGTCAAGAGTGTTTTTTACTCGACCTTAAACGTCCTATATTCAAGTGGGCTCATTAACCAACTGAATTAAGTGGTTCAACTCAACGAAGATCTCAGCACACAATGCTTTGAGTGTTGCCTGGCCCGAATGTTGAAGCCATTAAGAATTGTGTACATTGAAATCGTTTGTAACAAGGATTTCTGTGCGAGGATAGGACTAAACAATTCTTTGGATGGAATCAGACAAAGCATTAAATTCACGAGAAGTTGATACTCTGTATGATTTTCTTATTTACGGGAAATATAAATCACATATATTTAAATAAGGAATTGGTGCAAAGACCATATTGTGGTAAGAGCTAATAAGCAACATCATTCTTAATGTATATGGCGAGGCCATGGTGGGAAAAGAATTAAGGCACCAAGCTATACCCATGAATAACAAATTCAGCAGGGTAGGAATCTTCGCCTACTTGGGTTTTACTTAGTGCCAAAACAGCATGGCGGTATGCCAACAGACCATGAATATTACAATATTCGACTCTGAAATTTCCAGTTATCGCAATTAAAAAATATCTATCACCAAGACAGATAATTCGAGAACAAAACCTCACTGAATTGAAACATAGAATAATTTTCAATACACGCTTCACAGTATGTTCGGAATTGGATTAAAGGGTAAGCTAGGGGCTTTCCTAGAAGTACTGAATTGAATTGATTGTTAAATCGTTTATTGGAAGGAATGCAAATAGCTATTTAACTACAGAATTGTTTATAAAAAAAAGATAAAAAAATGTCAGACATAAAACCTTGCGACGGTGCTCAAGAGATACAAAATGTTCAGTTAGAAAACGGTCACCTATCATTTTAAAAGATCTCCTTTGAATTCTGTCCAAGAGATTCAAGTGGGTTATTTGAGCACCTGTCCATATATGAGAATATCGAATTTCGAATGAATGAAAGCCTTGTAAGTTACAGCCAGATCAGGAGGGGTAACAAACTTATTACATCGTTGGAGGAAACCTAAAAACTTAGAATAGTTTTTAGCTACTTTAGATATGTCCTCAATCCACAAGAGATTGTTTGTGATATCTAAAATTGAAAGCTGTCTAGTATCCTCGATGCAAATACCACTCATGGATAGAAGAATTGGGGGAGGGGGGATGGGCGCCGTTGAGTTGGTAGTCCACCTCCTGAGGACAAGAATGTGAATCTAAATACTTACTTACTTACTTAAGGTACAGTCCTGCGTGAACTAGGGCCTCACCCAACAAACTTCTGCATCTAGTTCGGTCCCTAGCTATCGACTATGGACTTTCCTGGTCTAAAATCACACTGATAAGGACCTATCAGGTTGTTGACGATGGGCTTTACACGTTTACATATTACGTCAGAGAAGATTTAAGTAGACTGATTCTTCTATAGTTGGTTCAGTTTAGAGGGTCTCCTTTTTTTCAGGATCGGGCAAACAATACTGAGGTTCCATTCATCAGGCATGTTTTCTTCCGACAATATCTTACAGATAAGTTGGTGCATGCTCCTAACCAAATTATCTCCAGCTGCTTTAAAGAGCTCGGCATTCAAGCCATCCGCTCCAGAGGCTTTATTAGACTTCAGCTTAGATATAGCAATCTTTACTTCGTCTAAGTCGGGAGGACGGGATTGTTGGCTTTCGTCGTCTATGTTGAATGGATCATCCTGCCTGACAGCGGAATTCGGTTCGTCTTCGCCGTTATACAGTCTGCAGAAGAGGTCCTTCCATATCCTCAGCATTGACGACGGTTCCACTATGATGTTTCCACTTTCGTCTTTGCAGCCTTGCTTCGGTTCTAGGTTTATGTACCTGTGATTTTCGTTTCACCTGTTCATAAAACTTTCGAACTTCATTCCTGCTTTTAAACCTCTCAACATCTTCTACCGCACGCTTCTCATGCCCTCTCTTTTTCCTTCTAAGAAGTCGGTGTTCCTCTCGCCTCTTCTGTTCGTAGAGCTCATGAGCAGCTCTCGTCCTTTTATGCAGCGCCGCTTTGCCTGTTGTTTGGCTGCATTTGCCTGCTCATCAAACCAGGGGTTCCTTGTTGGTGGTCTCTTGAAACCCAGCACATCAGAGGCGACTTCTTTGAACTCTGATTGCATCTTGGCAATGTTGCCACTAGTTTTCGATATATTGTTTTGGCGGCAGAGAACTTCGAGAGACGTTACTTGTAACTCGGTCGGAAAAGGATTTAGCGATCTCTTGCGATAGTAGCCTTTCAACGTTGTACCTTCTCCCAGCATCTCCCTGTTTTGCCTTGTGTCTGGAAACCCGAAGTGTTACCTTGGCTACAACGAGGTAGTGGTCCGAGTTGATGTTAGCTGCTCGGAAAGTTCGGACGGCCATGATGCTGGAAGCGTGTCTGGCGTCCATCGCAATATGGTCAATCTGGTTGACGGTAGATTGATCTGGAGAATTCCAAGTTCCTTTGTGGATGTTGAGGTATGAAAAACGCGTACTGGCTATCATGACATGTGAATCTAAATACGAATATGAAAACCTGACGGTACGTACTGTCTTCAGCGAAATAATTTCGTGAATGAAAAGTTTTAGACAGGAGATCATTTATAAAAATAAGGAAGAGGATCGGAGACAAAACAAAGCTGTGGAGCATACCAGCGTTTATTTTGTATATATCGTCCAAAACTACTTGAATTAAACTGTCTGAAAGGTAATTTCTAACCCAACAAGAAAGATAGTCATTAATACCAAATGTACTCATTTTCTATGAGAGAGCTTGATTTCATGGATATATCAAATTCCTTAAAGTTAAAGCAGCCATTCCTTGGTTTAAACTTTAGCAAAATGTTCGAAGATAGTAAGATCTCTAAATCGTTTAAAATTATTTAAATCATTAATTAAGCTAAGAAAGTTGCTTGAAATGGCAATAATATTTAACTTAACCGTCTAAAATTTTGCTCTATTGTTTTTTTTTACATTTGGTTACATTTTTAGGAAAATCCTACTGGCAGGTTTTTGATAAAAAAAATAGAAATCTACAAAAATCGCAAAAAATCGTTAAAAAATGATTTTCGGATCGAATATCTGAAATTCATTCAAATTATATCAATAAAATATTGTTCTAAAATAACAAAACATAAGAACCTTTGAAAAATTCCTAATTACATTTTTTTTCTTCCAGAAAAATTAGTCTCTCGACTAATTTCTTACAATTCCGAAAGAGTATGAATTTTGAAAATGATTTACTTATAAACAATATATTTGGTCTCTGGAGTCAAAAATAAAGAGTAATTCTAAAGTTTTTTGGTCATTTTTGAATACTAAAAGAAAATCAATTGGGATTCCATCTAGTGTATCTTACAATGGGGCCTTTTCAGAGAACTTAAGTGATATGTATTTGTAATAATTTTGCCTTAATTTCCCAATCAAATCTTGCTGACTTGGGAATAAATTATGATCAAGATTTTAATAATTTCAATTCTAATATAAATGCTGGTAGCCTAAATTTTTACCAAGTTTTAGTATTGTTATTTTTAGGTTTTTATTTTTTGTAAAAAAAACTGTCAATTCGATTTTTCTCAACATTTTTCATTTTTATAAGATAAAATAAGTTTGAAGCCTTAATCTCAAGTTTTTAAAAAGATATTTGAGTCAAAATTCAATTTTTACCAACTTTGAGTAATGTTTTTTTTAGGTTTTTATTTCTTATAAAAAAACTGTCAATTAGATTTTTCTCAAAAAACATTCTTCTTCGTTGCCCAAAATTGTTTTGGAGATGAAATAGATGAAATCATATTTTAGTCGTAAGGTTTTCGAGGTGACAAATTTTGTTTTCAGTTTTTTTGATTATTAAAAAAAAACCGTTAATTGGATTATTTTTCAATAATATACTTGTTTGGTATCACGTTACAATATAATAATATAAAATTTAATTTAAGTCTCTAGCGTTCATTGGTTCATGAGATACTTAGGGTTACCCAAAATTTTTACCTTTTTTTAAAACTGCTATGGTAAAAAAACCACCCACGCAATATTCTTGAGAGCCCTTTCTGCATCTTTCTGCCTTATTATCTGTATAACAAAATTCGTTTGAAGTCGATATCTCTTCTGGTTCTTGAGCTATGGACGACGAAAAAAACGTTGAAAACTTACGGACGTACGAACGTACGTACACACGCACGCATAGACATCTTTCTAAAAATCTTTTATTTCGACTCTAGGGACCTTGAAACGTCGAGAATTCGACAAATCGGACCCATTACAGTAACTTCCTATGGGAAATTAATAAATATACACAATTTTGTAATATGTATATGAAACTACACTACAATCCCAAGTATTCCCTTCACATTTTTAATCCACCTATACGTTAAGTGTTTGAAGTATTATGTGTGTGCTTTTTGTCATTATTAATTCCTTGACACCTTAAAATTCTCTTAAATAAAGTATAACTAAGTAACTAGGAACCTAAAAACATTTTAAAATTCCTTAAAATATTATTTTTAAGAAGAATACTTAAATGCATTTCCTTCTTTCTTCTATACTTCTAAATTGTAAAACCAACACTTTGCGTCCTTCCTGGCTCTAACGAAAAACATCAAATTTTCATGAATATTAATTGAGTGCAAACAATGGTTCCACAGATGCACCCAGTTATACCCTTAAAGTCGTCCATACAAACACACACACACACACTCACACACACAAAACACACACATTTTAAAGGTACACAAAGAAATAATGTACATACATATACAGAGATGAGGAAAGTTAAAGTTCAACTCTTCCTCATCGTCCTTTCCTATTCAGGGAACAAAAATTAAATTCTGTAAAGCACAATACAAAAAAATCAAAATGTTCTCTGGCTGTGTCATGTCGGTGTGTTGAGTTTGGTTATACAATACGCTACGCATGTACATTAGGGTAGAGCTTCAAGTTTTATTTTCGACTTTCATTTTGGAATAACGTTTCAAAGTCGGATAAAATAAATTGCTCCCTAACAATCACTTTAAAATAAGTAAAATTAGTAGAAATGTCTTTGATTTTAGTTTCAGGATTAAATCTTAGTTCTATCTACATAAATAATTTTCGAAACTTTCTCATGCTCCTCTTTTTCTGTACTATGGGACAATCTCGAGATATTAAAAAAGGTGTTAATAAGCACATTACTTAAAGTACCTACTCTTTGTAAGACACACATTTTTTGAGTAACGAAAACTTTTCTTTTGTCTGTCGACGAGAATATGATGGGGAAAGTTTGAAAACTTTAAACAAAAACAAGATCAAAATCTTAATCAAACTCCACTGATTATTCAATTTCAACACGGCACCACCACCGGACCGCTAGAGGAATCGGTTGCATCTTCTAAACTAAGCAAAAGTTTGCCGTGAACACGGTTTCTCAGATTGATGATCAGCATTAGTGGTAAAAGCGGTTTTTCAAAATGCTGACCTAGTTACTGCAGAGAATATCGAAAATGTCATACATCGGAGTAAGGTTCGTATAGAACTAGAAAAGTTATGAAAATCTTTCGGAAATTGAAAGCATTTATTGTGATGGAAGGAAAGACAAGATAAGACATTAGTTAACATACTGCAGCCAAGATAACAGACTGAAATAAAAAAAAAACTATGTTTCAATACTCACAGAACATAATAACATTTTTAAGAATAGGAAAAACTTTAACAGATACGATAAATTCCTTTTTTCATTTTTGAAGTGGGGTAATCCGGCTACAAAGGTTCATATGTATCTCAACTAAACGGTAACGGATTTCCCATTAAACATTTATTAATAAAAATAAATAGAGCTACATTAGGAGCTCAGCGTGATTCTGGGCTTATTGGTCCTAGGTAACTTACCATCTTAATTCAAAAATATGCAAGACTTTCTAAGCATGTATTAAAAATGTTTGCTTCAAAAGCTATAAGCAAAATATCGTCATATCGGAAACTGGGAGAGATGTTACAATATATAATAAACTAGCGGCCCGGTACGTGCTTCGCTACGTATAAGGCATAGTAATAAAAAAAAGATTATTAAGTTCATTTATTTAAACAAACAAATATTTTAAATTGCTAGCTATTTAAAAGTCCAAATGACCCAAATGATATATTGTTTATATTATATTTATCAGCAAAGAGTAAATACTTAAAAATAAAAAAGAATTGGGTACTCTTACTATGGTGAGTGTTAGTCTAAAACAGTTGGATAAACAATATTTTTTGTTTTTCCATTTTGAGCATGAATAAATAAACAGTTGGGGGTACCGACTCTGGAATACGCAACATAAAGTTGGCCATGTGAAAAACATGATTCCTCCAAATTGACACCACAAACGTGAAGTGTTTGCCCTTGGACCTTATTTATGGACATCGCAAATGATAAACGCACAGGATATTGTAATCTTTTGAATTCAAATGGCATATCAGTTGGAATCATAGGGATACGCGGTATCAAACACACTTCTCCTTTTGATTTACCAGTTAAGAGTGTAGCTCCAATCAAATTTGGCAATCACTTTTTCACTGCCAATCTGGTGCCATTACACAGTTTTGGTGGATTAATATTTCGCAATAATATAATCAAAGAACCAATTTTCAGATTCAAGCATTGCCTCATCTTGATTCATAACACTGTCAATTGATTTATATATCGTGACTACACCTAACAGTTTCGCTTGAATTTGAAAATTAATGGCATTGATATAAATGTTCTTCGGTGCTAAAATGGCGCGTTCTCTCAACCAATATTCGGAAAAACACATTCAATCAATTCATCTATAGATTGCGCAATTGTACACAAAAAAAAATCCGTTGGTACTCTCGATTGTTACTTTGCCATCACCAATTTCTAACAATTGTTTTGAAAACTCATGGGCAGTTGCATCATTATGTAGGTGAATACGCCTGTTCAATGTCAATTTTCGTACATATCTCCAAAGAACTGATGACTTCAAACAGGCGTTTATTTCATAAACAGGCGTTGATCGAGGAATGACAGGCAATTTTTGACGAAAGTCCCCTGCCATCAATATCAGAGCACCACCAAAAAGCTGTTAATTACCGCGTAAATCTTGCATTGTTCAATTAAATGCTTCTATTGATTTTCTATTCTCCATTGTGCACTCATTCCATAAAATAATTGACGTTAATCGCAGAACTTTTGCCATAGCAGAATTTCTCGAAATATTGCAAGCTGGACATTCAATGGCAATTTTAATGTAGCAGCAATTCCCGAAGATGGAAGTGCCAATGCAATTTTCTGTTCCGATCGAATAGTCGCTAAAATCAATGATACAACGAAAGTTTTGCCTATACCACCAGGTGCATCCAAGAAACATAATCCACCTGCATTATTGGAAACGGTTTGCATGATTGTGTCATATACATGTTTTTGTTGAATATTCAATTTGGTGCTATTACAATTTTGTGATTATCAGATGGCATACGATCAAGAGCCAATTTTGAACTATTGAACTAATGCGTTATGCTGATGAAAAAAACTTTGTAGCTCACGAATAATTTCTCGTCTTGTATTTAAAACAATTGCACAACGTTGATCCAATTCACGATTTTCATCACCTATAAAATAAATTTGCAAAAATTGATGATCAGCGTCGGGGTATGGCAATAACGAACCAGCTTGATGATAAATCTGGCCCTGAATCTGTAACATGTATGCAATTTTAGGTAGATGTTGAATTAGATTTTTTAAGACTTTATGAATCAGATTGATATAAACGTGGGACAATCCTGTTGAGGTATGCACCCTAAAAGTCGGCATAAGACTATCTCTAATAATTTTAGTAGCACCAAAAGAAGTCATTTGAAATGCCGAATTGTATTGTTGAATATTACTCAAAAACTGCTTCGACGTTTGAGATGTCCCAAAAATAAATAAATACAATGGTTCGGGTGGTGTTTCTAATGTTGGTAATCTCACTTTACCATAAGCACAACACATGCCGGGCGTTTCACCTGGAAAGTTAGCCGCATCACAATGTGGACATATTGCGTCCATCATTCCAATGTATCCGTACACACTATAATCAATCTGACTATTGTTATTAAAAGCAGCACGCAGCATTTCATCCAAAACAGCACGACGTATTCGTGATCGCCGCCGTGCAAGATTAAGTACATGTACAGGGTCAACAGATCTATTCGGTGCAGTACGTTCACGCTGCGATGCATTAGCTTGTGCGCGTTCATCTGTAGTCTGAGATCGTCTTAATAATGCCACTTGATTTGCAATACGCGTTCGCCGGCCTATATTTGGTCGTGTTGATCGTGGCATTTTACCTTCACTCAACAACTCAACAATATTTTGGAAAATATAAACACAAAGCAATAACTCAACAATATTTTGGAAAATATAAACACAACAAAGCAACAATTATCGCTGATAAAATGAAATGACATATGATGACATTAAATTTGTTTGACAGAACTAACGTCACTTTTTTTGTCTCCGATTGTTTTGCCAAAGGCTCAAATTGGCTTTTAATTTTTAGTACAAATTGTTTGTATATGGGAGTATAGAAAGATGCTGATTTTAAACCTTTTCAAGACTTTTTTTTAAACTTTCTCTACGTACAAACCTTCTCTGGACTTCCACGAATAATTTAAGACTAAAATTAGCCAAATCGGTAAAGGCATTGTTGAGTTATAACATTACAACGAAAAGTGGCATTGATTTTTATATATATACATAGATACATAGATATAATTGACAAATCTAAGGTCGGCACATCGGCTTTCTCTGCTTATTTCGCATGCCAAAAAACCCCAGTTAACCCCATTCAATTCAAGCAGTACTGAACGGGTTCAAATCTGATATCCACAAAATAAACGCTGGTGTGCCCTAGGGCTCCGTTTCATCTCCATACTCTTCCTAATTTTTATAAATGAGCTTTTGTCTGAAACTTCTAGTCCATTAAAATGTTTCGCTGATGACATTACCTTTACCTTCAGCCACCTGGGCATCATTTTCCGAACATTTTTAGGTCGACTACGCACTAGGATAAAACTGTCGTCTGCCCAAAAATTATAAATTTACTAAATTTAACGATCTTAGCATATAATATAACAGGTCTTAAAAGCAAACTTTTGCAACCTGATTTTTTCAAATATATTTTTAAATTTGATATTATTATATTATTAGAAACTTTTTTAGAACCGAAAGATGAACATGACTTTTTAAATATTTCAAAGATTATAAAATAACTTTTATTTCAGCCATACGAAGTAGTGTACATGGGAGGGCGAGTGGAGGTATTATCTGTGCCATAAAATCCAATATTGCTCACTTTGCTCAATTTAAAACCATTGATAACAAACTTCTTATTCATATTTCAAGTAATAATTTGAATTATTATATTATACCGGTTTACCTAAACTGCAATAATTGGCAGAATGATTTTGATAATTTGTATAGTTTTATGACCAATTCTTCTTTGGAAAATACTTTGATTATTGGCGATCTTAACGCTCGGATTGGTATTTATCAGAATCATCCTGCTCATATGTCACAAACTCTGCTGAATTTCGGTTCCAACAGAAATTCAAAAGATATAACTCTTAACAGAAATGGTAAACTACTGACCGAATTTTTTGAAGATTTCGGATTTTTTGTGCTGAATGGAGTGGCGAATGGAGACATAGGCGGTAATTTTACGTTCATTAGCGGGCAAGGACAATCAGTAATTGACTTTTGTGCCATATCTGGAGAGTGGTTCAATGTAGTCGATGATTTCGAGGTGCTTACGGCTGGATTTTCTGCCCACTTACCAATTATGATTAAAGCCCGCTTCATGGAAGAAATCCAGCAGAGGAACTTGGATACTATAAGAAAACTTAAATGGATTCAAAGTAAAGCATCTCGTTACAAAATAAATCTAGATTACCAATGTAACTACCTCCCGCTACAGTCAACAAGCTCGGTAGAGCAAATTGAAGAAAATATTGTGAGAATAATTTATGCCTCGGCACCAGATGCAAACAATAATTACATAACTTTCACACCTAAATGTAAATGGTTTGATAAGGAGTGTGCAAGGCTTCGTAAACTATCGTTTAAATATTTAAAGCTATTTAGATTGACAAACGTCAATTCCTTCAAACATTTGTATCTTAGTGCCAACAAGGAATTCAAACAATTATGCTCTGCCAAGAAAGTAAAATTCCTTAAAAATCTGGCCGTACAGGTACAAAAAAGTAAAAACTCTAAGGAATTCTGGTCTAGCGTACGTGAACTGAGTGGATTTCACCGAGGTATGAAGATTGCTGTAGAAGCTCAGACTTTAGCAGCACATTTTAAAACTCTATTGTCTGCTGACGAGCATCTTCATACCTTCAGCTACGCAATGCAAGACTTTTATGTATCTGAATTGGACGCGACGATATCTTTAGGAGAATTGGAGGCAACTCTCTTGGGAATGAAAAACAACAAAGCTGCAGGTATTAATGGTATCCCAGTTGAATTTCTCAAAAACAGCAATGACCAGCTCAAAACGTATATCGTTAATTTTTTAAATCTTATGTACAACAATGCTCACGTGCCTACGACTTTTTCAAAAGCCCTCATATTCCCGATATTTAAAAAAGGTGATGCGATGCAGCCCGAAAACTATAGAGGAATCTCAATACTCAATTCTCTAAGAAAGGTATTTGCGGGAATTCTTTATAGAAGACTTTCGAACTGGATAGAAAGAACAAACAGTTTAAGTATATTTCAAGCGGGATTTCGTTCTGGATTTTCCACAATGGATCACATTTTTGCCTTAACCTGCATTGCTAGAAAATATACTGAGAAAAATAAGAGACTATATGTATGTTTTGTTGATTTTAAAGCCGCATTTGATACCGTCAACAGACGGGCTCTGATTTATAAGCTGGAGAGGCTTGGAGTGTCTCGGAAGTTTCTGATGCTTTATAACAATTTCTTGTCGTCATCTAGTGCAGCAGTTTGGGATGGTTCCAATTTGTCAGAGTGTTTTGAGACGTCAGCAGGTGTCCCTCAGGGATGTATTCTAAGCCCCCTTTTATTCGCACTTTTTATCGATGATATCTCTGAAATGCTTCCTGGAGGCGTTATGTTCGCTGGAACTCTCATCAAGGTTCTTCTCTACGCTGATGACCTGGTACTAATAGCTGAAAACCCCTTTACTCTTCAACTCCAAATTAATCGTCTGGGTGAATACTGTAAAACTTGGGATCTCCACATCAATGTCCAAAAAACCAAAGTTATGATTTTTGAAAGTCGACATAGAAGGGTGAGGCTACCTGAGGAAACGTGGCGGCTCAATAATCAACAGATTGACATAGTACGGGAATTCAAGTACCTTGGAGTTTTATTTACATCGAACTTAAACTTTGGCAAGCATGCAAAGGATAAAAGCACTGAAGCTAAGCTGGCGCTAAATATCTTGTGGAAAAGGTTCTTTGCTAACCAAAACATTGACCATTCAACAAAATATCAAGTGTTTAGTGCTACAGTGAACACTTGCATGTGCTATGGGGTGCAAGCCTTTGGTGTTACGCCCTTCGAAGAATTTGAAGCTGTTAAAAGATTTTTCTTCAAACGAATATTTCGGTTACCGAATTCAGCACCAACCTATGCAATACACGTGGAATCTGGCTTACCACCCATCTACATTAACAACTTAAAAGCGCATGCAGACTATTTAATAAAAGTGATGAGAAGAAATAATACCAGTCTTCATAAATCAATTCTGTTGAGACAATTGCAATTGAATCAGTATCCTTTTAGGGAGTGGCATCAGTTGGCCATGTCCAATGACCTTTCTCTGTCTTTAACAGAGGCGAACGTCTTCGAATGGCACAATATACTTACATCGATTATTGCTAAGACCGATGAAAGGATATATGACCAGCACCTAACCAGAGCTTCTTCGTCAACCTCGAGGTTATTCTACAAGAACCTTAACCATCAAATTCTAACTGAGAATAGCTATTTCAACATTAAGTACTCGTCTGATGCTATAAGTACCATTTTCAGAGCAAGGGTAGAAATCCTTAATCTGAATTACATCCCTCATAGAACTGATCTTCAGCAGACTTGTGATTTATGCAACAGAAGAGAATGTGATGATGTTTACCACTTCATTGCTATTTGCCCTATATTACAAGAAATTCGGCGCTTGTATTTTCAAGAAAGTTTGTTATCACTCAATAGCTTGTATGAAATATTAAATGGTGGTCGTGGTTGGTCTAATCTATACAAGTTTTGCAAACACGCTTTTGAAAATTGTATTCTCTTAATATTTCTTCAAATTATTACTTTTTATGTGGCAAATCATTACAATTGCAAAAAATTCAAAATAATTTAAAATTATTACTTTTTATTTATGTGGCAAATCATTAAAATTGCAAAAACTTCGGGGTTATCGCTCTCCCATTATTTATTTATTTATCTTATACTTATGTTTGTTGCTCTAAATCAATTAAAATATTCACTTCTTATATTGTGTATCATCAAAATTATGAAAACCTAAGAACCACACAGACTAAACATTAGCTAAAATTAAAAGTTTCTGATTGATTGTTTTGTTATATCAACATACTCGTATGCAAATATTTTTGTAAAATTATTGTTTATTACATGATTCTTTTTTTTATTTTTCTATCACTTATTCATGAAATGTCATATCCGGCAGACGGCAGATAGCCATGTCCGTATTCTTAAGATTATAATTGTATCTACATCGAATCGAAAAAAAAATAAAGAATTTATCTATCTATCTATCTACCTTCAGCTTTTCATATTCGTTTTTATTGTTCTTCAGATGTGGACTACCAACGGCAGCGTATGATAATCTCATTAAATTCTGATCCTGACAGCATTGTCCAATGGGGAATAGAAAATTGTGTAGAACTTAATGCTTCGAAAACTTAATGCTGTTTACTGTCTCAAAAGCGTAACCCTCTCAATGCCACTATACATGGGTTACCACCCATGAGGAGACTGAACAGCTTTCAGTTCTAGGTATGTGCATCACAAACCACTTTTTGTGGAGTGATCACATGTTTAACATCGCCAAAAATGCTGCTAAGTTTTTAGGTTTTTTAGACGATGCAAAACGGTTTTTACCCTTTATGATCTGTCTATAATTTATAAAGCTTGTATTCGTTCAAAACTCGAGTATAGTTCTTATATTTGGGCTGGTGCCCAGATAAATGTACTTGAGTATTTGGGATCTAATCGAAAAGGGACCTCAAAAAATGACAGGAGATCGTACTCTTACCGAAACATTTGCTTCTCTTGAGCAACGCCGCAAGGTCTCATGCGTATCATTGTTTAATCCTTATATTTATAAACAATGCTCTAGTGAAATAGCCAGTTGCATTCCTCTCCTTGAACAATTCAACCGTAATACCCGTACTGCAAGGAATGTCCATCAATTTACCCTTGAGCTCAATTTCGGACGCACTGTTAAGTACCTACAGGGATTATTTCCTTAGCCGCACTACATGATTGTGGAATGCTTTACCAGGCTCAATATTTAAAACCAATGCCCATCGGTTTCTCCTAAAGTACAGAAGCTTTAGTTTAAAGATCTTTATTTACAATTTGTAGTTCTTAGGTTACAATATTTAAGAAATATGATTAACTATACAATTAAAGGTTGCATGTAAACTCGGGTACATCGGCTTTCACTTCGTAAGTAAGTCCTATTTTTGATTCGGGGTTCTTCCTCTCGTTCACTCACTTTTTTTTTTGCGGCTTATTTACTACTCTTGATAGCAACCTCACAGGCGGCCTTCAACGATTTTACTGGTTATCAACTGCTTTTGCAGGTTATCAACATCCTTCGCTGGCTATCAATAGCTTGCTTTATCTTGTCAAAGTATTAACTTCACTACTCCTTAACACTGGTGGAGAAAAGTTTGCTTAAGTTTCTTTGATATAGCCTTCTTCTTAAGGAGTGATATTTTTGTTTGGTCTAGAATCTTTGGAGGAGTGTGGCTGATATTCGGTTTAAATCTTTACCTTCCTTTGATGTTTCGTTGACTAATTCATGGCTTGTATTACTACCTTGTTTCTCTGCCTTTTTTCATGTTTCTTGGGTTTACTGTTCGTACTTGATTTATAAAAGCCAATAACATTTTTAACATGTTTTAGTTCTACATTAAGAGAGATTATATACCCTGCTTTAAAAGCAATTCAAATATTGAAGGCCCAGAAAATAAAAGGCTGTTCGACGAAAGGCTATTATTTGGGTTTATGTCGAATTATCTCAGATAGGATAGTAGGAGGTTTAGTATGAACTTTTTTAACACCGACACTAAAATTCAAAGCCATTGATTTCATATATTGACCTTAAAAACTGGTGCGAATCACAAGTCACATAACCCTTTGTATTTGATAGAATAAGAAATATAGAACCGGAATAAATTTTACAAACAAAACAAAATAATCTTAAAGCTATTTCCGGACTACTTTTATGACACACTAGCTATGGGAGGATGGGTCTTCATTTGAATATTTATAAAGTTTTGAGAAGCCTTGAATTTAGTTTTAGGGTTGATTTGAATCCACAGGCTTTAGTTGCAAAAGCCAAAATGTGTCTCTGAAACGGCGTTCTCAAGCGTTGGGCATATCTGTGACGTCGTTGTTGCGAATTTTGCGAAAACATCCTGGTCTACATTCTTAAAAGATTAAATTGAGGCAAGAACTGAAGCTGCTTGACCACCAGAAGCGTCGTATGTCCGTCAATTGGTCTCAGCAAAAACTTGAAAATGATTCGGATTTTCATCTAAAAATCATCTTCAGAGATGAGGCTCATTTCTGGCTGAATGGCTTTGTCAATAAACAAAATATGGTGTATTGGTCAGGCAGCAATCCACACGTACTTTTTCCGTAATGATCAAGACCGGCACGTTACTGTGAATGTGGATCGCTACCATTCAATGATAACCGAATATTTTTGACCCCAATTGGACTTGGAGGACATGTTGTTCCAACAGCACGGCGCCACAAGCCACAAAGCGAATGTCACAATCAATTTATTGGAAACGTAGTTCGGAGAACGTGTTATCTCACGAAATGGTTCAGTCGCTTGGCCGCCTCGATCGTGCGATTTGACGCCGTTAGACTATTTCCTGTGGGGCTATGTCAACTCTATGGTCCATACCAACAAGCCAGCGATGATTGATGAACTTCGTACGAATATCGAAATTGAAATTGCAGCAGAATCGGCTGATTTATACTTGAAAACCGTCAAAAATTGGGTTCAGCGTCTGCACTTCTGCAAGCGTGCCCGTGGTGGCCTTGCAAAAGAAATCGAGTTAAATACTTGGCATCGAACGTAATTTCACAGGAATATAAAATTTCATTGATATCCAAAACCGTTTTTGTTTTAATTAAAAAAAAATCTTTTGTAGCGCTTTTGAAAAACCCGATATTTCACTTAATTTCAAACATTTTATGCGATAGTCTTGTTTGTATGACGAATTCATTATAAACAAAAGAAGCTGGGATGCGACCCACACTGATAACATCCCATCCCATCTGTCGATTTGTCTTGCTTAAAAGTTTGTCTATATGTATCAATTTTTACCAAATTTGCGTACTATTTTTTGAAGATTTTATTTTTTATGAAAAAAAGGACTGTTGGATTTTTATAAAAAAATTACTGAATATCGAAAACAATATTTTCTGTGAAATAAAATAAGTTTAAAGCCAATATATGTAATTTTTGAAAAGCTATTTGAGTCGAAAGTAAATTTTTACCAAGTTTTAGTATTGTTTTTTTTTAGGTTTTTATTTTTTGTAAAAAAAAACAGTCAATTAGATTTTTCTCAAAATTTTATCGAATGTTGAAAACAATATTTCTTATACGTTAAAATTAGTTAGAAGACAGTATCTCAAATTTTTGAAAAGATATTTGAGTCGAAAATCAACTTTTACCACCTTTTATAATTTTTGTTTTAGGTTTTTATTTTTTGTAAAAAAACTGTCGATTCGATTTTTCTCAAAATTTTTCGTAATGTTGAAAACAATATTTCTTATAAGTTAAAATTAGTTAGAAGCCACTAGCTCAAGGTTTTGAAAAGATATTTGAGTCGAAAATCAATTCTTAATGTTTTTTTTTTCAGTTTTTTTGATTTATAAAAAAAACCGTTAATTGGATTTTTTCAAAAAATATACTTGTTTCTTATCACGTTACAATATTATATAATATAATATTAAATTCAAGTCTCTAGCGTCATTAGCTCATGAGATATTAAGGTTTAACCAAAATGTTCACCTTTTTTTTAAACTGCTATGGTAAAAAAACCACCCACACAATTTTCTTAAGAGTCCTTTCTGCATCTTTATGCCTTATTATCTGTATAACAAAATTTATTTGAAGTCGATATCTCTTCTGGTTCTTGAGCTATGGTCGACGAAAAAAACGTAACGAACGTACGGACGTACGAACGTACGTACACACGCACGCACAGACATCTTTCTAAAAATCTTTTATTTCGACTCTAGGGACCTTGAAACGTCGAGAAATGTCAAAATTTTCAATTTGTCAAATCGGACCCAATACAATAACTTCCTATGGGCAGTTAAAAAATTGTTTCATCAATTTGGATACCCCCAGAAATTTTGATTAATTAATATTTTAAACCCCTGACATCATAGAGGGATTTATGAAGTCCGATTTGAGTAAGCCCATCTAAACTTGTCGTAAAAGTGCCATTTTATTGTTAGGAACAAATTCGTATCGACCAGAGTTTTTATCTCAAACATAATATAACATAAAGTTTTCTAGACTTCTTGACTTCAAGGGTACTGCCTCTTGCGAGGAACTGAAAAATAATTCTTGTCATGAAAAATGCTTTCTCAAATTAGCCGTTCGGATTCGGCTTAAAATTGTAGGTCCCCTCCCCTCCATCCCTGCCAACAGTACTCGCACAAAGGAATCGTTGAGAGTTGTAAGTCACTAGGCCCTAGTTCTCAACGGACTGTTGCGCCACTAAATTTATTATTTATTTTACAGGGCTACTCATCAAAACATAAAAAAGTGGATCTATTTAAAACTTTTGCATCGAGTTTTTGTTTGTTTTTCCAAATATTGACGCTCCACCCTAATTTACAAACATAATGCACATAGATACAGAGATATTATGTGTATCTTACACAAATACCCATAAAACTATGCAAATATCAAGGTCGACAAGATAATCAGCGAAATTTACGTGACTCCAATGTAATGTGGGTCAGGGTGAAATCAACCCCAGTTTTGCGTACAATTTTGTTTTATACTTCATATAAATGCCGGAAAATGGTGCATTACCACCATCAAAGCTTTCCTCTTTCATTTTATTTTATTTCGGTTTTTATTTTATTTTTGTGGTTTTTTGTTAGGAAAGGAGTTTGTGCAGTGAAAATATTTCATGTTTCAACCAATTTTATTTGCATCCCAAATGGGATTTTCATAAAGCAAAGCATATCGTAGTATTTTATTTAAAGTTTTCAGAAATGAATAAGTGCACGTGTTCTTTTTATAATTTGGTTTTTAATATCAGTTTATTTTTTCGCGTGAAAGTTTATATAGGGCGGCAGTTAGTATGGATTATTTAAATTCACAAATCACGTCATCATATGTAAACTTGTTTCAATTTTCATTTATAGATACTAATGTAAGACTTGTGCAGTAGTTTTCTAAATAGCGGTCTTGGTATCACAAAGTGAAAAAACGTGCGTACTTTCGTGCGTTTGAACGTTCGAACGTCCGTACGTTAGGGATACGTTTTTCGTCGGCCACATGTCAAGAACCGTCAGGGATATCGACTTCAAATAAATTTTGGTTTACCAATAGTAATATAAATAAATGCAAAAAAGTCTTTCAAAAGAAATGGGTGGATTATTATGTTGTGTACTACTTATGTATGTACTTACTTATCCTGCTCCCGATCATTTGAGGGTCACAGCCTGAAATATTGTGTTTTTCATGGTTTGCTGGCCTTTGTAAGCTCCCTCCAACCTGCGGCGAGACCAAGCATCGTTTTGCGGTCTTTTCTAAGCTCCCTCCAACCGGCGAGACCAAGCGCACTTGCGTCAGGAGACGTCTTTGTAACGGTGGTTCGGTCTTCTAAAGCCCATCGTCTTCAGTGTGCTTTCAGACCAGGAAAGTCCATAGTCGATCAAATATTCACATTACGGCAGATCCTGGAAAAAACCCAAGAACATCAAATCGACATCCACATTTTTTTCATCGGTTTTAAAGCCGCATATGGATATGACAACATCTACAGGGACGAGCTGAATAGAGCAATGTCTAGTTTTGGCATCCCTGCCAAACTCGTCCGTTTGTGCAGGATGACCCTGGAGAATTCACGCTGCTCCATAAAGGTTGGAAACAACTTAACAGAACCTTTCGATGTCAAAAAAGGTTTTAGACACGGTGATGCGCTGTCTTGCGATTTTTTTAACATCGTACTTGAAAGAATAGTGCAGAGCTCCCACGTCAACACTAGAGGCACTATCTTTCAAAAGTCTGTCCAATTACTAGCATATGCTGATGACATTGACATAATCGAAAGAACTCAGCGTGTTTTCAATGGGGCTTTTGTGAGTATTGAGGCAGAGGCGGCAAAAATGGGTTTAACGGTTAATGAGGGCAAAACAAAGTACATGCTATCGTCAAGAAAGGACTTACAACACCGACGTCTCGGTCAAAACGTCACCATCGACAGACGTAACTTTGAGGTAGTCAAGGACTTCGTCTACCTAGGCTCCGCTATAAACACAGAAAACAACACCAGCGCTGAGATCAAACGAAGAATAACTCTTGCAAACTCTTGAGTAGCAAAGCCCTCTCTCGAGGGACCAAAGCGCGCGTCGCTATATAAGGCCCTCATCATCCCCGTTCTGTTATACGGTGCAGAAGCATGGACTATGACAAAAGCGGATGAAAGTACCTTGGGTAGTTTCGAGAGAAAAGTTATTTGTGTGATCTTGGAGCGCGTGTAGCCATAGTTCACACAGGACTGTAGCACCACCTTGAGTAAGTAAGTTTGCAATAATGCTCTTGAGCGTTGTTGTCCATTAGCGCAATGTGGCTAAGCTAGTGCAGTTTTGGTGTTTGGCTCTTTGGACTACATACACATCTTGATAAGGCTCGTATAGAATTCATGATTGAATCTTCTTCTACATCCGTCCTCTTCGCATTGAGGACCGAATTCTCTCGAAAGTGTCCAGTAAGTAAAAAGTCCTCCTTTTAACATATCGTCCAACCCTCGAAACCTTAGAGTAAAAAGTTTTCAATCCATTTTGACAAACGGAAGTTGTAGCAAAGTGATAGTGCATCTCCTTGCCTGAACCCTGCTATCATATGTCCCTATACACAAATCAGGTTCTAAAAATGATGTAGAAAATTATAGGGGTATTTGTAAACTCTCCGCAATTCCCAAAGTGTTTGAAAGCATGGTGAAAATAAAGTTTGATTTTCTTACAAGTGAATATTTATCAGAAGTACAGCACGGTTTTGTATCCGGTCGATCATCTGTTACCAATTTAACTTATTTCACTTCGTATGTCACTAATGCTATGGAACAAAAATTTCAAGTTTACGCAGTATACACTGACTTTAGTAAAGCCTTGAGATTTTTGGTTTTCATTCTCACTTTCTTCGTTGGTTATCGTCATATTTATCTTGTAGAACACAACAAGTTAAGATTAGAGATCCATACTCAAAGGAAATACAGTGTACATCAGGTGTCCCGCAAGGTAGCCACCTCGGTCCGCTCCTTTTCATAATGTTCGTTAACGATATTGTCTCTGTCTTTAATTATTGTGAATGCTTATTATATACGGACGATCTGAAAATATTTTCAAAAGTTTCGAGTTTGAACGATTGTCAACTTTTGCTATCTAACATTGATTCTTTATCAAATTGGTGTCACATCAATAGCCTTAAATTCAATATCAAAAAGTGTAACACGATTTATTTTTCCAGAAAATTTAATATTTTGTTATTCAACTATGCAATTGAATCTGTGGATTTAGATAGGGTTTCAAGTATTATAGACTTAGGAGTTATTCTTGATTCTCAAATTTCTTTTAAAGGTCATTTCGATTATTTGGTTCCTAAGGCCAACTCACTGGTAGGTTTCATAAAACGAAATGGAAAAGACTTTAAAGATCCTTTCGTGTTATTATCCTTGTATATATCTCTCGTCAGATCAATTTCGGAATACGCAGATGTTACGAGTATTTGGAGTCCTATTTATATAGTTCATTCTGATCTGATTGAAAAGATTCAAAGACGATTTACAAAATATATATTTAAGAAAATGGGTTGAAACTTTAGTCCTAGTTATGAGGCTAGATGTCAATTACTTGGAATAAAGTCGTTACAATCAAGAAGAAAAATTCATAGTGTAATGCTTATTAGAGACTACCATTATTAAATGTCCATCTCTTTCTTGCCTTGGTACTCGTACCAATCTATGTTCCCGCTAGGTCTATGAGGAGGGCTAGATTCTTCTTATTCCAAATTATTCACATGACAAATTATGGTAGTAATTTTTTTTTTTTTTTTTTTTTTACACTTCAGAATTTTCAGAAAGTAGTTAGCTTACAGCAAGCGTCACAATACAAGCAGAGGCTCATCATTAGTGCATGTGTTAGTTGTTAGCAAGATAATAATACAATTAAAGCCTAACACACGCACAAAATACAAAACATAATTAACATGTAACATGAAATATTACAGAACAACAAAAAATATAATAAAGACGATTACGATAGTAGAGCACTGGTTTAAACAATGATTTTAATCCCACCTTATTAACTTCCCATAGGAAGTTATTGTAATGGGTCCGATTTGACAAATTGAAAATTTTGACATTTCTCGACGTTTCAAGGTCCCTAGGGTCGAAATAAAAGATTTTTAGAAAGATGTCTGTGCGTGCGTGTGTACGTACGTCCGTATACGCTCGCGACGTTTTTTTCGTCGTCCATAGCTCAAGAACCAGAAGAGATATCGACTTTAAATAAATTTTGTTATACAGATAATAAGGCAGAAAGATGCAGAAAGGGCTCTCAAGAAAATTGCGTGGGTGGTTTTTTTACCATAGCAGTTTAAAAAAAAGGTGAACATTTTGGTTAAACCTAAATATCTCATGAACCAATGACGCTAGAGACTTGAATTAAATTTTATATTATATATTGTAACGTGATACAAAACAATTATATTTTTGGAAAAAAATCCAATTAACGGTTTTTTTTATAAATCAAAAAAACTGAAAAAAAAAATTTGTCACCTCGAAAATTTTACGACTAAAATATGATTTCATCTCCAAAACAATTTTGTGCAATGAAGAATAATGTTTTTGATATCTGATAAAGTTTTGAGAAAAATCTAATTGACAGTTTTTTTTACAAAAAATAAAAACCTAAAAAAAATTAATAAAAGTTGGTAAAAATTGATTTTCGACTCCAATATCTTTTCAAAACTTTGAGTTATTGGCTTTAAACTACTTTTATCTTTCAAAAATATTGTTCTCAACATTCAGTAAAATTTTGAAATAAATCGAATTGACAGGTTTTTTACAAAAAATTAAAAAACAAAAAAAAAATAAAAAAAGTTGGTAAAAATTGATTTTCGATTGATTGAGATAACGGCTTCTGACTAATTTTAACTTATAAGAAATATTTATTTCAATATTCGATAAAATTTTGAGGAAAATCGAATTGACAGTTTTTAAAAAAAAAAAATAAAAACCTAAACAAAAAAATTAATAAAAGTTGGTAAAAATTGTTTTTCGACTCAAATATCTTTTTAAAACTTTGAGATATCGTTGTCAACATTCAGTAAAATTTTGAGAAAAATCTAATTGACAGGTTTTTTACAAAAAATAAAAACCTAACAAAAAAACAATACTAAAACTTGGTGAAAATTTTACTTTCGACTCAAACAGCTTTTCAAAAGGTTAAAATATTGGCTTCAAACTTATTTTATTTCACAGAAAATATTGTTTCTGATATTCAGTAATTTTTTTAATAAAAATTCAACAGTCCGTTTTTTCATAAAAAAAATAAAATCTACAAAAAATAGTACGCAAATTTGGTAAAAATTGATACATATAGACAAACTTTTAAGCAAGACAAATCGACAGACGGGATGGGAAGTTATCAGTGTGGGTCGCATCCCAGCCTCTTTTTTAAATTTAAATCTATCGATGAAAAGTTTAAGTTATATAAAATGCTCATTCGACTTAAGGCTTCATTCTTTCCATAGTTAGTTCTATGGAAGTCAATATGTATAAAGTCTAAAAGTACGCAGGTGATGAGTTCCGCCTCGGTAATTTAAATGTATACAAGACAGCAAATAAGGTGCATTAATTTCACCATTAATAAGTTGATGAAAAAATATTAAATCATTATTAACACGCCTTTGATGGGGAGTTTGCAATTGAAGAAGCTGAATACGATGTTCATAGGGAGGCAGATGAAATGAAACTTTATCAAGATCTATTGTATATTTCAATGAAGTGTCTTCAAATATTGACTTTTTAATCTTAATCGTAATAAATTTAAAACTGAAGTATTATATTTATTCACTTTTTAATTTGCTCTTGGATTGCTTATATCTGTTAGCTGTAATATTTCTTGTAGGTTAAAATAAAATAAAAAAAAAGAGGCTGGGATGCGACCCACACTGATAACTTCCCATCCCGTCTATCGATTTGTCTTGCTTAAAAGTTTGTCTAAATGTATCAACTCTTACCAAATTTGCGTTCTATTTTTTGTAGATTTTATTTTTTTTATGAAAAAACGGACTGTTGGATTTTTATAAAAAAATTATTGAATATAAAAAACAATATTTTCTGTAAAATAAAATAAGTTTGAAGCCAATATTTTTAAATTTTGAAAAGCTATTTGAGCCGAAAATCAATTTTTACCAACTTTCATTAATTTTTTTGTTTAGGTTTGTATTTTTTGTAAAAAAAACTGTCAATTCGATTTTTCTCAAAATTTGTCCTAATATTGAAAACAATATTTCTTATAAGTAAAAATTAATTAGAAGCCATAACCTCAAATTTTTGAAAAGATATTTAAGTCGAAAATCAATTTTTACCAACTTTTGTTAATTTTTTTTTCGGTTTTTAATTTTTTGTAAAAAAACTGTCAATTCTATTTTTTTCAAAATATTACTGAATGTTGAAAACAATATTTTTTGAAAGATAAAAGTAGTTTAAAGCCAATATCTCAAAGTCTTGAAAAGATATTTGAGTCAAAACTCAATTTTTACCAACTTTTTTTTTATTTTTTTTTAGGTTATTATTTTTTGTAAAAAAACTGTCAATTCGATTTTTCTCAAAATTTTTCCTACTGTTGAAAACAATATTTCTTATAAGTTAAAGTTAGTTAGAAGCCATAATCTCAAATTTTTGAAAAGATATTTAAGTCGAAAATCAATTTTTACCAACTTTTGTTAATTTTTTTTTTCGGTTTTTAATTTTTTGTAAAAAAACTGTCAATTCTATTTTTTTCAAAATTTTACTGAATGTTGAAACCAATATTTTTGGAAAGATAAAAGTAGTTTAAAGCCAATATCTCAAAGTTTTGAAAAGATATTTGAGTCAAAACTCAATTTTTACCAACTTTTTTTTTATTTTTTTTTTAGGTTATTATTTTTTGTAAAAAAACTGTCAATTCGATTTTTCTCAAAATTTTACCAGATGTCAAAAACATTATTCTTCGTTGCACAAAATTGTTTTGGAGATGAAATCATATTTTAGTCGTAAAATTTTCGAAGTGACAAATTTTTTTTTTCAGTTTTTTTGATTTATAAAAAAAACCGTTAATTGAATTTTTTTTCAAAAATATAATTGTTTTGTATCACGTTACAATATATAATACAAAATTTAATTCAAGTCTCTAGCGTCATTGGTTCATGAGATATTTAGGGTTAACCAAAATTTTCACCTTTTTTTTAAACTGCTATGGTAAAAAAACCACCCACGCAATTTTCTTGAGAGCCCTTTCTGCATCTTTCTGCCTTATTATCTGTATAACAAAATTTATTTGAAGTCGATATCTCTTCTGGTTCTTGAGCTATGGACGACGAAAAAAACGTCGCGAACGTACGGACGTACGGACGTACGGACGTACGGACGTACGTACACACGCACGCACAGACATCTTTCTAAAAATCTTTTATTTCGACTCTAGGGACCTTGAAACGTCGAGAAATGTCAAAATTTTCAATTTGTCAAATCGGACCCATTACAATAATTTCCTATGGGAAGTTAAAAATGTGGCTTTGAAGTTAATGAAAAGATGGTAGATATCTGCTTGAAATACCCTTATGTGAATATTTGGTCGATCGTTGATCTCCATTGTTTGAAGTCACACTGTTACGTTCCAATTATAGTGTTACAGAAAGATTTAATACAATCTGATAGTACGTTAGATTTTGCATAAGATCTTGTAAGCAGCATTAAGCAAAGATATGTCTCTGTGATTTTTGAAGGACATCATTTTTGCAGGACATTCATCAGCTGCTAATAGCACTGCTTAGACACGGTTACAGATGGCGGATTTTGGTGGCGGTACTGCACTCCTCGAGATACCTGATCTCGTTTTCTTCTTTTCCTTCTCTTTTCACGGTACTCACGGTTGCAGCATTTGCATTCTTACATTTTTTATACTATGGATACTGATATTACTTGTTTCACTGATTGTTGACGCTTGTGGATGGAAGTCCGGGTGAGAATTCCCGGTCAATTGCTCACTGTATTCTCTGGCATTCTTTAATGTGCTAAGCCATGCAGTGTTGAACTTTTTCCTTTTGGGCGGTCTTTATTTTCTTTTCGTCGGACTTTGAACTTTGACACACCAAGAATATGGTCAGAGTTCACATTTGCACCCCACGAGGTTTTCACACCCCAGTTGTTAGACGTGTGCCTTGAGCCGATTAGCATTTGGTCGATTTGGTTTTCACTTTGTTATGTGTATCCTTCGTCTGGAAAACCTAGTGTTACTTATCACCGAATAACGCGCTGCAGCAAAGTCTATTATTCTGAAGCCTTTCCAACTAATCCATCAAAAACATTTTTCTTCTCAAACTTAGCATTGAAATCATCGAGCACGACTTTGACTTCGTACTCTGGACTGACTCTGTAATCTTCACCCAGGACTCCTCCTTGTTGAACTCCTCAGCTTTATGGGTAGGGGCATGTGCACATATTAGGCTGATGTATTCGACGGTAGCTTTGATGCGGATCACAGCCATGCGACCATTAGGTTAGGTTAGGTTAATCGGCTGAAAATCGATGACTTTCGATCTGAGAGGATTTACCACTACTAATCGGCACCCTAACATGCACATTCTTAACTGACAGCTTTAATTAATTTCACAATATTTTTAATAACGCTAGCGATTTCAATTTAATTTTGAGACGTTATAACAAATTATTATACATTTTTCTTTTCTACGGGTATAATAAATCAAAAAAAATATTTCAAATATTTTGCAAAAAAAAATGATATCACTTTTAAAATAATTATTAATAAAATTTTTAAATTTTTGAGAAAAATCGAAGTAACACTTTTATTACAAAATATGTCAACTTTGTTATCTTAAATAAATTGTCTTTGATATTTTTTAAGATTTTTAGAACTGTCGACAGAATAAATTCTCCATGTGATGTGGCTTAAGTAATAAAAGCAAACATTTAAATCAGTTATGAAATACAACGTCGTTGTTCAAGTGGGTTCTTCGGCTGGAACTTATCATCTCAATTTTCCAAGACCTTGTTTATGTTTTCGGGATGCAAATTAATGGATTGCATTGAATTAAGTGCTTAAATCTTTTCTTAATTGTTGGCATAAAATCTCTGCCTCAAGGCTCCCCAGAAAAAGACTGCTTGAAACGCAGCTTCGAGGCGACCAATTGACATCACAAAAGCACGATAACACGATTTTGGATTTTGGTGAGTGAAATATCAAAATCAACGTTTCAACTTAATTTTCGAAAAAAAAAATTATTCAATGACTGTCACTCACTGTGGAAGTGTGGTTGTATTATTGGCTTCTCGACAATAGAGAGCGGGTTTTTGAGCCCAAGGTTCCATAACTTTGTTTGTTACCATATCCGCCTTTGTGAAAAACCGACTCGTCAGGGACCATCATTGTTTTCCACTAGCATACCAGTCTGATGGGTGCTTCATTTCTACCGAAACTCCTTTCCAAAACATAAAAAAAACAACACCATTCCTTATTGGAGAATATCTCTTGTTTATGTGACAAAGAATGCCACAGAAATATAAAAGGCAATAAATCGAAATTCAATTCACAACTAACTGTTTATGGTTGTTTAGATTTTTTGTTTGTTTAACTTTATTCTTATCGTAGCCTTGTTTTGTGCCTACACAAGAAGTATAATAGTTGTTGTAGTTGTAGGTTGTATGATGTAGATATGTTCAAGCATTTCAAGATTATCATATTCTCTTAGGTCATTACTTTATATTGTTCTGACCTTTTTCCGATCAAAACTGTGGAATAGATAAAAATAAAAATAGAAAAACAACAAAAAACAAAATAAATAAAATGACAACATTTCAAAAATAACAATAAAGATGTCAATGTGGACAACATACATACATACAAAAATGGTCAAAGATTTTATTCTTTTTTATTACTTGCGTTAGGTACAAGTATTGGTTTTGGGAAAAAAAAAACCAGAGAAGATATTCAGACTAAATAAGGGTGTTATTTTAGAAAAATTAATGTTCAAATTTATGAGCTACTAGCGGACCCGACAGACTTCGTCCTGTCATAAAGATTTGTAAAGTGGCAGGTATTGTTCCTACGTATTTTATACTCGTGGCTAAACATTCTCGTGAACAGAACCGTCACCCTGGTGATAGGGCGTTGTGAATACAAAATAATTAAATGAAACATATACATATAACGATTTAAAAGTAAGTAATCGCTTTATTGTTAATAATGTGAATCATAATTGTTAACAGAAATTTTAGTGCTTTGTGATATATGATGTTTTTTGTTCCATTACTTGGAGCATAGACAAACAAATCTGATGGTTTTCCAACACGGGAACAGGCAACAACAATTGACCATGTGAGAAACATGGGTTTTCTAGATTAATAGCACAAACACTTAATGATTGTCCCTGGGACTTGTTTGTGGTCATAGCAAAATCAAGCCGCACTGGAAACTGTAGTCGTTTAAACTCAAATGGCACATCAGTCGGAATCATTGGGATGCGCGGTATAAGAACATCTTCTCCTTTATACTTTCCTTTGAGTATAGTTGCTTCGATATATCTTATCACTAAACGTGTACCGTTGCAAAGACGCGGGTGGTGGATATTTCGCAACACTATAACTATTCATCCAACCTTTAATTGAAGATTGTAAGGTGGCAATCCTGGCAAATCCAGCGAGTTTAAAAATTCCGGTGGATAATTGACTTCATCATCTTGGTTAGTAGCCGAATCAACTGATTTACATATACATACATATATCCTCGATTCGCCTGTAATTTGTTCTTGAATTTTGAAATTCAATTCATTTACATTAATGTTTTTTGCAGCCAGTATAGCTCGTTCGCTCAACCAATCATGGTTTCTGTAATTTTGAGAAACATTTGGAAACACCTTCTAAATAAGTTCGTCTTTTAATTGCTTTATACGTTGTAATTGATCATTTCGACGATGTAAAACAATATCACGGGATTCCAAGTTTTCTTTAACTACAACGATAACAACTTCATCAATAGTTGGTACATTTTAACGTCTTGCATGTTAACCTGCATGTAATTTGACAGCTCTGATTACAATTTTCTGAATTTCAGATGGCATCAGATCCAGTGCAGTTTTGAACAATATAATCAATTGATTGTGTTCATGAAATAAAGTTTGTAATTGTTCTACAATACAATAGACCTCTTTACTAAATTGTTATTTGCACAACCCATATCAATTTCTTGTGGTGAATTGCCCATAAAATAAATTTGCAGGAATTTGCTGTCGCTATCTGACACTGCTAACAGTGAACTTGCTCTGTGATATATTTGCCCTTGTAAAGGGTGTCCCAAAATTAACGCAAGATTTGAATTAAATAGAAAACGCCGTTTTTAGTCTTTTGATAGTTATATTTTTATTGACTCGTAAATTACATAGGATAGGGTTATGTATGGAATAACACATCGGACAAATGGCCTCCACGGCTTTGCATGCACATGCGCACTCTTTTGTTGAAATTTTCCATGACCATTCTGCATAAATGTGGCTGAATTTCGTTGATGCAGCGTTGAATCTCCTCCTTTAATGCACGGGTGGTTGTGGGCTTGTTGACATAGACTTGTGATTTCAAATAACCTAATAAAAAGAAGTCTAATGGTGTTAAATCACACGATCTAGGAGGCCAATTTTGATCACCGAAACGAGAGAGTACACGACCTCGAAATGTCTCATGCAGTAATTGAATTGTTTCACGGGCTGTATGACATGTGGCACCGTCTTGTTGAAACCACATATTGGACACATCAATATCATCCAATTTTTGCAGAAAGAACTTTGTAATCGTGTCGCGATATCGAGCACCAGTAACAGTCACTGCTTGACCAGCATCATTTTCAAAAAAATATGGCCCAATTATGCCTCCAGCCCAAAATCCACACCATACAGTCACGCGTTGTGGATGCATTTGTTTTTCGACAATCACATGTGGGTTCTCCGAACCCCAAATAAATTTTTCAATTAATCTCTTCACAGTTGACGAAGTTAAAACACTATCCGACCATACTTTGTATGAAATTTTCGAACTGCAGCCGCCAAGCTTTCACTATTTTTGAAATATTCTTTAATAATGAAGACACGTTGTTCTCTCGTGTAACGTTCCATTTTATATAACCCTATACTGTTAGCTGTCAAATTGCTTTTTTTCAGGGTTGCCAACACTTCACTGCACAAATGGCGGCAAATTTAAATCTTGCGTTAATTTTGGGACACCCTTTATATGCTAATGAAAAAAAATATTATTTTTGTACCAAACACTATAAAATAAAACACTAAAAAATAAATTTATGGATTGTCAGTGATCAAACTTAAATAATATTTGATCTTAAAAATTATATATTTAGTTGTAACTAATATCTTTCAATAAACATCTTAAATTAGGTGATATAAAATTTTGTTCGCTTAAATAATTATGAATAACTGCTATAATACATACCTTGAAAGTTGGCATGAAGTTTTCCCGAACTACATTTGTTGCCCCAAATAAAGTCATTTGAAAGCAATTGTTATAGTGTTGGATAAGTGTCAAAAAGTGTATGGAATCTGATCCTATTCCTGAAATCAATGAGTACAATGGCTCTGGTGGTGGATCCAATGGTATCAATTTACAATTTACAGTGTGAGCAAACCGAGTTCATAGAACCTATAACAACACATTGGTAGTTTCTGTAGTCAATTGACACATCGTAACTGAAAGCAGCTCGATTCAAACTTGAGCGATCATTAGTTGAATGTCGCGCTCGCGCTTCACGCGTTTGCGATATCCGAATTCTTTCACGTTCAATTTGGTCTTCACGTTCTTGTGCAGTACGATTAGTTTGGTAATTAGCTTGGTTTGTAGCAGTTCGGGTTCTTCTACCTAAATTGCTTCGTCTTATAGGAGGCATATCAAATATAAATTATTTTGTCACTAAACACTAACACTAACACTCTGCACAAAACACGATATATGGATTTGTTTCAGCCGTTTATCAGTTGACAAAAGCAAACTCAGTAGATAAGATAACAGAAAATCCAAGAAAAACAACAGCAAATCGACATCTACACTTTTTTCTTTTTTTTTTTTAATTTGATATGACTTGAAGTCAAATTCTTTAAGCCGACTACGTTTTAGTAAGAAAACATTTGTATGGGAAAAAGAAACGGGCTGTTTTTATGGTTTTTCCGGCAATTATTGGAATTTTTTCTCGCCGTAAAAACCATCCTTGAGCTCCAACGAACATTTTAAAAAAAGAATGGGCCAAATTGGTCCAGGCGTTGTTGAGTTATGCGCTTACCAACACATTTTGCGATTCATTTTTATATATCGGGTGATTTTTTTGAGGTTAGGATTTTCATGCATTAGTATTTGACAGATCACGCGGGATTTCAGACATGGTGTCAAAGAGAAAGATGCTCCGTATGCTTTGACATTTCATCATGAATAGACTTACAACGAGCAACACTTGCAAATCATTGAATTTTATTACCAAAATCAGTGTTCGGTTCGAAATGTGTTTCGCGCGTGTTATCGACAAATTTTGTTCAGCGATGAGGCTCATTTCTGGTTGAATGGCTACGTAAATAAGCAAAATTGCCGCATTTGGAGTGAAGAGCAACCAGAAGCCGTTCAAGAACTGCCCATGCATCCCGAAAAATGCACTGTTTGATGTGGTTTGTACGCTGGTGGAATCATTGGACCGTATTTTTTCAAAGATGCTGTTGGACGCAACGTTACGGTGAATGGCGATCGCTATCGTTCAATGCTAACAAACTTTTTGTTGCCAAAAATGGAAGAACTGAACTTGGTTGACATGTGGTTTCAACAAGATGGCGCTACATGCCACACAGCTCGCGATTCTATGGCCATTTTGAGGGAAAACTTCGGAGAACAATTCATCTCAAGGAATGGACCGGTAAGTTGGCCACCAAGATCATGCGATTTGACGCCTTTAGACTATTTTTTGTGGGGCTACGTCAAGTCTAAAGTCTACACAAATAAGCCAGCAACTATTCCAGCTTTGGAAGACAACATTTCCGAAGAAATTCGGGCTATTCCGGCCGAAATGCTCGAAAAAGTTACCCAAAATTGGACTTTCCGAATGGACCACCTAAGACGCAGCCGCGGTCAACATTTAAATGAAATTATCTTCAAAAAGTAAATGTCATGGACCAATCTAACGTTTCAAATAAAGAATCGATGAGATTTTGCAAATTTTATGCGTTTTTTTTTTAAAAAAAGTTCTCAAGCTCTTAAAAAATCACCCATTATAAGATTATAATAATTGGTCAATAATTTTTTAAAAATAATGTTGGATATAGAACCGCCTTACCGCCTTACCGCCTTAGAGCCATAATTACTGACTTTCTTGTACCTCAATTGTGCAGGAATGGCTGTTTCAATAGACACAGGACTGCGTAACATGAAACACAGCTCGTTCCACAATTGAAGGAAACGTTTGTTAACCTCATAGTTTCACGTTTATTACAAATTAGATCTCCAGATTAGACTACGTCCGAGGCAGCCGTGGCGGTCCCACTCCAGAAATCATACATTAAACATTAAATGAATGAAGTTTCAATATTAATCTATTAATTCTTTTGTCAAAAATTGAATTTTCGAATTTTCTCAAAAACAATGATTTTTTAATTTTGGAAAAATTTGTGTTTGCTTTATTTGGCTTTTTTCACAATGAAAAAAATATTTTTGTTTTTCTCCGGAGGGGTACCCCCCATAGAGCCGTTATTTTGTTTTTAAGTTTTATGGAGAACTAATGAACCGATTTCAATTTCTGAATTATCTCTTAAACTATTTCAATAAATTTCGATTTTAAAAAAAAATTTGAACATTTGTTTTTCGAAATTCGATATCTCGAAAATGGGTCACCTTTTTTTTTTTAAATTGAAATTTTAATCCTATAGTAATAAGGTCTAAATAACTGCATACCAAAAATATTTTTTATCTAAAATTGAGAAATTTTATAAAGGGTTTTTCAATAAGGGCGGGTAGATGTTGTCAATGTAAATCGTAGCGTTTGCTGTTTGGCTGGTAGCGCCGCCATCATTCTGGAACCACATGTCGTCTAGCTCCCATGTGTTTCTATTTGGGCGATAAGAAATTAGTCGTCATCGTTATGAATAGACTACTTCGGGTTTTGCTGTACATTTTCACGGACCACGGCGATGTTCTCGATCGATCTTGCGTTCCTTGAACGTAGGGGTGTTGGCTGATTGTATACTGAACCGGTCGTCTCAAATTTGGGCCTTTCTGCCTAAAGACAATTTTAATACTAAATAACAATAACTTCATCTAAAACCAAGAAAACAAAAAAAATTGGTATCTTTACATTATGTTTTGTTTTATATAAAACTTAAAACGAAATTAAAAAAAAACGAAACCCATTATAAACGAAAACGAATGAAACACTTTAAGAGATAGACGTGCTTTTGTCTCGCGCAATTTTAAAATTAGTTTCTTTACACTATAAATTTCCGCAGTATTTTAAGTTTTGATTGTTTACTTTATTAAGGTCCAGTTCAGTTTTGTTCTGCATCTCATACGCTTCACACACGTTTTAAGCTTTATGTTTTTCATTTATAATGAGTTCTATTTGTTTAAAGTACCAAACTACAATAGTCCCAGGCAGTGTTGTGTCGTGTGGCATTTGTATGGCAAATTATCATTGCAAATGTACATTGTTAAAAACTAGTGAAGTTAAATTGTTAAAGTCCCATGCTAACTTAATCTGGAAATGTGACAATTGTAAAAGCTTTGCGTTAGTTGAGTGCATTCAGAAAATTAACAAACATTTTAAACTTCTACAAGAGTCTTTGAGTGAATTAAATTATTTTAAATTGAATCATCAACATAATCTAAATCCACAAAAAACTAACACTCAAGACAAAGCTCTCCTAGATGTAAGTAGGGATGTGAGACTAAATACTAAAAACCAAAGAATCAAAAAGGCCAACGAACCGATTAACCATATAAAAAACAATTTTCTTGCACAGTCATCTCCTGCATTAAATCGCGTCTCGGCTGGGCCCAGTGTTTTGTCTCCCTCCCCGTCCCCAGGTCCCTCAAACAGACTTATAACTGGTAAACGAGTCAAATCTACGTCCCAATCAAATGACTCAGTGCTCTCACTCTCAAACTCTCCACTCGCTCAGAGCAAAGAAAATGTCATTGATCATCTCGTTAAAACTGGTAATAAAGTTGATGTTGCAGCTGAAGTTGCATCTAACTGTGCAGTGGTTGGAGGGAATTCGCTTTCTCGCTCTGATCTCACTCAGAGTAAAGTAAAAGCTGTTGGTGTTAATTTGAGTGATGACGCTGTCCAACCTGCTGTTCTCTCTCCATCAGCTGGCAAAGCTAATGTTGAAAAGAGTTTAAGTCACTCACATATTTTGCCAATCATTGCTCCTATCGCTGAAAAAGGGGTCGAAGATGTAGACGTCAATGGTGATTGCAATAATGCAATGGATTTGAATGAAGAAAAAAATGAATGCAACAAATCTGTACATGAAGAAGATGCTAATGCTATACAAGATAAAGATTTGCAAGAGTCTATTGTTTACAATACAAACAGTGTGTCTTTTGTTGATAAGCCTCGTGATAATAGCAATGTTGATGGGGATATTGGTCTTCAGGTTTTTTATAAGCGCAAATGGTTACATGTATCGAGTTTTAAGGCAACAACAACACCGGAACATATAGCTACATATATCGCTAAAAAAATGAATGTATGCTCTACACTTTTCGCTTGTTATAGTCTGTTGACAAAACAAAATCGTGATGGTTCCGTCGTAAATAAACCCAGTTTCGTGAACTTTAAAGTTGGATGCCCTTTGGAATACGTAAACTCCATTTGTCGTGATGACTTTTGGCCAAATGGTGTGAAAGTTCGATTTTTCGATTATAAACCAAAAAACGGATAATTTCCAGCGAAAATATCGCTGGTCTTATGGGTTTTTTGTCTGGACCTAAGAATAATGTTAATATTGTTGCTGTTGTAAATGATACAAATTCAGTTGAAGTTGCTGTAGATAATGTTGTCAATTATGATTTTACTTTTGTTGCTAATGATGTTGATGCCGATAATGAAATTTCTGATGTTGCTGTTGATATTGTTGCTGTTGTAAATGATTCAAATTCAGATAAAGTTGCTGTTGATCATGTTGCCGATGATGAATTTGTTTTTGTTGCTGATGATGTTGATGCTGCTGATTACCCTGCTGTAAATAATTTCGCTGATAGTTATGTTGTTTGTCCTTTAAATTTAAATGTGTATTACCAAAATGTAGGTGGAATAAGAACAAAGTTAAATAAATTGTATGTATATTTTGCTTCTCAAGATTATCAGATCATTGTTTTAACAGAAACCTGGCTAAATGAAAATCATTTAACTACAGAATTATTTAATAGTCAACAATTTATAGTATTTAGGAAAGATCGATGTTCTCTTACTACAGGTTTAGATAGAGGTGGTGGTGTACTTATTGCTGTAAAAAGTATTTATGTTGTCAATCAGTTAGAACTTATTTCTGATAATAATCCTCTTAATTTGGATGTCGATCAATTGATTGTTAAGATATCATTTCAAAGGAACTGTAATTTGTATGTAAGCGTAAGTTATATTCGCCCAGGAAGTTCTTTAGACATGTATAAATTGCATTTAGAAAACTGTCATTCCTTTTTAAACAATTTAAGTATTTCTGACCATGTTATGATCTTAGGTGATTTCAATCTTGGAAATATAAGCTGGAAACTTGATCATGATGATAAGCACTTAGTGCCGTTTAAAGTTGTCTCCGAAATTGAATCCGAAGTTATAGATTTTTACAGTCAATTTGATTTAGTTCAAGTAAATAGTTTAAAAAACAGTCTTAATCGTATTTTAGACTTAGTTTTTGTTGACAAGGAATATGAAGCTTATATCGAAGAGAATGAATTCCCTGTTGTTCAAAATTCAATTCATCACTTATGCCTTTCTATTGAATGTAAATTTTTAACATATATAAAAGAATCTTTTGATAGTACAGAGTTTTATTTCGATTATAAACGTGCAAATTTCGTTGAAATAAACAATTTTTTGTTATCAATTCCATGGAATATGATTTTGGTCAATTTAAGCTTAGATCAAGCGTTTGAATTATTTTGTAGTTATTTAAATGAATCTCGTGATTTATACATTCCCAAAAAATCAGCCCGGTCTAGCTCAAAACTACCATGGTTTAATAAAAGGCTCACAAACCTTAAAAACAGAAAAAATAAAGCGTATAAATTGCATAAGCTTGATAAAAATAATGTTATCCTCCGCCAAAACTATTTAAAATGCCATAGAGATTTTAACAGTCTAAATGAATTTCTTTATAACAATTATATTTTATCAGTGGAATCTAAAATTAAATCAGATAGTAAACAGTTTTGGAAATTTATAAATACTAAAAGAAAAACCACTGGTCTTCCAAACTGTATGGAATATTCTGGAAGCATTTCCAGTGATTTGAATGTTATATGTAATTTTTTTGCTGATTATTTCAAATCTGTCTACTCAATTCCAAATTCATGTGAACTTCCTCCCTTTTCACCGGTTGATGTGGTTGATATAGGACACATGATTTTTGATGAAGCAGATGTTTTTGATGCGTTATTAAATTTGGACACTAATAAAAGCGCAGGACCAGATGGAATGGTTCCTGTTGTGTTAAAAAACTGTGCTTTTTCATTATCACTACCACTATGCTTAATTTTCAATAAATCCTTGATGACTGGAACTTTTTTGAATAATTGGAAGATATCATATATATCTCCCATACACAAATCTGGGTCCAAACAGAATGTAATAAACTATAGACCAATATGTAAACTTTCAGTGATTCCAAAATTGTTTGAAAAGTTAGTCTCCAAAAAATTGAGTTATATAATTAAAAACATAATCTCTGAGTCTCAACATGGTTTTATTGCCGGTAGGTCTACAACTACAAATCTTGCAGTTTTATGTGACTCGGTAGTTAATGGATTTGAAAGTAGCTTGCAAACAGACATTATATTCACAGATTTTGCTAAAGCATTTGATAGGGTAAACCATGAAATCCTGATTTTTAAGCTAACGAAACTTGGCTTTCATTCTTGCTTTATCAAATGGATTTCTTCTTATTTGAAAAATCGTGTTCAGTATGTCAAAATTGGAACACATTTATCCAAACAAATTTCTGTTACTTCAGGGGTTCCTCAAGGAAGCCATATTGGACCGTTGATTTTCATCCTTTTCATTAATGATATTCCCTCCAATTTTAAATTTTCACAAAATCTGATGTATGCCGATGACGTCAAAGTATACCGGTCTATTAAATCTTCAAATGACTGCCTTCTTCTTCAGGAAGATCTTCACAAGCTGGCAAAATGGTGTGATAATAACAAATTGTTTCTGAATGTTGGAAAATGTCAAAGTTTCACTTGTCATCGGAAAATGTCGCCCATCATTTTCAATTACACCATTAACAATATAGTCCTTGAGAGAGTAGTTGTTAAGAAAGATCTTGGAGTTATTTTGGATGAACGTTTTTCTTTTTCGAGTCACATTGATTATGTTGTTAATAAGGCAAACAAAATGGTTGGATTCATAAGAAGAAACTCAAAGGATTTTTCTGATCCTTTTACATTGAAAATATTATACGTTTCGCTAGTTAGGTCAGTTCTTGATTATTGCTGCATTATTTGGAACCCTTATTATGAAACCCACTCTTTAAGACTGGAAGGTGTTCAAAGAAGATTTACTAGATTTTTATTTTTCAAATTGAACTGGTCTATTGAAGTTCCCTCTTATGCTACTAGATGTCTGCTTTTTAATATTCAAACACTTGATCTTAGAAGAAAGTACTTTTGTATAATGCTTATTAAAGACTTAATTAATAATCGTACTAATTGTCCTCAATTGTTGGAGCGCATAAATTTCTTTTTTCCTTGCCGAACTATACGTGTAAATTTTCATTTACGGGAGAACTTCTATAGAAGAAATTATAGTATGAACGAACCGTTTGCACGTTGTATAAGGGAAACAAATTCTGTGATAGGCCTTATAGATATTTTTGCAAATTGTTCAAGAGATGTATTTATGAAAGACCTGAAAATGACTTTATTATTTAATCGTTAAAAGTGTTTCTCGTTATCGCATTGAATTATTTATTTATTATTTTAATTATTATTTATATTATTCTATTATTAACATATTACATATAAGTATACATATTAGTCTGTAAGAGTTGTACTCTGCTTGATGAAATAAATACAAATACAAATACAAATGATTGAATTTGAATAGCTCATTAGCTGATTTGTGACTTAAAATTGAAATAATCGAGTTTAAAATTTTTAATTTTGTGCGATTTATAACTTGACATTCACAATACATACATAAATATAATATATAAATAAATCCACATATATAATGTCCGGAACGAAATCAACAACTAAAGTGGAACAGCAACAAGTTGCCGGAATAAAAATGCAAGGAACTCCAAATGCTTCCCATCTAGCAACCCCTAAATCAGCACTGACAGCTGTTCCCAAGCTTCGACGTCAGACACAACTATCATCCCACGACAATAATGTAATTCAAGAGATACAGAAACAATTCCGCAAACAAAAAACAACACTCACTGCACTTTCTACTCAAATGTCCAACATCGAAACATCAATCAGTGATATCAAAACTGAATTAACAAATTTTGGCTCGCGGCTCTTTAAAATTGAACAGGAACACACTGAATTAATGCAAGAAAATAAAGCTTTGCGATCTAAGATTCATGAGTTTGAAGAAGCTTTATTGAACGTCAATATGGAAGTAAACAAACTAAATGTCAAACCACACGTTGAAACACCTACCAACAAAAAATATGCATCCGAAATAAAAACACTCAAAAATAAACTTGAAGCACACGAAAATAACACAATTTCATCAGATGTAATTCTTTATAATATTCCTACTGACCAACGAGAACTCCGAACACTCTTCAACAACTTATGTTTTACGCTTGATCTAGTTGTGCCAGGTGTTAAAGACTTGTTTCGCGTGGGCACCAAGGGGTCAGTCTCGAACCCGATCATTGTGAAATTTCATTCTTCTTTTGAGAGAAATCTTCTACTGCGAACTATTGCCAATTATAAAAGGACAAATAACCGACAGCTTAATTTGAAGGACGTAGGAGTAGAATCTGACCGGCCAATATACATAAGGGAATGCCTTACCATTAAAAATCAAAAAATAATGCACGCCGCACTCGAACTGAAGAAGGAAAAACTATTAACATCTGTGTTTACCTTTCGCGGAGTAGTTCACGTCAAATGTCAAGCAAATGCTGAATCGATCAAAATAAACAACATCGAAGACTTGGAAGAGCTGAGAAAAAACATCGCACCATCAACATCGTTGCCAGTAGCGAATAATAATAATGGCCAACCATTATAATAATTGGTCAATGATTTTTTAAAATAATGTTGGATATAAAACCGCCTTACCGCCTTAGAGCCATAATTACTGACTTTTTTGTACCTCAATTGTGCAGGAATGGCTGTTACAATAGACACAGCACTGCGTAACATGAAACACAGCTCGTTCCACAATTGAAGGAAACGTTTGTTAACCTCATAATTTCACGTTTCATGAAAATCTGCATGCATTGGAGACTTTTTTAATTTTGTGAGAGATACTGATGATTAACTATTTTATTTATATTAATACCACACAAACAATTTTCACTATTTTTATATTTACAATATTTAAGTTTTATTTATTAATTTCTTTCATATAGCTATACATTTTTAACAGATAACACCGTGCAGCAAGGGAAAAATCATTTTGTATTCTTCTTTATTTATTGATTGATTTTATTTTCATATACTTTGTTCTCTGTTCTTGTAAATTCACGGAGTGTTTTTAGTTTAATTTTGTGATTATGTCGGATGAAGTAATCTCTAACACATATAATGCAACCAAAACAATGCTTAAAGTTCTTGTATCACAAAATCGAGGTTTTAAGGTTTGTCATTTAAACGCTCAAAGTTTAATTAAGAAAATTGATGAGCTTCGTGATTTGTTTGAGGGATCGGGGGTTGATGCTGTTTGTGTGTCTGAAACTTGGTTTAGAAATTTTAACGATAAGACGTGCTCCACTAAAGGGTACAAAGTCTTTAGAGTAGATAGACAAGATCCTATCGGAGGAGGTGTAGCAATATATTTAAGAGAAACTTTAAAAACGAAAATCATATACTGCTCTTCCCCGAACAGTGCTTTTGAGTGTCTCTGTCTGGAAATTTTAAGTAATAACGAAAAACTTATTCTTGGTGTAATTTATAGACCATATTCTTATATAGATTTATCACCACTTAGCTCGTTTTTAGAAGAATATTCAGTGAATTTCCAAAATATTATTCTCTGTGGCGATTTCAACAGCAATCTTTTACACGATGACTCTTTAGTTAACAGCATGAGGGCATTTAATCTTCGGGCTGTAAATATTTCCAACCCTACTCATTTTTCACGGTCCAGTAATACACTCTTGGATGTTTTTTTCGTTTCAGACAACAATAAAGTGCTTCTATATGATCAGCTTTCTGTACCAGGTTTTTCTCGACATGACTTAATTTTCCTTTCGTATGACTATGCTCTTTGCAGACCACGTAAAGTTTACCAGTATCGCGACTTTAATAACATAGATTATAGTGCTCTTCAAACAGACATTCAAGGTATCGATTGGCAAAGAATTTATTACTTGATGTCACGAGATGAACAGGTTGATTTTCTTCAGAACAACTTAAACTGTCTTTTAAATCTGCATGTACCTTTAAAAACAAAAGAATCTTCGTACAAAAATAATCCCTGGTTTAATAATGAAATTCGTCAAGCAATTTATCAACGAAACCTTGTTTATGACCGATGGAAACGCTTCAGAATAGCCGATGACCGCCAAGAATACCGGAGGCTGCGAAATATATGTGTGGCGCTGATAGGTAATGCTAAAAAGAGATGGAATGTGAGTCATCTAAGCCTTTCTCAAAACGGGCGTAAACTCTGGAAAAACCTCAGAGACATTGGTATTGGAAATAAGTTTCACTCGGACGTTGAGGTTGATTGCAATGATATGAATAGAAAATTTGTTTCGTCAGTCCCTCAACCTTCATCAAATAATGTCTGTAGGTCATTGCAAATAAGCCAATCCTTGTTTTCTATACGTAATACCGATGGTCTCTTTAATTTTTCCAGAGTTTCACCCGAAGATGTTGTAGAAAGTTTCCTATCAATTAAGTCGAAAGCCGTTGGGCTCGATGATTTGCATCCCACATTTTTGAATGCCATTCTCCCTGTGATTCTCCCATTTGTCACACACTTGATAAATACTATCCTGACAATGAGCCTGTTTCCTTCTCAATGGAAAGTTTCCAAAGTTATACCAATCCCCAAAAACAATAACGAATTTCGACCTATTTCTATTTTACCATTTATTTCAAAAGTAGCTGAAAGGCTAATGCATAGACAAATTACTACTTATCTTAGAAATAGCGATCTTCTGTCACCCAAGTAATATGGCTTTCGTGCGAATCATAGCAGTACTTCTGCGATCATCGATGTCGTTGAGCAGACAAGAAAAGCATTAGATGAAAACAAAGTTACTTTTTTGGTATTGCTCGATTACTCTAAGGCTTTTGATACCATCGATCACTCCATTATGTGTTCTAAGCTATTACGTCGGTTTAATTTTGGTACTGAGGCAGTGCAATTACTTTACTCCTATTTAACTGGAAGGAGGCAGGCAGTGGCTGCGGGTGGTTGTGTGTCTGAGCTTCTTTCACTTGAGCGCGGTGTTCCACAGGGATCAATTTTGGGACCGCTTCTGTTCTCAGCATACATCAACGATTTGCCTTTGATATTGAGTCACTGTGAAACACGCATGTTTGCGGATGATGTCCAGTTAATTAAGCATTGCCACCTAGGTCTCATTGAGGATTGTGTTGAAAGCATAAATACTGAACTTAAAACCATTTTTGAGTGGTCCAGCAATAATGGTCTTCTACTCAATCCAAATAAAACCAAGTGCCTTGTTATCTCAAAAACATTGCTTGATTTGTCCTATTTTCCAGTTCTTGAGTTAAACGGCACTCCAGTGGAATACGTAGACAAGGCAAAAAACCTAGGCGTTTACTTCAATAGGACCCTTACCTGGAATGATCACATAAATGCAGTGGTAGGAAAATCGTATGGTGTGCTTCGAAATTTATCGGTTTCCAAAAAGTTCATTCCACTTAATACAAGAAAAATGCTTGTCAAATCGCTTGTTGTGCCCATACTTACATACGGATGTGAAGTATATTGCAACTCCGATGCAGCAAGCACAAGAAAGCTTAATGTTGTTTTTAACAATGCTATTCGATATATATATGGGCTGGGACGGTATTGCCATATCTCAAATTATTCGAAAAACTTATTTGGTGTTACTTTTGAAAATTATATAAAAATAAAAACTCTTACAAGCCTTTTCAACATTATTCAAACACAGAAGCCTCCCTATCTCTTTCACCAGATTCGATTCTCAAATTCCCATAGAAACGAGCAGTTACTTATTCCTCGATTTTCATGTCTCACTTCAGAAAGACAATTTTTCATTAACGGTATTCGTTTATGGAACGCGCTTCCGCGTGAAATTAGCAGAACAGAATTATTGGTTGTATTTAAGAGATCTCTGTTTGCTCATTTTGCGTTAACTTAATAATAATTAATACTTACATAACTTGCTGTGCGCTTTCATTTCTTTTCTTTTACTTCATTTCATTTCTTTTCTTTTCTGTTAATCTATAATCTATATTGTTTTACTATTGTAATTTTTATTGTAATTTTATTTTCATATTCATGTATAAATGTTAATTTCCTTTCTTCATACTTGTAAGTCCAGAAAATATTATACATGTTGTTATTTGCTCCATATTAGTATCATATGTTACCCTAAGCTTAGTTATCTAAAAGATGTAAATCTTAAAACTAAATTCCTTATTTAATAAAATAATAATAAATAATAATAATAATACTTTAAGCTACTTAAAACTTACCAAAACCAATAATACTACGTAAAATTTCTTAAAACTACTTAAAAACTAGAACAGGCACAGTATGTTTTTTAAGTTTTTTTTGTTTATTATTTTTTTTTAACTGATTTTTTTTTTGGTGCCACCCGGACAGTCCCTTATCTAATCCTTAAACCTATGAAAGCCGGCCAAGACATTCTCAATTTGAAGCCACTAAAACTGGTTCTCCTGACTCACCCTATCTCTTCGCCTCTTCGGTCCCTATCGGAAACAGTCCTACTGAACCGAAGGCGCTTGACTCCGTCCATTGCGAGTACGTCTCGACGGTAAAGGAGTCGCCTATCTACAGTTTTACGGCTGACGTGGTAGATTAGCGGAACCTCCTCTCATATCCTGTATCAACCCTCGATTTTCTAAATAGAGGAAAGCTTTGAGTGAAATGTTGCCGCTTAAACGTGCACTTTCGTAGTACTCATTGTTGGGGTACTAAGCCCCAAAAACCAAGCTGTTAGTCTACGACATCACTCTCTCAATGTAACCCCTACCAAGCTTCAGTTATATTTGTACTCCGACTCTGGTGTTCTGTGTAGTCCAAGGCAACGTCGGAGACATTGTCTCTCAAGCAGTCGAATCTTTTCCATTTGAGATGGGGCAACGTTGAACCATACCGCGCACCCATAGGCAATCACCGGCCGGAAAAGGGCCATGTAGCAAATCACCTTCACCCTGCTGTTAAGAAGGCTGCTAAAAAACAACTGTTTTGTCAGAGCAAAGGCTGCCCTAGCTCTGGCCAGAGCAGCACTCATATGTCTGTCGAAATACAAGTACTGATCCAACCAGATGCCAAGGTACTTTACTACACTTTTATTCGTCAGTGGCTGTCGATTTGGTCCAACGATTTTTTTCAGTTCTTCCTCGTATCCCTTGAGTCCTGAACAGAATAGTTTAGTATTTTTGAAAGTTGATTTTCAACTTGTACGCAATTAGGTTGTCGGCGTACGCTATTGCCTGAGTCAGACTTGCTATCAGATCACTGGTGTAAATGCTGATCGCTTTCTGTTGAAGACCATTTCTAATATCAAAAATTTTGGTAGATGTTACATTGCCAATTTTGATAATAAACTGTTAAGCATATCATAAACCATAAAGCATTATACAACAGTGGTGTACTTATGCCAAGTCTGGTCAGCTTTAAATACAGACCCTCTAACCATATGGTGTAAAAGGCCTTCTCCAAGTCAACCAGACAAGCACGCGTACATTGCATTTTAGATTTGTTCCACTGGATATCAGAAACAAGCTTAGACGCAGCATGAATAGTGTCATGTCCCGCCTTAAAGCCAAACTTATTATCCGGAATTATTTTGTTGTTTTCATCCCATTTGGACAGAGCTCTATTTATAACCTTCTCGAATACCTTAAGAAGACTTATCGACCGGTGATTCACCGGATTGGAGTTGTCTTTTCCCTTTTTCGGGAGAGGATGTACCACTGCTGTCTACCAACGGACTGGATAATGTGCATTATTCAGAAAGTTGTTAAACAGACTGGTATAAATGTCCACAGCTTCCTGAGGTAAATGTCGTAGTACAATGTTGGATATACCATCAACACCTGCTGACTTCTTTTTCCTTAATGAGTCGAAGATGAGCTGGAGGTCTACTTCGTGACACATAGGGTATTTGTCCCGTTTTGCTCGGTGATGATGGCATTTGCGAAGTTTTCGTCATTGAACCTGGTAAAACTGAGGTTCTTGGATCGCCACTGCAATATGTCGTTACGCAGGAAATGGTGCTGCAGGGCTCTATTCTCTAGGTCGTGATTGGGGCGAATGGTAGAACTCCCCTTGTACACTTGTTCGAGAGCATCCCCCACCTCCTGGATCTGCTCCTGCTGTCAGAAGTACGCCTCTGTTCTCTGTCGTCCTCTGAAGCTTAAGACAAGGAAGGTTATTCTGACCATTCCTCCTAAAGATCTTGTTAATTTGCGGAAACATACTCGGGTCACTAGAATTAACGGCCCGAATTTTCTTGTCCCACGTCTACTGTAAAATAGGCGCAACGCGCACAACGTTTGCATTAACGAACACTCATTTTGATAATAAAGTTATATCATTTGAACGTGCTGTTCAATAGTGTAGCTTAAGCTTTCCATGATGATTTGGCATAAGCAACTGTAAAATAAACAAAAGATTTGACAGATGTCATTAAAACAAAATGGCCGCCACGGGGCGCCAAAATCTACCCGCACCAATGAAAAAAACAGTTTATATAAATTTTTTAAATAAAAGATTTTTTTGAGAAATCAAAAATGGCGTTTACATTTTTGAAAACAGATTTTCGTGCTGGTACATTTTTAAACTTTAAAATACAAGAAATATTTTTAAACAGGCTGGATACATGAGGCATGAGCAAGTTCGTACGATACAGTCGTGCATTTTATTTTTCTTATTTTGTAGTTTCGAATGAAGGAATATGTATCTTTTTATATTTATGCTAATTTAAAAGAAATACAAAGTTTTAACTAGTGTATTCATGTAGAGGTGGACTTGCGTATGTTTCAGTAGGTGTAGGCCTTTTACTTTAGCAAGACAATTTGTCAAATTTGTACTTGTTTGGAAATAAACTTTTTGATGAATTATTTATAGGGTCACAAAATTGTCATATCTACTGAAGAACACACAGTTTTTCCAAACATAAGTTTACATTTCGGGCCTTGAAGAATGTTGAATGTTTAGTGAAGTACTATAACAAGTTCAATGGATATTGTTTCCCTAACAATACTCGTATATTATCGAATATCAGTTTTTATATTGACAGAGAAGTGAGAAAATAAGGATAAGTATAGAAAGGGTTTTCCAGTAAGAAATTATTGAATGGCCTTCTATTTGGGCAACTGTCACTTTTCAAGCTACCGCCTTTTTTAAATTTGATAAGTGAAAACTATACGCCATTATTAAAAATGGAACGACAAATGCTACCAAAAAACACCGAAATTTTCAAAGTGGATGCAATTTTGCAGTCACAGTTCGCAAAAGTAAAGCTCTTTTAGGCAGTCGGAAAAAGTGAAACTGATCGACAAATTTAAGATGTTGGAACAGGTCGGTGATGTAAAGAATCAATAGAAACCGTATGCGTCCCTCAAAAACAACTGATAATATTTTGGCTGTGGTGTTAACAAAACCTCAAAATAGGAATTGTGTTAAAGTTTTTAAGGCACACACAAACTGAGACGATCATCACCAGGAACGTCATGTCTTTGCTGATTCATTCCTTTGAATTGAAAAATCATCTTCAGTGATAAGACCCACTTTTACTTCTTAAGCTAAGTTTATAAGAGGAACTGTTGCATTCGTGGCTCGGAAATCCAAGAATGAATGTTGAAAAGCATCTTCATTACCAATGTATCGCTGTTTGATTCGGTTTTTGTATTGGCGATGACTTATTCAAAAATGAAACTAGTGTAACTTTTGTGGTGAATGAATTGCATTGCTGAGCTATGATTACTGATTAGGTTGGGCCTGAGTTGAGGAACGAAACAATAATGTTATTGCAATTAAAGTTTCCGTGTTATTTCTCGCTGATGTGATAACAATTAGCCACCGAATTCTTTTTACTAAACACCTTAGAAAATTTTTCTTTGAATTCAGGTGAAAGATAAGTACTCTATGCTAATGATACGTAACCGATTCAAAATCTTAAAGATTGAATTTGTGATGTTATCGAAGACATACAGCCTTAAACGGCTGAATTAATCAATGGAAATTTCATGAAAACGATATCGGCCTGCAATTGTAGCCATAAGTGGTGTCCAATTGCCTAATATCGTTTTTAACTTCCCATAGGAAGTTATTGAATTGGGTCCGATTTGTCAAATTGAAAATTTTGACATTTCTCGACGTTTCAAGGTCCCTAGATTCAAAATAAAAGATTTTTAGAAAGATGTCTATGCGTGCGTGTTTACGTACATTCGCGACGTTTTTTTCGTCGTCCGTACCTCAAGAACCAAAAGAGATATCGACTTAAAATAAATTTTGTTAGGTATACAGATAATAATGTCGAAAGATGCAGAAAAGGCTCTAAAGAAAATAGCAGTTTAAAAAAAAGGTGAACATTTTGGTTAACCCTAAATATCTCAAGTACCAATAACGCTAGAGACTTGAAATCAACTTTCATTGATGTCTTTAGGAAAAGACAGACAGAAAAAAAGACCATGTACAAAATCACTATGACAAACTTGATCCACACTAATGCATACATTTGCACTTTAGCTTGGTTTTTCAATTAGAATTTTAACTTCCCACAGGAAGTCAGTGTAATAAGTCCAATTTTTTAGATTGCAAACTGCAAATTTTGACATTTATCGACGTTTCAAGGTTCCTAGAATCAGAATCAATGATTCTTAGAGAAATATCTTTTATTTCGTGTATTCATACTTTCGCATGTTTGTTTGTCATATCTCAAGAACTTACATAGATTACGACTTTAAATGAATTATGTAGTATACATAACGAAATCAATATTTGCAGCGAGGACTTTCAGTTTGATACATTTTTGAGTACTCGGATTATTCATATTATAAATAATAAATATTGAGCGAGTTCAGTTTAGTACTCACCTCGAACGCGCAAGTTGCGTAAATACATAGTTATGTTGCTTGCTGTTGTTGTTGGTGGTAAAACGCAAGTTGGGAGCAAACTGTGTTCACTGCATCCCTGTTGGTGTTAATCGGCAGTTGGATCGACCGTGTAGAGTTTAAAATGGGACCCCAAGTTCGCGACAGATTTAAACTGTCGTCTGGATTGAAATTTTTGTGACGTGTTATTTCAATCGCTTCGCGTACCCGGCGAGGGATATAATGCGGCTCGTTGACTAGAACCTTAGCTTGTTAAAAGTATGTGTACGCTTATGGCGGTCTTTTCTCTTTGTTTCTTACTTACAGCTCTAAGGTGTTCTTTTAAGCGAGTAGCAATACTCCTCTGAGTCTATCCTACATATGAAGACCCACAATTGCAGGGTACCGCATATGCTCCAGGTGCTTGTAGAGGGAATTGATCCTTTAGTTAATGGAGGTAGACTTAGACTATCAGTTTTCTTATATTTATTATGTCTTAAACAACAATGTTGTAATTTTTAGAAAAATTAAATTGACAATTTTCTATAAAAAAATAAAAAAAGAGGCTGGGATGCGACCAACACTGATAACTTCCTATCTCGTTTGTCGATTTGTCTTGCTTAAAAGTTTGTAGATTTTCGTGTTTTGTTTAAAAAGTTGTTAGTTTAAAAATTACCAACAATATTTTGCATTTGATGAAATAGTTTGATTTCAAAATCTATTTTTGTTTACGATATTCTTAGTCGAAAACCAATTTTTACCAATTTTTGTAGCATTTCTTAAAAGCTTTTATTGCTTATAAATATAAACAAATACAAATTGGATGAATGAAATTAATTTGAGAGATATCGAGAACCGAACATCAATTTTTACCAAATTTGCGTACTATTTGGTATAGACTTTATTTTTTTATGAAAAAACGGACTGTTGGATTCTTATAAAAAAATTACTGAATGCCGAAAACGATATTTTCTGTGAAATAAAATAAGTTTGAAGCCAGCTAGTGCGCGCAGCACTAGAGAATTAGGCGCATTGAATCGGCGCATGCTTGTGTCTCTGTCTTTGTCTTTCTCGAACGTTCTTGGCGTTGGAAAAACAAGAAAGCGTCATAATACAAGTTCACACGTGTGGTTAAAGTATCGTCAGCTGTGTCTGTAGTGAAAATGTGGAGTGCTTAGATTCGTCATTTACAACAACTACAACAATAAAGGTAAATAATTGTACAATGATATTTCATTATCGTAAACTATGATTGATTGATTAATTGTTAGATTGACACAAAAGTTGAGAAACTGAGTTTATAGGTTGTGTCATACTATTGATAAATGTTGATAGTGTTAAGTAAATTATTAGTTTGAAAAATTTGTGCAATTCTTATTTTCATTCAATTCCTTGTTCCTATTGTGCAATTTTATAATATTCATATCAATTAATATTCTACCGAGAAAAAGACGTTGTCACGTAAAATCTTCGCCCGTAAAACCGACTTTACAGGCAACCATTTTTTTTGGTTGTTATTTTTTGTAAAAAAATGTCAATTCGATTTTCCCAAAATTTTACTGAACGTTGAAAACAATATTTCTTACAAGATGAAATAAGTTAGAAGCCATAATCTCAATTTTTTGAAAAGATATTTGAGTCGAAAATCAATTTTTAAAAACTTTTGTTAATTTTTTTTAGGTTTTTATTTTTTAAATTGTCAATTCGATTTTTTTCAAAATTGTACCGAACTTTGAAAACAATATTCCTTACAAGATGAAATGAGTTAGAAGCCATAATCCCAAATTTTTGAAAAGATATTTGAGTCGAACACAATTTTTACCAACTTTTGTTAATTTTTTTTTTAGGTTTTTAGTTTTTTGTAAAAAAAACTGTCAATTCGATATTTCTCAAAATTTTTCCAAAAGTTGAAAACTTTATTTTCCGTTGCACAAAATTGTTTTGGAGATACAATCATTTTTGGTTCGTAAAATTTTCGAGGTGACAAATATTTTTTTTTTCAGTATTTTGATTTATGTAAAAAACCGTCAGTTGGATTTTTTTCCAAAAATATATTCGTTTGGTATCGCGTTACAATATATAATATAAAATTTAATTCTAGTCTCTAGCATCATTGGTTCGTGAGATATTTAGGGTTTACCAAAATGTTCACCTTTTTTTCCAATTGCTATGGTAAAAAAACCACCCATTCAATTTTCTTGAGAGCTCTTTCTGCATCTTTCTGCCTTATTATCTGTTAAAAAAAAATTTATTTTAATTCAATATCTCTACGAATTCGTGAGTTATGACGAAATGAGAAATGTCAAATGGCATTATAAAAGTTAATGTAAATATATCTAATAATTATTATTTATTTTTGGTCGCTTGCTTAGGGCTAACAATACTTTGTATGCCCTTTTATTGCAAATATAACTTAAAAAGTAAAATTAAAACTAATACTTTAATTAACTTAAAAGTACAACTAAAGATGTCCACTTAATATGGATATAACTTTAAAGGTAAGTATTCTACAAAAGTCTATGTTAGCAATTCTTCTTTTGAAGTGAAACACTATATTTAGATTCTCAATATTATCCTCTATGATAAAAAGTAATTTTTTCTTTTTATGGAACTTTAAAGTTTGTATCTGGTCTTAAAAGGGCAAGTGATGCAACATGAAGAATAGTAAATGGTGATTTTTAATATCTATCAATTAAACTGTTGTGGATTTGGATTGAGACTTATTTGTCCATTTTTTTTTTAAAGAAGGTCTATTTGGTACTTCATTAATCGTAAAATCTGCTCCATGTATGGTTTTGTTTGAAAACAACTTCTTATCTGGCTTTCTAAACATTTCACAGCAAAATCTCAATAATATCTCTTCAAAAATATCCGATTCATGGCTACACTAGGTGATATTGTAAACCAAGTAAAAAACCGTATGTTAGTTTTTTCTAACCTAGGTTTCGAATTGAATTAAGATTATAATGACCCCATTACCAACCCCGACTTTTTAAGAATTGCTCTTCCGTGTTTATTAAAAAGAAATTCATTTTTAAAATTTATTCCTAGATATTTTTTTTGCAATCGTATTAAAGCCTAGTACGCAGCTGAAGTGAAACGAATTTTTTCGGCGGTCTCCAAGTGCAGAGCGAAATGAAAACAAAAACAACAGCGGAAAAATATTTGTGGAGAGTTCTGTCTGGAAGTTGAAGTTTAATTTTAAGCCTAGTACGCTGCTGATGCGAAACGAAAATTCCCATACAAAAATGACATGACGAAATCATAAACGAAAATATTCGAAAAATTTTTCAATATAAATAAAACGTCAAAATTTCGCAAGCAATTAATATACCGGGCAATTAAATTGAGAACGAAAAGAGTGGAGAATTGTACTACAAAATCTAGTACAGCTATCCACTAAAATGACACATTTCGTCGTTCAGCAGCGTACTGAAAAACGAAAAGCACAGCGAAAGTTTTCGTTTATGATTTCGTCATGTCATTTTTGTATGGGAAATTTCGTTTCGCATCAGCAGCGTACTAGGCTTTAAGGTTCAAATCTCTAATGGAATAAAAAGCTGCATTATTCTCCTTAAACAAGATTCTTCCCTTAGCCATACTACTAGAATGTGGACTGCCTTACCACACCAAACTCTGTTTTTCCCTGTCACTGACAACGAAAACGGCACCTCAATTCTACCTTCTACCATTTTCCCAATGCTCATAATGCTTCTCTATCTTGTTAAGAGAATACAAAACTCTTTAAAGCGTTTATTTAAAAAAAGATATTTTATTAGCATTAGTTAACAAGTAATACGTCACAGAATTATGCCAATTTGGCATTACCGCTCATATAAACGAGCTATCTAGTACTTAAATTTGGAATTCTGTCATGACAAATGGTTTCCTTGTTGAGTCTTAACCTACTCATAAATGTTTAAAAATATTTGCATTTTCGATTAAAATAAAAACCTTTTTGTGCTCAACCAGCACTTGGCAAGGACAATGTATTATTTTTGTCTCTAAAACGCCTGCGTTCTATTGCTTCGTATTTTCAGTTCCTGAAATGTTTCAATTTCGTTAAAAATACTTCACAAATGTGTTTTTCATTCTAACCTTCTGAATCACTAGATAAGAACAAAATATGCATTATTAGTCAGTCATAAATTTAATTTGTTCTAATTTTCAACTAATGCACGAAAACACAAATTTAATCTTTAAAAACTATAGAGACTAGATTAAACTTAAAGAAGATTCGATGTAGTAGATTTAAATTACTACAATTATAAAAAAACGTCAAACTATACGAATGCCATCATCACACTGTAGTCACACGTCCACTCGGTAACAGAGGGAATTTACTCACCCGACGATTGATGCTGTAATTCAGCCCCAGATTTTTATAAATTGGTTACTGCCAAAGAATCAATATTCTTCATGAAATTATCCTTATCAATCCTTATCCCTGATTCCAACTTAAGATAAGTTATTTTGAGGAAATACTCCTTATCTTAAATCATGAAGCACACCTTTTATAAATCGCAAACCTTTTCTTGTTGATATTTGGTTCACCATAAATATCCAAAATTATGCTTACTATGAATCGTTCCAAAGAAATTATTAATAAAGCACACATTAAATCCCAGAGAGGGCCATGAACCTTCATTGCATCCGCCATCCGCCATATTTTGAACGATTTTTCCTTTCGAAAATCTCATAAGTCTGGCTATCTTTTGTATACTATATCACCAAAACCACTATACTCCTGCTCTATAGCTTAACACATACATAGATACATACCTATATTGGACTTTTCCAACAACCATTTATCATTTGCACAATTTCCATTACAGAAGTTTTTCCGACTGCAACCGCCCAGGAAATTCTTATAAAATGTTTTTTTGTTTTTTGTTGTTTTTGTTTTTATCCTTTTTTAATTTCTTTTATTTGTTGTTGTATGCCTCTTTGCTGTTTCAATTAGTTTGAATCACTTTGTCTGCCTGCCAGCCTGCCTTGCAGGACTGAGAGAACATCCTGACAGACCGGACGGACGAAACAAGTGTTGTTATTGCATGTTTATCTTTGTGTGCACTATGCCGGAAGAGGAAACACCAACACACATACCTTTATACAAAATACATGGTATATCTGTGCATCAGGAAAATACCTATACAGAGCCTAAAGTCAACGGCAGGAGTGCGGCAATGGCAATGGCAACGGTAGCGACAACGGCAAAAGTGTCTGCTTAAATTAGAAGATTTAATTATAATTCTGAGAGAGTTGAGAAGAAGAAATTCTCACAAACCAGTTGTCAAGTGCAGGGACGATTCAACTCTCACAAAAAGTCATCTTATATTGCACTCTGTTTTCTTCGACACAAGAAGGATTAAAAGGATAAACGAGTAAAGGTATATATAGGGGACAACTTAATTTCTGCAAAAAAGCCACAAATTCATGGTGGTTGAATACACAAATCGGGCTGTGAAGTTTTGTTTGGTTTAAAACTTTAAAGTTTGTATACTTTGTATACGTTTGTATACGAAAGTTGAAGGATGGAAAAACAGCATGTTGCCAATTGTCAATGAATTTTATTTCTTCAGTAAGTTTTAAAGGACTATCAGATAGATAGGTAGTAGAATCATGATTTTTTTGGATTCGATATAAAGGGTACAATGTTACACTTAAAATTTATACGGACATGACAAAGATAATTCTGCCGTCTGCTGCTGGATATGACATTTCAAGATAATAGAACTATTACAAAAAATCTCGTTCTTCCCGAAATTATCATTTATTTATTTCTTAGCTCAATTTCGGACTAACTGTCAAGTATAGATTTAAATCCAGAAACCTTACCATAATGTCTAAGCTGCTGCTATATTGGACGATAGTTCTGACAGTATTCACGTATAAATTCGAGAACTACATGCTTAGTAAAAGGAACTCTCTTATGCGCGTTCGAGAGGAAGGTCTTGCGGAGAATTGTTTTGCCCTTATACAAGGAAGGACGATTCCGGAGACGTTACAATCAAGAGCTGTATGCATGAATTTCAGTAGACTCTGGTGGGAAAGACACCTATCTTGGTATGAGTGAAGACGAACCAGCCCGTAAAGTTCTTTGTAGTAAATGTTATACTAGGGGACAGCGTGACAGACCATGCTTACGCTAGAGAGATGGCGTAAAACAGATCGCCCGAAGTCTTTGGGTGCACAACTGGATGGTGTCGGCACGCGATCGGTATTATTGGAGGGACTAGTTGTATTAGGCCACGACCGGAATTCGGTTAAAGAGCGGATGATGATAATGATGATTTCAAGTATAAAAAGAGGCTGAGATGCGACCCACACTGATAACTTCCCATCCCGTCTGTCGATTTGTCTTGCTTAAAAGTTTGTCTATATACATATATCAATTTTCACCAAATTTGCGTACCTACTATTTTTTGTAGATTTTATTTTTTTATGAAAAAACGGACTGTTTGATTTTCATATCGAATGATATATAAATAGCGAAAACAATATTTTCTGTGAAATAAAATAAGTTTGAAGCCAATATTTGTAATTTTTGAAAAGCTATTTGAGTCGAAAGTAAATTTTTACCAAGTTTTAGTATTGTTTTTTTTTTTTAAGTTTTTATTTTTTGTAAAAAAAACTGTCAATTCCATTTTTCTCAAAATTGTTCCTAATGTTGAAAAAATATTTCTTATAAGTTCAAATTAGTTGCAAGCCATAATCTCAAATTTTGGAAAAGATATTTGAGTCGAAAATCAATTTTTACCAACTTTTATTAATTTTTTTGTAGGTTTTTATTTTTTTTTTTTTAAACTGTCAATTCGATTTTTCTCAACATATTTCAGAATGTTGAAAACAATATTTCTTATAAGATAAAAAAAGTTTGAAGCCTTAATCTAGTTTTTGAAAAGATATTTGAGTCGAAATTCAATTTTTACCAACTATGAGTATGTTTTTTTTTAGGATTTTATTTTTTATAAAAAAACTGTCAATTCGATTTTTCTCAAAATTTTATCAGATGTCAAAAACATTATTTTTTGTTGCACAAGATTGTTTTGGAGATAAAATCATGTTTTAGTCGTAAAATTTTCGAGGTGACACATTTTTTTTCAGTTTTTTTGATTTATAAAAAAACCGTTTATTGGATTTATTCCAAAAATATAATTGTTTTGTATCACGTTACAATATATTTATTTATTTATTTATTTATTCATCAATATGAGATTTAAAAATCTACAATTAGACTACTAGATAAATATTTACATGTGTATAATTTATTAAATAAACTTAAGTTTAATATAAATACTTAAATTATAATTAATATGAAAAGTATATAAAAATAAAATATAAATAAAAATATATAATTAATTTGTTGATACATAATCAAACTATATAAAATCAATTAAAATGAAAATACAATAATAGTTTATTTTTCAAAGAAGATCTACTTAATTGAAAATCAAAATCAATACAATTTAAAATTAAGTTTGTTTCTTTGACACAGCGGGTTATAGGTTCATTTTTCGCGTAATTAACTCTATGTACATCTTCACGAAACAAACAACGTATTCGAAGTTGTCGAAGTTGGAGCATACAAAGACATTAAAGACAACAAAAAAGGGCATTTGATATGATATGATAAAATATCACTTATAAACATCACAGAAAACATTTTACGTCCATTTTCAAGTGATTGAATAGCTAAAAGTTGGCATCTAGTTTTGTATGATGGAGTTTCGATGTTCCACCCAAATTTTTGAATAGTGAATCTTGTAAATTTTTTTTGGACCATTTCAATTCTTTTAGATTGAATGTTATTAAAAGGGTTCCAGATTACACAACAGTATTCCAAGATTGGTCTTACATATGAGGTAAAAAGCGATTTTAGAGTAAAAGGGTCTTTAAAGTCTATGATATTGCGTTTGATAAAGCCGAGCATGGAATTTGCTTTGGTTACACTAAATTCAATGTGCTTAACAAAGTTAAGTTTAGGGTCAAAACCAACACCAAGATCTTTCTTCTCCCTTACTCTTTCTAGAACTTAATTCTCAATTTTGTATTCAAAGATGATTTCAGAAAAGTTGCGGCAAAAAGAAAAACATTGACATTTAGCGACATTTAAATATAGTTGGTTTTTCGTGCATCATTGGGATAATTTCGAAATATCGTCTTGTAAGAGATGACAGTCATTAATAGATTTTATGCAACGAAAAAACTTTAAGTCATCGGCGAAAAGAAGTTGACTAGAATTAAGGAAAATACTAGGTAAGTCATTTATAAAAATTAGGAAAAGAAGTGGTCCAAGATGGCTACCTTGGGGCACACCAGATGAAACCAAAATTGATTTTGAGAGAACTTCGTCAATGCAAACAAATTGAACTCGACCCTTAAGATAAGATTCCAACCATTTCAAAAACATAGAATGAAATCCAAAGTTTTTTAATTTCTTAATTAAAATAGAGTGACTTACTTTATCAAATCCCTTTAAAAATTTGGTATAAATTACATCAATTTGATGTCCTTCTTCGAGATTATTTAAAATGAAATTGGAGAAAATAGAGAGATTAGTCGTTGTTGATCTTCCTGCTACGAAACCATGTTGTAACAGTGAAATGTTAGTTTTTCATATATTTTTTTATTTCATATATATATTTTATATAATAGAGAGATTAGTCGTTGTTGATCTTCCTGCTACGAAACCATGTTGTAACAGTGAAATGTTAGTTTTTCATATATCAATTTCTAGAAAAGTTTTGGAATACATGACAATTTACAAATCGGACGGTAGTTGGATATTTGCTGTTTAGACCCTGATTTGTGAATAGGGTTTAAAAATGATTTCTTCCATGATGGGAGAAATTCGCCGTTCTTTAAAGAGCTATTAAAAATTAAGAAAAGCGGTTAAGCTAGAGAAGCAGCACATTTTTTAAGAACAATAGGTGGAATTTCGTCTGGACCTGGTTTATTGTCATCATTTAAACTTAAGAGACCATCTTTAATTTCGGAAATATTTAATTCTAAGCAACCAATATTTGTCTTACATTCAAAAGACAAATATTCGGCCGTCCATGCTGAACTTACATTCGAATAAGCGTAACTAGATTCAAAATAGTGTGCGAAGGAACCACAAATACTTGATACATTTGAAAATGTTGACCCAAGGTAATTCATACACCTGGGAATACCAATCGATTTATTTTACTCTTGATTGAATTCTCGTTCCAATTGGATATAAATATTTCGTAGTTCATCTTTATTTTCTGCTATCCGTAAACGTATATAAGCCTTGTTTTTTCTATTGCTTCAGTTACTCAGCTTTTTATTGAACCAAGGCGGCTTGGAATTTGTTTTAATTTCAACTTTAGGAACATACATATCAATTGCCAATTTCAGGTTATCAATAAAAAAGTCATAAAAATGTAATAAATCCAAAGAACAAAAATATATAGTATAAAATTTAATTCAAGTCCCTAGCGTCGTTGGTTCATGAGATATTTAGGTTTAACCAAAATGTTCACCCACGCAATTTTCTTGAGAGCCCTTTCTGCCTTATTATCTGTATAACAAAATTTATTTGAAGTCGATATCTCTTCTGGTTCTTGAGCTATGGACGACGAAAAAAACGTCGCGAACGTACGGACGTACGAATGTACGTACACACGCACGCACAGACATCTTTCTAAAAATCTTTTATTTCGACTCTAGGGACCTTGAAACGTCGAGAAATGTCAAAATTTTCAATTTGACAAATGGGACCATATACAATAACTTCCTATAGGAAGTTAAAAATTGGAGAATGTGGATTGCTTTACTCAACTCTGTTTTTTCCTAGTATAATGCGAGCAAATAAGTTTAGTTTTCAATTAGTGTGGTTGTTAAGTTTTTCATATTTTTAATGTTTTGTAACATAAAAGGTTAACAATTTAAAATCTGATCTGATCAGCAATATTTGGTTTCTTTGCTCTCCCAAGAATAAGAGGTTACTTTTTTTAACCATTTAATTGTACTGAAATACAATGTTGCCTTTAAATCACATCATATTTTTAGAATATTCCTCCTTAAAATATTAAAGATGACAATAAACGGTGTTTTATGGGCTAAGGTTAAGCATATCATACAGGGTGCCTGGTAACAGATTTATGTTTTTAAAGACTATTATTTCAAAAAATAATAAACGGGAGAGGGGAATGGTGTCATTGGAATCAGTGATCGTGGGTATTTCTCAGGCACGACCGACGTTAGCTCTGGTCAAGTGAGTATAGTGCGTTAGCTATCGTGGCATTTTTCAAGAGTAATGATTCGTACGTAAATGCGCGTCAACAGTTTTGTTCACACTTCGGTATACGACGAATAAGTGATTTTTGATTCGTAGGTGACGAGGTTCCGAGCAACTGCTTCACCTATGAACACTTCATGGCTAGGGCCCAGTCGATATTCAAAGACTCCCGAAAACATTGAACTGGTTGAAGAGAGTTTACATGAAAATCCACGACTTTCAATAAGGAAAAGAGCAGCATTAATGGGAATGTTGCATCCATTCAAAATTCAAATCGTTAAAGAAGTCAAAGAGAGTGATTTTGTTCCACGCAAATAATTTTGAAAGACGATGTTGGAGCGTTTTTGTACAGTGAATTCCATTTTTTGGAGCGACGAGGCTCATTTTCTCTTAGACGGGCAAGTTAATAAACAAAACTGCCGTTACTGGGCTCCAAGTACCAATAATACTCAATCAAAATAAATAAATCCATTGCATTGATCCAGGGTAACTGTTTGGTGCGCCTTATGGGATAATTGGACCATTTTATTTTCGAGAATGCTCGGGACCAGGTGTCAAATATCAATAGTGACAATTACTGACTCTTGATAAAGGATTCCTTTTTTCCGAACCTGCAAGCTCTTACTACTTACTTCGTTTTCATTGCACACGTGGTTCCAACATGGATGGAGCGATCGCACACACGGCAAGAGATTCGATGAATTTGCTTCGGGAAGCTTATTCCCAAAAAATTATCAGTCGCTTTGGGGACATCCTGTGGCCTCTGAGGCCCCCCGACTCAACCCCAACTGATTGGTTTTTATGGGGCATCCTGAAAGAGAGAGTTTACAGCAATAATTTCCGAAATTTAGTGAACCTAAAAGAAATTAATTGTCGAGAAATCAGCGGAATTGAATCAAGTTTACTGAAATGGAAGACATTTGGATGACATAATGTTCAAAATTGAAACCCGCATTATTAATATGTCGCTTAATATTTCAAATAAAACAATATAACAAATATCTCAAAACCGGTCACAATTTTTTTACGAAAATAAAAACGTATATTAATTATTTCTAAATAACTCCATATTAAAAATATTTTAAAACTAAAATTTGAAAATTAGTAGTTTCCTTTATTTGACTCAGATATGAAGTTTTGAATTTTGAAATCTGAACTTTGAATTTAACTATCTGCTCAAATTTAAAAATACACGTTTTCAATATAAGTAATGTATATCTCTAATATATAAAATTCTCCTGTCACAGTGTTAGTTGCCATACTTCTCTGAAACGGCTTAAACAATTTTAATGAAATTTTGCATATACGAGTACATTCGGTAGGTCTGAGAATAGGTTTTTATCTATTTTTTATATTCCTAAGTGCTATGGTTTAATTGCATCAACATCGGACATGGTGCAACGATCGTACGAAAGTATTCAGTGACGCTATGTACAATGAAGCATTGATTGCTATTGAAGATCTTTGCATTATCATTGCCAACTTACCACTCAGTCATTTCGGTATGCATTCACCAAATCGGAATGCATTTGATTTAATGACACTGAATTGAATCGTGAACTACAATACATATACAAAATTGTAGAAATGGTAGCGGTTGTTACTCACAATGTCCCACTAATGAATGAAGAACAATGAACTATTTATGACAACATCATGCTCGCAGTTTCGGCAGGAGAAAGTGGATTCTTTTTTTTTTGATTCACCGGGTGGAACTGGAAAAAACATGCCTTATTTCGCTAATTCTTGCTAAAATACGATCAAATAATGGTATCGCATTAGCTGTTGCATCTTCTAGTATTGCGGCAACTTTATTGGATGGAGCTCATTCAGTATTTAAACTGCCACTTAATGGTTAAAATAACCCAGACGCGGTGTGCAGTATAAAAAAACAATCATCCATGGCCACAGTGCTGAAATAGTGTAAAATTATCATTTGGGATGAATGCGCTATGGCACACAAACATTCGATTGAGGCGTTGAACAGTACATTGAAAGATATAAAAAAAAACAACGACAGACTATTTGGCGGCACTCTTTTACTCCACTCAGGTGATTTCAGACAAACACTTCCCGTTATTCCGCGTTCAACGTACGCTGGTGAGATCAACGCGTGCAAGACAACGGTTGTCGGGTCAGCTAGTTTTTCAGTATATTTCAAAACTTGGAAGTTAGCCTTGGTCAGACGACAGATTCATATTTAGAATTTGTTATATTAAAAATTGTTTTAGCTCAAATAGTTTAGCCTTTCTTTAAGATTTCTGTAAAACAAGTGAAATTTAACAACTTATGGACATTTTTCAAAAACTATAAATATTTGAAATTAGCATTTAAGATAGGAATACGGTACATTTTTAAAAATTTTATGAATTTTACGAAAAAAAAACTACTTCTCGCCTTATGTATTTTCAACTGACACAATAGAGTGATTTTTCTGTCGGATGTGACTAGTGACTGTGACTTCACAGATTCTCACAGAAATTATTCAACTGGCGTTAAATCGCACGATCCTGAGAGGTAATTCACGGTTGCATAACGTGAAAATATGCGGTTACCCAACGTTACCTTAAAAAATCAATTGTGAAATGAGCGGTGTGACATAAGGCGTCTCGCCGTCTAATGCACAGCTCCTGATGTACACCATGGTTATTTAAATATTGATAAACAAAAGAGTCACAAATACAGGCTTTAAAGCGGTCACCATTGAGTGATGTAACGTTCTGGCTAGAATCGTTTTTAAAGAAGTAATGATTAATTATTCGATTAACTCATTAAACAGTCAGATTTTGTAGATGCAACGGTGTCTTAACATACACTTGTAGATTATCATCACTCCAAATACGACAGTTTTTTAACTTCCCATAGGAAGTTATTGTAGAAGAAGTATTATCCGTACGTCCGTACGTTCGCGACGTTTTTTCGTCGTCCATAGCTCAAGAACCAGAAGAGATATCGACTTCAAATAAATTTTGTTATACAGATAATAAGGCAGAAAGATGCAGAAAGGGCTCTCAAGAAAATTGCGTGGGTGGTTTTTTTACCATAGCAGTTTAAAAAAAAGGTGAACATTTTGGTTAACCCTAAATATCTCATGAACCAATGACGCTAGAGACTTGAATTTTTTTTATAAATCAAAAAAACTGAAAAAAAAATTTGTCACTTCGAAAATTTTACGACTAAAATATGATTTCATCTCCAAAACAATTTTGTGCAACGAAGAATAATGTTTTTGACATCTGATAAAATTTTGAGAAAAATCGAATTGACAGTTTTTTTACAAAAAATAATAACCTAAAAAAAAATAAAAAAAAAAGTTGGTAAAAAATCAGTTTTGACTCAAATATCTTTTCAAGACTTTGAGATATTGGCTTTAAACTACTTTTATCTTTCAAAAAATATTGTTGTCAACATTCAGTTAAATTTTTAAAAAATAGAATTGACAGTTTTTTTACAAAAAATTAAAAACCGAAAAAAAAATTTAACAAAAGTTGGTAAAAATTGATTTTCGACTTAAATATCTTTTCAAAAATTTGAGATTATGGCTTCTAACTAAGTTTAACTTATAAGAAATATTGTTTTCAACATTAGGAAAAATTTTGAGAAAAATCGAATTAACAGTTTTTTTACAAAAAATAAAAACCTAAACAAAAAAATTAATAAAAGTTGGTAAAAATTGATTTTCGGCTCAAAAAGCTTTTCAAAAATTAAAAATGTTGGCTTCAAACTTATTTTATTTCACAGAAAATATTGTTTTTTATATTCAGTAATTTTTTTATAAAAATCCAACAGTCCGTTTTTTCATAAAAAAAAATAAAATCTACAAAAAATAGTACGCAAATTTGGTAAAAATTGATACATATAGACAAACTTTTAAGCAAGACAAATCGACAGACGGGATGGGAAGTTATCAGTGTGGGTCGCTTCCCAGCCTCTTTTTTCAAATTATTATTAAATTGATACTTACTTTAAAATATTTGCCTGTTTTAAATCCTCTCAAATTGTTGAAATCGCACTTGATGCTTTAATACATTAATATTTTTATAATTAGTTTATGTTTTATTTTATTATTATTTGAATATTAACTTCTTTATTAATAAAAACTGTTTTTTTATCTGTCTGTTGATAATATTAAAAGTGGCCATATAGTTCCTATGAGAGTTGAGTCCGGTTCTCCTAAGGACATTTAATCCTTCATTTCAGTCACAAAAATGTCTGGCATGGCATAGGTTTAGGTGTGAAGATGCTACTCAACTGATTAAAGAGTCTTAAAATATGCTGCTGGACCAAATACAATGCAAATAAATAGAAACAAAAAAACCTGTTAAGTTTAATTTTTAACCCCAAAAGGGCCTTGTTGATATATGTATACTTTTATATTTCGTATATAGAGGCATGTTGCATGCCACTATAACTCACAACCAATAAAAGGTTATTTTTATTTATGTTGGGACATTTTTGTCCATCATTCAGCTATCAGCTCACAGATAACCAATATATCCTATATCCTTGTGAAATTTGCATCTCACAGTCACATAACTCGACGCTCAAAATTGAAATGAAATTGTTTTCGTATTTTTTCAAAGCAAATATTGATTGGAGGAAATGGAACATCAGAAATTATATTTGTACGGATAGATGGGATAAAAAATACATATCCCCCCACATACATACATATATCCGCTTGTGAACTTTGATCCCTTTGAATATCCTTGTATTCGTTTAGATTTAACCAATTTGCTATCCTATACACTACACATACTATAAAAGTAGATAGAAACACACACTTTATACACAGTATACGATTTGAGTTCACCTATACCACCTGTTCTAGGGGTTGAAATTGAATTTAACGAATATTACACTCAAGCCCCATAAAGTTTTATGCCGGAGAAGAGGCTGATAGAGGAAATTGTGTGAAATATAGATAGGAGCGGGGAACGCAGGTAATGTTGCTCCTCTTAGTTGGCAGCTCTCCAAGTGGACGGATATAGAAACGATGATTTGTCAACGTCAAGCGTTCTACGATAAATTGATCTGATGGCTAACACCTGAGGCCGATGCCATCCAGTTATGACAAATTACTATTTGATTTTAAAATAAATGAAAGCTACATAGATTAACTTAGTAAAATGGTACGATATACGATAAGATTGGTGGAGAAAAGATTTACACACACAACAAAAACAACTGAGATTTACTCTTGCTTATCGATATAAATTCTTCAAAGTTCCTTTGAGCAAAATCTATGCAGGGGGATGAAAAAGGTTAGATACACTTAATTGAAAAAAAAAGATAGAACTTCTGATTCAGATTTGTTTTGCGTCTTAAGGGTTCAAGAGAAGAAATAAGAAAGTAAAGACAATAAAGTTTAAAGAAATATTTCATAAAATTAATGGACATGGTTTTAGCGATCTTCAACTCTAGAAAAAAAAATGATATCTTGTGCCTTATTACTATTGGAAGTAAAACTAAGTTTATCTCATCTGAAATTCAACGGTATTGCTGCTTCAAGGCAGCAGACGATGGTTTTGCAAGGAGTGTCCAACAGTTTATCTTTAAAATATGTTAGAAAGAACGAACGCCCGATCAGTGTAATTTAACCTATTCCTCAAGAACGGTGACCTTCTGAACTGCGTTAAATACAGAGCATTATGGCTTATATTTCTGTCATTTAATGTGAAAGTATGAGCCTGATAGGCCGATATCAGTATGCCTTCAGACCAGGAAAGTCGACCATCCAATACTTGGAAAAAAACCAAGGAACTTCAAATATCGATACCCAACATCTTTTTAGGGCCACATATGGTAGTATCTATTGGGAAGAACCTCGAAGAGCAATGTCTAGTTCTGGCATTACTGTCAAACTTGTCCGTTTGTGCAGAATGACGATGGACAATTCACAATTTCACACTGTTCTATCAGGGTCAACTCTGCTTTTAATGTCAAAAATGATTTTAAGCTAGGCTATGCACTGTCATGCTACTTCTTCAATATCATTCTGGAAAGAATTTTGCAAAACACAATCGTTAACACAATCTTTCAAAAAACAGTCCAATTACTGGAATACACAGTCGTTCTTATTTTATAGCGATGAGGCTTAGACCTTATCAAGGCAAGATGAAACCGTCTTAGGATTATTGGAGTGTGTTCTGGTCCTGTCTGCATAGTTGGAGAAGATGCAACGACGAACTGTACGGGCTATGCAGCGACAATGATCTGGTCAAAAGATCTTAAACTTTAATGACTTACATGGCGCCCGCCGTGAAAAGCCACATTACATGGTCTGGTCAGCTATATGTGGAGTGTTTGCGTTTACAAAAACCTTCGTCGTCGACTAACTTCTCTCTGAAACGGCACTAGTCGGCATAAGCATTTTGACGAAATAAAAATCGTACATTTTTCAGTTTAACTTTTTAATGGCTTTATAAAGAATTTTTGTTTATTTTTTTTCCTTTTTATATATGTATATATGTATAACTAACACAATCTTTAAAATAGTCAAACAAATATTTTTTCATAGAAACTTAAAAAGATATAAATAAATTATTGATTTCACTCGTTAACATAAGTATTTTGACAAGTATGCATTATAAAGAAAACAAAGTTTAAATTTGACAAAAATAAAGAAATGAAGAATTTAGTAAAATGTATAACCTCCTTTGGCTTCAATAACTTTTTGAAGGCGTCTCGGTACTGAATCTACTAAATTTTGAAGAATATCTGGAGATATCTCTTTCCAAAGGGAAGTTACCTCAGCAATTGTCTCCTCTCTGGTTTTATTTAAAGAAAATGTTCTTTTGCGTTTCAAAAGAGACCAGACGTTTTCTATAATATTTAAATCTGGACTTTGAGGTGGCCAGTCCAAAGTAGTAACACCAACATCCTTCAAAAAATTCATTACCAGTCGGGCTTTGTGCCATGGGGTATTGTCCTGTTGCAGGATGAATGATTCGCCAATAAACATATCCCCGGATGGAAAGGCATTATCATTTAGGGTACTAACATATTGGCTTTTGTTCATAGAGCCGGTGATAGGAACCAAGTCACCCAGTCCATTATAAGCAACAAATCCCCAGAACATGACAGAGCCTCCACCGTGGCTCGCTTTTTGACAAACGGACCTTTTTTTTCCCTTACTACCTTTGGCAATCTTACAAAAAATTTATTTTTTGATGAGTTATACTCAAAGGAGCTTTCATCTGTCCATAGAACGCTTCTCCTTTGGCTTGTTCAGATGTTCCTTTGCGAAGGCCAGTCTTTTAAATTTGTTTACCTTTGATATGTACGGTACGTCCTTAACTTTAATTGTCTTGAAATCTCGTTCTTTTAAACGTCGTCGGACAGTACGCTCACTGATTGGATTCTTGGCCGTCAAATTCCATTTATCTGCAGCAGATTGAGGCTTCACACAATTTTTTTTTTTTAAATTCCCGTAAAAGGATTCGGTCTTCAGTGGGCGTTGTTTTGCGCCTAGCACCTGATCTTCTTAAGTTTCTTATGTCATTATGCTTTTTAAACTTATTAATTTGATAGTGCACAGTTTGACGTGACACATTAAACTCATTTGCAATGTCTTTAACTGCCATTCCAGCGTTAAACTTTGCTACAATGGAAGATCTGATAACCAAACTCAACTCCACTGTTTTAACCATGGTTTGAAATAACTTTTGATCAAATTTTATTTTTTTATTAACATTTCACTTCAAATAAAGTTTAATATTGCATAAGTTGCTTGGTTTTCACGTGCAAAGTGTGAAAACAGGTACACAAAGATTCCGTCAAAATACTTATGCCACACAAAAATTCATTGTTTACATGCATTTTTATGAGCAAAAAGAGAATGCAAAATGTAAACAATACAAAATTTGGCATGCATAGAACTAAAAACATATTCTTTGTTTTGCACATTATTTGTTCGCCGTTATTTAACGATAATTAGGAAAGTCTAGGTTCAAGAGTCAGAAAAAGGTTTCGTCAAAATATTTATGCCAACTACAACATAAACTTCTCTACCTTCATCAATAAATTCCACGATATGTCTCTGAGTGTTAGAGAGGTTTTAAATGATCTAAAAATAAATAAATTAGGTGGTGGTGAGAACTAGGGTCTAGTGACTTACAACTCTCAACCATTCCTGTGTGCGAGCATTATTGTCAGGGATGGAGGGGACCTACGGTTTTAAGCCGAATCCGAACGGCTATTTTGGGAAAGCCCTTTTTATGACAAGAATTACTCTTGGAGGATTTGTCAATTACCCGCGGAAAGAAACAATGACTAAACTTCTTGAACAAAACCTGAAGGGATACTAAGACTCAAGATACAATCAATCACATTTCTCAGAAAACAAATACATATTTTAGCAAACGCTTCCTTGGTTCAATAAAATGATAAGTAACTTAAGCAATAGAAAAAACAAGGCTAACGAATATTTAGTTAGTACCCGTGGCATTATGGTTAGTGCGTTGAACTTTCATGAACCTGTTTTTTAACTTCCCATAGGAAGTTATTGTAATGGGTCCGATTTGACAAATTGAAAATTTTGACATTTCTCGACGTTTCAAGGTCCCTAGAGTCGAAATAAAAGATTTTTAGAAAGATGTCTGTGCGTGCGTGTGTACGTACGTCCGTACGTCCGTACGTTCGCGACGTTTTTTTCGTCGTCCATAGCTCAAGAATCAGAAGAGATATCGACTTCAAATGAATTTTGTTATACAGATAATAAGGCAGAAAGATGCAGAAAGGGCTCTCAAGAAAATTGCGTGGGTGGTTTTTTTACCATAGCAGTTTAAAAAAAAGGTGAAAATTTTGGTTAACCCTAAATATCTCATGAACCAATGACGCTAGAGACTTGAATTAAATTTTGTATTATATATATTAACGTGATACAAAACAATTCTATTTTTGGAAAAAAATTCAATTAACGGTTTTTTTTATAAATCAAAAAAACTGAAAAAAAAAAATTTGTCACTTCAAAAATTTTACGACTAAAATATGATTTCATCTCCAAAACAATTTTGTGCAACGAAGAATAATGTTTTTAACATCTGATAAAATTTTGAGAAAATTCGAATTGACAGTTTTTTTACAAAAAATAATATCCTAAAAAAAAATAAAAAAAAATTGGTAAAAATTGAGTTTTGACTCAAATATCTTTTCAAAACTTTGAGATATTGGCTTTAAACTACTTTTATCTTTCAAAAAATATTGTTGTCAACATTCAGTAAAATTTTTAAAAAAATCGAATTGACAGTTTTTTTACAAAAAATTAAAAACCGAAAAAAAATTAACAAAAGTTGGTAAAAATTGATTTTCGACTTAAATATCTTTTCAAAAATTTGAGATTATGGCTTCTAACTAATTTTAACTTATAAGAAATATTGTTTTCAACAGTAGGAAAAATTTTGAGAAAAATCGAATTGACAGTTTTTTTACAAAAAATAATAACCTAAAAAAAAAAATAAAAAAAAGTTGGTAAAAATTGAGTTTTGACTCAAATATCTTTTCAAGACTTTGAGATATTGGCTTTAAACTACTTTTATCTTTCAAAAAATATTGTTTTCAACATTCACTAATATTTTGAAAAAAAAATAGAATTGACAGTTTTTTTACAAAAAATTAAAAACCGAAAAAAAAATTTAACAAAATTTGGTAAAAATTGATTTTCGACTTAAATATCTTTTCAAAAATTTGAGATTATGGCTTCTAACTAATTTTAACTTATAAGAAATATTGTTTTCAACATTAGGAAAAATTTTGAGAAAAATCGAACTGACAGTTTTTTTACAAAAAATAAAAACCTAAACAAAAAAATTAATAAAAGTTGGTAAAAATTGATTTTCGGCTCAAATAGCTTTTCAAAAATTAAAAATATTGGCTTCAAACTTATTTTATTTCACAGAAAATATTGTTTTTTATATTCAATAATTTTTTTATAAAAATCCAACAGTCCGTTTTTTCATAAAAAAAAATAAAATCTACAAAAAATAGAACGCAAATTTGGTAAGAATTGATACATTTAGACAAACTTTTAAGCAAGACAAATCGATAGACGGGATGGGAAGTTATCAGTGTGGGTCGCATCCCAGCCTCTTTTTTTTTTAAATACGTATATTCAATTGAAAGGGGAATTCGATGTTCTTAACAATTTTGTATTTAAACATTTTATTTTATCAATATAATCTAACCTAAGAAAAAATAGTTAATCTTTTTGGTCGTATATCAAAAGCAATCAAAAATCGAGTGGTATTCCCAGCTATATGAGTTATCTTGGTACACTATTTTGAATCGAATAACGCTTATTCTAATGTAAGTTCAGCATGGACCCCCGAATATTTGCCTTTTGAATGTAAGGTAGATATCGGATGTTTAGAATTAAGTATTTCGGAAATTGAAGATAATAAACCACGTCCAGACGAAATTCCACTTCCTTAAAAAATGTGCTGCTTCTCTTTGCGCTAAACCGATTTTCCTAATTTTTAAAAGCTTTCTAGAGAACGGGGAATTTCTTCCAGCATGAAAGGAATCGTTCTTAAACCTTGTTCACAAAGCAGGACCTAAGCAGAAAATATCCAACTACCGTTCGATTTGCAAATTGTCGTGTATACCAAAGCTCTTCGATAAATTGATATACCTATGATTATGAAAATTTTTTAGTTAAGAAATACATTTCACCGCTCCAATATGGTTTCATTACGGGAAGGATAAAAACGCCCAATCTTTGTATTTGTACAATTTCATTTCAGATGGACATCAAATTGGTGCAATTTATACCGAATGTCGAGTTGAAAATTTTGACATTTCTCTATTTATTTGTTTATTTATTCTAAAAAAATGTATTTTAAAATAACCAACAATATTTTGCATTATGGTGAAATAGTTTGATTTCAAAATCTATTTTTGTTGACGAGATTTTAAGTCGTTAACCAATTTTTACCAATTTTAGTACCATTTTTTGAAAGTTTTTATTTCTATTATAAATAAATACAAATTGGATGAATAAAATTAATTTGAAGTCAATGTTTTCTAATTTTTACGAGATATCGAGAACCGAACATCAATTTTTACCAATTTTGCCTACTATTTTTTGTAGATTTTATTTTTTTATGAAAAAAAACGGACTAATATTTTTATAAAAAAAATAACTGAATATCGAAAATAATACTTTCTATGATATAAAATAAGTTTGAACGCAATATTTTTAATTTTTGAAAAATTATTTGAGTCGAAAGTAAATTTTTACCAAGTTTAAGTATTGTTTTTTTAGGTTTTTATTTTTTGTAAAAAAAACTGTAATTTTTCGATTTTTCTTAAAATATATATATACAATATTTTTCAAAAAATAAAATTAGTTTAAAGCCAATGTCTCAAATGTTTTGAAAAGTTTTTTGAGTCGAAAATCAATTTTTACTAACTTTCTTTAATTTTTTCTTAGGTTTTTATTTTTTGTAAAAAAACTGTCAATTCGTATTTTCTCAAAATTATACCGAATATTTAAAACAATATTTTTTATAAGAAGAAATAAATTGGAAGCCATAATCTCAAATTTTCGAAAAGATATTTGAGTCGAAAATCAATGTTTACCAACTTTGAGTAATGTTTTTTTAAGTTTTTAATTTTTTATAAAAAAAACTGTCAATTCGAATTTTCTCAAAATTTTGCCGGATATCAAAAACGTTATTCTTCGTTGCACAAAATGGTTTTGGAGAAAAAAAATCATTTCTTGTTCGTAAAATTTTCGGGATGTCAATTTTTGTTTCAGTTTTTTTGATTTATAAAAAAAACGTAAATTGGATTTTTTCCAAAAATATACTTGTTTGGTATCACGATACAGTATATAATATAAAATTTAATTCAAGTCTCTAGCGTAATTGGTTCGTAAGATATTTAGGGTTAACCAAAATGTTCACCTTTTTTTTAAACAACCTTTTATTGAAGATTGTGAGGTGGCAATCCTGGCAAATCCAGCGAGTTTAAAAATTCCGGTGGATAGTTGACTACATTATCTTGGTTAGTAGCCGAATCAACTGATTTATATATTCTAGATTCGCCTGTAATTTGTTTATGAATTTTGAAATTTTATTCATTTAGATCTATGTTTTTTGCAGCCAATATAGCTCCTTCGCTCAACCAATCATGGATTCTGTAATTTTGAGAAACATTTGGAAACACCTTCTGAACATGTTCATCTTTTGATAGCGTTAAATGACAAAAACTTTGAGGAAAGTTAATGCAGCCAGTCAACATGTCTATAGGAAATTTGCCATTAACAATGTCAATGAGTTGTTTAGAGAATATGTTTCCAAATTGGTCATTTTGCAACTCGACACGCATATTCGTGCTTAAATGAAGTACTTTGACATGTTTCCACAAATTGGAGGACTTTTGACATGCATGGATTTTATCAGCTGGCGTTGATCGTGGAATCACTGGCAATTTTTGACGAAAATCTCCTACTAATAAAATCATTGCACCATCAAATCTGTTATTATTGCTTCGTAGGTTCTGTCTAAAGCCTCCAAATATTTTTTATGTGCCATCGTACATTCACCCCAAACAATCAATTGCTGCAAAACCTTTGCCATTGTAGAGTTCTTCGAAATGTTGCAGGTTGGACTTTTATTGCTTTGCATATTTAATGGCAAAGTTAGTGCTTAATGGGTTATTGGACCACGTTCAAGCAAAGTTGATGCGATTCCCGACGAAGCGATTGCAAGTGCAATTTAAGCGAATTGTTGCTAATATTAATGAAATCCTGTACCACCAGGTGTATCTAAGAATTAAATCCTTCCAGTTTCATCATTTGTTACTTTCAAAAGAGTATCAAATACATATAGATACTTCTGTTGTTCATTCAACAGTGGAAGATTTGTTTGAATCAATTCTTTCAAAGAGTTGAGATCATACAGTTTTTCTCGATGCAACTCTTGGTTAGAAGCATCATGCATTGGACGATTGGGCGCGGTCAGGCCAAATTGAATTAATACTTTGTTTGACATCATCAAGCACATGTCCTCAATTGAAATTATTGCTTCATTGTAAATTTCTTCACTGATTTGTATGTTTGGATTTCCCATTCTATTTCGTATTTAATACAAAATATCATCACCCATAGGGAAAAATAAAAGGACTGTTTTTATGTTTTTTTTTTTGCAATTATTCGAATTTTTCTCGCCGTAAAATCCATCCTTAAACTTTAACGAACATTTTAAAAAAAGAATTGGTTAAATTCGTCCAGGCGTTGTTGAGTTATGCGCTTACCAACATATTTTGCGATTCATTTTTATATATAAGAATATTAAATCGTGATACCAAACAAATATATTTTTGGAAAAAATTCCAACTAATGGTTTTTTTATAAATAAAAAAAAAACAAAAAAAATATTTGTCACCTCGAAAAATTTACGAACAAAAAATGATTTTATCTCCTAAAAAACCTAAAAAAAACATTAATAAAAGTTATTTATTGACTTTCTTTAATTTCCATAGAACTCTCTGTAGGTACAGTTATTATTGAGTGTTAAGGACTTACATATGTATGTATATCTCGTTTTAATCAAGTAAAGTTGTAACGAATAATAAACTTCTTTAAAGCACCCGGTAGGGCTTTTTGACATACATTTCTGACATTCTATCCAGTATTAATATTAGATGTATGTCAGTTTTGATTCAGTGGTGAACAATTTTGTCATTGATTTCAGTTTATTAATTGTTAGGAAATAAGAGTAAACCGGATTTTATTCTGCAATATAATTTTCATTGAAACTTGTATATCGTTTTTGAACTCAAATTATAACTAAAAACAAACATTATAACTTTTTAAAGGGTTGGGTTCGATATCCCGGTTTTTATATTCCCGTTTCTTAAAATCCCGATTTTAAAATCCAATTTTTTATAATCCTGCTTTTTATAATCCCGCTTTTTGTAATCCCGTTTCTTATAATCCCGTTTTTTATAATCCCGTTATTTATTATCCCAGTTTTGCAATCAAACCTAGTTGTTTAATTTTAAAAAATCGCGCGATTTTTAAAATTAAACAACTAGTTTTGGTTGCAAAATCGAAATTATAAAAAAATTTAAATAAATTAAAAAATGAGATATTTTTCTATATTCATTTTATTGTAACCTTTGACAAATACAACATATCAAAAAATAAGAAATATAAAGTAAAATAGTATTCTTTTAAAACAAACTCAAATCAATTAACAAAGTCAACGATAGCAGTTGTTCAAAATTAATTAAAATTTCATTTTAACTTTTTTTCTTTTTACCTTAAACCATGCGGCCAGTAGTATTGTAAGGCCAAATGGATCATCTTAATTTGTAAATCATTTTTGCATAGGTGCAACAAAATATTATTTTCTGTTATTAATTCAAGTGTGTGACCAGTTGAAAACTTTGTAGTTCACGTTTCTCGTGTTCCACTTTGATATTTGCCATTCATCTGTTCTCACGCTTGGAATTTTTATTGCATAGTTGCACTTTTCATAATTCATCATTTTCAAGAAATGTAAATTCTATTAAACAATAAAGTCAGTTTTGTGAAAACCTTCAAACTAGTGCGTCGTCTTTTCCTTGAGTTATTTTTCGTCTATTTTATTTTTTTGATTATTTGTTCATTTTCGTTAAGAACTTAACATTGGCGACCGTGACAGGACACATCAAAAAGAGTTTTGGTGGAGTGATTTATTGTGAAATAATTACATCGTTTTAGTGCAAGTGCGAATAATAAAATCAAAAATAATTACAATGGCTCACAGGAATGATGACCAAACTATTGAAGATATCGCCGGTCAGCAAGAACAAGTAGGCGAAGCAATTTGTACCATCGTTCGGAATTATAACAAAGATAGTACCACTAGGAAGACTATAGATTACCTGAGCAAGAAAAAAGGGCAATTAGAGCCTTTGTGGGAAGAATTTGATCAGAATGATTCTATTTTGCGAGAGAGATTCTCGGACCAAATGGACCATCCTTACTTTCAAAAGGATTATTTTGAACTGGTACGAAAGGCAGCAGAACTCATGACTACCAATATACATCGACGAATTGCTGAATTAACGCAACCACAGGATCAAAACCCAGATGATCTTCAAGAAGCAAGTAAAAGGGCAGGCAAAGCCAATACTCTCAAGGAAAAGCCTGCAGAGGATATCAATAGACATGGCATTCAAACAGGTGCGATTCCCAAAACCAAGAAGGGAACTTTTACAAGTACAGATTCAAATACAGAAAGGGAGTTAACCATACCATCAAGAGCGCAAATGAATAACAAGGCAAGATATCTCTTGTTGATAAACATCTTAAAGAGATCATTGAGCAAGGCACTTGAGCAATCGTCTTTTAATAAAAGTGAACAATTCTCCCAAATTAAAGCAAGAAGTTTGGAGCAGAATTGGGATGAGATAACGTGTTTATATCGTAAGTTGGATCAGGATCTGAGTGCAGAGGAAGTAGAAGAGTACTTCAATTTACAAGAAAGGGTAGAGGAGACTTTCTTGAAGCTTTTTGCGGACATTTCAACAACTCAAGAAAAGGGATGTGAACCAAAACCTCTGAGTGTAATGATGAAGCTTCCCAAAAACGAGCTTCCTAAATTCGATGGTGAATACTTTAACTGGTTACAATTCCACGACCTGTTCAAGCAAATGATTCATGATCAGCCAATACCACCGGCTCAAAAATTATATTTCTTGAGAGCGAATGTAACTGGAAAGGCCCAGGAATTGATTCAAAACTTCAAGCTAACAGACAGCAACTACGAGGTAGCTTGGGGTGTACTTGTTGAACGCTTCAACAATAAAAGATTGCTGTTGACCGCTCAATTTAACAAGTTATTAACGCAGCCAGTCACCACAGCAACAAGTTCCAGCTTAAGAAGACTCCATGACAATACGAAGGAGTGTTTGCAAGTAATCACCAACCTGAACATTGACATCGCAAGTTGAGATCCAATAGTAGTACACCTTCTATTGCAAAAATTGGACAGAGAGAGCAGGGAAAAATTTGAGTTTGCGATGAAGGATCCGAGAAGCAGCCCCACCATCGAAGAGTTCTTGAAGTTCGTTGAGTCAAGATTCCAGACTCTAGAAGCCATCAACACCCGAGATGACAGGAAGAAGTTCCAGAGTCTGGAAGCCACTTGTAGCTATGATATTGGAAGGAAGTCAACCGTGGCCATAGCTCCCAAGATTGTTCAGGATATAGCACTCATTTGCCATTTTTGCAACTCAAGTAAGCATGGTATTTACAACTGTAATACATTTTTGTCTCTTTCAGGTTCAGAACGAGGAAAAGCTGTTCACAGGCTGATGTTGTGCAGGAATTGTTTGAAGAAAGGCTATTTCACCCAATCATGCTCATCCCGAAAATGCCAAAAATGCAACATGCCCCACAATACACTACTTCACCAGCAGAAGCGGCAACAAAAATTACATCAGCCACAAGAAAACGGCAATGACTCACCAGCTACACATCAGTGGGGTGAAAAAGGTACTATAAACAAGGTTCCACAGTCAGTACATCAAGCAGTTAATACAGCAGCAGAAACGCAATTCAAGAAGCGTCATGTTTACCTTGCAACGGCAGTGGTCAATGTGATTTCATCTTATGGTGTGCGAATCCCGTGCAGAGCTCTTCTTGACTCTGGTTCTCAGTTAAATTTCGTCACAACATCGTTCCTACAGCAGTTAGGAATCAAGAAGCATCGTAAGGATATTTCAATCAGTGGAATAGGTGCGCAAGAGTGCAGTTCTGAGTTTGTGGGCTCAGTAACTTTTGAATCCAGAACATCGACTTATAAAGCCACAATTGAAGCGAACCTCATGTCTCGTATAAGTGACTACCAGTGCTGTCAAGAAATCGACGTTTCCCTGTGGAAGATTCCTACTCACATCGAGCTGACAGATCCTTCATTCTGCAAAGCTAATCAAATCGACATGCTGTTGGGAGCTGAACTTTTCTTGGACCTATTTTTACCAGGAGAATACAGGATTTCAAACGAACTACCAATATTACGTAAATCAGAGTTAGGTTGGATCGAAGCCGGAAGTGCTCCAGCTTCAAATTCGAATGCTCATTGCCATATAGTCACAAAGCCATCGATGACATCGTTGGACAAACTCGTTCGCTCCTTCTGGGAAACAGAAAACCATGACACTCCCATTAACACTCAGAGCGAAGAAGAACATCAATGTGAAGAACATTTCAAGAAGAATACAACTCGGAATTCAGAAGAAACAAGACGTTTATAGTAGAAACATCTGCTGAATATTTAGCTGTGTCATTACCCAGAGATAGATATTTCTTATTGAGTGGCCTCGAGCTGGGACCATGCAAACAATTACTGTCAACCATTTACATGTGCAACCAAGTGCACCCAACTATAATCCAGCAGGGAACTTCAGAGATTTGCGAAATGGCTTTACTAAATCATAAAGAGGAGAGCTTCAGCAAATGCACCTTAAAGGCGGCACATTCACAAAATGTTTGGAAAGGACTTAAATCTTCGAACAGTTGGATTTTCTCTATTCCATCAAAAATGTCTGGCCATCTGATTTGCGGCGATAAAAGCACAGCCATTAGTTTGTCTGGAAATGGTGTTCTGGAGTTCAAGAAACCTTGTGTTCTTCAACTGCCCAACATCGTCATTAAAGGTAAAATTAATTATGAGAGCAAAATAACCTCACATTTTATTCCTAGCGCGAATGCAAGTTTCTGGAACATAACTGAAGAGACAACATCAAAGACAATAGACACACCTATTGAAACGAATCATATTGACACATCCGAGTTTGAAGATCTAAAGTCTAAAATCAAAGATGTAATGGACAAATCCAAGGAATTGCCTGCCCCACTGATATCAACTCACATGATTATCATCACTATGGAAGCAGTCTGTTGTTATTGGCATGCATGTTTGGCATTATCTTCACTCTTTTTCGTCGAAAAAGAAGACCAACCCCTATGCCGAGAATTTTCGAGGTCAACGTTTAAAATTAAGTCAAAGAATTCAATAAGTAAAATTTAGACAGTTAAGAACCCTCAAAAGGTTTTTAACTTTTTTTTCTTTTTACCTTAAACCATGCGGCCAAATGGATCATCTTAATTTGTAAATCATTTTTGCATAGGTGCAACAAAATATTATTTTCTGTTATTAATTCAAGTGTGTGACCAGTTGAAAACTTTGTAGTTCACGTTTCTCGTGTTCCACTTTGATATTTGCCATTCATCTGTTCTCACGCTTGGAATTTTTATTGCATAGTTGCACTTTTCATAATTCATCATTTTCAAGAAATGTAAATTCTATTAAACAATAAAGTCAGTTTTGTGAAATCCTTCAAACTAGTGCGTCGTCTTTTCCTTGAGTTATTTTTCGTCTATTTTATTTTTTTGATTATTTGTTCATTTTCGTTAAGAACTTAACAGCAGGAAAACCGTTATCGAAAGGTAGATTTGCTGTAGGATCAAGATGCATATTTTTTGTGCAAGAGTTAATATTGTAAACAAAAATTAATGTTTTATGTAAAGTAAAAACAAAACAAATTACGATATTATAATATTTTTGTCAAGTAATTTAACATAAAAACCTTTGACTTCTATTGTTATTTAGTTTGATGCACGTAATTTGTTAAAAAAACGAGATTGTCGGGATTTGACGGGATTTTAAAAAGCGGGATTGTAATTGATCGGGATTTTGAATAAGCGGGATTTTAAAAGACGGGATTTCAAAAAATCGGTATTTTAGAAGACGGGATTATAAAACTTTTTTTTTCGGGATTTTTTAAAAACGGGATTTTAAAAAGCGGGATTCCAATGCGCTCCCCTTTTTAAAAGGACATAATATAATGTCCACACAGACGAATTGACTTCTTTAAACAAATTGTCAACCCATGAAAATATTATTCGTTTGAGGTTTGAAGTTATTTCTTGACAAATTATCTATATGGTTCTGTTATGTAGTCTTATAGCTCAGTTCAGAAGCTTAACATTAAAACCTACACACATTATATGTTTTTTTTAGTCTGAATTCTTATTATTTAATTGTTCAAAAAGTTAAAAGCATTACTAAACCGAGCTCTAATAACCTAGAGCCTCAAATTTGAGGGTCTAATAAATCGAATTTATCTCAGGCTCAGATCTATATCAAAATTCTTACACTCGAACCGACTTCCAATTTTTTAATTAACCGAGTTTTAGAGACAAGAACTTTGTGAAGGAAATAGGGCCGTCGAGAGGAACTCCGGGCCCGGGACGGAAAAATCTCGACCCCATTTTTTACGTTCTAATTTCATTTACAAATAGCATGAAATTGGTTGGAATTGACGGAAATAATAATTTTTTGTTTGCAAAGTGAACCGAAAAAAAGTGTTAATCATCAAATCAATCTCACGTGTATCGTCCAGTTTACTTGAAATGGAGGATTGGCAAGAAAATTATTCTACATGGGAGTAGATCAGATTCCGAACAGAATCATACATTCAATTCGATATTGCCAACGACATGTTAGTAACTGATAATACGGTCGATTAACTATTAAAAAAAAATTAGCATGTAGATCTATTACCTACTATGAAAATAAAATAGAGCGAAGTTAAAGTATTTGAAATTTATCTTTAATAAAACTATGTATTTTAAAAGTCTTACATTAAATACTCTTTATTGTTTTACTTTATATTAAAATATTATCACAATGTTTTCATTAAAGTTATTTTGCATTCAATGAAATATTTTCTTTTTGCAAACGAATTTTCCTAGCTTTCTGAGCAGCAAAACAACTTATAATTGCATTGAAATTCAATTTCCTTGCCAAAGGTGCTTCGAAGCATAGTGTATCAAGTCCAGAAACACGATCTTGTGATGAGCACGAACGATGAAAATTCTTGATTCTGGCAAGGACGCTAAATGAACGTTCGGCACTAGCTACGATTACAGGTATGGTGGAAAATACACAGAGAGCAACACAAATGTTGGGGAAAATCGTCTCCAAGTTCTGGGAATAAATAGAATTGAACAAACTCAATGGCGGAAGTTCTGCTTCAAAATTGGCTTCATAAATGTGTTTCAGATGAATTATTTCTTTTTTCAACTCTTGAGACACATGCGAGTTATACTTTTGGATAACCCTTCTAGCGGAGTTTTTAATCTCAATTTTGTCCATTGTTGAAAACTGCCATAAAAATGAAAATGTAGCATTCAAATTTTTCATCTTATCGAACCGACGAGAAATTCGAGATATAATTGAATCAACTATGACGTAAAAGGTGTTTCTCTTGAAATTTATTTCTTCGTCTGTTTCAATTTTCTCTCCGGCTCCTCGATTTCTCCAAAATGTCTCTTTAATTGCCTTTTTCAGTTCGATAGAAACGATTCCTTAGCATCCCGCAATCCAGTAGCAACTGCTTTGCATTCAGATAAAAATTGATCTCATCCGTTTCGAATAATGTTCAAATTGAAGATCAAGTTGTCGAGATCTCGAATTTCAACGTCAATAGTACTGTTTCTAGCTCGAAGAAGGAAACTTCTTTCATTTATAGCGCTAAGAAGCTTGCACAAAATCGAAGACATCAGGACGCATTCAAATGTGTGCATATATTTTAAAACGCCTTTTACATCTCTTCGAGCTTCAGCAGTTAAATTAATATCACTTAAGGCTTCTAATGATGTTTTAAGGTTTTTCAGATGATTTGCAAATGGTTTCACTGCCTCAATTCTAGCTGACCATCTTGTATCGGAAAGTGTGTGAAGGGATCCGGCCACATTTTTCTTAAGATTTTCCAAACGTTGTACACTGCTGCTAAACAAGTTGAAACACTTTTGAACATCACTAAAGAATATGATTGCGGCAGTACAACATTTCATTATATACACACTTTGAAGTGATTTGACATTGACATCCTTCAAATCTTTAGTAAACAACTTATTCAAAATATTAATTAATTAATATTACGAAAACCACAATTGAAAAACGTTTGAGTGGGATTTCCGGTCCCCCGAAACCGAATCAAAAATAGAAGAAAAGAAACTTTATAAAAACAGAAACCGAAATAAATATTTGTATTTTGTTTTGTTTTGTTTTAATTTGCCGGGCCCCTTATTTCGACTTTAAAAATTTTAAAAATAAAAAAAATTTGAAATTTACGTTAAATTAAATAAGAAAAGCGAAATAATTTATTATAACTCTCGATAGTTCAGAGTTGCCCAATTTTTCATTACAAATATTAACAAAAATGTACGCCAATAATAATCAGAGGCCCAAATCGGCAATCTTGTGGCTGATAGATTGGTAGATAACATGCAAACAGGGGCCCGATTGCGGAAGCATGAATGATTTTAAATTTTCGGGACCCTAAAAGTAAATGGGAATAGGTATGTTGATGATGAATATAGAGTATATTGAAAAAATACACTCTCTTTATTGCTTTAAATTTTACGGGCTCCTAGAAAATCCCAGGCCTGGGGGTTTACCCCCTCCCCCACCCTCTCGACAGAGCTGGGCCTAAGACTAAATGATTAGTTGTTCTTCTTCTACTAGCCGCAACCTATACTTGAAGGAATTACCCGTCAGTGGAACAGCTGTGACGCTCGGCTGTCCCAAGGGCGGCAATTCCACACCCCTCCCCCTCCCCGCTCCAGCTAGGACGTCGCAAGCGACCCCAAGAAGGGACACCCCATCTGGAGAGACAAAATCTGCGACATGTGGAATTGACTCAAAAGGTGAGGGCACACCCCGATTGGTATCGGTAGCGACGAATTCTGATGGTGGACCCACACCTGTGTCACACGGACATAGCTCTGGGCCGGCCAGCAAGAAGTCCAAGAAGTCACTAGCCAAACGAGACCAACGCAATGCTGAGAGGATTCTAGCCGAAGTCGGTGTCATACCGGCGGCGGAAAGAACCCCGGAGGAAACGCGAAAACTTGAGTGGGCTAGTGGCATTCTTAGCAATATCACCAAACCGACCTGCAGTGACTCAACGTCAAAGCGCAATAGGTCTTTCTAGGCGACAAGCCCGAACCAAAAAGGCAGAAGGTGCATTCGAACAGCACAACAGCCTTCAATAAGGATCTTTCCTTTAGCGACGCGCTAAAAGGTAAGATCATAGCAGCGGTCATTGACAGGGGTCATGTGGATGGTAACATCTCTCATGATCAATGGGCAAGCGTCAAGGCTCACCTCGGTTTCAGATTTTTATCTGTCATCGAGGAGAATCCGGGACCTCTCCCAGACACAGCCGATGCAGGATGGTACCAAAATCGTATCAAACTCATCGCCTGTGGTGATCAGAGATCTTTCGATCTATACAGGGCTGCTGTCAATGGCTTGCCAGAAGTCTGGCCGGGTGCCAAGCTCGAGGTTGTTGCAAGGGAGGATATTCCTTGCCGGCCAAGAGCACGTATAATGGTCCCAGCTCTACACATGAAATTGATCAGAACCAGTAATCCAAACCTGCCTACGCACGACTGGAAAGTCCCAAAGGTTGAGAAGGAGACAGTGGGTCACTATAGGTCAGCTCTCGTGTTGATCAATAGGGAATCACTGGCTCCACTGGCCAAGACAAAAGGCGTGATTAGGTATGGTTTTGACGAAATCATGTTGCGCATCTATAAAAAAGACGAAGATTCGCTCAACTTGCCCCCCACAGAAGCCCCTTCAGCGGAAGGTAACGCTTCACTACCCTCAATAATGGAAGTCGATGAAATACCACAAGTGGAACCATCGACCTCCACAGCCCCAAACAAGCCATCCGACGTGGAGGCTAAACCTACAGTCGACAGTAACTCCGACATGGAGACTGAATACGCCACCTTAGGCATCACTCTGAGTGAGGAAGACCTACTTCACTCCTCCTCAGACGATGAAAACGCCGATAAAACAGTGGTGGAGGTTAATCTGACTAATAGTAGCAATGCTGCAATTAGTACAGATTAATCTCCATCACGCCATCATGGCCACAAACAGCCTAATACTCCGACTGCACACAAACAAGGATGACATCGTCTTGATACAGGAGCCGTGGGTCTCAAATTCCATCATCAGAGGCCTCAGGACTCCTGGTTATAGGCTACTGTATGCAACGGAGAAAGGTGAATCAAGGTCATATATGTTAGTAAAAAATGACTTAAATGTATTTTTACTCCCCAATTACAGCGACAAGGACACAACCACCGCTGTCTTAACAACGGATAAAGCCACCTACTGGCTCATATCTTCCTTCCTCGGCCACGACAGCCCAATTCCAGGAGACACCTTGAGGAAGGCAATTGCGGACGCGCAATCGAGAAAAGTTGGTCTTCTGATTGGTTCGGACGCTATCGCCCATCACACGGTATGGGGTAGCTCTGACATAAATGAGAGAGGTGAGTCCTTATTTGATTACTTACTAAGCACTAACCTACTCATAAGTAATATTGGTAATGAACCCACTTTTGTAACCAAGAATAGGAAAGAGGTACTTGATATTACACTTACCTCTGACTCGATCCATAATCTGATTTCAAACTGGCATGTCTCAAAAGAGAATTCCTTCTCTGACCACAAATACATTCAGTTTGAGCTCAGAGATGTGGCAAACATATCTACGGGTTTTCGCAATCACCGTAATACAAACTGGGAACGATATAGGGAGGTACTAACACAATCACTTGATTACAACCTTCTTAAAAGCTCCTCCAGTAAAGATGAACTAGACCTTGCTGTGAATCAGCTCACTGAAGCCTTCAATGAATCAATGAGAATTTCATGCCCTGTAACCATTTTAAAAGGTAAAAAGAAACCTCATTGGTGGCGTAAAGAACTAGAACCATTCAGAAAGAGTTGTCGCAAACTCTTCAATAGATCTAAGTACACTAGATCTCCTTCTGACTGGGACTTATACAAACAAGCTCTAAAGCAATATAAAAAAGAATTAAGGAAGAGTAAGAGGTCTTCTTGGAGAAACTACTGTGGCAAAATAGAAAATACTTCAGAAGCCTCAAGACTCAGGAAAATTCTCTCAAAAAGTCACACAATACCCAGTGCTTTAAAGACAGAAGCAGGCACATGGACTATCACAGATGAAGAATCTCTTAATCTATTATTAGACACCCACTTTCCAGGTAGCTCTAACATACTTAACGACTTAACATCAGAGTCTCAAGCTTCTACAAGCGATTTAGTTGATCTAATAACGCGGGAAAAACTGCAATGGGCTATAGATAGCTTTGATCCATATAAATCTCCAGGACCAGACGCAATCATTCCGGCCGAACTACAAAAATGCTCAGACATGATCATTCCACCATTGGAAATCATTCTGACAAGCTGTTTAAGGTTGAAATATATTCCCAAAGCCTGGAGAATGGCAAAAGTAGTCTTCATTCCTAAAGCAGGGAAACCCTCCCACGTTAACCCTAAAGATCTACGACCAATCAGCCTATCATCCTTCCTTCTTAAAACCTTGGAAAGATTGATTGAAATTTACATCAGACATAACTTAAAACCATGTCTCATTTCCTCAGCTCAACATGCTTACTCTAAGAGAAAATCAGTAGAAACAGCACTTCATTCGCTGGTACTTAGTATTGAATATTCCCTCGAATACAAAGAATTTAACCTAGTAGCTTTCCTAGATATTGAAGGAGCTTTCAACAATGTCAGTTACCAGGCGATCACGACAGCAATGGAAAAGCTGTCGGTTATTAGACCGATACTCATTTATGGAGTTGTCGTATGGTGGACCGCACTGGACAAAATGGTAAATCTAAATATAAGTTCATCAAAGTCCAGCGGTCAGCAGGTATGTGCATCACAGGAGCACTTCGCTCAACACCAACCGCAGCCCTGGATTTGCTTTTAAACTAAACACCTCTTGACATCTTCTCCAAAATGGTGGCAGCCAACTCATGTGTGAGGCTTAGAGCCACCTCTCAATGGAACAGTAACAATACTGGACATACTAACATTCTAGACAATTTCAGATCTATCCCAGATCGCTTAGACTATACCACCCCTAAAATGGTATTCGGTAAAAGCTTCCATGTGTCCATCCCTTCAAGATCCTCCTGGGAAGAAGAGAGACCCCTGGAAGACAATGCGATACACTTCTATACAGACGGTTCAAAGACCGATTACGGAGTTGGAAGTGGTATCTATTCGGAACAACTGAATCTCAGTCTATCATACAGACTTCCCAATCAATGTAGTGTATTCCAGGCAGAAGTAATGGCGATTAAAGAGGCACTATCCTGGCTCAAAGAAAACGTTATATCTTGCAAGGATATACGAATCTTCTCGGACAGCCAGGCCGCACTTAAATCTCTCGCGTCTGTCTCCACAAACTCACAAGTAGTCCACGATTGTCGATCATCTCAGAATGAAATGACAGAACAGTTTAATATTCACCTCATTTGGGTGCCGGGCCACAGAGACATTCCGGGAAACTGTAAAGCCGATAAGCTCGCCAAAAACGGAACACGGACAAAATCATAACATAGGAACACCACTTGCTACATGCAAATATCTTCTCAAACAATATGCTCTAGAAGCAACAAATGCTAGATGGTCACGGAGTACCACCTGCCTAGCAACCAAGCAAATATGGCCAAACATTGACTTAAATCGGTCAAAAGTTTTGATATCCTTGAGCAGACAAAACATAAGCTCTACAATTGGAGTAATAACAGGACACTGCCTCATAGGAAGACATGCTCTGAGGCTAGGGGTCCACACAAATGACTTCTGTAGAAGCTGCATGGACGAGGAGGAAGAGGAAACAGTCCAACACCTTCTATGTACAATGTACATGTCCAGCACTTTCCATTAGAAGGAATAACTTTCTTGGTAATCCCTTCTTCGACAATACCAGTGAACTGGCAACGATTGACACAAAGTGTCTCTCTAACTTTATTAAAAGCACAAAATGGTTTGTTTAATTTTCATTACTCTCCCATGAGTAACCTCATTAGTGGTTTCACAATGGACCCTTGAGGTCTAAGTGAGTCAATGACATCTGGACAGCCACTCCAACCTAACCTAACCTACGTTAAATTAAATAAGAAAAGCGAAATAATTTATTATAACTTTCTTTCGATAGTTCAGAGTTGCCCAATTTTTCATTACAAATATTAACGAAAATGTACGCCAATAATAATCAGGGGCCCAGATCGGCAATCTTGTGGCTGATAGATTGGTAGATAACATGCAAAAAAGGGCCCGATTGCGGAAGCATGAATGATTTTAAATTTTCGGGACCCTAAAAATAAATGGGAATAGGTATGTTGATGATGAATATAGAATATATTGAAAAAATACACTCTCCTCATTGCTTTAAATTTTACGGGCTCCTAGAAAATGATTAGTTCTTCTTCTACTAGCCGCAACCTATACTTGAAGGAATTACCCGTCAGTGGAACAGCTGTGACGCTCGGCTGTACTAAGGGCGGCAATTCCACACCCCTCCCCCTCCCCGCTCCAGCTAGGACGTCGCAAGCGACCCCAAGAAGGGACACCCCATCCGGAGAGACAAAATCTGCGACATGTGGAATTGACTCAAAAGGTGAGGGCACACCCCGATTGGTATCGGTAGCGACGAATTCTGATGGTGGACCCACACCTGTGTCACACGGACATAGCTCTGGGCCGGCCAGCAAAAAGTCCAAGAAGTCACTAGCCAAACGAGACCAACGCAATGCTGAGAGGATTCTAGCCGAAGTCGGTGTCATACCGGCGGCGGAAAGAACCCCGGAGCAAACGCGAAAACTTGAGTGGGCTAGTGGCATTCTTAGCAATATCACCAAACCGACCTGCAGTGACTCAACGTCAAAGCGCAATAGGTCTTTCGAGGGCGACAAGCCCGAACCAAAAAAGCAGAAGGTGCATTCCAACAGCACAACAGCCTTCGATAAGGATCTTTCCTTTAGCGACGTGCTAAAAGGTAAGATCATAGCAGCGGTCATTGACAGGGGTCATGTGGATGGTAACATCTCTCATGATCAATGGGCAGACGTCAAGGCTCACCTCGCTTTCAGATTTGTATCTGTCATCGAGGAGAATCCGGGACCTCTCCCAGACACAGTCGATGCAGGATGGTACCAAAATCGTATCAAACTCATCGCCTGTGGTGATCAGAGATCTTTCGATCTATACAGGGCTGCTGTCAATGGCTTGCTAGAGGTCTGGCCGGGTGCCAAGCTTGAGGTTGTTGCAAGGGAGGATATTCCTTGATATTCCCAAAGCCTGGCAAAAGTAGTCTTCATTCCTAAAGCAGGGAAACCCTCCCACGTTAATCTTAAAGATCTACGACCAAACAGCGTTTCATCCTTCCTTCTTAAAACCTTGGAAAGATTGATTGAAATTTACATCAGACATAACTTAAAACCATGTCTCATTTCCTCAGCTCAACATGCTTACTCTAAGGGAAAATCAGTAGAAACAGCACTTCATTCGCTGGTACGTAGTATTGAATGTTCCCTCGAATACAAAGAATTTAACTTAGTAGCTTTCCTAGATATTGAAGGAGCTTTCAACAACGTCAGTTACCAGGCGATCACGACAGCAATGGAAAAGCTGTCGGTTATTAGACCGATACTCATTTATGGAGTTGTCGTATGGTGGACCGCACTGGACAAGATGGTAAATCTAAATAAGTTCATCAAAGTCCAGCGGTCAGCATGTGCATCACAGGAGCACTTCGCTCAACACCAACCGCAGCCCTGGATTTGCTTTTAAACCTAACACCTCTTGACATCTTCTCCAAAATGGTGGCAGCCAACTCATGTGTGAGGCTTAGAGCCACCTCTCAATGGAACAGTAACAATACTGGACATACTAACATTCTAGACAATTTCAGATCTATCCCAGATCGCTTAGACTATACCACCCCTAAAATGGTATTCGGTAAAAGCTTCCATGTGTCCATCCCTTCAAGATCCTCCTGGGAAGAAGAGAGACCCCTGGAAGACAATGTGATACACTTCTATACAGACGGTTCAAAGACCGATTACGGAGTTGGAAGTGGTATCTATTCGGAATAACTGAATCTCAGTCTATCATACAGACTTCCCAATCAATGTAGTGTATTGCAGGCAGAAGTAATGGCGATTAAAGAGGCACTATCCTGGCTCAAAGAAAACGTTATATCTTGCAAGGATAAACGAATCTTCTCGGACAGCCAGGCCGCACTTAAATCTCTCGCGTCTGTCTCCACAAACTCACAAGTAGTCCACGATTGTCGATCATCTCTGAATGAGATGACAGAACAGTTTAATATTCACCTCATTTGGGTGCCGGGCCACAGAGACATTCCGGGAAACTGTAAAGCCGATGAGCTCGCCAAAAACGGAACACTTCTGCCTAGTGTTAGACAAAATCATAACATAGGAATACCACTTGCTACATGCAAATATCTTCTCAAACAATATGCTCTAGAAGCAACAAACTCTAGATGGTCACGGAGTACCACCTGCCTAGCAACCAAGCAAATATGGCCAAACATAGACTTAAATCGGTCAAAAGGCTTGATATCCTTGAGCAGACAAAACATAAGCTCTACAATTGGAGTAATAACAGGACACTGCCTCATAGGAAGACATGCTCTGAGGCTAGGGGTCTACACAAATGACTTTTGTAGAAGCTGCATGGACGAGGAGGAAGAGGAAACAGTCCAACACCTTCTATGTACATGTCCAGCACTCTCCATTAGAAGGAATAACTTTCTTGGCAATCCCTTCTTCGACAATACCAGTGAACTGGCAACGATTGACACAAAGTGTCTCTCTAACTTTATTAAAAGCACAAAATGGTTTGTTTAATTTTCATTACTCTCCAATGAGTAACCTCATAGTGGTTTCACAATGGGCCCTTGAGGTCTAAGTGAGTTAATGACATCTGGACAGCCACTCCAACCTAACCTAACCTACGTTAAATTAAATAAGAAAAGCGAAATAATTTATTATAACTTTCTTTCGATAGTTCAGAGTTGTCCAATTTTTCATTACAAATATTAACGAAAATGTACGCCAATAATAATCAGGGGCCCAGATCGGCAATCTTGTGGCTGATAGATTGGTAGATAACATGCAAACAGGGGCCCGATTGCGGAAGCATGAATGATTTTAAATTTTCGGGACCCTACAAATAAATGGGAATAGGTATGTTGATGATGAATATAGAATATATTGAAAAAATACACTCTCTCCATTGCTTTAAATTTTACGGGCTCCTAGAAAATCCCTGGCCTGGGGGTTTACCCACTCCTCCACCCTCTCGACAGGGCTGTCCGTAAGACTAAATAATTAGTTCTTCAGTTAAATTCATGAATGTACAAGTACAGACTTTAGTAATTTATTTTAATTCTTAACTCTTTTTCTGAGAAGGATATGTGCAATGTCTTTTTTATAAACATCGAAAAATTACCGTCATAATATCTCAAACAAAATAAAAATTCTATGGTTCATGATATATAACATGATGTTTTTAATTTTAAATTAGAATTTGTTGATGCAGAGCAAGACTAATTTTTTGAATTAAGAGTTTTAACAAATATATCTTAATGCAAACAAAATGTTCACATCATTTTTTCAACTATATACGTCACCAGTTTGCGTTACATTTGTAACATTGAATTAAATTTGTATTATTTCTAAACGCCTTAGTTTTTTTTTTAAATTAAAACAAAAAAAAAACAATAACAATCACTCAAGAAGACAGCTTATAATAAACTTCTAGAAGATTTCAACTAGAACTTATTCAACTATTAAGCTTAAAGGTCAAAAGTTCCACGTGAATACATTTTAACACTTAATACTCGGTAAGAACTTCAAATATTCCCATAATATAGCAGTTTATAGATATTTAGTTTTATTTTAAGAGTCAATATTCTTTTCTGAATTGCTTTCCTTTATCTTATCTCAAGAGCCATAACCTAAAAACCTTTTTTAAACCTTAAAAAAACACAGCCTCTGTATAGTCTTTTATAATGCATAACCTCGAAATAGCAACTATTATTATGTAAAGTACCATACAAATCAATACCAAGCTAATATATCAATTTGATGGCGAATAAAAACTTTTATTGCCAAAAAAGCTGTCGAATTTTGATTTCGATATTATTTACCAAATAAACTTCAAAAAACCATTTTCATCTACAAAGTATTCCTGAAATAGCTGCAATCATTCACGTCAGAATTGATCTCGAAGAGCACTTACAAAAAATATAAACAACAAAATAAACTTTTAAAAAAAGTACGTATACGCCACAGTGTACCACTAATATCAAAGCCTCTGTCTTTTCCTGTTTCGTGTTGTTTTGTTTTCCTTATTTTGGCTTTGCAACTTTGATTGAAATCCAAAATTCAGAGCGGAAAAGCAAATGTAAATGGCCTAAATATGTATATATTAAAGTCAAATGTATGTAGATACAAGGATATGAATATAGATTGCCTGCATTCAACTGAAAGTTTTGCTTGTTTCTTCCTCTCGAGCTGAAATCAGTTGGGCATGGCGATGGTGATGTCGAGGTAAGGCTTTTCAAGGCGATGCTGTTTGTACACAACCAAATTACGGTATGGAAATAGACAGTGGGCATTTTCTCTCCAGAGATATCAAATGGAAAGTTTCCCCATTTCAAGTGTCCATTTTCTGGATCTGGAGTAACTCTCGACATTTGAAGTTTGTTGCATCGACGATGAGGACGACGACGAGGACGACGATGACGATGAATACATAAACAACAAACCAAATTGCTTACCCAATAGCGATTTACATTTATTCTAACAAAGTACACGATACATTTTATACGGGATGTGTTCATGGAGTACTGGATCTGGATTCATGCTCTGCAAACGCAAAGGCAAAGGCAAAAGAAAAGTTAAAAGCTTATGGTACAGTCCCTGCTGATTCTTTTGGGAGTTCTATCGAGGAAAACATTGAAGTCTGTTTCCTTCTCTTAATAAATTTAAGCGCGCAGTAGCCGGTGCAGTGTATCTTTTTATTTTTTCTCATCTTTTTTTGGATTTTTCTATTTATGTACAATCTATCTTTATCTGTTAGTATTTTTTTTTATATATCCAAAAGTGTGTAGATAGGTTTGTTTGGCTTGTGGTTGAGATATTAAATGTATTTCCTGACGCTTTAACTCAAATGCTGTATGAATATTTTATTGCACCGACGAACGACGACAACGGACGCGACGCCGCCGTTGCTTAATGCAAAGACTATTTCACGGATAGTCGTTTTTATTTTTAGCTCTTGAAGCACAAGACCACCATAAGAAAAACGTCAATCTTATAAAGCACCAGCACCGACCAACGACGCGCCGCGCCGGGACGGGCCACACCATTATAGTGCTTTTGTCATCGTATCCTTTTGCGGCATCTTTTGGCAGGATAGATGTTGAATAGAACAAGTTTGCTTTAGGATTTTCTTTTTTGTTGTTGCTATTTTTAGATTTTCTTCGTTTTCGTTTTGTATGAAGAAGACAGATGATGCGGTTTTGTGAACTCTTCTGGAAAAAAGCAAAATAATATTTTGTTAAATAAATTATTAGAGTATAAAGTCAATGAACCTTGTGTAAAGTTTTGCTTCTTAAACGAAAATTTCTTTACATAAAACTTTAAGTTGTTGTTGGTTCTTCTTTACTAAAGAGAGTACGCCGAGGCACCATACGACACCATACCATCATACAACATTTCAGTGTTAAAAGGACTTAAGAGCTGTTTTAAATAAACAAATTAACAAATCCAGTTAAAAAGTGTTTCAAAGCACTTCTTGAGCGTACGATTCGACTTGAGAAAGATTTATTATCCTTACAAAGAATTTCAAATGTTATACTAATCATTTAAAGGTTACTTACATATCACTTGTTATTTTCTTTCTTTTTTAGAGTTCATAATTTTCATTAAACTTTAAAAGCTACGAATCCTGTCATACAAATATTAAAAAGAGGTTAGCATGCGACCCACACTGATAACTTATATTTCATGCCTGTCTGACTACAAAGATATACATTATACTAGCTGACCCGGCCACGCGTTGCTGTGGCTAACGGTTTTTGTCATATTATACTGTTGTAAGCTATTTAAGGGCAACTGTAGGAGAACATCAGACATGGGCACCACCATGCTTTTTTACATAATTGTCATTTGTTTAAAAAATCATGGTTTAAAGTAAATAACATATGACAGTTAAACTTATAAATGAGGTAGGTAGGGCAAATAGTCTTAAGTCGTCTTACAATAATATTTACTATTCTGTATTATATACACTTTTAATTTCAATGTAATTCAGCACTAATTGGTGTACAATGTTTTTCGTTATCCTGTCTTCCCCTTACCAAAAAAACAAAAGGTTCGCGTGTAGATTTTGGCAGCCGTGGCAGCCATTTTGTTTTGGTGACATCTGTCAAAAGTTTTGCTTATTATTCAGTTGTTTATGCCAAATCATCATGGCAAGTTAAACGATTGAAATGATAAAACTTTGTTATCAAAATAAGTGTTCGTTAACGCAAACGTTGCGCTCATTTGGCCCATTTTACGGTAGACGTTTGGTTAACAAATTAAAGATGGACGGTTCAGTAAACAATAAGCCAACACCCGCACGTTCAAGGAACGCAAGATCGGCCGAGCATATCGCCGGGGTCCGTGAAAGTGTATAGCAGAACCCGAGGCAGTATATTCCTCGCCGTGCACAAGAACTTTCGCAGAATTTTGCGACGGGTCTTGAACTTATAACCGAACAAAATCCAACTCACCGAGCTACCCAAAGTTCATGGAAGAGGACCCCAACAAGCAAAATTGCCGTATATGGGACGACACAAACCACTCGATATTCACCAGGTTATAATGCATCTTCAAAAAGTTACCGTTTGGTGTGGATTTGAGCCGGCGCGCGGCGCGGCGGTGGCGCGCGGCGTAATTGGTTAGTACTTTTTTGAAAACGACGTTAGTGAGGCGGTCACCGTTAACAGCGAGCGCTACATAACAATGGTAACTAATTTCTTATGGCCCAAATTGAAACATATGGACCTAGAAGATATGTATGGTACAAGCAGGACGGCCGGCGCGGCGGCATTTCGTGCCACACAGCAAACGCCACGATTGACATTTTACATGAAGTATTTGATGGTAAGGTTACCTCTCGCAGGGGTGATGTGAATAGTTCACCAAGGTCATGCGATTTGACACCGCTAGACTTTTTCCTGTGAGGTTTCTTAAAATCGCAGGTCTATGTCTATGCGGCGTTTTTTGCGTCGTCCATAGCTCAAGAACCAGTAGAGATATGGACTTCAAATGAATTTTGTAATACAGATAATTAATGCAGAAAGATGCAGAATGGACTCTCAAAAAAATTGAGTGTGTGGGTTTTTTACCATAGCAATTTAAAAAAAGGTGAACATTTTGGTTAACCCAAAATATCTCACGAACCAAAAACGTATGAGACTTGAATTAAATTTTATATTATATATTGTAACGCGATACCAAACAAGTATATTTTTGGAAAGATTTCCTATTAACGGTTTTTTTATAAATTAAAAATACTGAACAAAAAATATTTGTCACATCGAAAATTTTACGATCAAAAAATGATTTTATCTCCAAAACAATTTTGTGCAACAAAGAATAACGTTTTCAATATCTGGTAAAATTTTGAGAAAAATCGAATTGATATCTTATATCTTATATCTTAAAACCTATACAATAATCGACAAAGATTAGCATTGCCTCATAAAGTCAATATTGCTGCGCAAATTTTAAGCCTAAAATCACTTCTAAGTTAAACATACAACCTGAGAAATAAATAAAAACAAATTATAAAATTATAAACTTTTTGAATTTATTTTATCCAGGAAATTAGATTTCATCACAATCGCGAGGTCGCTGCTTTGTTTCATTTCATTATCATTCCAACATTTTCAATTTTCTTTTCTTCCCATGCTCTTTCTCTCTTAATATGTGTTCCATTTAATAGTTACGTTTTTTCTCTTACCTACATACCATTCAATTTTTCTGTATTGTATAGTTCACCAACTAACCTACACACACACACATTATTTTTTTGTTTCTCTAATTCTATCATCACATCGCTGAGCATGAGCAGTGTGGGGCTGTGGGCTCTTTTTTTTTTAAGTTACTATGGACATTTAATAAAAATAAATAAACAGTGCCGTGCACATGAAATGCCGATTTATCTAAAGAAAAATTAGATCTTTTTTATTTTTCTGGTTCGAGGAAGTGAATAGATTAAAATTCTTCCAATTTAAAAATAAAAAAATGTCTATTATAATAGTTTGAATTACCAATTTTGTATCACTTCCTCGAACAATAAAACTGAAATTAAGTTAAAATTTTCTTTACAAATAACTCAAAGAAGGTACTTACAATGACGTCGATAAAAAGAGCACACAAATGTAGGTAGGTTAAGTCAGTTGCACTGCACTGAACATGAGCAGATGAATAAAAAAATGTGCCTATGGATATTTACACACGCATACCTATAGATGTATGAGAACATTAAAAACACAAATTTGTTTTTTTTTTACCACAAACTATATTTTTCGGTTGCAAAAAAACGTTTCTAGGCCTATGAATAAAAGAAAGAAAAGAAGAAAATAGACAAAAATTTCGTTCTGTTTTCAACTAAAAAATTGAAATGGTTTTGTATTTTGTTTGTTTTCACGTGCGGCTTGGCCTTTACTACGTAATATTTTACTTCAGTTTTTTTTTCTAAAGTGTTAATTTCGGTAAGGAAGTGTTTTTTGATTATAAACTAAATAAATTAATATTATTGTAGAAAATATGCTCAGTCCCATTGAGAAATTTTTTCATATGCTAATACTAATGTTCAAAAAATGTTCGTGGTTACAATTTGCGAAGCAACGCGAGCACGGGTCGGCTAGTCTTACATATAAGTTGATGCATGCTCATAACCAACTTATCTCGAGCTGCTTTAAAGAGCTCGGCATTCAAGCCATCCGCTCCAGCGCCAGCGGCTTTGTTAGACTTCAACTTAAATATGGCAATCCTTACTTCGTCTAAGTCGGGAGGACGGGATTGTTGGCTTTCGTCACCTATGTTCAATGGATCATCCTGCCTGACAGCGGAATTCGGTTCGTGTCGTAGCCGTTATAAAGTCTGCAGAAGTGGTCCTTCCATATCCTCAGCATTGACTGCGATTCCACTATGCTGTTTCCACTTTCGTCTTTGCTACCTTCGGTTCTATGTTTATGGACTAATGAATTCCGTTTCACCTGCTCATAAAACTTTCGAACTTCATTCGTGCTTTTGAACCTCTCAACATCTTCGACCGGACGCTTCTTATGGTCTCTCTTTTTCCTTCTGAGAAGTCGATGTTTCTCTCGCCTCTTCTGCCCATAGAGCTCATGAGCAGCTCTCGTCCTTTTATGCAGCGACTCAAATAGCTTTTCAAAAATTAAAAATATTGGCTTCAAACTTATTTTGTCTCACAGAAAATATTGGTTTCGATATTCAATAATTTTTTTATAAGAATCCAACAGTCCGGTTTTTCATAAAAAAAATAAAATCTACAAAAAATAGTACGCAAATTTGGTAAAAATTGATGTGCGGTTCTCGATATCTCGTGAACAATAGAAGATATTGATTTCAAATTAATTACATTCATCCAATTTGTATTTGTTTAAATAAGAAATAAAAACTTTTAACAAATGCTACTACTAAATTGGTAAAAATTGTTTTTCGACTAAAAATCTCGTTAACAAAAATAGATTTTGAAATATTTATATATATTATATATATTTCATTATATGCAATGTATTGTTGGTAATTTTTAAATTTTAAAGAATAATTCAACTGACAACGTTTTTAACAAAACACGAAAACCTACAAACTTTTAAGCAAGACAAATCGACAGACGGGATGGGAAGTTATCAGTGTGGGTAGCATCCTTGCCTCTTCTTTTATTTTTTAACTTCTTATCGGAAGTTATTGGTAATCGGACCTATTTGTCGAATTGAAAATTTTGGTAAGACCTAAAATAATTAATTATATACGTGGAAGGGTACCCTCTATAAAACTTTTATTTTTTAACTGCTTACCAAAAATATTAAAAAAAAACTGTATGTCATATCCTTTCAAAATTTGGGTTAGTCGGGTTTTACTAATTTTTTCCAGGAATTATAATTGTTTTTAATGTTTTAGGCATTTTTGACCATTAATTTGAAGGAATGAAAATGAATAAGCATTGTAATTTCGATAAAAATTGTTGAATACTTTGAGATTAAAGTCCAACACAATTTTGCACTTAAATCCTCAAAGTTGTATGCAAATAAGATTTGATTGAAACATTTCTTAATACACTTTAAAATAAATAAAGATATTCACCTTAAACATATTTTCTTTTATGCAAAATATTGTTACAAGTATTTGTTTAAAATTTCAGAAAAATTCAATCAATCGGTCACTTTTTTGAATGTATTCTTTTACGACTTCATTGAATTCAACTAAAGAACTACAAATTTTGCAATGACAAATCATTTGACGTTTAAAAGATTGCAATGGTTTTTTCCCCAATCACTTGAACCAAAGTCACAATGATTGGTGATTGCAAAATTTAAAGTTTCAATCTTTAGTTGAAATCAGTGAATTCAATGTTTAAATTGAATTCAATAATTGCTTTGTAATTATTGCAATCCTAAAAGATTGCATTCTTTTATAAGCTGAATTGATTACGTGTACTATTTGAGTTTTGATGCACTTGCTTCTAAGCCTTTCATAATTTAAGCCTCAAGCAGAATTTTTTTTTGAATTTTAAAAAGGAATATCTCAATTTGAATGCCAAAAACAGGAGATCTTTCCATCTGTTTGAAATATAGAATAGTAATTATTTGTTAAATCTCGAAATTGCTGGTCCTAAGAGATTCAACGCTTAAAATCATTGCCTTAAACTTTTAATTTGCTAATACACTTAAAATGGCAACTCAATCAAGTTTTGTACGTACAGATTTTTGTTTTTGTTTTTAAGTAACATTTAAATTTATAAACTTAATTTACTTTCCAACTTCTAAATGCGACCGCTGGCTGCTTACTTAAAAATTTGTAATGGTTGGTGTATAAATCCCAAAAAAACACAACTTCCAATCCTTAACTAAAACCCCAATTTACGTATTTAAAGGGGTAATATCGCACACAATATTCTCAAAGGCCACAACCTGTTATTAATTAAACATAGCACTACCCAAACGGGTTTAAATGCTTACCTTGGCTTACGTTATCCAAATAAAGATGTTATTCACCTGCAAACTGGTGTTATCCTGAAACCCAAAACTCATCTCTTGACTTGACTTGACTTAACTTAAAGAAGGATATTTAGTTCACCCTTTTCCGTATTATAGTACGAATCAAGAGTATAGTGTATCCGCTACACACAAACATCCTTTCAGTCAATTTCCTTCTATCAAAGTTTGACACGTGTGACTTCCAGCAACTCTTCACATCCAGTAACCAAATGTCCTCACGTTTGACCAAACACTAAAATAACAAAGAACTAAACAAAACAAAAAGAATTGTTTTGTTGTTTGTTTTACGAATGCGATCTTTTTTTTTAGTGTTTTTGAGGAAACGTTGAACTTTTTTCTGAAGGCACGGAGCTTATGGCATCATTGCTTGTTGGCAATTTACCGGGAGAATTTTTCCAAACCCAAGCGAATCAGAATCAGGACGAAGTGTAGTATAGAAAGCAGCGCAGCGAATATCTGTCCGTCAGTCTTTTCGTCCTTTCGTCCTTTCGTCCTTCCTACAGCCATTCGGTTTCAGACTTGTCAGTCTTTCAGTCAGTCAGTTTGTCTGTCTTCCTGTCTATTTGTCTGTAGGTTTGTTGTGTATAGTTTTGTGTGAATAAAGTTGTGGAACAGATCCAGGTCATCCAACTGTATGGCACGTATATGATTATTTGCTGTTTTTTCTCCCTCTTTATACAAGCTCCTAACCAACCCTGCCAACCCTACAAACCCAGGTTATACCGTTGCCGTTGCCGCAGGCCCCAAAATTCTCTGGATGAATGTATAAAGTATGGATAAAGGGTGGTGAAGTTGTGTAGTGTAGTGAATGAGACGACCGACGACGACGATTGAAGAAGGAGGATGTAGGGATGGTAGGGAATAGGTGGGTTTATAAGGTAGGAGCAGATTGCAACGAGTAATGTTTATTTGCAGCCTTTTCCACGTTCTGCACTGTTAAGTCAACAACGATTTTAATTGGCCAGAGGACGGAGGAATACCCTTTGGTAATTATTTGGATTATAAATTTCTTGGAAATAGAATCATTTAGCGTTATACTTCAATACATAGCTTTTACATAGCTATCGTCCATCCACTCGTACCTACAAATGCATACATACTTGTCGTATTCTCGGCTCCACTCAACTACTCTTAAGTTGGTTCGCGCAAGCTTTTCTATAATTCCAAGTACAAAATATAAGCTTGACAAATGAATGGGGCACTTGTGTTTTTGTGTGTGAAAAAAAAGCAAAGGCACAAAACTAAACTGTGATTCTAAATCATTTAAATTACTTTAAAAGTTGTAAAAATTACTCTCGTAGATACTCGTAAGAGATACAGAATAAAAGTGTTAAAATAAAGAAGCAACTTGAGATTGAGGTTCCTGTGCCAAAAGTAAGACAAATTTGCACCGAGCCACGCTGCGCGGTCGCTCTTAAGTCGTAATGGTAACAGTTATGAGCTGATTTGTTTTAATATGTATATTCCGAAAAAAGGTTAAAACCAACTTTTGAAACAAAGGATATAGGGATGTGAGCTTTATGTTAGTGTAGAAATTGCAGTGTTAATAAACTTGAATTATGAAAACTATTTTCGGAGAGTATTGACAGTATTGAGTTGTTAATGGTCAAAGAAAGTAGATAGTTGGAAAGATTTTTTAATAAAAAATACAAAATGTTGAAAATAATTTCTTAGAATGAAAACGTGGCTTTAATATGAAATTAGTCTTAAAAAATAATGAATAAATAAAATTAAAGGTGGCTTGATTTTTAATTTGAATAAAACAATTTGTGTTTTATGAGATATTAAAAAAATGTCATCTTTGTTTGAGAGCTCTATCAATGACATAACGTATGAAATTTAACATCGTTTAAATGGCAGTCGCGGCTTTGCGGTATGGTGAGCATTGGAAAGGTCCAGTTTTTGAAGACTTTGGACCATAAATCAGGCTAAATTTGACTGATGGCATCGATTATTTTGTCTGTTTGTGGCTTTTTCTAACAGACTTAAGAAGGCCCGACAAGAAAAAAGTCTAAGCTGCCAAATCACTTGGTGGTCAATTCACGTCGTCGTCTCGGCGCGAGATAATCTTGCCATGAAACCACTCCCGCAGAATATCGATCCTGTTGAAACCGTATGTCTTCAGTGTCCATTTTATCAGGCCACAAGAAGTCGGTGAGCATCGACTCATAGCAATTGCCTTTAACGTTGATGGCCTTGTCAGCATTATTTTCAAAAAGTATAGAACCTTGTGAATCTCGAGTGGATTGGTGTTATCCCAAACCCAAAATGTTCCTCATTGCGAATACGAGTACTTCCAACTGTTCTAAAATCCAATTAGCGAACATTATGACGCTGCGTATGGTCCTTCGGTGTAAGCTCCTGGGTCAATTGGAATATGTATGTATATGTGTAGGCCTTAATCACTACGCCAAATTCGCCATGTCGGATGTTGGCTGATTGTTCACTGAGCCGGTGGACTTAAATTTGACCATTAAATGTTCAACTTTCGACTTGGAAGGATGACCTGCTCGAGGCTTTAACTTGCCATGACATATTTCTTTAGTGACAGATTAAAAGCAAATATTTTAGCAGAAAGTAAAAGAAACAATATGACCACCAAGATCTGTCAAAATCAACCCGTACAATTTTGAATTTATTTAAAGCAAACATTTCACAAGTTCAACTAAAGGTTTTAAAGCTTCGAAACAGTGACAAAAATTAAAAGCGTATTTGCAATACTTATAGTATAACATCTTATTGCTCTGTTTAGTATTTCAGTGTGGACTCAAGGTGAAAGGTTATTTTCATCAAAAGACAAACAGTGGCTGGTAGAAGACAACTGTCAATTAATTGTTTTACATCTCGATTTTCCCGTCTGTTGCAAAGATAAAATATTAGAGACAGGTCAGCTCAATGAGGCATAAAGTTTAAGTTCAAAACTTCAACACATGCTATAAAAATAAATCTAATAGCTTCAGCAGCGAGCATTCGTTTCTGAAATAGGTTACCGAATACATATAGGATATGTCTTCTTGAATGGTGTAGAAGTTGCTCTAGATAGATGCTGAGTTTGAATCTTCTCATTTATTTTTGCTTTGATTTCAGCAAACCTGCCTTGCCATTCATCAACATTTGATTCCATAAGTATATTCATGAGTTTTATCGGAATGAGCTATTTCATTCACTTCCTTGAATGGAGAGGTCACAGTAATCGAATAATAATAGTTGGCTTTTAGATTTCGTATGTTCAGAGGCATTATACGACAATGATTCCATATATACAGGGTGTCCCGTAAGTAATGGATAACCCTGAAATGCCGCATAGTAGACTTTATGACCGTCCTGAAAACTGATAAAAAAAGTTCTATCCCAACCACAAGAAAAGTTATATGCATTTTTTGTTCAGTGCATTATTTTTTTTCTTACTTTACCTTTTTGAATACCACGACTACAAGTGAATGAGTTCCATAATTTTTTTTGCAGGAATATTTTACATTACTTGTGCTAACACATAAATAGAAGAAAATTATTATAACTGTTGGACTTCTTAGTGAAAAAAATTATTTAACATTGAATTTCAATGCAAAATGTGAAAACAAATAATTTTTGAAAAAGTTAAATCATAGCTGGTATAAAAAAATGCATGAATACCTGAGTGGCCAACTATTTTAAAAATATTCGCGTTAAATGCAAATTTCAAAATGGTATTACTTATTATTATATCTAGAGTCAATAGCAAGTTATTTGTAAAAATCTGCAATACTAGAGTAAATTTAGCAAAAACAAATGTTTTCAAAATTAGCACAGTAAACGTGAAAATAATACGAAGCGTTGAACATAGCAGATTTTTGATTTATTGGCTGTTTCTACGATGTTGTCCTAATGATAAATCCAAGCTTTCAACTTCTAGGGCCGAATGCATTAATGATAAAAATGTCAAAAAAGTGCAAAAAACGGTTATATTTTCGAGCCATCAAATATTTTGTTGGTTGCTGTTAGTTTATTTGTTATTTTATCTAAACAAAAAGTTTTTGAGCCAGCTTTAATCACTTGATCACGTAGTTAGAAAACAAAAACAAAAATAGATAATTTTTTAATTTTTTTTAATTTAAAGCAATTGCTCAAACTGTTTTCCACCCACTCTTATACAGGTTCTGCACCCCCGAATAAATGAATGTCTTAATAAACGTGCAAGGTTTTGCTCAGAAATTTGTAATGTAGCTGCCTCCACACGATTTCTTAGCTCCTCTAAAGACCTGATCGGCTTGCTGTATACGATTTCCTTAATGCATCCCCAATTAAAAAAATCAAGTGGATTTAGGTCTGGTGAACAGGGTGGCCAAAAAATTGGTCCCAGACTTCCTATCCATCTGCCTGGATATCTGGCACTTAAATATGCCCGCACAGGCACTGCATAGTGTGCTGGACAAACATCATTTTGAAGCCAATGGGATTCCTTTAGTTCTTGAGGCAATTCTTCCAGCAAGGTTGGGAGATCATTTTGGAGGAATTCCAAATAACCTTGGCCAGTTAAAATCCCCGGCAACTCAAAGGGTCCAATTATTTTCCCATTGAGAATCCCAGTCCAATAGTTTATTTTGAATTGGTACTGGGACTTGTCTTCCCTCATGATGTTTGGGTTTTGTAGTGCCCAGAAGTGGAGATTATGGAGATTAGTGTAGCCATCTCTTTTAAATGTCGACTCATCGCTCCAAAGAATTTTGTCAAAAAACTGCGGATCTCGTTTCAAAATCTTGCGGCTGCACCCGTGTTAGGTGAAAGGGATGATATTTATATTTACTTAGCACATTATGCGCAGTCGGCTTTCCGATCCCAGTGCGTCGTGCTATTGCTCGGATTGATACTGTAGAATCTCGGTCAAGTTCCGCAAGAACTAAGTCTTCAGTATCTCCTCGAGGGGGTCGTCCCACGCCAGCACCACCAACACCACTACCATTACAAATTTATGAGCAAAACCTTGCACGTTCATTAAGACATTCATTTATTCGGAGGTGCAGAACCTGTATAAGAGTGGGTGGAAAACAGTTTGAGCATTTGCTTTAAATTAAAAAAAATTAAAAAAATATCTATTTTTGTTTTCTAACTAAGTGATCAAGTGATTAAAGCTGGCTCATAAACTTTTTGTTAGATAAAATAAAAAATAAACTATCAAATAAATTATCAAACTATTAAAGTCACTCTGAAAGTTATTACAGTTTATGTTTAAGTCATCAGAGCTATTAAATATTTGTATTTATTTATTTATTTCAACTGCATACAATTTTGTTAAGATTAAAGCTTGAACGAGAATTTGTATTAAGCGTATAAAGGTAGACAAAATTGATCCAGATAGGAGTTGAAACATAAAAAAAAGACATTATTAACCGCGAAAATTGGTAAAGAAGGCATTTTTGGTAGGTCAATCGAACGACATAGCCTACACAACATCACATCTGGAAACGGACTCAGGCTTATCGACTTCCTAGCCAAGAAAAACATGTTGGCGGTCCGCCGATGATCGAACATACAACCAAATCGATCATGTTGTTATTGACGGAAGACATTCCTTTAGCATACTTGGTGTACGTACAGATCAGCCAATATGGATTCCGATTACTACCTAGTTAATGCTAAACTGCGCGTACGAATAGCCATGGAAGCTCTTAGGCGAACAACAACCACGAGGAGAAGATTCAACGTTGGAAGACTATAGCAGGAGGATACCGCCAATGGCTTTGCCGACCGAGTATCCCTAGAGCTTGCAAGAAACCCTACAACGGACGATATGTGCCCAGAGACCCACTGGAAGCTTTGCAAACAATTCATCAGGAATGCTGCAGAAGAGGTGCTAGGTTTCTCACAGCCGCCACCAAGGAACCGAATGTGCTCAGGCAAACAAAGCCAACACGAAGGCATACAGATTGTGGCAGCAAAGGAGGACACGATCTTCCCGCCAGCTCTACGTCTACAAGAGAAGGGATGAGAACCTCTTGCTTAGAAGAAGTCAAGGAGATCCAGGGATGTTTTAACAGGAAAGAAAGCATGCTCGACTAGTGGAACTTTAGCACCATCTGCCCGATTCATAAAAAAAAGTGACCGCCTTCTCTGCGCCAACTATAGAGGCATTAGCCTTTTAAACATTCCATACAAGATCTTGTCAAGCGTATTATGTTAACGCCTGAAGCCATTTACTGACGAACTAATTGGCCCTTACCAGTGTGGCTTCAGGCCTGGATAATCTACCATCGACCAAATTTTCACTCTACGCCAAATCCTGGAAAATACCCAAGAACATAACATCGAAACACACCATCTTTTCATCGATTTTAAAGCAGCTTATGACAGTGTAGACAGGAACGAACTGTACCGTGCCATTTTGAGTTTTGTTATCCCTACCACACTGATACGACTTATCAGGATGACGTTGGAAAATGCTCGTTGCTGCGTCAAAATTAGAAGAGACTCAGCCGAAACCTTCAAAACCACCAGAGGACTTCGACAAGGCGATGAGCTGTCATGTAGGTGCTTCAATATTGTTGTTGAAAGAGTGGTGCTGGTGCGCAACACCAACGCCAATACAAGTGGCACCATTTTTCAAAAATCCACACAATATCTTGGATATGCAGATGACATCGACATTATGCAAACAACCAAACGAGCAGTGCCGGGTGCCTTCTCTAATATCGAGTCTGAGCGAAGGAAATAAGTCTTGACATTAACGAGGACAAAACGAAGTATTTACTGACTTCAAATAGGGTCGATTCACACCGTAGACTTGGTCAAAAAAAAACGAATTTGTTTATCTGGGCACTGCTGTTAATTCAGCAAATGACATCAGCGCGGAGATCAAACGTAGAATTACCCTTGCTAATCGCTATTTCTTTGGCCTAAGCAAGCAGTTGAGGAATAAGGCCCTATTGCGAAGTACCAAAGAGACACTGTACAAAACTTTAATCATCCCAGTCTTGCTGTATGGTGCAGAAGCATGGACCCTCTCCCAGGCGGATGAAGGATCTCTTGGTATCTTCGAGAGGAAGGTTCTGCGTACGATCTATGGTCCGGCTTGTGTCGACAGGCAAAGTAACATCTGGCGGAGATGATATAATCAGGAGTTATACGAGCTGTACAGCGACATGCCACTGGTCAACGTTTAAGATGGCTAGGGCATGTCGAGCGAATAAACATCGAAGCTCCAGCCCGTAAGGTATTCAACGCCAAGTCTGAGGGAACAAGAAGCAGAGGCAGGCCTCATCTCCGGTGTAGTGATCAAGTTAAGGCCGACGCACGTCAACTTAGTATTCGAAACGGGAGGCAGCAAGCTAGAGATGGAGTAAGCTGGCGAAAGTTATTACTTGAGGCCCGGGTGCACAATGCGCTGTAGCGCTAACTAAAGTAAAGTAAAGTAAGTATAGAGTGGTTGACCCTATCAAATGCTTTGCTTAGATCAGCGTTAAAGACATCAGTTTGCAGATAATGTTGCATAATAATATTAGTTTGATTCGTCAATTCCAAAAGATACATTGGTGTAAATTTTTGCGGATAAAAACCACGTCGTTCGGGAACTCATTTACAGACAAATTGAATGTGTTTAAATACTATAATTTCAAACATTTTTAGCATACATGATAGTTTTGCAATATCACGATAGTTTGAAGCATTGGAACTTTTAATAAGAGAACTGATCCTAACACTGAGTTTTTTTTTAACAAATGCAATTTTGATGTTTTTTGACAGGAACACAATGATTAAATATTATAAAATTTGACGTCATTACAATCCATTACCCCGGGCCCTGATGGTCTTGCTGCCATTTTCCTAAAATCAATGTTCTTCTTCTCTTTCAACTCCTGTTTCTAAAATTTTTTATTTGTCCTTATCTCAAGGAACATTTCCTAAAATATGGACAACATCTTTTATAATCCCAATTTACAAGAAGGAACCAAAAGGGAAGGTGACAAACTATCGATCAATTGCTAAACTTTCTCATATTCCAAACATTTTTGAAAGTATTTTATATGAACTCTTCAGCTTCCATCCCAAATCTCTAATCACTCCAGCACAGCACTGCTTTCTTAAGAACAGATCTACTACTAAAAACCTTGTAGAGTTCGTTTCATTTATTTTAAGAGCCTTTGGAAACGGGAATGAAGTTGATATGGTCTCCACTGAATTCATCAAAGCGTTTGACAAAATTTCTCATAATCTTATAGTAAGTGAAATGGTCGCTCCTCGTCATTCTCAGGAATTAAAACCGTCTTACGTCACATTTTGACGTATTTTGCAATTGGATCTACACAACAACAGAAGCCAGCTGACCATTCACAACGTCGTAGATACGTCGAATGGGTGCTTTACCAACATACGGTGGACGGTGATTTTTCGAACAAAACTTTCTTTAGCGACGAAGCACATTAATTTCTCACTCAGTGTGTTTGTTAATAAACAAAATTGCCGTATTTGGGTTTCTGAGAATCCTCAATTTTAGAATAAAAATGAAATATCATGAAGGAAAATATTTTATATGTGTTTTATTTACGTTTAATTTTGAAACCGCAAAATGGGTAATCCTGTATTTACAATGCCTGTACTTGAAATTAATGTGACTGTTAACGTTAAATGTTAGTGTTTAAAAATGTAAAAACAACATTTATTTTACCTAATAGCAATATTTTCAAATTTAAAATTTCATTGTAAATTATAATCAGTATCAACATTTCCTGCCCTACAGCTTATCCAGTTCCAGGATTTTATTATGTTTCTAATGAAGTGGTATGTAAATATCCACACATGTTGTTTCTCAAATGATTGATTACTTAAATTTCATTCATACAAGGCCCAAAATATAAAAAAATTAAACACCAAACATAATAATATGTTAACGATATCATCCAAGAATACCAACCAAACCACTACAGCTGCGGTGCCTCTGCGTGGCCGCTGTCACACCGTGTCATCACAATTTCCAGAATTTTCACCAGCCATTAAAATAAATAAATATATACACCAATACAAACAAAAAAAAAAAACAACATAAAGTTCATCTTATCATTTCCGGAAATGAGGCGTGACCTAATTCAATGATGACACATCGTTTCATGGAAGACAAAGTAATGTGCTGCGCTGCGAACCTGTGCGAACAAAAAGATACATCATCCGTGTGTATAAAATTGGATACCTTAACCAGCAAGGCGAAACAAAAGTTTTACACCCCCTTCTTCAACATTAAAACAACCAGCACCAGTTTCAATTCCAGCATCAGCACCAGGAGGAAGCACTAGCAACCAGGACCCTGGCAAAAGTGCAGACAGCAGCAGGAAGTGACTCTAATCAAATCAAAGGAAACTTTCCGCGTTAAAAAAAGACAACACACAAACACGTGAGAAAAGAAAAAAAACTTTAAAAATGTTCCTTCATACAACAACAAGGACGTGAATAAGGATAAGGACAAGGACAAAGATGAGAATGCGGTAACGACGAAGATGGCGATGATGCCATGCGAATATTTTTTTGTTTGCTTAGCAGCGACAGGATTGGATTCATGGAATATCTACACATGTATATACATTTTGTATCAACTGTGTAGCTATTCCTGTTTCGTCCTGGCTGCACTGCGCTAGCTTGCCGATCCTGCTGACGCTGATGTCTGGGTGGATCCAGATTCACACTCCCGGAATAACATACATCGGATAAGTGTATCTCCCGGTTGAGAGTTTTATTGGTAACGGATATGAAAACTTCCCAATACATATCCCCAAAAGTGATATAAACTCCAGACAGATACACTTAAATAAATTTTCTTCCCTTTTTCGTGGGGTATGGCTGAAGTCGAACCTGAAAGCTGAAAGATTGCTAACAAGGAATAACTCTATTTTGGTTGGGATAGTCGTTAGTCGTTCTATAGAAACATCTACCAGGACATAGCTACGTACCTCTATGTTATGTAGGAACGAACGTTTCTTAGCAAAATCTTCCTTTATAGTTGACTTCGTGACTTGCATTAATGGCCTGCATTGCAGCAGTGTTAAAATGGAACGCCGCCGCCCAAATGACTGAATATATTGAAGCAGCGAACAGAGACTACATTAAAAGACGAACGGAATATTGTAAAAAGCTGAAAGGGTATAAAGAAAAGACACGTTATCGTTAAAATTTTATGAGCCAATTGTAAAATCGAAAAAAAAATATTAAGAGATTAAAAAAAGACGCCAGCACCATGTTCCATTAAAGAAGTGTAAACTCTAGAGAACATGAAAGGATCAAGATGGCCAGTCAGGGTTTTCTTTTTTGTCGAACTTTATAAGTTTTTATATAATTTTCTTTTTTAATGGATAACGATCAAATTAAGGGTACCTAGTTTTGATAATTCAATAAACGGGTTTTATGTTTTAAAACAGATTTTTTTGTTTTTGAAGTATGATTTAATTTTTATCGGCCAAATGAAATGTGAGGATGTACCTAACTGAATTTAAAAAAATAAAAAGGTTCTTGACTCTATAAAAGAAAATAATCCATGGTATAACATGCAATTGAATTTTCTTTGGAAATAAGGTTAACATAAGGTTTTCGAAATTTCATTATAGGTACCTAGAAGAAATTGTATGGTCGAGGTTTTATGAACATATTTTTATTACAGACACAATAAGCTTTTCATGGAATAAATATTGACTTTAATTCAAACAAAACATCTCGATTAAAATAAATTTTATAAAGGATACGGGTAAAAACAGGCAAGACCTATTCTGAGAATATAGAAAGGTCAAATCTTCAAATTATCTAACGGCGATGACGAATCGAATTCGGCTATAAGGGAGATAACACCACTCAATCTAGTCGACGCAGAACAATGATTCCGGCCGAATACCAGGCCTCGACGAAGTAGGGACCATTCATCAACTCATCTTAAAAATATGGTCGGAGGAAAGTATGCCCGATGAGTGGAATCTAAGCATAGTTTGCTCAAAACACAAGAAAGGAGACCCTCTGAATTGCGCCCACTACAGAGGCATAAATCTCCTGAACATATAGCGTATAAGATCATTTCTGCCGCATTATGTGAAGATATTAAGCCGTTTGTCAACAACGTAATAGGTCAGTGTGGTTTTAGACCAGGAAAGTCCACCACTGAGCAAATATTCATATTACGGTAGACCTTTAAATTGATACCCACTATCTCTTTATCGATTTCAAAGCCACGTATGACACCATCTAGAGGGAAGAGCTTTACACAGCAATGTCTTGTTCTGACATCCCCGTCAAACTTGTCCATTTGTACAGTATGACGATATAGAATGCACGCTGCTCTATCAAGGCCAGAAAAGATCTCACTGATGCATTTGATGTCAAAAAAGCCATCGTTATTGAAAAAATTTCTAAAAAAGGTCTTTCCATTACTCAGATATGCCGATGATATTGACATAATTGGAAGACCAAAGCATGATGTTAGTGGATCGGTTTTGAGCATTGCGACGGACGCGGAAAAGATGGGTTTGACGTTAATGGTCAATGAGGGCAAGATCAAGTATATGCTGTCATTAAAAAAAGGATATTGAACGACTACGTCTTGGACAAAACGTCACCAAGGACAGCTATAACTTTGAGGTAGTTAAAGAATTTGTTTACCTAAGCAACGCTATAAATTAAGACATCGATATCAGCGCTGAAATCAGGCGAAGAATAACTCTTACAAATCGCTACTTCTTTGGACTTAAAAAGCAATTGAGTATTAAATTCCTCCTTCGAGCAGATACAACGACAAACTGTACGGGCTGTACCCAGTTAAAAGAATAACAGTCCAACGACTTAGATGGCTGGGTCATGTAGAGCGAATGTACATCAACGCTGCACCCCGAAATGTCTTCGAATCCAATCCCTAGGGACGGCGGCGCAATAGAGGAAGACTACTACTCAGGTGGAGTGCGAACCTGGAAACAGATAGCTAGGAACCGATCTGGCTGGAGACGCTTGTTGGATGAGGACAAGGTTTATCCCGAACTGTAGCGCCACCTTAAATAAGTAAGGAAGAAATCAGAACCGCATCAGTGATCAAGTCATACGTGACTGAATTATTTGAATTTTGAATTACCGTTAATATTATCGAACAGTCTAGTACAATTATTTGACATTTTCTCATCAGCTGTCGAACTGTTTTTCTTTCGTAAGCTAAACAGTTCACTGGTAGAGAACAGCAGATAAAAATTATTTTGGAAAATATAAGATATTATGTATTTTAAATATATTTTTATGTATTTTAAATAAATATATTGTATTTAAGGTGAAATTTAAACAAAATTAAGTAAACTGCAAGTTTAAATAACGACGTGAAATTCTCCATGCTGTATTCTGCCAATTCTTGTAAGAGACGCAATATTGACTGCCTTGGATTATGCTGCACACTTTCAAGAACGGCGCGCGGCGGCGATGTTTTCAGCTAATCTTGCGTTTCGTTGAGGTACGGTTGTTGTTTGATGGTTTACTGAACCGGTTGACTTGAATTTGTCTACCAAACCTTGAAAATCGCAACTGAAAAGAAGACCTCATAAAATATTAAAAGAAGATATTTTGACAGAATGTAAAAGAAAAATCCGAGCTTTCAAAATTAATCTGTCCTTGATGAAAAACCCTATGTATTTATATAGAAAAAAAAAAAACACCCAATACATTTTTTTGAAAGTTCCCTTTGCATATTTGGATGTTATCTGTGAAGAAAAATATAATGAGTCCATATCTGTGTGGTTTTTGAGATAAGGACGACGAAAAACGGTATCCTAAACGTACAGACTTACGAACTGATAACAATTCATCGGAGCCCTTAAGAAGGATTTAAGAATCTTGGAAAACTATATGCAATCTCGATAACTCGATTTTTATAGAATATTATTCTGTGGTTAATTAATTTTTGTTTAACATGCTCCAAAATAATGTAATTTGAAAATTCGAACCGATAAGCACAACTCAAAAAGGTGAATTACTAGAGGTTTCAAGAAAAATGTATGTTGTAAGTTTGGAGTTTTTATTTTGACTTTACGTCCAGTTTTGACAACTTAGTAAATAGCCTAAGACCTGTGTAACTTTTGTGTTTAAATTTATGTTTTCTGTCATATTGTTTGAGCTTTAAATTGTCTTAGGGGATGCGGTGGCATCGGAGACATAATAGTGGATAGCCGTGATGATGATTGTAATATTCAATCATAGAAGAATTTTGTATATCCCCAGAAAATTTGATTAATATAACCGGAAGTTGTTATATTAATTACCACGCAGAGATTCCGGCCGCCCGGTGACTTTGTGAGCTTTACTTTTTTTCTCCATTCAGCTGATGAGGTAGGCTACGGTCGCCTCCTTGACTGTATAGATTACAATATCTCCAAAAGGAAAACTATTTTTCTAGTTGCAAGATATGTTAGTAAAAAAACTTCAAATTCTCCCCACACCCGCAAAAATCAAGTTATTAGCCTTGTTCATTTTAAACATGACTATAACGATTTCTACAATTTGATGAGAAAGACTTACAACTTACAAGAGAAACAAAAAACATGGTGAAACAACTGTTTCATAAATGCATATTATTATATGAAGAAACTAAAAAACGCTTATGAGAATTGTTGTTTTGATACTTTAACTATAGAGTTATTTGTATAAATAAGCTATGAAAGGGTTTTCCGTCAGATTCTGTACATATATGTATGTAGATACATATTTTTTTTATAATTTTTCATTACCTTTATAATTTAAACTTTTACCGATCACTATATGGACAATATTTTAGCATTCATTCTGGAAATCTTAAGTAAAAAACCTCAGTATGGTACGTTGAACAATTTATTATTTAAATCTCATCAGCAAAAATATTCGAACAAAATTATCAAAACCTGATTCTTTTTTTTTAAGAGGAAAGTGAGAAAAACCTTTTCAGAGAGTTAAGCTTCAAACTAAAAAACGAGAATCTCAGCAGCACACATTTAAAAAAAGAATTTGAAAAAGCTTTGACAGTTGGAAAGGATTTGGGGGCATTTCGAATTTTTAACAATAAAAAACGTTTAGATGTATTGATGAATGACGTTAGAAACCATAGAAAATCAAAAGTTGGACGTAGAAAATTGGTAAGATAAGTCCTGATAATTCTTATATTTTGCTAATTAAAGATTAATTATCAGCGTCGGCGGCGGCATCACAGAAGTACTAACATTAGAACCCAGGTTCGAAGACGTAGACAGAGAACACGACCTAGAACCCGAAGTCAACGAAGAAAATAAAGTTCTTCAAAAATAAAAACCAACATGTATGTATGTATGTATGTAAGACGTATGTATGTATATTGTATACACAACATACATTGACAGTGTTTTTTATAAATTAAAAACTTTAAAGAAATATCACAAAAATATTCTAAACATTGATTTTTCATTCGAATTGCAACAATTTGGCTTAAGACAAATTTTATTTTATTTAAAATATTACAATTAAAAATATAGTTTTTAACATTTAGTAAAATATTTAAATTTCGATTGAAGTATTTTTCTTTTAAAATCAAAAATCTACAGAAAAAAATTGCGTAAAAACTTATTTTCAACCAAAATATATCTCGGGAATAAAAACAGATATTGAAAATTTTGTTTTGTCATATTCAAAATATTGTTTTTTGACTTTAAATTCATTTAATAGAAAAATCCAATTGACAACATTTTTTTACAATAAAATAAACCCACAAAAATAAAATTTAAATCTTATTACAAATGGTTTTCTGCTCAAGAACAAATAAAGATATTAACTTCAAACTTTCTTATCCTTCTCAAAATGTATTAATTAATATTTTGACCTTTTTTAAAAAATATTGACCATGTGGAAAGAATGTAAATTTATCAGTGTGGATTACATCACAGCCTCTTTTCTTAAAAAAATTATACTCAGTTGTTATATTGATACGTAGTCATAAGACCTTTTTGATTTGTAATCAAGTCTTCAATAACAATCTGTACTCAGTTTTAAATGTTTTGTTAAATCAACATTTTAAACAATGTTAGAAGTTGTAAAGTATTCCACATTCTTGATGTGCAGTGGAAAAAAGATTGTTTATATCCACCATTGCATATTAAGCTCTTAAATGCACTGATTTAAATTCCATTAAGTTCAAATATTTTGGCTAAATCATAATCAATAAATGTATTACCTAAGTGCTATTTAAATATAGAGGGTTAAACTCAAAACTTATATACTTACTTAAGGTGGCGCTACAGTCCTGTGTGAACTAGGGCCTCACCCAACAAACTTTTCTATCTAGCTCGGTCCTTAGCTAGATGTCTCCAATTTCGCGCTCCAAGTTTGGTGAGGTCACTTTCCCCTTGTGCGGGCTTCCTCTACTGCGCTGTCCTGTGGGTGTGGGTTCGAAGACTTTCCGGGCCGGAACATTAGTTTCCATGCGCTCTACGTGGCCCAGCCATCTTCGTCGTTGGACTTTAACCCTTTTGTCTAAGTCTACGTCGCTGTACAGCCCGTACAGCTCGTCGTTCCATCTTCTCATTCACTCCCCTTCGATGCATACGGGACCGTAGATCACACGAAGAATTTTTTTCTCGAAACGACCCAAGATGCTTTCATCCGCTTTTGTCATAGTCCATGCTTCTGCACCGTATAGCAGGACGGGGATGATAAGGGTCTTATATAGCGACACTTTGGTCTTTCGAGAGAGGACTTTACCACTCAATTGCTTTCTTAGCCCAAAGAAACAGCGGTAAGCAAGAGTTATTCTTCGTTTGATCTCCGCGCAGGTGTTGTTTTGTGTTCAAAGCGGCGCATAGGTAGACATAGTCCTTAACTACCCCAAAGTTACGTCTGTCGATGGTGACGTTTTGACCCAGACGTCGTCGGTGTTGTAAGTCCTTTCTTGACGACAGCATGTTCTTTGTTTTGCCCTCATTAACATTACATTACATTACACACTACTCAGCACATAAATGTACAGAGTGGAGAACACAGCACCTTGAGCGACTAGACTATATAAGGTGATAACAACACAAGACATTAATACAAGACAGAAGGACAGAAGAGAAAGAACAACAGAAAGAAAGAACACATGACAACAGCACGCGGTAGGTTTCGAGACGGTCCCCCATCTGAGTACTAACCACGCTCACTGATGCTTGATTTCGGTGATCGATGGGAACCGATGCTTTATCAGTGACTAGGCCGTTGCCTGAACCTCATTAACCATTAAACCCATTTTTCCGCCTCTGCCTCAATACTCACAAAAGCCCCATTGACATCACGCTGAGTTCTTCCGATTATGTCAATGTCATCAGCATATGCTAGTAATTGGACAGACTTTTAAAAGATAGTGCCTCTAGTGTTTACGTGGGAGCTCTGCACTATATTCTTTCAAGTACGATGTTAAAAAATCGCATGACAGCGCCTCACCTTGTCTAAAACCTTTTTTGACATCGAAAGGTTCTGTTAAGTTGTTTCCAACCTTTATGGAGCAGCGCGAATTATCCAGGGTCTTACTTACTTACTTAAGGTGGCGCTACAGTCCGGGGCGGACCTGGGCCTCAACCAACATGCGTCTCCAGCCAGCTCGGTCCCTAGCTAGCTGTCTCCAGTTTCGCACGCCAAGTTGGTTGAGGTCCTCACCCACCTGAGTGCGCCACCTGAGTCGCGGTCTTCCTCTACTGCGCCGTCCCTCGGGATTGGATTCGAAGACCTTCCGGGCTGGAGCGTTGATGTCCATTCGCTCTACATGACCCAGCCATCTAAGCCGTTGGACTTTTATTCTGCTAACTAGGTCAGTGTCGCTGTACAGCCCGTACAGTTCGTCGTTATATCTTCTCCTCCATTCTCCATCTATACGTACGGGACCAAAAATCACCCGAAGAATTTTTCTCTCGAAGCATCCTAAGACGTTCTCATCTTTCTTTGACAGGGTCCAGGCCTCAGCGCCATAAATGAGAACCGGGATGATGAGTGTCTTATAGATGGTGATTTTAGATGCTCGAGAGAGGACTTTACTTCTCAATTGCCTTCTAAGTCCAAAGAAGCAGCGATTTGCAAGAGTTATTCTTCGTTTGATTTCAGCGCTGGTGTCGTTGCCTGTGTTTATAGCGGTGCCTAGGTAGACAAAGTCCTTAACTACCTCGAAGTTATAGCTGTCCATGGTGACGTTTTGTCCAAGACGTCGTTGTTCAATGTCCTTTTTTGATGACAGCATATACTTGGTCTTGCCCTCATTGACCACTAAACCCATCTTCTTCGCTTCCGTCGCAATGCTCAAAAACGCTCCACTGACATCACGCTTTGATCTTCCAATTATGTCAATATCATCTGCGTATCCAAGTAATTGGATGGACCTTTGGAAGATTGTGCCTCTAGTGTTGACGGTTGAGTTTTGCACAATTCTTTCCAGAACGATGTTGAAGAAGTCGCATGACAGTGCATCGCCTTGTCTAAAACCTTTTTTGACATCAAATGCATCGGTGAGATCTTTTCCGACCTTGATGGAGCAGCGTGCATTCTCCATCGTCATTCTGCACAAACGGATAAGTTTGACAGGGATGCCAAAACTAGACATTGCTCTGTAGAGCTCTTCCCTATGGATGCTGTCATACGCGGCTTTAAAATCGATAAAGAGATGGTGGGTATCGATTTGAAGCTCCTGGGTTTTTTCCAAGATCTGCCGTAATGTGAATATTTGGTCGATAGTGGACTTTCCTGGTCTGAAGCCACACTGATAAGCCACACTGATCAGGTTGTTGACGAACGGCTTCAGACGTTCACATAGTACGGCAGAAAGGATCTTATATGCAATGTTAAGGAGACTGATCCTTCTGTAGTTGGCGCAATTTAAAGGGTCTCCTTTTTTATGTATCGGACAAACTATGCTGAGATTCCACTCATCGGGCATGCTCTCTTCCGACCATATTTTGCAGATGAGTTGGTGCATGCTCCCTACCAAGTCATCGCCTGCTGTTTTAAATAGTTCGGCAGCTATGCCGTCAGCTCCAGCAGCTTTGTTTGACTTCAGTTTAGATATAGCTATCTTCACTTCGTCTAGGTCGGGTAGGCGGAATTGTTGATCTGCGTCGCCTAAGTTGAGTGGTTCTACCTCCCTTACAGCGGGATTCGGTTCGTCATCGCCGTTATATAATTTGGAGAAGTGGTCTTTCCATATTCTCAACATAGACTGCGGTTCTACTACGATGTTCCCCTGATCGTCTTTACAGGCTTCGGTTCGTGGCTGGTACCCTTGGGAGTTCTTTTTTACCTTTTGGTAAAATTTACGAACCTCATTCCTGTTGTAACATCCCTCTATCTCCTCGATCGCGCGCTTCTCGTGCTCTCTTTTTTTCCATCTAAGAAGCCGGTGTTCCTCTCTTCTCCTCTGCTCGTAGAGCTCGCGAGCAGCTCTGGTCCTTCTGTGCAGGGCCGTTTTGTATGCCTCTTGCTTCGCTGCGTGCGCTTGCCGGCACTCGTCGTCAAACCAGGGGTTTCGCTGTTGTGGACGTGTGAAACCTAGCACTTCAGAGGCGGCATCTCTGATGGCTGCAAGGCAATGTTGCCACTGGTTTTCAATGCTTAATGCATGCAGCATAGGACTCCTTAAGAGGTTACTAGAGACTCGATCGGAAAAGGACATGGCAGTCTCTTGCGATTGTAGCCGTCTAACGTCGAAACTTCTCACAGTACTTCCTTGTTTTGGCTTGGACCGGGATATCCGTAGTCGTACCTTGGCTACAACGAGGTAGTGGTCCGAGTCAATGTTGGCCCCTCGGAATGTTCGGATATCCTGTATACTGGAGAAGTGTCGTGCGTCGATCGCAATGTCGTCAATCTGGTTGACGGTTGATTGATCAGGAGATTTCCATGTCCCCTTGTGGATATTGAGATGTGTGAACTGCGTACTAGCTACCAGAACGTCTCGCCCCGCAGCGAAATCGATCAGCCTGAATCCGTTGTCGGAGGTGGTGTCGTGCAGGCTGTATCTTCCGATTGTGCCACCAAAGATGTCTTCTCTTCCTAGCTTGGCATTAAAATCTCCTAAGACAATTTTAATGTCATAGCCAGGGCACTGCTCATATGTCTTGTCCAAGAGCTCGAAGAATATGTCTTTGGTGTCTTCATCTTTCTCCTCTGTTGGGGCATGCGCGCATATTAGGCTTATGTTGGCGAATTTAGCCTTGATGCGGATTGTCGTGATGCGCTCGCTCACACTGTTGAAACTCAAGACTTTTTGCCTGAGTCTAGTTCCAACAACAAATCCACACCCAAATAGACGCTGCCTTTGTTCTCGGTAGCAGTCGCCGTAGTATATATCGCAGTCTTTTAGTTTGCGTTTGCCCGGTCCATCCCATCGCACTTCTTGGATGGCGGTAATATCTGCCTTGCAGCAGTTTAGGGCTTCCGCTAATTGTTCGGCTGCACGTGGTCTGTTAAGGGACCTAACATTCCACGTACAGATCCGAAGTTCGTTGTCCTTATTTCGTTTGCTTGGGTTGTCAACAGTGAATCCGTCCGTATCCGAGGCTTGTTGGTGCTTCGCAACTAGAAAATTTTTACGTGGTCAGGAAGTCACCCTGACGGCACAACCCCCAACCTGGAGGGCCAGATCCTTAGTATAACTCCAAGGACAGGGAGCCGGATAAACCGCTCTTTATAGGCCTGGGCTCCGAATAAGTCGTAGAAGCCCTATAAGGTGTTCACTAAGTAGTTCAGCCTTACTGGAACTGTAGACGCCACCGTTGATTCCATCTCGAGAATTCGTCCGCTGCCGTCTGGATAAGGAGAGGTGCCTTAGTGGAAACACCTCTCCCCCCCTCTCTCGTTTGCTGCCCCCAACAACTTTCCACTGGGGTTAGAACCCAATCTCCAGTTGAGGTACTAGGCACCCGATGTTCACCACGGGGAGGTGAGAGTAGGAGTTGATAGACAGAGGTGGGTTTTGAGAAAAAACCTGTGGACGCTTGTGTCCTCTTGAATGCACATGTCTACCATTTGAACATCCAGGGTCATCCACCACAAATGGACGAGTTTGGCAGGAATGCCAAGACTAGACATGGTTCTTTATAGCTCGTCCCTGTAGATACTGTCATATGCGGCCTTGAAATCGATGAACAGATGGTGGGTATCGATTTGATGTTCTTGGGCTTTTTCCAGGATCTGCCGTAATGTGAATATTTGATCGACTGTGGACTTTCCTGGTCTAAGACCACACTGATAAGGACCAATCAGGTTGTTGACGATGGGCTTTAAACGTTCACATATTACGGCAGAAAAGATTTTGTAAGCGATGTTAAAGTAGACTGATTCCTCTATATATGGTGCAGTTTAGAGGGTCTCCTTTTTTCAGAATTTGGTTGTACTCAAAAGTTTTGGTCAAATGAAGGCTAGATAAAAGTGATTTAATGCATCGTTTATGAATTTAAGGGCATAGCCGGAGGCAAAAAGTATCCCATTATTTATTTTGTGAATTTCAGACGTTTAAATACAATTAAGAAGAATTTCGCCGATAACCAAATTGAAATGTAATAAAAATAAAAATGTATTCAACTGTTTAGTTTTTTAAACTATCAAATTACTAGAAACTTTCGTTTTTCAAGATATTTCTGCATCAGCTGATTAACCAGCCAGTGATCTAAAAACCTTAAAAGAAGGCTGGACTTTAGGATTGGAAAAAGATACATCTTTTTTAGGGACAGGCTACACACCAAATTTCTTAAGGTCTAGGCCAATAAAAAGCTTACTGCTTGGTTCATTACCTTCTTCATGTAGTCAAGAAGTAATCTAAGGGTACATGTGAACAATGTTGGTAAACCGGTGTCCGTGTTTAGTATATAATTAAGTGTATTACATGGAAGTCTGAACATTTTTTGATAAAATATCTTTGGAGTTTTTCCTCTTCTTTGAAGAGCTGGATTCCCAATACTTGTGCTGTGTAACATAAAACTGAACAAACTGCTTATTAAAATATTTTATATTCAAGACTTGGCACAATGTTTTCTTTTTTGGAAATTTTACTCCATGTGCTATGAATCGCTCGTTTTGCCTCTTTTAGCTTTTCTTTCAAGTGACTCTTGAAGGAAATTTGAGGTATCAGCAAGACGCCCAAATACTTATATTTTTTTTAATTTTTAACCTTTTCTAATTCTTTGTTTCTCCAGCACCATTTCTCATTTCTTGCAAACCATTTGCAGTTCCATTTCGGAAAATAAAGATTTTTGACTAGTTTGTTGATCATCGTTTGCATCATATTCGTATTTTCAGCCAATATAACTAAGTCATCCGTGTGCATCAAAACTTTGATTGTATTCTCCGCGTAATATATACCTCCTGGTAGGTGTACACTGAGGGCATCCAAGAAAAGAAAGAAAAATAAAGGACTAGGGAGACAGCTTTGTTTTACTCCTGTTTCTGTTTGAAACCATTTTGATAATAAACCGCCCATAGGGCTCAGCGATTATTTTCTAATAACGTTATCCTTGCGAAAATATAAAAGAGTTCTAAAGTAATTAATCTATTTATTGCAATTGATGTAAGTTGGGATCACAAGTCTTTCCTTTTTCTGTGAGAATTTCTATTAAGTTTCTGTTTGCGTCCCTATTTCTCCATTTGACGTCCTCTACTAGCTCTACGGTGTATTGATATTCTTTCTGCTAATGTCCACAACAATTCATAATTTTTAAACAAATGTTCAAATCTTTCTAAACCTTTTACTAAAAAGGTTTCACAAAAAAAAATATAATTGTTATAAATATATTTTATTGTAATAATTCTGAAACATTTAAATAATAAAATTTTAGCCGAGATGGGATGAGGCCATACTAAGTGTGATTGTCATAGGTTAGGTTAGGTTAGGTTAATACATTTTAAGAAGAAGATAGGTTACTGCAATACATTTTTATATACGACGTTTTTTGTTTTTCCTTCCTTGGCCAGAACGTAAAGATTTTGTATGGGTTTGAGACTCGTGAGCACGCTTTATATAATTGTCCATGGGAAAAACAGTTTTTTTAACTTCCCATAGGAAGTTATTGTAATGGGTCCGATTTGACAAATTGAAAATTTTGACATTTCTCGACGTTTCAAGGTCCCTAGAGTCGAAATAAAAGATTTTTAGAAAGATGTCTGTGCGTGCGTGTGTACGTACGTCCGTACGTCCGTACGTTCCCGACGTTTTTTTCGTCGTCCATAGCTCAAGAACCAGAAGAGGTATCGACTTCAAATAAATTTTGTTATACAGATAATAAGGCAGAAAGATGCAGAAAGGGCTCTCAAGAAAATTGCGTGGGTGGGTTTTTTACCATACCAGTTTAAAAAAAAGGTGAAAATTTTGGTTAACCCTAAATATCTCATGAACCAATGACGCTAGAGACTTGAATTGAATTTTGTATTATATATTGTAACGTGATACAAAACAATTATATTTTTGGAAAAAAATTCAATTAACGGTTTTTTTTATAAATCAAAAAAACTGAAAAAAAAATTTGTCACTACGAAAATTTTACGACTAAAATATGATTTCATCTCCAAAACAATTTTGTGCAACGAAGAATAATGTTTTTAACATCTGATAAAATTTTGAGAAAAATCGAATTGACAGTTTTTTTACAAAAAATAAAAACCTAAAAAAAAATAAAAAAAAGTTGGTAAAAATTGAGTTTTGACTCAAATATCTTTTCAAAACTTTGAGATATTGGCTTTAAACTACTTTTATCTTTCAAAAAATATTGGTTTCAACATTCAGTAAAATTTTGAAAAAAATAGAATTGACAGTTTTTTTACAAAAAATTAAAAACCGAAAAAAAAATAAACAAAAGTTGGTAAAAATTGATTTTCGACTTAAATATCTTTTCAAAAATTTGAGATTATGGCTTCTAACTAATTTTATCTTATAAGAAATACTGTTTTCAACAGTAGGAAACATTTTGAGAAAAATCGAATTGACAGTTTTTTTTTACAAAAAATAATAACCTAAAAAAAAATAAAAAAAAAGTTGGTAAAAATTGAGTTTTGACTCAAATATCTTTTCAAGACTTTGAGATATTGGCTTTAAACTACTTTCATCTTTCAAAAAATGTTGTTTTCAACATTCAGTAATATTTTGAAAAAAATAGAATTGACAGTTTTTTTACAAAAAATTAAAAACCGAAAAAAAAATTTAACAAAAGTTGGTAAAAATTGATCTTCGACTTAAATATCTTTTCAAAAATTTGAGATTATGGCTTCTAACTAATTTTAACTTATAAGAAATATTGTTTTCAACATTAGGACAAATTTTGAGAAAAATCGAATTGACAGTTTTTTTACAAAAATAAAAACCTAAACAAAAAAATTAATAAAAGTTGGTAAAAATTGATTTTCGGCTCAAATAACTTTTCAAAAATTAAAAATATTGGCTTCAAACTTATTTTATTTCACAGAAAATATTGTTTTTTATATTCAGTAATTTTTGTATAAAAATCCAACAGTCCGTTTTTTCATAAAAAAAATAAAATCTACAAAAAATAGAACGCAAATTTGGTAAGAATTGATACATTTAGACAAACTTTTAAGCAAGACAAATCGATAGACGGGATGGGAAGTTATCAGTGTGGGTCGCATCCCAGCCTCTTTTTTTTACAAATTTACACCTGCAACTTTCAGCGTTTGCCGCCGAGCTTTATTTATTGTTATTGCAAATGCTGCTTTCAGAGGAAACTGCACTCTTTTAAACTGAAACGGCAAATCGGTTGGAATTATTGGAATGCGGGGAATTAAAACATTTTTTCCTTTTGCTATCCAGTCATGATTATAGCTTTTATAATATTTCGTTCTAGGTGAGTAATCTGTAGCCGTGTACCATTACATAAGTTTGATGCGTCAAGATTTCTCATTAACAGGACTGGAACACTAACCTTCAATCTCAACTTATGAGAAGGGTTGGGAATGCGTTGTTTTCCCATACCAATTTTATCCAAATATTATTCAAATATTTAGTAATTTAGGAGTGAAAGCGATCACATTCAACGGAAAATAATTTTTCCCATGGGAATGCGTTGTTTGCCCGAGGTCAAAAGTAACTCATGTCCTTTCTTAAGTCTCAAACTATCTCCTTACCAAATTTCATTTAAATCTGTTCAGTAGTTTAGGCGTAAAAAAGATCGGCCCATCTGAATTTTCCCATGGAAATGCGTCATTTTCCCGGGGTAAAAAGTAGGCTATGTCTCCATACCAAACTTCATGCAAATTGGTTCAGTAGTTTAGGCGTGATTGAGTAACAGACAGACAAACACAGCTACTTTCGCATTTATAATATTAAGTATAGATGTACGTTATTAAATTAAGACCAAAGCCTATAAGCTCTTCTTCTTAAATTCTGTTAAACTGTTGCACTAGTCCTAGAACTTCGTTGCTAATTTGTATCTGCAAAATTAGAAGTTACTTTCTAATTGGCTTCCTTAAAAAAGCTCGAATGATGATTGGAAGGATCATCTCCTTTAAATTCTATTTTTTTATCTTAAAACAATCACACTTAAGTAATAAATTGCATTATATTTCTAACCTCTAGACATACTCACGTACCTATAAAAATACAAAATAAATAAGTCAAAACCATAAAATAATTCAAAACAATGTTAAATGCAAACAAAATTTACGAGGATTCCCATAAAGTACGTTTTTTTCCTTAAAATATAATTAAGTAGAAGATATAAGGGTGTGAATATGAACTTACGACTCGGCATTAGTTAATTAGGGAATGCAGTACAGCAGAGCACAGCACAGAGGTAGGTTATATGTTCCATTTTGCAGACCCTAATAATTCGTAACTCTTATAAAGCAGCCGCACTTGCTTTAATAAATTAAGTATACAAATTAATTTTTCTCTTGGAAAATCCGCCAAGTAAGAGTGCTTATCCCAGTTCGTTTCGTTTCTTCATTTTTTTTTGTCTTCTTGCATCCAGAATTACCATTCTTTCGAAAACAGAAGTAGGTACCTATTCCTATACCTATAACGAAACCTTTTTAAACAGGCTAAAAGTCACCACCATCTTCACTCCTAGTTTATTTTTTCGCTTATTTTTTGTTTAAGGGTGGTTTTTAGAGAAGGAAAAAAACAAACTAGGTACTTTAACTGGAGAGTTGGCATTTAAAATGAGTAACTCTTATGTGGGGGTAGGTAGGTGGTTGAGGTTTAGTTAGAGCCCTCGAATTCTCCATCCACAGCCACAGCCAAGAGTAGCAAGCCTGCTATGCTAGCTAACCCATCAGCAGGAGCTCAAAGCAAAGGGTATATAGCCACACAAATATTAATATTAAAAAATTCAAATGCATGCATGCAAATGGCTCTTTAAACTCGCTCCTGTTAATGACCAACTACTGTCGTGGAATTCTCTTATACGAGTGTGTGCAGGAATGCAGATATAATCTTTCAAAAAATAAGGTCTGCCTGGGTCTGCGTCACAGGTGCTGGAGCAGGGTGCACTATGTGCAAAAAGGAGATGGAAATTCTGGTAGTGGTGAAGGCGACGCGACGCTGACGGTGAAAAAAAAATGAATTTATTCCTCTTTGCCAGGCTTTCTAGCCTTTATGCACATAAACTTTCCGCCATAAGGGAAGCCGGAACACACTTCACTACCTAACCTATGCAAAGGATATTCCTTGCTCCTGGCCTAGCTTAGCCTTCTGCGATGAGATGGCGAATGGTGGTTGACGATAGTTATTTTCAGTTCTGTGTCATCCATTTCGAAGGTGGAAAATGAGATCTGACGTTAATGTCGTTGCATTCCAAACCAGATGACGACGACGTACGAGTACGAAAAAAAACATCAAACACTCAAACATCCTGTGAGCGACTTAGAAAAAGGGCTGATTTTCTGGTCATTTCCCAACGGACGATTGTTGAGAGAAATGCTTTCCAATCCCATTTTCAGACGATCGGTTTTCATCTGCTGATAGATAATAACTGCCTTTGACATGTTTTCCGGTTTGGCTTTGGGAAAAGTCATATAGCCTATACTTACCAAACCCACACACATGTTTGTATGTGTTTGAGAAAAATATAAAGTGAGTGTGCTCGTGTCGTGCTTGGGCTCATATATCTACAACTAAAAAGAGAACCCTCTGGATATCGAAAATTTAATTTAATTCCAAAAAGGACATTTGAGAGGAATGGCCTGCCTGCCTGCCTTTGAATAAATCCAATGATTTTTGCCATTCAGAGTTAAAGGATATAAGGAAATAGGGTCTAGAGGGAAGATGGGGGGGGGGAAGAATGAAAGGAAGGATGAAGGTATATATGAGCTGCAAAAAGGAAGATTTGAGAAAAACGTCTATCAATGAAAATCGATTTTATATTCGAACTGAAATTGTTTTGGTATTATTATTATTATTTTCTTGGAAAAAGGAATATTTATCCTAGAGAGAGAAATTGAGAGAAATGTGTGTTTAAGGCATATTCAGGACAAACGTAGATATAGTTAGGTTTAGGTCTTAGGTATGTATTTACATAACTCTATTGGGTGTTGTGTTTTGTTGTGTTGTATGTTCAATGTTCCAGAGAAAAAGCAAGAGACACTGGACTTAAATTTTTAAGTAAAAACAAGAAAGCATTGCAGAGAAATAATTAACTTCATTCAGGCTATAACAATATCTAAAGGAACAAAAATATAAACACCAGGACCTCTTCTCAACCAGACAAGCATGAAAATATATACATATGTACATACATACGAGTATAATTGGCCCAAATAGGATGAAGATGTTGTTTTAAGGAAAGGACACACTTGTCTTGTTTGAGTGAAGGACATCACAAATGAATGTGAATGATATTCAAATTGAATCAATTCCAAAAATTAAGGAAGTCTCAAGACAAGAATTGAAAGACCTTATCTATATACGATGTATCTTTTGGAGTGCTTTGAGAGATAATTCACACGTGCCTTTAGAGCATTAAATCCACTTCTGATCCTTAACGAGGCAATTTGAAGTTAGTTGAATTATAATAAGAAACAAATTTTATTTTGTTTGTGTTAGATACTGACTCCGAGTTTAAATGGAAAATATGCAAAGAGATTTTAAGATGAGACGATCAAAAGTTTAAATGAAGAATATGTTGACAAGGGATAAACTTTAGGAGAAAGGTATAAAACTTGAATCCAAAGTATTTGTAGACAAGTGAAACTCACTTCAGTGAAAAACACGAATATGCACTTGTAACAAAATTTTGACTGCACCACTTTAGTAACATTTTTATTGGGCCGATGTTGAATGCGAACCACACATAAACGTCAAGTTTTTTCTGCATTTTATTTGAAATTCCTCAATTACAGGCTTAATCAATTTCCAAAATTGAAACATACACAATTGAGCAACGCGTTAAAGTTATTCAGGCTTATTATTAAAATGGGCGATCAAATCAAAATTCACATATTGCACTTCGTGATTTTTTCGGTTAATTTAATTGTTCAAATGTGCGTACACTCGGAAAAATCGTGCACAAATTTCAACAAACCGGGTCTGCAAGAGATACGAAAACACAAGGGCATGCAAATATGTACAATGTACATCTCGTACTGCAATAAATATTACTGCTGTTTGCGAAAGTCTGGCTAAAAAGCCGTCCCCCTCAACTTGTCGTTGGGCCCAACCTCTCACACTCGTCGTTGATAACTAAAGGGTGTCCCAAAATTAACGCAAGATTTGAATTTGCCGCCATTTGTGCAGTGAAGTGTTGGCAACCCTGAAAAAAAAGCAATTTGACAGCTAACAGTATAGGGTTATTAAAAATGGAGCGTTACACGATAGAACAACGTGTCTTCATTATTAAAGAATATTTCAAAAATAGTGAAAGCTTGGCGGCTGCAGTTCGAAAATTTCATACAAAATATGGTCGGAATAGTGTTTTAACTTCGTCAACTGTGAAGAGATTAATTGAAAAATTCATGGAGACTGGATCCGTTGGAAACGCCAAACACACTGGTCGTCCAAAAACAAGCCGTTCAAATGTGAATGTCGAAGCAGTGCGTGAGAGTGTTGCTGACAATCCAGGAACCTCAATTCGACGTCGTGGACAAGAATTGCAAATTTCAAGAACCTCTCTACAGCGTATACTCACCAAAGATCTGTGTCTTCATGCTTACAAAATTCAATTAACACAACAATTGAAGCCTAATGACCATGGACAGAGAAGAGAGTTCGTTGAATGGATTATTGAACATCAACAAATGGACCCTGATTTTTCGAGCAAAATCATCCTAAGCGATGAAGCACATTTTCATCTTGATGGCTTTGTCAATCGTTAAAATTGCCGCATTTGGGTTTCGGAGAACCCACATGTGATTGTCGAAAAACAAATGCATCCACAACGCGTGACTGTATGGTGTGGATTTTGGGCTGGAGGCATAATTGAGCCATATTTTTTTGAAAATGATGCTGGTCAAGCAGTGACTGTTACTGGTGCTCGATATCGCGACATGATTACACAGTTCTTTCTGCCAAAATTGGATGATATTGATGTGTCCAATATGTGGTTTCAACAAGACGGTGCCACATGTCATACAGCCTGTGAAACAATTCAATTACTGCATGAGACGTTTCCAGGTCGTGTACTCTCTCGTTTCGGTGATCAAAATTGGCCTCCTAGATCGTGTGATTTAACACCATTAGACTTCTTTTTATGGGGTTATTTGAAATCACAAGTCTATGTCAACAAGCCCACAACCACCCGTGCATTAAAGGAGGAGATTCAACGCTGCATCAACGAAATTCAGCCACATTTATGCAGAATGGTCATGGAAAATTTCAACAAAAGAGTGCGCATGTGCATGCAAAGCCGTGGAGGCCATTTGTCCGATGTGTTATTCCATACATTACCCTATCCTATGTACTTTACGAGTCAATAAAAATATAACTATCAAAAGACTAAAAACGGCGTTTTCTATTTAATTCAAATCTTGCGTTAATTTTGGGACCCCCTTTATTATGCATCTTGCATTTACGCGCTTACAAAGTACAATTAACTAAAGAACTTATGGATTTTGACCATTTCAAGCGTCATCAATGGTTAGAATTGTGGCAAGAAATGGTAACAGTGGATGATCAATTTTCAAAGAAAATCATCTTAAGTGATGAGGCACATTTTCACCTCAGTGGACTCGTCAATAAGGGGGATTGCCACGTTTGAGCAAATACTAATTTAAGAGTGATTTTCGAAAATCATCGCGCCGTTTTTTTTTTCCAAAATGAGGTTTTTTTTATCCAAAAAGGACGGTGCCAATTGCCACATTACTAACGAAACAATGGCTCTTTTATGTGATAAATACAATGGCCGTGTTATTTCACGTGGTAGCGATGCCGATTGGCTGCCAAAGTTTTATTCAAAATCAACATCGGTCCTTAAAATTTAACCATATAAAAAAAGAAATTATATAAAAAAGGTCTTTAAAATCTAAAACAATGGTCCCAAAAAAAAAGCTTTTCAGCGATGTAGTTACCATATTATTTCTGTTGAAAAGTCTTTTATAGTTTCTTGAACAATTGATAAATCGAAAATTATTTCAATCAATTGAAGAAGTCCTGATTAAATAAAATATTATTTTTGTATAACTATTTACCATGTAATATTTGACTTAAAATGTTATTAAATAAAATATATTCGATTTTAGTATTCGCTTACCTATTGGAAAAGGATAATTAAAACAAGAGCACAAAAGAATAGTTAAAAATTAAGGAAGGCATTTAATAATAAATTATTCAGCTGACATTTAAATGGTGATGCGGTTTAAAAAAATCAAATTTTTCAAAAAAACTGTGAAAGAAATGTATTAAATATCAATAAAATAATAAAAGTACGTCTAGTGTACCTTTCAAATGTACAGAATGTTTCTCGTATATTCTATGTTATCAATCTTTAAAAAAAAATAATTTTCAACTGTATAAACTGGAATGATTGGTTATATTAACTTCCCATAGGAAGTTATTGTAATGGGTCCGATTTGTCGAATTAAAAATGTTGACATTTCTCGACGTTTCAAGGAAAGATGTCTGTGCGTGCGTGTGTACGTACGTTCGTACGTCCGTACGTTCGCGACGTTTTTTCGTCGTCCATAGCTCAAGAACCAGAATAGATATCGACTTCAAATAAATTTTGTTATACAGATAATAAGGCAGAAAGATGCAAAAAGGGCTCTCAAGAAAATTGCGTGGGTGGTTTTTTTACCATAGCAGTTTAAAAAAAGGTGAACATTTTGGTTAACCCTAAATATCTCATGAACCAATGACGCTAGAGACTTTAATTAAATTTTAAATATACAAAACAGGTATATTTTTGGAAAAAAAATCCAATTAACGGTTTTTTATAAATCAAAAAAACTGAAAAAAAAATTTGTCACCTTGAAAATTTTACGACTAAAATATGATTTCATCTCCAAAACAATTTTGTGCAACGAAGAATAATGCTCTTGACATCTGATACAAATTTGAGAAAAATCGAATTGACAGTTTTTTTTACAAAAAATAAAAACCTAAAAAAATTTACAAAAGGTGGTAAAAATTGGTTTTCGACTCAAATATCTTTTCAAAACTTTGAGATATTAGCTTTACACTACTTTAATCTTTCAAAAAATTTTGTTGTCAATATTCAGTAAAATTTTGAAAAAAATTGACACTTTTTTTACAAAAAATTAAAAACCGAAAAAAAAATTTAACAAAAGTTGGTAAAAATTGATTTTCGATTCAAATATCTTTTCAAAAATTTGAGATAATGGCTTCTTACTAATTTAAACTTATAAGAAATATCGTTTTTAACATTAGGAACAATTTTGAGAAAAATCGAATTGACGGTTTTTTTTACAAAAAATAAAAACCTAAAAAAAATTTACAAAAGGTGGTAAAAATTGATTTTCGACTCAAATATCTTTTCAAAAATTTGAGATAATGGCTACTAGCTAATTTTAACTTATAAAAAATGAAGATAAAATTTTGAGAAAAATCGAATCGACAGTTTTTTTTTTACAAAAAATAAAAACCTAAAAAAAAAACAATATTAAAACTTGGTAAAAATTTACTTTCGACTCAAATAGCTTTTCAAAAATTACAAATATTGGCTTTAAACTTATTTTATTTTACAGAAAATATTGTTTGCAATATTCAGTAATTTTTTTTATAAAAATCCAACTGTCCGTTTTTTCATAAAAAAATAAAATCTTCAAAAAGTGGTACGCAAATTTGGTAAAAATTGATACATATAGACAAACTTTTAAGCAAGACAAATCGACAGACGGGATGGGAAGTCATCAGTGTGGGTCGCATCCCAGCCTCTTTTTTCGATTTAAATCAATATCTTTCTGAAGATATTCGGAAAAACTTTTTTTTTATTTTAAGTACAAATTATTTCCTGTTCTTATTTTAAAATAATAATTGTAGATTTAATTTCCTTAAAGAAAAATACTGAATGTCAAAACCAATATTCTTCGTTACATAAAATTATTTTGAAGATAATATCATATTTTTTTTGCTCTGTAAGTTGATGTCCTTAAAGTTCGTACCGTAAACTAATTTATTTTTATTGAAGTCAATAGCGTTATAGGTGCCTGAGATTTTTTTTGAATTTTTTAATTCGTATTGTTGTTTGCATCCCAGTTTGTTTTTAATTAGGATTCAGTATTTACATTCTATGTATGTGCCACCTAACTTTTTTTATGGGTACTGCCTCTTGCGAGGAATTGACAAATCCTTCAAGAGTAATTCTTATCATGAAGAGTGCTTTCTCAAATTAGCCGTTCGGATTCGGGATATAAGCTGTAGGTCCCTTCCATCTCTGACAACATTACTCGCACACAGGAATGATTGAGAGTTGTAAGTCACTAGGCCTTGGTTCTTTCGCACTGTTGCGCCATCTAATTTATTTATTTTTTATTCATATTTTAGAATAAAATTATTTTCTTCATCGATTTTTACTTTTCGAGATGGTTCACTTATTTACTTAAATGTGTCTTTATAATTTAAAAAAAATATCATTTAAAAAAGAACGAAGAACATGTAAACTATCAGCTAGTAATTAATTGAGTGGAATGATTATTATAAAATTCCATTGAAGCTAGGAATACCTGCAACGCTCATATTCGACGAACCAAATTTGTGCATGAGCAGATAAGGCAAAAAATACTAAAATTTGCCAAAGGTAGTAAAAATTTCTGGTCATTTATAAAAAAACGTACCAAACGCTAAATTATCCACGGTTCCAACGCTCGTCTACAATGAGATTCCCTATGTAAACTTGATTGATAAGGCCAATTTGCTTGCAGGACTGTTTGTTGTTAATTATATGCTATCATAGAGTGTCATGAGTTCTCGTGTTTTTGAGAACGTAGCTAGCCGCACTAGCTCCCCCTTTTTTTCTGCAGAGGTGTTCTTAAACGCTGGCAAAACCATTGCGTAAACTTTTCCATTTTTTCTATTGTACATGTCTATTTACGATCAGATGGAAAACAGCATTTAACCAGCCTGTCCCTTAAAAAAGATTAATCCTCATTTCCCTTCCAACTTTAGTCCGAGTGCACTCACGTTCCTTCTTTCCATGGTCGTAAAAACGCTAAATAACTATCAGTTTGCGAAACATATCGAAGAACGAAAGCTTCTTAATGACCAACAATATAACTTTCGGAACAATACGTCCAACTGTGATTTGATGGTTTATCTAACCGAACAGTGGAACAAATCCTTACATAATTTTGGAGAAAGTAAGATTATTACACATTGATATTTCAAAAGCATTCGATAGAGTTTGGTACCAAGCTCTCTTATTGAAAATGTGGGCCCTCTCCTTTTTATTATTAAAAACTACCTTTCTAACCGTTCAACACAAGTTGTATTGAATGGTTTGAAGTCTGAAATTCATAAAATAAATGCTGGTGTTCCAGTTTGTGTCCGACTCTCTTCCTTGTATTTATAAAAGATGTTTTGTATGTCACTTCTAATCCATTAAACTGTTTCACTGATGACAGTACTCTCAGCTTTTCATATTCGTTTATTCTTGTTCTTGGGATGTGAAACTCAAACAGCATTGGCCAATAGCGAATTATTAACCGTGTAGAATTAATTGCTTCAAAAACTTAATGCTGTCTTCTGTCGTTACAGCGTAACTCACCCACCGCACATTGAGAATGTGGAATGCTTTAACCAACTCTGTTTTTCCCTATTATTTTGATATTCAAAACTTTAAGACCGATGTTGACCGGTATCTCTTCTTTAACGCTTAACTACTTTTCTAAAGCTCGCACTAGTGTTTAAACTTTAAACATGTTAAGGGTTTTAATAATCCCTTAAGTGCAGGTATTTCATAAAAATGAACAGCTTCTTATTATTTGTGAAGCAGTTGCTTTATCAACCTTAAACTTTTTTAAGAGATTCAACTACAACTAATAAAAAGCGCACTTTTTGGGAAACATCAATTATGGATTTAGTTTTGAAATATTTAGGGTAGAAATGCATGCTCGTTTCAATAATAGATTTATGCAAGACGATGAGAAACTTAAAATGATATACAAAATTCTCGACTCCAATTTAAGAATTGAAAAATTTAAAACACCAATGGCAATAAATATCAATTTCCTTTCCTTTTAAGAACTAATTGATTGATCTTATCTTTATTTTTATTTTTATTTAGTCTAATTTTTAAAAACATTTAAGATATTAGTCTTTTGATTCTTTACAGTTTGAATTAATTCGAACTTTTTTAATAATCTTTTTATTGGCTGTTGGTATGACCAAAAGGTATGATAACCATTTAAGTTTATTTGAAAAATCTATCTACTTGGTAAACTGGTTGGAATGTGGATCGAAGGCATCTTTGAATCATGCTGAAATTATATAAGTCTAACTTCAATCCCACAAGTTTTAGGCTTGAGGAACCCACCCAAATTAAGAAGAATTAACGTTTGCAGAAGCTTTTTCTCCTAAGAAGGTACTCTATATTATTCATGATACCCATTTACTAGTTATTCCCACAGGAATATACGAAGAAATATTCAGCAGTGAATAGCGGAGCAAGAAATTAGGGATCAGATTAAATCAAATTGTTTTCAATATTCATTCTTTTCCATATTAAATTCTTATATATGTATATTTAATATTTAAAAAAAAAACCATTCACAGACGTGTTTTTTTTATCATCTTTATTTTTCCCTATTGCATAAAATTTCCTTCTACGAACAACAAATAAATATTTAATATCCATCTTAAATAGAAGATTTATCCCTTCCCACGCATCTATAATATAAAAATAAGAAATAAGCTCCCGACTATATACAACCAAACAATATATAAATCGACCTTATTTTTCCTTTTTAAATAATGTTCAAATAAATTTCTAAGAATAAAGAAAACAAATCTGAAAGCAACCAAAACAAATATTTCTTCCTTTGGCATAAATAATTTTGTAAGTAGGTATATTTTTATTATATACCGAATCACTAGGAACTTATGTAAAGTGCTTTTTCCTATTAGATGTATTAATGTTTTAATGTTTTCCTTTAAAGACTAAAAAAAAAAACACAAAAAATCAAATATTTATAAATGATTATTTTTTACCCTCTATTTTAAAATATAACCAACTTAACTTTCTTTTTTACACAAATTTTATTGACTTCAAAATGATTTTCTCTACAAAATCAAAACATCAAAATATATCTCTTTAAAAATACAGGAAAGTTATCAGTATAATGCTTCTCTATGAATACCTTAAAATCACTAAAAATAAATATCAAAAATACAAAAATAAAGCTTTAAGAATTCCCTTTTTCCTCCCAATCCCCCCCTTTACCACTTCTTAAACATTCCATCATTATTATAATGTAAGTAACATTTTCATAATCCTTATGTTAATGATCCCACTTATACATTTCCAATTTTGTCTATATATTCAAACAATGTGTTTGTTTCATAAAGGACGATAATAAGCATGTCCACATTAAGATGTAGGTATGTATACATCTACATCTACCTACTTCCTAAACAATACTCGAACTTAAACAAATTCAATGAGTCCTTTCCGTCTGATACTCGTATTTTCAAGGAGTCTAATATTAGCTTCAATTGAAATACTATATATTCTAAGAGAAAATTTCCATACCTAAACTCTCTCTTCTGCTCTTTGCTTTGGTGAGTCCTTGGACGCATGACTCAACAACGCACATCATATCCCAAACTTAAGCTACACGTGAAGGCCATACCGCATCAGTTTGCCTTAAAAAATATATAAAGCTTCTGCAAATGGGAAAAAATAAAACAGAGCAGAACAGAACAGAACAGCAGAAAAAAAAGAATCTAAGGGACTCTCGCACACGAAACATCCCAAAAAGGACCTTCGACAAATTTTCAAAACAAATTTTAGTTTACCACCAACGGTAGCTTCCGATACATTTATTGGCCTCGCGGTTGTCTGTCTGTTTTTTATGTTTGGAATAAAGACCAAAACTTAAAAAAAAATAAGGACACAAAACACACACAAATAAATATTATAACGGAACTTTTGCGATATATCATCATAAGCGCGCGAAAAATACGATCCTGAAATTGTAAGGACAAAATTTCAAGAAGACGACAGAAACATCTGAAATTGACCGGAAATCAAATTCAAAAACGTGTCGAGTGTTTTATTATTTCGCTTTTTACTTTCTGCTGATGATGCTTGGCTAGGCTAGCTAAAGGACATCCGCAAAGCAGCCCACCGTGTTGACCTATATTCTGTTATTGTATAGAAGGCATCTCTATCTTTGGTGTAAAAATTGTCTCATATAGCTTACGCTACGATACAAATTTATAAATATCCTTGCCCCTGCTTTATACGAGAATAAGTCGTCCTTTGTTGTGTGGTTTTTTTCTTGTTCGGTCGGTTTTGTTATAAGTGTTTTATTTTTATCATCTCGATAATAAGACAGGATTCCCCTCCTCTGGGAAAGAAAAAAATTTCCAAGTCCGTGTATCCTCTTTCTCGTGCTCGCTCTTATACCTAATAGGCTTCTTGCTTCTATGTCTTCTAGGGAAATGGAAGCTGTATTCCTTATCGTCTCGTAGTCGTCCTGTTGTCTTGGTTCTTCCTCGTCATCGTAGTTGGCTTGAGGCCAAACTTACCTACATACATCAGATGCCCCATTGAGTGGTCTACTAAAATATTTTTAATGCATATCAACAACAAGGGGGAGATAATATTATTTATAGATCTCTCTCTTATCCTCCCGTATTTTACAACAACAACAACTAGAATTTTATAAAAAGAAGAATAACAAACATATCAATTTAAGGGTTTTCGGTCTCCTTAATAATCCACCTTGAGCTTTACGTACCGTTTCCGGTTGTACGAGTATACAAGTCCTGTGTATTTTATCTGCAAGAAAAAGGAATAATAATTATTACAACTATACGCGGTACAGCAATATAAAACGCGTAAAATACACGTGTGCACATGTGAAACAATAAATTAAGTTAAATTATATATAAGTTTGGTGTTAAGAAAAAAAAAGACACACAAAATATCCTCCCAAGGACTACCAACCGACCACCCTTGCCGACTCTAAAAATTTGGTGCTCAAGAAGTTCGATACTATTAAGCCATCGGTTTTATTAAAATTTACGTCAATATTCGTCGAATGTTTTTATAGATTTGTGAAAAAAAAAAATAAACATGGTTCGTCTGTTTGGCGTCCTTTAAGTTCTATACAAAAATAAGGATATCGCGTGCTAATATCACTTCAAAACGAAAACTAAACACGAATACATATCAATAAAGTAATTTTGTGATTCTTCTGTATCTTTATACAAAACCAACTTAAGAAAAAGAAAAATACACTTTTTACCTTACCGGCTTATTGTCCTATTTTATTTTATACGTTTATCGATTTCAAGGACGAATAAAATATTGTTTGTATGTCTTCTTCACTCTTATAACATACCATTTCTATTCGAAGACTTTTCATTGTTATTTTGAGAGGGTCCTTATGACGTCGTCGCTGTGTCGTCGTATATGCTCGTTGACAACGTCTCATGGTAAAAGTGAGTTAAGTGATCGAATTTTTAAGTGAATTAAATAGAAAAGTCCTTTCAAATAAAATAAAAAATATATAAAAGAATAAAGAAATATTAAAGGACTCATAGTGCTTATCGAAAAAAAGTAAAACCAAAATAAAAAAAGAATTTAGATAATTCCTCTTGGATTACTCTTACAACTCAACTATACAAAAGCACCATCCTGTGGACTTATATCACATAAAGGCCATAGACAATTTTTGGATACAAAAAGGAAAAGCAAAAACACACACAAGCAAATAAAGGAAATCTCATTTTGTTGTTCCTTCTCCATGTAAGTATATTTATCATTAATTCTTGAGCAATTAATTAGTGAACGGACAGCGCAAAAGTCCTTCTTCTTATTATTATTATCCTTCGAAGGATTAATATTGACATTGTGTCGTCCTTAATACACTCCTACACTTCTACTGGCTTAGGGCTTAGGGGATATTTAATGAAGGTTTTGATGACTATACAATGCGATGCGGTGTCAATATGAATTTGCATTTAAAACCATCTCACTCGGATAAATTCCAGCAACAACAACAAAAAAAAAAAGGATATGAGTTTTGGAACTTTTCATAGTGGGTTAAGAATATGGAAACTTGAAGAGGCAAGAAGCTACATAAGGTTTAATTTTTTGTTTTTTAGTGCGGTTAACCTTAATTATTTGAAATTTTTGGAAAGGATCGGATGGAAGGATATAATTATTTGGTTGTTTGTTTTGTTTTAAGGTGTGTGTGCTTAACTTTATGTACATATATAGATAATTATTATTATGTTATTCAGATAGGAAGTAAATGTATACAAAGAGAGAGAAAGTTGGTTTTATCTTCTGTATAGGATTTGGTTGTAGACTGAGACACAGAGGGATTATCCTTGTGTAAAAAAAATAAATTTGGGAGAAGGGTTTATATCGATTTGTATGAATTTAAAGTTTTGATTACTATAGGGATGGTTATGTTAGATTTAATATTAATTGGGGGATTCCAGACAAGGATATAAGATTTTTGTTTTAATTAAGGATAAACGAAAAGGATGTGGTGAAGTTCATAATTTAATAATAGACAGTTAAACTTGGCTTTGAGGTAAACAGAGATACATCGTTAGTCTTTGCTAGTGAAGAAACATTAATGACGTAAAGTTTATTGGTTACAAAAATTATCTACCATTCTTGGATGATTTTTACGAGAAGAAGGGTATATTATTTAATGCATAATGTTATTACTTTCCCCCTAGTGATATCTCTCTTCTTTAAACTTATATTATTCCTTTTAAAAATGTTCAAGATTTAGGGAGAAAAACAACAGAATACAAAATAATATGGCTGATGTGAATTTATTTTTTAAAGTCATTTGTTATGTATTGTATATATGTATTTTTAACTTCCCATAGGAAGTTATTGTAATGGGTCCGATTTGTCAAATTGAAAATTTTGACATTTCTCGACGTTTCAAGGTCCTTAGAGTCGAAATAAAAGATTTTTAGAAAGATGTCTGTGCGTGCGTGTGTACGTACGTTCGTACGTCCGTACTTCTGTACGTTCGTCCTCCATAGCTCAAGAACCAGAAGAGATATCGACTTCAAATAAATTTTGTTATATAGATAATAAAGCAGAAAGATACAGAAAGGGCTCTCAAGAAAATTTCGTGGGTGGTTTTTTTACCATAGCAGTTTAAAAAAAAGGTGAAAATTTTGGTTAAACCAAAATATCTCATGAAGCAATGACGCTAGAGACTTGAATTAAATTTTATATTATATATTGTACCGTGATACAAAACAATTATATTTTTGGAAAAAAATCCAATTAACGGTTTTTTTATAAATCAAAAAAACTGAAAAAAAAAATTGTCACCTCGAAAATTTTACGATTATAATATGATTTCATCTCCAAAACAATTTTGTGCAACGAAGAATAATGTTTTTGACATCTGAAAAATGTTGAGAAAAATCGAATTGACAGTTAAAAAAAAAAAAATAAAAACCTAAAAAAAATTAATAAAAGTTGGTAAAAATTGGTTTTCGACTCAAATATCTTTTCAAAACTTGGAGATATTGGATTTAAATTACTTTTAATTTTTAAAAAAATATTGTTGTCAACATTCGATAAAATTTTGTGAAAAATCGAATTGACAGTTTTTTTACAAAAAATAAAAACCTAAAAAAAAACAATACTAAAACTTGGTAAAAATTTACTTTCGACTCAAATAGCTTTTCAAAAATTACAAATATTGGCTTCAAACTTATTTTATTTCACAGAAAATATTGTTTTCGATATTCATATATCATTGGATATAAAAATCCAACAGTCCGTTTTTTCATAAAAAAAAATCTACAAAGTATAGTACGCAAATTTGGTAAAAATTGATACATAGACAAACTTTTAAGCAAGACAAATCGACAGACGAGATGGGAAGTTATCAGTGTGGGATGGGAAGTTATCAGTGTGGGTCGCATCCCAACCTCTTTTTAAATAACCTATTGACTTAAAATGTTGATGTTTCTATGAGACGCTTTTGTGCTTTTTTAAGTTGAAGACGTATTTGATGGTGATTTTGCAAACTCATTTTTGTATCAATGGCCCTTGTTTTTGCACCTTGTCCTTTTCAGTAGAGGAGAGTATTTTGGGTACTCTATATGAATATATTTCAGCAATTGAATAAGAAACTAAAACTTTTGTAATGACAAAGTGAACTTGTCACAAAAATTAACAACTATTTAAAGCCAAATTATAAAAACTAATGACAGTTCTAAAAACAGAAGCTCTGTTATAAAACTCACGTTTTTGGATTTTCGTTTATTTAAATAATATTTATTAACTTCCCATAGGAAGTTATTGTAATGGGTCCGATTTGACAAATTGAAAATTTTGACATTTCTCGACGTTTCAAGGTCCCTAGAGTCGAAATAAAAGATTTTTAAAAAGATGTCTGTGCGTGCGTGTGTACGTACGTCCGTACGTCCGTACGTCCGTACGTCCGTACGTCCGTACGTTCGCGACGTTTTTTTCGTCGTCCATAGCTCAAGAACCAGAAGAGATATCGACTTCAAATAAATTTTGTTATACAGATAATAAGGCAGAAAGATGCAGAAAGGGCTCTCAAGAAAATTGCGTGGGTGGTTTTTTTACCATAGCAGTTTAAAAAAAAGGTGAAAATTTTGGTTAACCCTAAATATCTCATGAACCAATGACGCTAGAGACTTGAATTAAATTTTGTATTATATATTGTAACGTGATACAAAACAATTATATTTTTGGAAAAAAATTCAATTAACGGTTTTTTTTATAAATCAAAAAAACTGAAAAAAAAAATTTGTCACTTCGAAAATTTTACGACTAAAATATGATTTCATCTCCAAAACAATTTTGTGCAACGAAGAATAATGTTTTTGACATCTGGTAAAATTTTGAGAAAAATCAAATTGACAGTTTTTTTACAAAAAATAATAACCTAAAAAAAAATAAAAAAAAGTTGGTAAAAATTGAGTTTTGACTCAAATATCTTTTCAAGACTTTGAGATATTGGCTTTAAACTACTTTTATCTTTCAAAAAATATTGTTTTCAACATTCAGTAATATTTTGAAAAAAATATAATTGACAGTTTTTTTACAAAAAATTAAAAACCGAAAAAAAAATTTAACAAAAGTTGGTAAAAATTGATTTTCGACTTAAATATCTTTTCAAAAATTTGAGATTATGGCTTCTTACTAATTTTAACTTATAAATATAATAAATATTGATTTCAACATTAGGACAAATTTTGAGAAAAATCGAATTGACAGTTTTTTTACAAAAAATAAAAACCTAAACAAAAAAATTAATAAAAGTTTGTAAAAATTGATTTTCGGCTCAAATAGCTTTTCAAAAATTAAAAATATTGGCTTCGAACTTATTTTATTTCACAGAAAATATTGTTTCTTATATTCAATAATTTTTTTATAAAAATCCAACAGTCCGTTTTTTCATAAAAAAAAATAAAATCTACAAAAAATAGAACGCAAATTTGGTAAGAATTGATACATTTAGACAAACTTTTAAGCAAGACAAATCGATAGACGGGATGGGAAGTTATCAGTGTGGGTCGCATCCCAGCCTCTTTTTTACATATATATTTATGCTGGTTAAGTTCTTAAAGAAGATATCGTAATCGGCCCGATTTGTTAAATTGTAAATTTTTGTATTTATTGTTGTTTTGTTTGATCGTCAATTTTAATTGTTATGTTATTAATTAATTGAAATAAAATTATGAACTCAATGACTTATTTTTGTAAAAACTTTATAATGTTATTATCTGAAAAACAATATTTATTTAAAGTCGATGATTTTAATCGATCATTAATATATAACCGACGAAAAAAACAATCACAAGCGGTGGGCTTAGGCGTTCACACGCACTCAGAGACATCTCTCCAATAGTTATGTGTTCAGATTGTAAAAACTTTTAGTTGTGAAAACATGTGAAAATTTCCATAATTCTATTTTGATCATTTTAAATAAGTTTCAAATGAAAAATAAAATAAAAAGAGGCTGGGATGCGACCCACACTGATAACTTCCCATCTCGTCTGTCGATTTGTCTTGCTTAAAAGTTCGTCTATATGTATCAATTTGTACCAAATTTGCGTACTATTTTTTGTAGATTTTATTTTATTGAATATCGAAAACAATATTTTCTGTGAAATAAAATAAGTTTGAAGCTAATATTTTTAATTCTTGAAAAGCTTTTTGAGACGAAAGTAAATTTGTACCAAGTTTTTTTTTAGGTTTTTATTTTTTTGTAAAAAAACTATTAATTCGATTTTTCTCAAAATTTTATCGAATGTTGAAAACAATATTTCTTATAAGATGAAATTAGTAAGAAGCCATTATCTCAAATTTTTGAAAAGATATTTGAGTCGAAAATCAATTTTTACCAACTTTTGTTAAATTTTTTTTAGGTTTTTAATTTTTTGTACAAAAGCTGTCAATTCGATTTTTTTTCAAAATTTTACTGAATGTTGACAACAATATTTTTTGAAAGATTAAAGTAGTTTAAAGCCAATATCTCTAAGTTTTGAAAAGATATTTGAGTCGAAAATCAATTTTTACCACCTTATATAATTTTTTTTAGGTTTTTATTTTTTGTAAAAAAAGCTGTCAATTCGCTTTCTCTCAAAATTTATCCTTATGTTGAAAACAATGTGTCTTATAAGTTAAAATTAGTAAGAAGCCATTATCTCAAAGTTTTGAAAAGATATTTGAGTCGAAAATCAATTTTTACCAACTTTTATTAATTTTTTTTAGGTTTTTATTTTTTTTTTAAACTGTCAATTCGATTTTTCTCAACATTTTTCAGAATGTTGAAAACAATATTTCTTATAAGATTAAAAAAGTTTGAAGCCTTAATCTTAAGTTTTTGAAAAGATATTTGCGCCGAAATTCAATTTTTACCAACTATGAGTGAATTTTTTTTTAAGATTTTATTTTTTATAAAAAAAACTGTCAATTAGATTTTTCTCAAAATTTTATCAGATGTCAAAAACATTATTCTTCGTTGCACAAAATTGTTTTGGAGATGAAATCATATTTTGGTCGTAAAATTTTCGAGGTGACAAATTTTTTTTTTCAGTTTTTTTGATTTATGAAAAAAAACCGTTAATTGGATTATTTTCCAAAAATATATTTGGTTTGTACTACGTTACGATATATATTATAAAATTTAATTCAAGTCTCTAGCGTCATTGGTTCATGAGATATTTAGGTTTAACCAAAATTTTCACCTTTTTTTTAAACTGCTATGGTAAAAAAAACCACCCACGCAATTTTCTTGAGAGCCCTTTCTGCATCTTTCTGCTTTATTATCTGTATAACAACATTTATTTGAAGTCGATATCTCTTCTGGTTCTTGAGCTATGGAAGACGAAAAAAACGTCGCGAACGTACAGACGTACGGACGTACGGACGTACAGACGTACGAACGTACGTACACACGCACGCACAGACATCTTTCTAAAAATCTTTTATTTCGACTCTAAGGACCTTGAAATGTCGAGAAATGTCAAAATTTTCAATTTGACAAATCGGACCCATTACAATAGCTTCCTATGGGAAGTTAATAAGTAAGTATACGCCTAAGTGTACAATCTATAATTTAAGTGCTTTACAAATTTCGTATGACCAACTCTCTTTTCATATAAATCTTTTAGTTTCATTTATGAATGTGTTTTCTTTTAATAATTTGACATAAGTCAATGAATGTGTGTACGTACGTGTAGGTTGCTTTTTAAGATGCATGAGGAGTTTCGATTTCACATATTTTGAAGATATCAAACATGTGTTGACATTTCTATTTAGTAAGTTTTGACAATTCTCGAAGAAGTTCACGGAGCAATTTGTCCATTTTTGGTTAAAACGCTTCGATTAACATGTTGATTTTTTGTTTCCAAAAGGTATTATTAACGGTTAGTTCCAATGTTAACCTAATGTTTTTCAAAATAAACTACAAATTTATTTCACGTACATTTTTGTTAAGAAAAAACTAGAAGTGATATTCATGTTGGAGAAATCGAATTTTACGTTAAAAACAAAACAATTCTCAAGGCTGTGAAATATGGTTAATGAATCAGAATCTTTCAAGTCCTAGTAAAACTGTGAATAATTTGTGTAAATAATAAAAAAAAGCTGTTGGATATTACTCAAAAGATAAGTTTATTAATTAAATTAAATGTATAAGTAGAGCAGTAACTGCAAGTTTTATAATTGATTTGTTATGTGTGTTAGGTTAGAAACCACAATTTTAGAAAGCAAAGAGAAAGAAAAATTAGGCTACTAGAGTTTTTTTTGCTTTAAGTTCAAGCTTCAGCACATCTTTAACTCAATAATAAAAAGCCAACAGTTGTCGATGGTATATCCAACATTGTACTAAGGCATTTACCGATGGAGGCACACTCTTCAATAATGCACTAAATAATGCATATTATGCAGTGCATATTGGAAGACCGAAAAAGCGAAAGGACAACTTCAACCTGTCAAATCCTTGGTAGATAAGTCTTCTTACGAGCATCAGCCAACTCGAGAAGATCATAAATTAGACTCTGACTAAGTGGGCTGCGGACAATACAATTATTCCGGATAAATAGTTCGGATTCAAGGTGGGTCATGAAACAATTCCGATATCCAATGGAAAAACTCAAAATAACAATGTCCAAGTGCTGTTCTGGTTGTTTTGGAAAAGGCTTTTGACACTGTATGGTTAGAGGGCCTTTATCTAAAACTAAGCAGGCTTGGCATTACCAAACCATTGTTGTACAAACTCTATTATATGTTTAACAGTACAAAGTTTGTTGGCGAAAGTGGCTCTGACCAGGGCCAGAGGAGCCTTCGGTCTGACACAACGACTGTTTTACAGCAGTCCGCTAGACCCCAGAGTGAGGGTAATTTGCTACATGGCACTCATACGGCCGATTATCGTTTATGGTTGTCCTGTATGGTTCAACGTTGTCAATTCCAAGATGGAGAAGTTTCGGGTGTTCGAGCGGCCGTGTTCACGACGCTGTACCGGTTAATATCGAACAGCTGAATCTTCTTTCGTGCAATACTATTCCAACGAGGTCCTATAGAACGGGACTCGAATCAATAGAATGTACGCGGTCACATTGCAAGAGCTATGTCTTCGACCAACAATTTCATTTTCAGGGCGTTCTATCCGAACGACGAGTGTTTTGAAAGTGCACGCTTAAGCGGCTTTATTCCACCAGAAGCATTCCTCTTCTTAGACAGATGCGGTGTTATACAGGATAGATTGGCAGGTCCAATAATCTACCACGTCAGACAAATAACCGTATATAGGTGACTCCCGTACAATCGGGACGTCATGGCACAAGGCGGAGCAGAGCTCCTTCGGTTCAGTAGGGCTGTGTTCGGACGGGACCGAATTGAATCTTTTGTTCGATCCCTGCGTGTGCCATCTAAAGTTTTTTACATGTACTACCTCTTGCAAGGAATTGACAAATCCTCCAAGAAAAATTCTTTTCATGAAAAGTTCTGTCTCAAATTCTCCGTTCGAATTTGGCTTAAAAATGTAGGTCCCCTCCATTCCCGACTACATTATTCGCACACAGGAATGGTTGAGAGTCGTAAGTCACTAGGTCCTAGTTCTCAACGGACTTTTACGCCACCTTATTTACTTTTATTAACCTTAACGCTTTAAGAAAATCAGAACTTATTCAACTTTGAACTATTTCTAGGTTACTATAGTGATACCAATAGTCGTAGTAAAAATAAGTGGTTGATAATTTGCATTACAATGCATTATGAAAACCGAGTAAAAGTAGTCCAGCTCTGTTTGTAATGCCTTTACACTTAAATACCTGTGCAATTCGTTTTATTCGGTTTTTTTTTGTACAATTGATTCATATTTCTATAGGTATTAAACTAAACAATTATTTGCACAATCCACTTGTTTTAAGCAATAACTTTTAACTTTTCAAATAGAAATGAAAAAACAACAAAACGTTAATCATTTCGGATTTTAAATGCAAGTTGTTTGAAATGGGAGCGTATCGGAATCCCGCTTTTTAAAATCCCGTTTTTAAAAATCCCGAAAAAAAGTTTTATAATCCCGTCTCCTAAAATACCGATTTTTTGAAATCCCGTCTTTTAAAATCCCGATCATTTAAAATTAAACAACTAGTTTTGATTGCAAAATCGGGATTATAAAAAACGGGATTATAAAAACCGGGATTATAAGAAACGGCATTACAGAAAGCGGGACTATAAAAAATCGGGATTATAAAAAGCAGGATTATAAAACACGGGATTTTAAAATCGGGATTTTAAGAAACGGGAATAAAAAAACCAGGATATCGAACCCAACCCGTTTGAAATGTCTAACATTCATCATTTAAAAACAATATTTTGATAAAATTAAAGTTATTTGAAAAATCTACCACATTTTGAAACATGCTTACGGACATTAAAAATGACTTTTTTTTTTAAATATGGGCATTATTAACTTCTTATAGAAAATTTCGGTACGATTTTTCAAATTGAATTTTTTTTAATTTCTCGTCATTTCAAGGTTCCTAGAAGTTTAATCAAAGGTCGGGTTGGATTCGATATCCCGGTTTTTATATTCCCGTTTCTTAAAATCCCGATTTTAAAATCCCGTCTTTTATAATCCTGCTTTTTATAATCCCGTTTTTTGTAATCCCGTTTCTTATAATCCTGTTTTTATAAACCCGCAATCAAAACTAGTTGTTTAATTTGTAAAAAATAACGCAATTTTTCTAAATTAAACAAATAGTTTTGATTGCAAAATCGAAATTATAAAAAATTAAAACAAATTAAAAAATGAGGTATTTTTCTTGATTCATTTTATTGTAACCTTTAACAAATATAACATATCAAAAAATAATAATATAAAGTAAAGTAGTATTCTTTTAAAACAAAACAACAAACTCAAATTAAAAATTAACAAAGTCAACGACATTGGTAGGACCGTTATCGAGGCGTAGATTTGCTGTAAAATGCATTTTGTTTGTGCAAGAATTAATATTGTAAACAAAAATTATTGTTTTTGTACAGTAAAAACAAAACAAATTACGATATTATTATAAATATTAGTTTTATTTATAATTATTATATATTAGTCAAGTAATTAAACATTCAAACCTTTGACTCCTATTGTTAATCAGTTTAATGCACATATTTTGTAAAATAAAATGCACGACTGGGTCGCACGAACTTGCTCCTGTATGCAAAGAGTCTGTTTAAAAAAGCACCTATATAAGATTTAAAATTATACCTTTAAAACAAGTTTGTCTTCAAAGATTTAAATGTTATTCGATTTGTCAAAAAAACAGCGCGATTCATCCCAAGACACAACTCATCCTAGGACAACTCATCCCGGAAATGAATTGGTATTTACAATAGTTATAGTTATAAACAATACATACATATGTACCAAATGCATTATCTAATTTGGATTAAAGATAGTAATCAGCCCTATCATGAATTCCATCGTAGTCGGAATTTTTACGAATCCCGAAAAACTGTATCATGAAATCCGTTCGTAATGCAAAATTGTATGAGTTTTTCCACTACGAACGGATTTCATGATACAGTTTTTCGGGATTTGTAAAAATTTCCGATTACGATGGAATTCATGATAGGGCTGAATATAATAAAAGTTTTGTCAATGTAATGCGCTCTTTCGGGCTCACGTACAGGATTTGATCTGGTGAGATGGGAGGGGATTACATTTAATGCAGTTAAAATAATTTAAAAAAAAAACTATTTTAAGATTCAAAACTTTACCTGAAAAATAAGTTTGTCTTCAAAAATTTAGATGCCATTTTATAAATCAAAAAACCCTTGATTTTCAAAAAAATTTTTTGAAAATCGTTAGAGCGGTTTTTTTTAATTAATTTTTTATATATAAAATTTTTAAATTTTGTTCTAAAAATATTTTTGGTATGCAGTTGTTTAGTGATTGTAAATATACGCTCTACATTTGAATTTCGTAAAAAAATGTTGACCCGTTTTTGAGATATAGAATTTTGAAAAAAAATTCAATATTTTTTTAAAAATCCACACAATAAAAAATTTCACTTTTGATAATCAAATATTGTTAAGGCAATATAAGAGCTTATTCAGAAAAAAAATTATTGAAATCGGTTGATAAGTTGCTGAGAAAATTAAGAAACAAAATAACGGTTCTATGAGCGGTACCTTTCCTGAGCAATACAAAAATATGTTTTTCTTATGAAAAGAAGCCAAGTTTAAAAATAAAATTTTGGAGAAAATTTAAAAAAAATCTATCCGTTTGTTTTTGAGAAAATTCGAATTTTCGTTTTTTGACCAAAAAAATTGTATGTGGGCCACTGTTAGTTTTGGTCTTAAAAAAAAATTAAAAAAACGCCTAACGCGAATCTGCTAAAAACCTTAACTTCTAAGTTTGAACCCAATCGACCCAATGGTTTAGGCTGTAGGAGCGTGGACAGACAGACAAAACAGACCGGACGGAATCGCGGGATCCACTTTTTTCGACTTCTCTACCATCGTAATATCATGTTTGATTAAAATCTCGAGTTCGAAATTTTGCACGAATGCAAAACTTGCCATATATGTACATACATATGTATGTACATAGTTCCTATATGTCGCAAGTAAAAAACCTTGTATTGTCGGGATTTGACGGGATTTTAAAAAGCGGAATTTTGAATAAGCGGCATTTTAAAAAATCGTTTTTTTAGAAGAAGGGATTATAAAACTTTTTTTTCGGGATTTTTTAAAAACGGGATTTTAAAAAGCGGGATTCCGATACGCTCCCTCAAAGGTCTAAAGAGAGATATATGTACGTGTTTGCGTCGGTATGTTTGGGTTACCTTTTTCGTCGGCTATATCTCTAAAACCGTCAGAGACATCTACTCGAAACAATTTTTTTTGCAGATAACAAATTCAAAAATGCGGAAAAACTTCATAAAAATCTAGTCTTTTTTTACTATAGCAATCTTGAAATAAGTGAAAATACCGTTGACCCATTGATCTCTTGGACCAATAATGCGCGGGACTGCAATTAAATTTTATATTATACATTATGACGTAGCTCCAAATAATTATAGATTATAAAAAAGATTAACTAACGCTTTATTTATAAATAGAGAAAAATGAAAAAATTATATGTTCAAAATTTTTAAATAGAAAATGTTTTTTCTCATTTTTTTCTCTATTTAAATGTTGGGTATTAAATACTTAAAAGTAATAAAACATCACTTTTATTTAATTTCTTAAAAAAACTTAGATATGCGATTAGTTATTGATAACCGTGTTTGTAAGTTTTAAACAAAAAATACTTAATATTTTTTTAAATAAAGCGTTTTTGGAAATTATTATTTATATTTAAAAAAATCAGTTGGAACCATTTGCCATTTATCTACATATTATAATAACTTTCCGAGTTATTGCGCCCTTTTAAGAACCAAATTTATTTTTAAAAGAATTAAAAAAAAATGTTATGTTTGAGTATTTTGAATTGATATCCCTTTAACTAAAATTTTCCAAAAAAAAAGTGGTTACATTTTAAGGATTTAATGTTTAGGTACATATATTTTTTACAAAATGTATTCATATTCCAGCTTGAGAAATTCCTAAAATTATAAATTCTTTTTCAATAAAATATTATACAAAACAAAGCATTTCCTCTTTCAATAATCTCTTAACGTAGTTTATTTTAAAATTATCAGACTGGAAAAACAATTGAAAACTAAGCAAACAAAAAATAACCACTAATTCTGGTTTATCGTGAAATCCTTTATTTTATAGCTAATTCACTTTACAAAATTACCAACATATTTTTCCTAAAATTTCATTTCATGCTTTTATTTATTCTTTTTATTTTAATTCAAAAGCAAAGTCATTCTAAATCAAGTGGGAAATTTTGAAAAGCTTTTAAATCCATATGACATTCATATTTGATGCGTTCGTTTTCATAAAAACGAATTTGCATTTCACAGCTAACTGAATTCCACGGCCCGCATTTGCTCTCGTCCCGTTGTCATCCCGCCTTCACCATGAGTAGCGACCACCAACCGACCCAAAATGACACCGCTAGTCAAGCGACCGAAGCTGTCATCCGCCGCGGGGGTATTTGAGAATTAATGAATATTTCTCTGCGCATACAGATACTCTATACAGCACCGTTGAAGCTTATAGCTTTTGAACCCTTGTTGGAGTTTGGGACTTCCGGCGGACTGTGCGAACTCTCATAAATAGATAATAAATTCATGCAACCGTTTTTTACTTTTATAAATGTAGTTCAACCAAATCAACCAAATGGAATTCTTTTTTTGATTTTGTATTTATTTTTCAAGCTTAAATTCTCAAACCCTTCCACCAAATATTTTGTTCCTTTATTTTCGTTTAACTATTTAAAACTCGAAACTTGTTACGGTTGTTTGGTTTAAATTATACAGCGGGTCATGTAAATATTTTATTAGAAAACATTTCCAATCTAACTTTACTGTTTTATTTTTGTATGCTGCTTAGGTTCTGTCCAAACATCATGCTGACCTATGTTGTCTTAGCGTGAAAAGCAGTATAATAACATTACTTCCGGTTGTTTGCCTTAAAACCATATCTACACACCTACGCCCGCTGTCCATAAATGTTTGTGTTGTAAAATCTTTCCGTTTATTTATGCTGCATAATTCCCACATCGCCTCCGGAAAGATTACAATTTATTGTTTCCGTTTTGGGATAAAATGGGGGTGGATTTTTCTCACCCCAAATTTTATACATCGGCATCATTTTATAGGAGGAGGGGAGGATGAGTTTGAACTTTATGATAATATTATTGTAATACGATTGTAACACACATGTCATTTGAAAATCATTATTGATGAATTTGAATTTGAATATGATTTTGTATTGTTTTATTATTGCAAAATAAATAGTGAATTGGCTTTGTATTTAGGGGGGGGGGAGGTCATGGGGTTGAAGTGTGAGGGGATTTAGCTAAGTGTTTTATTTTCATCAGAATTTATTTAAGTTTTGTATATTGTATTTTTGGATTTATGTGACTTTGAATAAGTAGATAATAGCTACATATACAAAATATTTATTTTGCAATTTTATAATTATTTTAGGCTTATAACTCATATTCATTGTAAATTATTAATAAATTAAAAAGATTGAGTGGCTTTTATGAAAATTGTTTATAGGATGCTTTATTTCAACATTTTACAACTTAATGTGAATTACACGAATTAATAGTTTTTTTTTACTTGTCATTCAGTAACAAGCAAGAAAGATTCTCTAGAAAATAGAAGAGGGAATTTTAGTTTTTAAATAAGACCAAATAAAAGGTGGTTAAATTTTAAGGCCCGATGTTGATTTTAAATAAAACACAAATTATATAAGTGATTACTGTAATTTCTTTTTATTGTGATCATTTTGGTGTAGCTCAATTCACTGGTAAACAGCATGTTTGTTGCATGAGATTTCTTAAATGAATCTGAATACTTTTTAAACGCTGATTTCAAAAATATATGCCGTTTTTATGTGGCAGCTCTAGTTTTGAAGTTATGAAGGGACAGGATTTTTCATTGAAAATGCACATAGTTTAAGTTTAAAAAATATATTAAACATATTTATATTGAATAAAATGTTCTTTTTTTGGATTTTCTAGAGTGAGATGTATTATGAGAACTATTTTGAATTCTGCAACAATAATCAGCCATCATAATATGTTCATTCCAGTACCGCTGATACCTCTCCTCCATTTTGCGAATATCCTGGTGAAAGCGCTCTCCCTGTTTCTTGCTTAGGTCGCAGAGATTTTCAGGAAAATAGTCTAGATGGCTTTGAAGGTAGTGAAGCTTGATACTCATGTTATATCCAAGTCGCTGGAAGTGTATCAGCAACTGCTCAACATGCTGAATGTAGCCGTCAGACTTCCTATTGCCCAACAAATTTTTTACTACCCAAACAAACTCTTCCTATGCACGTTTCTCGACAGCTGTCATATGGTTGATGAAATATGTATAATCTATCAACTTCCTGATTTGTGGGCCATCGAAAATACCTGCCTTGATTTTCTCACTACTCATTTTTGGAAATACTTACAATGTAGTTGAAACATTCGCCATCTTTGTTTAGAGTTTTTACGAACTGTTTTATCAACCCCAGTTTTATATGCAAAGGAGGCAAAATAATTCGGTCTCTGGATACAAGTGGAGCATAAATTACATTTTGCTTACCGGGAATCAAAGCCTCCCTGGAAGGCCAGTCTCTTTTTGTCCAGTGCTCAGCTTTAGCTCGGCTGTCCCATAGACATAGGAAACAGGGGTATTTTGTATAGCCACTTTGTTGGCCCAGGGAAAAATTTACCATTTTCAAATCAACACATAAGACCCAGTTATGTTCATTGTACTTAATTTTGTCGAGAACAACTTTTACATACCAAACTTGGGATCCAAGGTTTAGAGTTTGACGGCAACGGAAACCCAAAGTAGTTAAAGTATGCCTTTTTTACAAAAGTCCGGCACTTTTAAACGAAATTTTTGGAACATATATTCTCCGCAAATAACACAAAAAAAAAATCAGGGTTATTTAAACACGTCCTTCTTGAGGAATACATAATGGAATTTATAAAGGAACTAGTTAAGTTACACCGCTATTAATAGAAACTATCGACTACTTATGTAAATTGAAGACGGTATCCGTATCTCACTAACTAGAGCTGCTACAAAAAATCTGAGAGTAAATTTGAAATCAGCGCACCCAAATTAGTAAACAACGGTAAAAAAATGTCATGCAACACAAAAAAAGGTTGATCTTGTTTTTCTGAATTATGTGTACATAGAAGAAATTATCGGTCAAATGGCCACCTCGGCTGCACACCTCCATCCGATGGTCCAAATTTCCGATGACGCTTAGGCATAATTAAGGTTTTATGATCTCATCCTTAAGCTTTCTTGCTGGTTTATGAACGTAAGTTTTTTTAAATAACCTCAAAGAAAGAAGTCCAAAGGTGTCAAATATCATGATCTTGGTGGATAAATAACATCGCCACCTCGTGAGATAACACAGCCATTGAATTTGTAGCACAACTGCTGTGTGGCAAGTGGTACCGTTTGGTGGAAAGCACATATCTTCCGATTCAGGCCAAATCATCTCACAGTAACTGCCTGACCATCCCTTATTTTGTAAAAAAAAAATAGGTACGCCCCGATAATGACGACAGTCCATGAACCGCACTAATCAGTCATACTCTTTGTCGGTGCATTACCATTCGCCCAAATGAGGAAATTCAGCTCATTGACAAATACATTGAGGTAAAAATGTGCCTTATCACTGAAGATGATTTCCTTCGAAAACTGATGATCCACTGTTGCAATTTCTTGCCATCATTCTGACTATTGACGATGCTTTAATTCTTGAGTCAATTGCACCTTGTTAGCGTGTAAATGTAAGTCTTTATGCAAAATGTTCATCAACGACGAGCGTAAGAGGTACAATTGTTGGGCATGACCGACGAGGTGAACGGCTCTTCAGCCACACTATCGCAAATTGCAACAATATTTTCTGCATAACGAGTTGAACGAGCGGGCAATGGTATTTTCACATCTTCTACAGACCCGGGTTCCTCAAATTTTTGCAATTGTACTTTAGCATGTTTAGGGGTATAGAACTTTGAAATGAAATAAAACAAAGACAATTTACTCGTACCTTATTTTAAAGATAATTTTCTGCTATTATAATTTAGACGTAGTCTTTCTGAAGGTACAACTTTCTATGACATTTTTAACATTTGTATATCGACAATAACCTAATGAATGCTGTCCTTCAAGTGGTTTATTGTTGCAGGCTAATCGAAGGGAATTCGCTAGTCTAATTCCCATAGAAAAAAGAGGCTGGGATGCGACCCACACTGATAACTTCCCATCCCGTCTGTCGATTTGTCTTGCTTAAAAGTTTGTAGGTTTCCGTGTTGGGTTAAAAAAGTTGTTAGATGAATTATTCTTAAACATTTTAAAATTACCAACAATATTTTTCATATAAAGAAATAGTTTAATTTGAAATAGTTTTATTAAATAGATTTTTAGTCGAAAACAAATTTTTACCAATTTAAGTAGCATTTCTTAAATTTTTACAAATTAGATGAATGAAGTTAATTTGAGAGATATCAAGAACCGAACATCAATTTTTACCCAATTTGCGTACTATTTTTTGTAGATTTTATTTTTTTATGAAAAAACGGACTGTTGGATTTTTATAAAAAAAATTCTGAATATCGAAAAAAACATTTTCTGTGAAATAAAAAAGTTAAAAGACAATATTTTTAATTTTTGTAAAGCTGTTTGATTCGAAGGTAAATTTTGACCAAGTTTTAGTATGGTTTTTTTTGTTAGGTTTTTATTTTTTGTAAAAAACCTGTCGATTAGATTTTTCTCAAAATTTTACTGAATATTGACAATAATATTTGTTAAAAGATAAAAGTAGATTAAAGCCAATATCTCAAAGTTTTGAAAAGATATTTGAGTCGAAAATCAATTTTTACCAACTTTAATTATTTTTTTTGTTTAGGTTTTTTTATTTTTTGTAAAAAAACTGTCATTTCGATTTTTCTCAAAATTTTACCAGATGATGAAAACGTTATTTTTCTTTGCACAAAATTGTTTTGATGATAAAATCATTTTGTAGTTGTACAATTTTCGAGGTGACAAATATTTTTTTTAGTTTTTTTGATTTATAAAAAAACCGTTGATTGGATTTTTTTTTCAAAAAATATACTTGTTTGGTATCACTTTACAATATATTATATAAAATTTAATTCAAGTCTCTAGTGTCATTAGTTCATGAGATATTTAGGGTTAACCAAAATGTTCACCTTTATTTTAAACTACTGTGGTAAAAAACCACCCAAGCAATTTTCTTGAGAGCCCTTTCTGCATTTTTCTGCCTTATTATCTGTATAACAACATTTATTTAAAGTCGATATCTCTTCTGGTTCTTGAGCTATAAAATAAATAAATAAATTGGGTGGCGCAACAGTCCGTTGAGAACTAGGGCCTAGTGACTTCAAACTCTCAATCATTCCTGTGTGCGAGTAAAGTTGTCAGGAATGGAGGGGACCTACAGTTTTATGCCGAATCCGAACGGGAAATTTGAGAAAGCACTTTTCATGACAAGAATTACTATTGAAGAATTTGTCAATTCCTTGCAAGAGGCAGTATCCGTGAAAAAACTTTAGATGGCATAGGCAGGGATCGAACCCAAGACCTCTGGCATGACAGTCCAACGCACTAACCATCATGCCACGGGTACTACGGTTCTTGAGCTATAGACGACGAAAAAATCGTCGCGAACGTACGGACGTACGAACGTACATATGTACTTACATACATACATACGCACGCACAGACATCTTTCTTAAAATCTTTTATTTCGACTCTAGCGACCTTGAAACGTCGAGAAATGTCAAAATTTTCAATTTGACAAATCGGACCCATTACAATACAATATAAGATCTTGTGGTGAGAAAAACCCTCATTTTGATTAAAATCTCGAATTAGAAATTTTTAACGAATGCAAAACTTCCATATAGTCTCTATGTTGCAAGTAAAAACATCAGTCTTCTGACGAAATCTTCTATAAATTAGAGGAATATTTAATGTTTTCAAAGCTGATTCCACATCTAGGGTGCGTTGTTAAGGTATTAAATGAAGCTTCTCATTCAGCTAAAAAACACTACCCTTTCTAAGCGTCACATAAAGTGAAAAAGACTGCGTTTACTAATGAAACTTATTTATTGTAATCAAAAGATGGTCATTGTTAGTGCAAGTGTTGATTTGATCTTACCTTTCGTATAAATAAATCATAACCTACCAATCTGTTTGATCGACGTATCAGAAATATTTTGGTCAAATTACTCCTCTTTGTCAATATTTCAGAATCAGATAAAATTTAATCTTTAAGATCTGACTTTTAAAAGTCTTAAGTTTACTTTTTTTTAAGAATATAAATCAGTAAGAATTAGACATTTAAATATCTACATTGAATTACCTTCTATTTTCTTGTTCCATATACGCCCAAGTGAACTTTCAAATAGAATAACGTTTGAACAATTACTTGGGCGTTATTGTGATTTATTAATCAAAATCAAAATTGGTTTTCTGATGTTACTAAACACTAACCATTGATGTTTAGGCTAAATTTGAATTTCCATAATTCCTGAACTAAGGATAGAAATGGATCAAAGGCTGTCGGAAAACTTAATCACACCCTACGCGAATATTATTAAGTGCAAACAAAACAAAACAACTTAAAAAAACTTAAGTGCATTTGTATTATGTATCTGAGGGTAAAAAAATAAATAAAAAAGATATACATTTTAAATCTTTTGCAAGTTCACTAAAATAAGCTTAGGACTTTTTTAAAACCTTAATTTTTGTATAAAGAATATAGTTTTATTTCATAGTTTTAGTCTAAATGGCTTAACGGGATACCTTAAGACCCTTCATATGAAAATCGAAAACTTTGCTGTCAGTGTGGTTTGCTGAAACGTCAACTTTATTGCACACATCTGACGTTGGGATCAATTTACCGCACATATTCAAAGTTGGACTATGGTTGATTTTTGATAAATGAGAATTAACCAATTTGATCTATGTAATGACCTTAAGGATTTCATCGCGGCGACATATGTACATAAATCATTAGTTTAGTTTTTGTTTTTAGTTTTATGAACTTTATAAATATAAATTTATTACAATAGGTACATTGTTTTGATATAACTAAATCGTTATAATGGTTTGGCGAAAGGACGTTTACCAGAATGACATTTGAAATTAATTTATACATGTTCAACAAAAATATTAATGATAAGATAATGAGAATTTTTGTTCCCATAAATATTTCTTTATTTTTATTATTTCAAAACAACAATTAAGAAGTTTCTTGGATAATTTGGTTTCTGAAACAAAAAGAACTCGCAAATCCCATTCAAAATATTGGTCTTTCTTCCAAACTATGGGTGTTCACTGCAAAGAAAAGCCTTCGATATTCCTTGAGAACAGAGACGAATCAGCTTTCTTAGTGTTATTATCATAAATCATATTTTCTACGTTTAGAAGCAAGTTGTGGAATTTTAACTTTATAGCAGTTCAGAACTATCGTTGGTTGATATTATAAGACCCGCTGTAGAACTATCGTTCGTTCATACTGTAAAATCTGCTAGAGAATCCTTATCCAATTTCTTCCACTCATCAAAGCAAGTTCCACTTGCATGTATCAGCTGCGTGAGAATCAGTCTTAGAATTCTTTCTCTAAATTTAAAACATATAGTTTGGTGAACTACCAGACAGATCCGAAAGAAATACATCCCCATACTTTGGCACCGTAAAAAAGTATTGAGAGAAACATAAGTGGTAGCACAATAAAGTTGTTGTTGTAGTGTTCAAACCGTACTAATGTTCTAGACCTAAGCCTACTCATTGCTTACCTGTTAATTCATGTTGTTATTAATATTTTGTTATAGCTTTAAAAAATTCAACAGGCGAGAACGAATGGGAAGTTAGGAAGTTATCAGTGTGGGTCGCATGCCAGCTTCTTTTAAATTTGTATCTATAATAATGCAACCGATGTTTTTCTGTGTTCATAGAGTTTTCATCAAATCAAATTCCACTTTTTCATTTATAAAATATGTTTATACCATAGTAAACAAACGTTAAAGAATACATTTGGCTGATGTCAATTCTAAAAATTCATAAATTTTTAAAGATTTGTATTAAAACATGAACTACCTATAATACAAATAAATTGTGTAGCTATATTTTTGAAGTAGTCTGTTCTTAAGTTGATAAAAACAAAATAGAACTCCAAATTGTATGATTTAAGCTCAAATTTTATAAATAAAAATCTAGCCAAAAACACCGATTTGAAAAAAAAGGCTGATACGTACGAAAGATTTTCATCTTGACATGAAGTAACTTTACTTTTAAAAAGGACTCATTACATTTTTTTTAATCCTGTTAAACATTTTTTGAATGCAAATAACTTAAACAAACCTTATGTTGACCTACAACTAAAATTATATACATACAGCCACCAGTCTTTTATTATGGGTACATTAAATTTTTGGGCCAAATTAAGAAAGCACTCATTTATTGAAAAACATTTCATAAAACATTATAATAATGAATTAATGAGGCAATTACCTCTTTTCAAAAAGAAACTTGCCTCGCAGTAATTTACTCACTTAATACTCATACACTACGCACAAGAAGGGTCCTTTCGAATGTGTATACATTATACAATACACTATATATACTGTACATATAGCAAAGCAACACTTCTTGAACAAACAAGAAAAGAAAACAAAAAGAAAAAGGAACTAAAGTTCGTAAATAAAACTTCAAAAGAGCAATACACAAAGGAAAAATGTGTATGAACGTGCATAATTGCATACTTAACAAGGATTGTATTTCACCCCATCTACCCCACAATAAGTTAAGTATACTATGCTACGTAGAATAACCTTGAAACATTTATGGTTGACACAGTGAGTATGGGAAGGTAACAAAACAAAGGTAAACTTTTATGCGCATCAATTTGAAAAAAACCAAGCAAGGTAAAAGTTCTTATTTCTTAATGAAAAACCAAAAAAAAAAAAACAAAGAAAACCACCCAGAAAAATTTACTAAATTAGATAAAATTAATTAATTACTTAATTTATAGAGGTGGAGTATTTTTAGTGACTTTTAATTGTATCAACTTCTTTGTGCGGAAAATTGTGAAAGAGATGCCATATAGTTTCGTATTGAGTTCAAACGCTTTGTCTCCACAAAAAATATTTGTTTTTTTTTTTTTATTTCCAGGATAGGTAAGGGTATAGCTATACATTGCTCAAGACTCATACAATTTCCTATATGAGTGGAATAACGTGAAACAAAACCTTCAACAAACTTGTATTTATTAACTTCATTTCACATTTGGGTTTTTCCAAAAATCTAAGGGTTTAAGAAATATCGGCAAATAAAAAAACGAAAAAAGCTTGTCCCTTGTTTTTGGATGAGTTCATAAAGTGCACGGCAGCCAAAACTGCAATTCGTTTAAGAGAACTGAGTTTTTGGAGGCATAGCACTTATGGCCACGGGTCAATCTTACAAAGGTATGACACGATCCCAGGACTGAGAGAGACCACCGATTACATCCCCCCTTTACTAGATTTCGACAGGAAATATTCTATTTTCATACCAGAAAGTCAGGGTTGGGATCCCAATTCACTTATAAGTAAACAGGGTATCGCTTTCTACACTGACGGTTCAAAAATGGAATCAGGAACAGGTGCTGGAGTGTTTTGCCAATCTCTCAACATCAGAGCGTCATATACACTCCCGGCTGACTGTAGTGTCTTTCAGGCCGAGGTCTTTGCCATTGGAAAAGCAGCTGAATTGGCACATCACAAAAAGCTAAGCTCTTCGGAGATTACTTTTTTCGTGGACAGCCAGGCTGCTATCAAAGCCTTAGCCAGTGAGACCATTAGATCAAAAGCAGTTTTAAACTGCAGGAAGGAATTAAACAAAATCTGCCACACTAACCAGGTAAAACTCTGCTGGGTTCCCGGACATAGCAATATAGAAGGGAATGATATAGTAGACGAACTAGCCAGGAAAGGGTCAAAAGCAGACACAAGTAGTAGCGACCATTCAGTTAGGGGACCACTCGTCCCGATTGGGGTACTCAAAAGGAAGATAGACCTTAAGCTAAAAGAGAAAACCAATATCTCCTGGAAATCCAGGAACGATTGTGCAATCCCTAGAAGTTTATGGCCTAACACAAATGAAAAAGAAACTCGGTATATTCTATCGCTGAGTAAAAAGAACATTAAAATCTTGATAGGTGTACTAACAGGTCATTGCGCCATTGGCACAATGGCTAACAGAATAGGGGCATTTGCATCCGATTTTTGTAGGAGCTGTCAGGATGAGGAGGAAATGGAAACCATTAAACACCTGCTCTGCGACTGTCCGAACCTCCAAACCAACCGACTCCGTCATTTCGGAAACAGGTTTGTTGGAGAACTGGATGATCTAGCACAGGTCTCAATGGCGAGCATGAGGAAATTTATAGATAGCACAGGCTGGTTCGTTAACGAGCCAGTCTACGCTAATCGACAGAGTTGAATTGAACTGAGAGCATCGATGCTAAATTTTTACTTTTACAGGGGATCACAATGGACCAATAGGCCCCCGTGTATGCAACAGCTTCTTGCTGTGCACACCCCTTACAACCTAACCTAACCTAACCTTGGTATGGCATGCTGCACCAATGCAACCATTCTTCTGGGGTGCACTACAGGATTTGAGGTAACTCGGCTGGAAACGCCTGCGGTGTAGTGCGATGCTGCCGGTCTAAACGCAAGTGCTAAGCCATTGCTTTTACTGGTTTTATACTCACGCAATTGATTGGCCAATTTGAATGCAAATTCTTTCCAAAACCACACCAATGGACTACATTGCACTTGAATGTTTTTGAACAACAACAACAACTTAAAGGTGCTACCACTCATTGTTTTTAGCTGGAGATATAGCTATTTCGTGCTTTGCCACTTGTGCACTCATCAGTCTCCTTTTTTGTGGTGCTGAGCTTTAATCCAATTTTATTTGAAAAACTTTTTATGCACAACATAGGATTCGAGCCCACGCATATCAGATTTGCTCAGTCTTAGAAGTCGTGTGCACTACGCACTCCACTACTTTAGAACTTGGTTGAAATCATTTTTCAAAAAAGGCTGGGATGCGAACCACACTGATAACTTCCCATCCGTTCTGTCGATTTGTATTGCTTAAAAGTTTGTCTATATGTATCAATTTTTACCAAATTTGCGTAGGTACTATTTTTTGTAGATTTTATTTTTTTATAAAAAAACGGACTGTTGGATTTCTATAAAAAAAAATTACTGAATAACGAAAAACACTAGAGGCACAGTCTTTCAAAGGTCCATCCAACTACTCGGATACGCAGATGATATTGACATAATTGGAAGATCAAAGCGTGATGTCAGTGGAGCGTTTTTTAGCATTGCGACGGAAGCGAAGAAGATAAGTTTAGTGGTCAATAAGGGCAAGACCAAGTATGTATATGCTTTCATCAAAAAAGGACATTGAACAACGACGTCTTGGACAAAACGTCACCATGGACAGCTATAACTTCGAGGTAGTTAAAGACTTTGTCTACCTAGGCACCGCTATAAACACAGACAACGACACCTGCGCTGAAATCAAACGAAGAATAACTCTTGCAAATCGCTGCTTCTTTGGACTTAGAAGGCAATTGAGAAGTAAAGTCCTCTCTCGAGCTTCTAAAATCCCCATCAATAAGACACTCATCATCCTGGTTCTCATTTATGGCGCTGAGGCCTGGACCATGTCAAAGAAAGATGAGAGCGTCTTAGGTTGCTTCGAGAGAAAAATTCTTCGGGTGATTTTTGGTCCCGTACGCATAGATGGAGAATGGAGGAGAAGATATAACGACGAACTGTACGGGCTGTACAGCGACACTGACCTAGTTAGCAGAATAAAAGTCCAACGGCTTAGATGGCTGGGTCATGTAGAGCGAATGGACATCAACGCTCCAGCCCGGAAGGTCTTCGAATACAATCCTGAGAGACGGCGCAGTAGAGGAAGACCGCGACTCAGGTGGCGCACTCAGGGGGATGAAGACCTCAACCAACTTGGCGTGCGAAACTGGAGGCAGCTAGCTAGGGACCGAGCTGGCTTGAGACGCATGTTGGTTGAGGCCCAGGTCCGCCCCGGACTGTAGCGCCACCTTAAGTAAGTAAGTTAAAGTAACGAAAACAATATTTTCTGTGAAATAAAATAAGTTTGAATTTTTGAAAAGCTATTTGTCGAAAGTAAATTTTTACCTAGTTTTATTATTGTTTTTTTTTTTAAGTTTTTATTTTTTGTAAAAGAACTGTCAATTCGATTTTTCTCAAAATCTTATCGAATGTTGAAAACAATATTTCTTATAAAAAAAACAATTTTTACCAACTTTTGTTAATTTTTTTTTTTAGGTTTTTATTTTTTTGTACAAAAATTGTCAATTCGATTTTGTTCAAAAGCTTACTGAATGTTGACAACAATATTTTTTGAAAGATAAAAGTAGTTTGAAGTCATAATCTCAAGTTTTTAAAAAGATATTTGAGTCGAAATTCAATTAAATTTGAGTAATGATTTTTTTAGATTTTTATTTTTTATAAAAAAAACTGTCAATTAGATTTTTCTCAAAATTTTATCAGATGTCAAAAACATTATTCTTCGTTGCACAAAATTGTTTTGGAGATGAAATCATATATTGGTCGTAAAATTTTCGAGGTGACAATTTTTTTTTTCAGTTTTTTTGATTTATAAAAAAACCGTTAATTGGATTTTTTACCAAAAATATACTTGTTTTGTATCACGTTACAATATATAATATAACATTTAATTCAAGTCTCTAGCTTTATTGGTTCATGAGATATTTAGGGTGAACCAACATTTCCACCTTTTTTTTAAACTGCTATGGTAAACAAACTACCCACGCAATTTTCTTGAGAGCCCTTTCTGTATCTTTCTGCATTATTATCTGTATAACAAAATTTATTTGAAGTCGATATCACTTCTGGTTCTTGAGCTATGGACGACGAAAAAAACGTCGCGAACGTACGGATGTACGAACGTACATACGTACACACGCACGTACAGACATCTTTCTAAAAATCTTTTATTTCGACTCTAGGGACCTTAAAACGTCGAGAAATGTCAAAATTTTCAATTTGACAAATCTGACACATTACAATAACTTCCTATGGGAAGTTAATAATCATTAATAGTAAATATTTCATTCCAACAAAATGTTTGTCTTGTATTATTATTTAAAATTCTCAAGCTTTCAAAAAAACACCCGATACCAATATAGATAGGCATTGCCAATAACGATGTTTACCATAAATGCCTAAAATTTTAAATAATACAAACATTTTCCACGATATTTTAAAATTGCCTTGAATAAAAATTTTTAAGGTGGCTGAAGTGAAAATAAACACCTAGTTGACGTTTGGGGCAAAACTTTGTAAACAAAACATTTATCGCAATTTTCAGTATTTTTTTTTAAATGCCATGTATCTTTTAGTATATATTTGTTTTATCTTTTACATTACAAAAAATAATTAAATAGTGAATTTTTAATGATTCATTTTCAAGTCATTCTGTATTCCAAAACAATGTTCACATTTTTCAGATGATGTAAAGATTTTTCAATAACAGAAGCGCAAACTGACAAAATATTTCGAATTCCAACGAACTCAATATGTCATAACATCAACAAAATGGTGGCATACAATTTTAGTGTCAGCTTTAAAAGTTCTTAAATAAAAAGTAAACCCACTTTCTCCACTTCCTCAAATGTCGTGCTCTCAGAACATAAATTCTTACAAAAATACAAAACTAAAATTAAATTGTCACAGGAGCACTCACCTTACCATCAACACAAAACTCCACCCCCAAAAATAATGCCATAGCGCTATAGCCTTATAGTTCCACCATCCTCCACAAATCACCCTCTACCACCCCATTACCGCCAACAGTAAGGATATATATTTTATTCTTAAAGTGTTCGTTCACATTATTGTAAAGTAATAATAACCAATTATTTGATCACGCTTAAGCATTATCCACCACAACAAAACGGTTTCAAATGCCACTGCACAGGAACAGGATACCCTAACTCACTCACCCTCTGACCCCCACATACATATATTTCTCCCGCTGCCACTCCACCGCTCCACCTGGAGCCCCTATAATAATTTAGTCTCGCTCTCGGTTGCCCTAATCAATAATTCAGTAAAAGCAAAATAATTCGGTTTCACTCTTCAACGGTTTTCTTGTTGATGAAGAGAAAGAGGGAGAATTTATACATTATAGGGTAAGGTAGGTATAGGTAATGTAAGGATACCTATATTCCGCTTATATGGAGGCTCAACTGCACAAATTCCACCAACAACAACAACAACAACAATAAAAAAGGTTCCAAAAAGGTCCTTTGTAATATGGTTACGTGCTCGAGCTCAGGAGGTGCCAGTGACCCAATGCTAAAGCAGCAATGGCAACATACAAATCTACAAGTTAACAAGCTGAGTTGTTGCTGCACGTACGAGTAAGTTAAGGTGCGGTTGGCAAGTAAATTGGTTGGGGTCTTTGAAAGGACTCATTGAACCGCAAAATGTCGATGGAACAACACACAACATTGTGTGTTAAGTGAAGTGTAGATGTAGATGTAGATACAGGACTCACATCCTCTTCCTCGCTCTCTTTAGTCGGTGTCGGTCGGTCGGTACGGTAGTAGTGGAGCAGTGTCGGTGGTGGTGGAGACATCATTTTGCGGAGACGCTAAACCAGCTAGCAGCTCCAACATCAACGCCGACGTATGACGACAAGAAAAGGAAACAACGTGGCGTATATAACATCATAACTGTGAAGGATATTATGGTATTGGCTTTGGCTTCAGTTTCAGCTCTGAGTGTAACTGTAAGTCGCTCGTCTGTCATCAAAGGTGGGCGGATGTCGGATGATGTGTTTGTTTCTCTACGTGAGCCATCATCATCATCATCGTCGTGAGGAATTTGGTTTCTATTTTTTTGATGTCTGGAAATTTAATTGGTTTAAAATTTCTCTCGGGAAAGCTAAAAAATGATAAAAGTTGAACTTCATATATAAATTTTATTTGTTTTTATGGCTGGGTTGCTTTTTCTTGCTGTAATTTTCATTTCGAACTCGATCTACCTCGAACACAAACCCATCCATTAGGCACACCTTTGGTTTTTTAAACCTATTTTTGTCATTTTTACCCGCGTTTTGTTTTGTGGGTAATTGTTAAATTCTCATACAAAACACCATCGCATTTTCATTTGCGGTTCGCAATTTAATGCCAAGGATTTTTTAGTCCTTTTTTATTTTTGGTTTTACTTTGGCCACATTAACATTACAACACAACACACATGATGGTTATCAGTTCGTGTACAGCTTAATTTTGACACGTTGTGGTTCACAAAAAGTTTTGAAAACAAAAACAACAATAAAAAAAAAAGGAATGTGGTTTTCTATCTTAGGGATTTGTATAGATAATAGGGATAACAAGAACCGAAAAAAGCAATTAGCTCATACTACAAAAATGTTCTATTGGCATTTAATGCGTATTAGTCTTGAAAATACAAAAATAATCGTAGCACGTGTACCTTACCTATTTATGTATTATGTATTGTATAGCTATAGATTCTTGATTGTTTTGCCCTTTTTGAAATTGTATAGTTGGGAATGTGGAACGGAATGTTCGGCCTTCGAAAGTCTTCAATATTACAACAAACTTTTTACGGAAAGAGAGAAAAAGTATCTAAAGAAAGTTTCAACCTTAGGAAAACAAATAGTTTTTAAAGGGACTTGAAAGGCCACATGTCTTCGCTGCGGTTGGTTGTTGGTTGGCCTCAGAGATCTCACTTATATGAAATTAAGAAAAATTCTTGTTCTTAATATTTGCAACCCGGAGGTTAATATAATTCTTCAAACTTAAAAAATAATTCCTATATGGATGAAATTTGGTAGACAATGAGGATATCACCATTAACAAGTGAAATTCTGTAAAATTCAATTAAAAGTAATTAAGGTTCCTTGTCAAATATTGCCATAATGAGGGTGTATGACTAATTGCTAAATTTAAGGTTGCAATTTACGAAAATCCTTTTTTTAGTAAATCAAGACGATTTTATTATAAAATGAATGAGAAAGTTGTAATATAGCATTCAAATACGAAATTTTATGATTTGGTAATTATTATCAAAAGTCATAATTCGAGCTTGTTGAAATCAAAGTAAATTGCAACTTTTGAGTCGCAATCTACTACTTAAGGGGAATAATTTAATTTTACCAATCATTATTCTTGTTTTGCGAAATGTAAACGGTGATTTAAACCTTCTCAATCCTCAAATCAATAAAATATTATTGTAATTTACGAAATACCTATTTGCTGATTTAAGAAAAAAAAAAAACTAAACAGTAAATTGCAATTCTTTTATTCTTAATCTACTATCTTCAGGGTAATAATTTAAAAATATTTATATTTTGATTTGCATGCACTCAATGCAATTTTGTATTATTACATTTTTTTCTACTACTTGTTTCTTTCTTGCCACAAATGTGAGTGAGATAAGTATACAAAGAGATTCCAGCGTCATAAAACAAAAGGGCAGTGTTTGGACCTCGCAGAAGCAAAAGAGTGGTAGAAATGATGTCAAAAAGGTGGTAGAAAAGTGGTAGAAATTAAAACCCATTTTTATGTAGTACCTAAATCTTATATTCAATAACTTATGAAAAAATACAAAAAATTAAATAAACAATAATTCAGTTCTTTCAGTTTCAAATATCACAATTCACAATAATTAAATTAGTTAGAAAAACTTAAAATTATTTTTTGCTATATAGACCGCCGGAAAATTTAAATTTTGAAGCATATTTCAGTAATGCTTCCGGAGGATTAAAATTCTGAAAATTTACTGAAATTTCCCTTGCAGCCAAAATGTTGTGAACGGTTGAAGTTTTTAATTTATTTCTTTTTTCATTTTTTATATTTTTTAAATCTAAAAATAGCGCTGCTATGCGGTAAGCAACAAAGCTCCAACATATAAGAAGATATGTTTTCAAAAATTAAATTGTCCATTCCGTCTTTTAAGTTTTTTATCAAAAGCCATTGTGAAACAATGTCATCAGTTTTAAAAATTTGGAGTAATTGATTTCCTCCAATTAATTTTCTCCACTCATTATTAATTAACTCTAGTTCTGAGTTATTTATAATTGGTGAAAAATGTTTCGTGAGACCTAAAACTGATGGCATTGTTCCATCAATGACGTTTTTCGGGTTTAAATATTTGAAAAATTTTAGTTCATCGTTTGAAAGGTTAAACCTTTCTCCAATTTGAACACATAATTCAATATAATAGCTGCACATAACTTTTCGTAGTTGCATTACATCTTGTTCAACAATATCATTTTCAAGTAAGTACCTTTCAAAGTAAAGGCCAAAATACATTTGAGAATATGGTAAATAGTTTTCACTGTTTTTATATTTATGTTTACATTCATATTTTCTGGTTTTACAAAATTTTTCATTAAATTTAATTTTAATGTAGTCATACTTTCGAATATCAAGTGTATTTTTGTGTTCTGAGATTGAAATGTTTTATTTTACTCGTTTATAATTTTAAGATTTATTGACAAAAAATTTAAATATACTAAATTGTCTTTGTTTTTTAAGAAAATACAAATTTGTAAAGCCTTAGAAGAAGGTTTTTCAAATGCGAGCAAAATAAAGTAATGAAAAAAGGGATCCCACTGCTCTATAATTCGGTTTATGACCATTTCCATTGAAAACCAACGAGTTTGGCAAACCTTTAAAATTTGGTGTTCATTAACCCCAAGTGCTTTTTGGAAGGTAAGGAAATCCTATTGTTTTTTCGCACTGTGGCAAAAATAGAAATAGATATCCCTTATTTGATTTCTTTATTTGCCCTGGTAAACATTTAGCAGCATAAGTGGAGCACAAACTCAAATTATGGCAGGTACATCCAAAGGTAAAAATATTAAGTTTAATATTTTTTGAACGTGAGGCTACACCGCTTAATGAACCCGTCATAACAGCAGCATTGTCTGAAGCGAATCCTATCATATTTTGAATGGGAACATTAAAATGATTTAATGTTTCTACAATTTTATTGTAAATTGATTCGGCTGTTGAGTCCTCTAGCTTAAACAACCCAAAAAACTTGTTTCTTACTGACCCCTCAACTGAATCAAAATACCTCACAAGAACAACAAGACACTTTTTTGATGAAACATCTTACATCAGTGCTATCATCTCCAAAAAAAACTCCAAACTCCAAACTCTAAAATCCAAAACTCCATAGATAATAAATTAGTGGATAAAATACTTGGAAAAATTAAATGAAACTTCTTCGTTGAAAATATTCATCTATCTGTGGCAAAAGTAAACAATCTATTTTATACAAAGATTATACAACTATATAAGATCTGACCCCCCACCCTGGGAGATAATTTGTTTGCTTTTTCGTAGGAATTCCCTTCAATTCAAAACTAATTGTATTGCGTTAATGGATATGACCCCCATTATATTTTAAATTAATTATTTTTTGTATATGAAAACAACATTTGTATTTTACTTCCTTAAACTTTGTTGCTAAAAATACTACTTTTGACTGAAGATTGGACCAAGAACATAATATGAATCGGATATTCAGCCCTATTCCAAAAACACAGCACAAATTCATCAACTTTTGACCAATGGACGATCCAGGGGGGGGGTCATACGAGCCATAAAGCTTATACAGTTAAGTTGTATAAGTAAAGATTTCATCTAAAGATTTGTTAGTATTTTAACGACATTCACCAAAAAGTGGTTTGCTGTCAAAAACAACTAAAATTTTTGTTTTTACTCAATTTAGAATTTGAAAAAACTTTAGTCATGCTTTAAATTATTTTCAAAAAAAATGTTTCTAAGAAAAAGAGCAAATATTCAGGTTCTTAAGGAGAAACTTTGAATAAGTTAAGTATAGTTATAGTATAAGTTAAGTATATTAAGTTGCCTTTAAATTCCTTAAAGTAGCCTTCAATTTTATTATTACATTTTTTTGGCACACATAAATAGTGATTATTGAAGTGATTTTTACTTGCGACATATAGGAACAACATATATAGCAAGTTTTGCATTAGTAAACAATTTCAAACTAGATATTTTAATCAAATATGACATTCCGACGGTAGAGAAGTCGAAAAAAGTGGGTACCCCGATTCCTTCCGTCTGTCTGTCTTTCCTGGTCCCTACAGTCCAAACAATTGTGTTGATTGAAGATAATCAACACAATTCTTTCAGCCGATTAGTGTAAGGCGTTTTTTTTCATTTTACTAATACGAAAAATAACAGCAATCCCCATACAAATTTTTTAGTTCAAACATGTGATTTTTCTAAAACTTTCTCTAAATTTTGTGTTCTTAATTTGGCTTCTTTCTACAAGAAAAACAAATTTTCGAATTGATCCAGAAGGGTACCCCTCAAAAAACCTTTATTTTGTTTTTAAGTTTTCTCAAGAACTAATGGACCGATTTCAAAATTCTTCAATGATCAAATTGATGATGATTTTGTATGATCAAAAATGTAATTTTTTTTTTACTTTTAAAAAAATACTAATTTTGTTCATAAAACTCGATATCTTAGAAAGGGGACAACATTTTTTACGAAATTTAAACGTAAAATGTACATATATTTATAAGCTCTTTATTTAGTGCTCACCAAAAATATTTTTAAGACAAAATTTAAAATGATTTTCGAAAAAAAAAAAAAATTAATCTAGATTTTTGACAAATAAAATGGCATTTAAATTTTGACAAATAAAATGGCATTTAAAATTTTGAGAAAAACTTATTTTGCAGGTACATTCTTAAATCTTTAAATATATAGGAATATTTTTAAACAGACTTTTTGGAAGAAATTAGCAAGTTCTAGCGACCCAGTCGTGCGTTTTATTTCTTTCAAAATTGGTTTTCTGTTGAATACAAAAGATCTTAAAAGATCTTAAAAATTAAATAAATCTACTTTTGCTTTGGATGCTCTAGAACTGAGATCTAAACACGAATTTCAATAGAACAAATGTCCCAAAAAAAACAAATGCCACTTTTGTTAAATTAATGGCTAAGTGAAAAACATAATAAACGTTTCATATCTATTGACATAAAAGCTTTGACACGTGTAATATGTGAGTGCTATAAAAAGTTTTCTTCGCAACTTATTTGTTTACCTACTTTACTTTGTTTTAATTTAATTTTTTAGAGAAATTATGTACTTAAATGTAACTATTTTCTTAAATTCGAGAACCAAACCTTTTTATCTCTACAATTTTTAAGTTTTGTTGATCAAAATACGAGTAAGCAGATTGATAACGATAGTAATAAGAGACTCCCGAAAATTGAGTTCGAAAAAACTACGTCAAATAAAGCCCGACATTTCTACATATCAGATCCTCTCTCATTTTCTGGATTTTTGAATTTTTGCAGCGTTCTTCGCATTAATAAAAATGGAAGCAAGAGAATTGTATTTTATTTTTGGAAAAAAGCAACGTTTCAAAACAATTTCCTACATTTCTGCGCAAAATGCACCAAAAACCCTGTAAACTATTGTGTTTTAGCTCTTAAATATGGCATATTTACAAAACTGTTGGAATCTCGAAATGCTTTCATATGTAGGGAGCCATCCAAATTAAATAGTTAGACCATACCTTGCTAGATAACAGAGTTCTAAAATAATTTGATAACTAAAGTTGTCATTATTACCATTTATTAAATTTTGATAGCCTCCTTTACAAAACATTAAAGAACATTTTTATGCGGTGAGTAAAAACTCATCTAAGTGTGTTACCCCCCCCCCCCCCCCTGATAAAAAGTCTGGATCCGCCCTTGCTTACAATAAGAGGAGGAAATGCGAAACCCTATGCAAAGTTCCTGAAGAAAGAGAAGGTTTGTAAAGTATAATCAAAGTTTGTGTGTTTTTTGTTTAATTTTTAAAATTTTTGTTTATACGACTACTTTAGACCTGTCCCCATCTGACGACAAAAAGTGGTTAAAACACACTCCACGCCATTTGCCACATTGGAGAACAAGTGGAAGACCACACAAAAGGAACGTGCTGAAGAAATAGCCTTGAAAACAAAGGACATTTCAGGTCTAATTCAAGAATAGCCAGCTTATAAAATCTCAGAAGGACTACGATTGGTAATACCTACTAAAAATTAATAAAACTAGTATAATATATTTAATTTTAATTTTGTATTTCTAGAAATAAGTTAAAAACAATAAAAAAAAATAGAAATCTTTTAAATGTGTCTTTCTTTTATATATTTTTGGTTTTATAAATAATTATTCTCTAGAATATATTCATCGCAATTTGCATACAAGATCTTGTAATTCGACGCGCCATCAACTGAAAAAATATCCCTGAGAATACGAAAACCAATAAATTGATGTTGTAAATCAATAATAAAGATTGTTGATTTTGCAAAAAATTGTTCTTGAATCTCTACATAAGTGCTTGAAAATGAAAAGTAAAATAAATCTTTAAATTTTACACATTGCCGCAAAAACCGTTTCAAATTACGACTCAAAAAATGCAATTTAAAGATAACTAAGTATCAAAACTTTGACTGTCATTTGCAAACTGCAGAATAAACTGTTTCAAATTACAACTCAAATGTTGCAATTTAAAAAAAAATAAGTATTAAAACTTTACTTGTCATTTGCAAACTAATGTATTTGGTCGCAGTCTAAGAAAAGAAGGGGTGAAATTTACCACTTGTATTTGTAGATTAAAAAAAAAAAACGATTCATAATCTACAAGAAAATAATTTCAATCTACAAACTCCTGCTGAAATTTACGATAAAAACAAACATTAAATTGATACAAATTAATATCAAATTGCAATTTATTAATTAATTTTAGTATAACGACACAACTCAAAATAGAATTCAAAAAATAATTGGCACCGACACGACACGTTCAGAACTTCAATATTAAAAAACTATCAAAAGTAATCAAAAATTCCAAGTAAGTTTTCCAAATCTTTTTCTTTAAGTTGTTATATTATTAGATATCCTAGTTTAGTTTTACATTATTTAGTATAGTTCCAATTTAAAATTTCGAGCCTATATGATTTGTTTGTATCTTTTTGCATCTATATTGGTATTTGTATACATTTGTATCATTATTGTTAAATAAAAAAATAATATGATATGTTCAATATAAATAAGGTGGCGCAACAGTCCGTTGAGAACTAGAGCCTAGCGGCTAACGACTCTCAACCAGTCCTTTGTGCGAGTAACGTTGTCAGGAATAAAAGGGACCTACAGTTTTAAGCCTAATCCAAACGGCTGATTTGAGAAAGCACTTTTTCATGACAAGAATTACTCTTGGAGAATTTGTCAATTCATCGCAAGGGGCAGTACCCGTGGAAAAAACTTTAGATGGCACAGGCTGGGATCGAACCCAAGACCTCTAGCATGACAGGGCAAGCCTTTTTTTTAAATTCATTTTTATTAATTCACTAGCGGCCCGGTACGTGCTTCGCTACGTATAAGGCATAATAATAAAAAAAAATGATTATTAAGTTCATTTATTTAAACAAAAAAATGTTTTAAATTGCTAGCTATTTAAAAGTCCAAATGACCCAAATGATATATTGTTTATATTATATTTATCAGCAAACAGTAAAAAATAAAAAAGAATTGGGTACTCTTACTATGGTGGGTCTATATTAGGGTGGAGCGTCAAATTTTTTTTTCGATTTTCAAATTCGAATAGCTTTTAAAGATTGCATAATTACGTTAACTATACGTAAAAAATAAGAACAAAAATATTTTTCACTTTTCTTAGCCCTCTACCACAGCTCAAAGTTTTGAAAAATAGGCAAAATGGTCACTTTTTTTTTGTCGGCTCTGTAACTCTAAAAGTATAAATCATACAAAAAAGTATTCTTGACAAAAAAGAAAGACAATTTAATTTTCTATGGAAATAACACTAAAAACTTGAAATTGCGATGAGCCGTTCTCAAGATATTTGTTAAAAAGCATCCTAAGAATACTACCTGAAGCCATTTTTTTTTTTTTTTTTTTTTGTAATACTTACCAAGTCATAGAATAAAATTTGAATATTTCAGCATTACGAAATCGTTTCTTTTTTTTAACGACTGGACCGGAAGAAAAAAGGGTTCACACATGGTTTTGTTATTGCAATTTATTGTTTCTTCGTGTCGGTCTTTAATGCAGCAGGTAGGTACTTATTCGATGAGAAATGTTTTCTCGCGCCAATCGAATGTACCGAATTTCGTAGTGCGGTTCCGATTTGGTTGATCGGTCGCAAGTGCAGCTGGTGGTCGGATTGGAAATGATTTTCTGGCGCCGCTCGAGGATACCGTTAGATTTTACTAAATATTGTGCTGTGGTTCTCATTTGGTTGATCGGTCGCAAGTGCAGCTGGTGGTCGATGAAAAATGGATTTCGCGGGCCACTCTATAGTTTGCATCTGTCTTTATTTAAGAGTGCAACAATTATTTAAGCTCATTCGTTCATTAAACTGGTAAGAAGCAACACGATTTCGTTTCTCTATCAAATAACTACAATTCAAAATGTTGAAGCGAGTAACTCGACAAGATTCCGAATGTCCTATCTTTGGAGCAACGTGCCTTATAAATAAAAGAGTGTTACCGACAATTGCAGAAGTTATAAAACACATAATTTTTGTGAGAAATGAACAAAAAAATAAAAATACTGGAAAGCAGCCATCTATCACACAAATATTTGAAACCCTAGGACTTGAAATTATTGACGTATGGAAGACTGCATCTTTGCCTTCAGTGACAATACAACGCGTAAAACAACAAATGAAAAGTATCTATGATAAATATTTGCATTTTTTGAGATACCCAAAATCGAAACAAAATGAAAACTATAAAAACAACTTACAAGACTGGAAGAATAAATTTCTTACTAAATTATTTGATATTTGTTCGTGCAAGTGCATAAATTTAAATAACTGTGTTTGTCCAAGAGATAAGAAAGTTCCCCTACTAGAAAGATCTTTTCTTTTAGATCAAAGAAATGACAGAAAAATGGCTATAGGCGGGTTGGACCTTTTGGAAACCAAAAAACTAAAAGAAAAAAGTTTGAGAAAAAAAAATCAAGTGAGAAGGTACTAACACAAGAAACTTTGACGGCATCATCAATTTGCACAAAAATTAGATCAAGATCTCAATCAAAACCTCCAGTTTGCCCACCTACTGATTATGATGATGACCCACAGCCAAGTACTTCTTCAAAATGCCAAGAAATTAGTGTAAGAAATCGGTTATGTCTTCCAAATTTGGCAAGAGTTTGTGATCAATACGGCATTTCGGATCGATCAGCAGCAGCAGTTGCGAGTGCAGTCTTACAGGATGTTGGCTTGGTAACCACAGCAAATGTCCAAAACGTCATAGATAGAAGTAAAGTTCGTAGGGCCAGAAAACGACAAAGAGAAGTTCTTCAAACCAAAGACTGTCTTTCGAACATTGAAAGCATTTATTTCGATGGAAGAAAAGACAGGACATTGGTTTGTGAAAATCGAGGCCAACGATTTTACAGAGTGACTAAAGTAATGGAACATATTTCACTAATAACGGAGCCGGGTTCAAACTACCTAGGACATCTTACCATATTCTCTGGAAAAGGCAAAACTATAGCGGATTCTATTAACTCCTTTCTTGCGGACAGAGAACTGGATTTAAGTAAACTGTCTGTTGTTGGTTGTGATGGTACTGCTACAAATACTGGTTGGAAAAGTGGGGTTATCCGTCTAATGGAATTGAAGCTGGGGAGACCACTGCAATGGTTCATATGCCAACTACATGCTAATGAATTGCCTCTGCGTCATTTATTTATTAAATTGGATGGAGCTACATTAGGACCTCAAATCTATTCAGGACACATTGGAAAGGCACTGGAAAATTGTTGTGACCTTCCTGTTATTGAGTTTTTACCAATCCCAGGGAACCTACCTGCTCTGTCAAAAGAAATCCAAGATACTTTAAGTACGGACCAAAAATATTTGTTTCAAATGTGTGACGCTGTAAGTAAAGGATCCTGTCCTAGAAATCTCTCCAACAGAAACCCAGGAAAAATGGCACACTCTAGGTGGTTGACAACTGCCAATAGAATTCTAAGGCTTTATGTTGCCAGATCTAATCCGAGTGAAAACTTGAAAATACTTGAAGAATACATTGTAAAGGTGTATGGCCCAGATTGGTTCAGTGTGAAAAAAGACAGTTCTTTCCAAAAAGGTCCAAGTCACGTTTTCGAATTAGTAAATTTGTCAAGATACTTCAATTCGAGCGTAAGAGAAATAATTGACCCCGTTATTCAACGCAATTCTTATTTTGCACATCCGGAGAACATATTAATGGCAATGCTTTGTGATGAAAGACCTAACATCAGAGAACTGGGGTTAAGAAGAATTATCCAAGCTAGAAAAAAGCAAAGGTCTTCAGTTAGAGTCTTTAAACTACCGAAATTAAACTTCAATGCCAAAGAGTATATTGACTTAATTATCTGGACCGAATCACAAGTTACAGCACCCCCATTATTGGAGAAAATGAGTGATCAGGATTTAGAAGACATTCTACAAAAAAAAACTCCAATCGACATGTCATTTCCAAACTACCCTTGTCACACTCAAGCAGTTGAGCGCTGCGTGAAGATGGTGACCGAAGCTTCAAGTACAGTAGCTGGTGAGAAAGCAAAAGACGGGCTTATAAGATCAAGAATATATTCGCGAAGTATTTTGCCGTTTTTCCACACAAAAAGAAATTTTAACATTAAACAGTAAAAATGAAGGTATATTAAGGCTATTTTTTGAATTATTTATGAATATTTAAGTTTTTACTACTAAGTTTTTTTGTGTTTTTTGTCAATATAAAGCTAATAATATCATATTTTTTGTGTGTTTTATTTCATAAATGAATAAGTATGAAGTTATTTCACACTTGCGGATGAATATAAATCAAACGAAAAAAAACACTATTTTCCAATATGAGTCGAAACTTTGAGCTCAGGTAGAGGGCTAAAGACTTTATCCGAATTATTTTTTTTAATGTAGAATTATTAAAATTACCAACTCGCAACAAAATGGAGGTATTCGAATTTAATACAGCAACTTTTTTATTTCTCCATACATTGACGCTCCACCCTAGTCTATATGGGTTAGTCTAAAACAGTAAACAATATTTTTTGTTCTTCCATTTTGAACATGAATAAATAAACAGTTGGGGGTACCCACTCTGGAACAAGCAACATAAAGTTGGCTATGTGAAAAACATGATTCCTCCAAATTGACACCACAAACGTGAAGTGTTTGCCCTTGGGTCTTATTTATGGACATCGCAAATGATAAACGCCACAGGATATTGTAATCTTTTGAATTCAAATGGCATATCAGTTGGAATCATAGGGATACGCGGTATCAAACACACTTCTCCTTTTGATTTTTGAATTTGGCAATAACTTTTTCACTACCAATCTGGTGGATTGGATTGGGGGATTAATAATTCGCAATAATATAATCAAAGAACCAATTTTCAGATTCAAGCAATGCGGTGGTATACCAGCCGGTTTCAATGAATTTAAAAATTCAATTGGATAATTCATTGCCTCATCTTGATTCATAACACTGTCAATTGATTTATATGTCGTGACTACACCTGGCAGTTTCGCTTGAATTTCAAAATTAATGGCATTGATATGAATGTTCTTCGGTGCTAGAATGGCGCGTTCTCTCAAGCAATCACGATTTCTGTAATTCTGAAGAATATTCGGAAAAACACATTAAATCAACTCATCTATAGATTGCGCAATTGTACAAAAATTCTTCGGTAAAGTGATCAATCCGTTGGAACTGTACTGTCGATTGGTATTTTGCCATCACCAAATTCTAACAATTGTTTTGAAAACTCATGGGCAGTTGCATCATTATGTAGGTGAATACGCATATTAATGTTCAGTGTCGATTTTCGTACATATCTCCAAAGAACTGATGACTTCAAACAGGCGTTTATTTCATCAGCAGGAGTTGATCGAGGAATGACAGGCAATGTTTGATGAAAGTCCCCTGATAGCAATATCAGAGCACCACCAAAAAGCTGTTATGATTACCGCGTAAATTTTGCATTGTTTAATTAAATGCTTCTATTGATTTTTTAATCGCCATTGTGCACTCATCCCATAAAATAATTGGCATTAATCGCAGAACTTTTGCCATAGCAGAATTTCTTGAAATATTGCAAGTTGGAGTTTCAATCACCTGTACATTCACCACCTTCTAATAATGTAGCAGTAATTCCCGAAGATGCAAGTGCCAATGCAATTTTCTGTTCCGATCGAATAGTCGCTAAAATCAATGACACAACGAAAGTTTTGCCTGCACCACCAGGTGCATCTCTACGTACAAACCTTCTCTGGACTTCCACAAATAATTCAAGACCAAAATTAGCCCAATCGGTAAAGGCATTGTTGAGTTATAACATTACAACGAAAAGTGGCATTGATTTTTATATATATAGATTCCTAAAACTATCTTAAAAGCTAGACAAAAATTCATAAAACTAGCCTAATTAATCATAACTTACAACTAACTTACTAATCCCATTCGGACACTCTAAGTTAAACAATAATACTTAATTCAGCCCTAAAATCTATTTATCTTCAATTCAATTTTATTTATTTTTGTGTTCATTAGAAAATTTAAAAAAAAACTAATATCAATATCCTTTTTTATTTTTACTTAAAAACTACTTAATATTAGGTCCTTAAATAAAACTTAAAACTAACTTAAACTACCTATTCTACCTACTACTTAAAACTACAGCAAATCTAACCATATAACATTTTTTGTTTTTAATATTTTGTTGTCCTTTTATTTTTTTTCTTATTCCATGTTTTTTTTTTTTTAAATTATATGTTTAATTTTTTGTTTTATATTTTTCCAACGCTCTTACCATCATGCCACGGCCACTACTCTAAACAAAGGATGTAAAGTTTAATAAAGTAGTAAAAGTAGAAAGTTTTTTTAACAAAACCATGCTGGTTATCACAAAAAATTGAACTACAATGAGAAGAAAGGACACTACATATGATTATCTCAAACAAATTTAGGTATAACAGATAGCTCAGATATAGGACGGTAATTCATCTGATTTCAATTTGTTTTGTGCTAAAGTATTTTGCGTTCTCTATTATTCTGTAGTTTAGGTTTTTTTAAACTAAGCGATTAAAATTCTTAAATAATTTATAAGATACCCAAACTAAGTACTTCGGCAAATAAAATGCATGAATGGGTCGCACGAACTTGCTTCTGTATGTAAAGAGTCGGCTTAAAAATAGTACCTTTTTAAGATTTAAAACAATACCTGCAACATAAGTCTGTCTGCAAAATTAAAGTGGCATTTGGTTTGTCAAAAAAAAAATAAGTTTTCAGAATTTTGTTTGGGGTTATGTTTTAAAATACGATTTCAAAATGTAATAAACCGAGCGGGGGAGTAGTTTCACTGGAATTAGTGATCATGAGGATTTTTCAGTCACGCACTGGTCAAGTGATCATCACGCGTTCGCCATCGAGGCATTTTCCAAGAGTAACGATTTGTACGAACCTGCGCGTTGGCAGTTTAGTTCATCACTTCGGTATACGACGAAAAATTGATGGGCCCGGATTGAATTAAATTCGTTCATGGGTGCAGAGGTTGAACAATCTACGGCCAGGGCCCAGTCGATCTTCAAAGATTCCCGAAAATATTGAAGTGGTTGAGGAGAGTTTACGTGAAAATCCACGTCTATCGATACGGAAACGGGCAGTCTCACTGGGACCTTCAACAGCGACTAATCATGGTATTTTAAAAAAGGATTTAAATTTCCATCCACTTAAAATTCAAATCGTTCAACAACTCAAGGAAAATGTTTTTGTTTCAAGCAAAAATGCTTTTGAGACGATGTTGAAGCGTTTTCGTACTGTAAATTACATTTTTTGCAGCGAGAGGCTCATTTTTATTTAAACGGGCCCGTTAATAAACAAAACTGCAGCTACTGGGCTCCAAGAATCCATAACAATCGACTGAAACACCAAAAGCCATTGGGATAATTGGACCATTTGTTTTTCGAAAATGATTGGGGCTAGGCGACAAATGCCGATATTGACACTTACCGATGTATATAGATAATAACGCAGAAAAAAACAGCAAGGACTCTCAAACATATTGAATGTATGATTTTTTTACCATAACAGTTTAAAAAAAAAAATTGAAAACATTTTTTAACGCCATTGCCATTTAAGAGTTAACAGGAAAAATAACATTCTATAAAATAAAAAAAAAACTAAAACTAAATCTATAATTATTATCTAAAGTGCTGTTTAGACAGAATATATGTGAAAAATATTTAATTCAACATTTCGCCGGCTGAATGCTTAAATGCCCCACAGACCACTTTTTCGGGAAACTGAGTTAAAGATGCAGTTATACTAATTCGTATGTTCTCTTTCGTTTGGTGCTATTCCCGTTGCTCTATCTCTATTATTAATAAAGTTACAGAAACCAGTTTTGCTCCATAGACCACATATTTTCGGTTCTGTTCGTGCTTATTTGCCGCATATCCAAAATTTGTACGAGGTGGGGCAGTTTTTCTATTAAAGTTTTAAAAACAGACGCTTAATGTTTAAATTCCTCATTGCAATGGGCAATGGATATAGATCAAACATCACTCAAATATATTTTCAATGTTTAATTGCCCCATATCCACATGAGATGGCATATAGAGCATGTAACCTCTCACAATCTATTGAAACCAAGTGACATTTTTCCTGCTTATGTGCCCTATATCCATGGACAAAAGTATATACATATAAAAGACAATCAGCTGGAAAAGTATAAATAGAAGTAACATTTTCGAGATCACTTCAGGCCATGAAGGAACTTCTCGTCTTTGAAAGGAAAATCCTACGGAGATGCACTGGACTTTGCTTCAACTATCAGAAGCAAAGACACTTCAGCAACAAACGAGTCTACTACGAAGCCAAAATAATTCCATTGGACAAGTATCTGTTCCAAACAGCCAGATTGAACAACCACCAAAACGAGCTCATCAGAAGGATGAACTCCCAGCAACGCCACTCTGAACCAAGATATCTGTGTGCTATGGATATATTAAACGAGGAACTTGAGCCCACCATCGAAGAAGGAGATCTTCAATTTTACGCTGACACGGAGTCAGCTTACCACCGTGGCTAACAGCCCACCAAACAGACAACCGGGCCTGAACAACCCGAGGATTTTTAAATTTTCATTAATTTTTTTTATCTAACAACATTTATATTTTAGTTTATTCTTTAATTTATCAAAACAAACAATGTATAGAGTTAGGCCCCCTAAGTGCCAACAAAATTTGTTACCATTTAATATTTAATTATAAGTTTAATTTAAGTCAATTGTAATATATAAAAAGTTCAATAAAGATAAAATGTAAAAAATGTAAAATGAGATCACTTCAGTTGATCTCGTGCTTGTTCCTAAAATTGCAAATTTATTTTTTATTTATTTTTTTTCTAAATCATTTTTAAAATAAAATTTAAATACAAACATTAGTTAAAAACCCAAAAAATGCTGTCTATAATTAATTAAATATTTATTGATTATTTTTCGACGCTTCAATTCTGGTTTTGATAGTTTTCAGGGCTGATTAAGTAATATCTGCTGTGTTTATAAGGATAATTTCTCAAAAAAGGCCATACTATTTTTTTTAAATATTTAAAAAAAAATAAAAACGAGGTAAAAATAAGGGGAAAAAAATATTTTTAATAAGACTATTTCTATATCTTCAGGTTCACAAACTATATAAATGCATTAAGAGTATTCTTAATAAGGTTTTTATCGATAATATTCAAGCATTTTTTTTTTGTTTTTACTAAAATGGATAAAAACAAAAAAGGTAAAAACCAAAAATAATTAATTTGAAAAACTGTGAAAAAATACTAAAACTTAATCCTATGAATGCTGAAGTATTTTTTAAACCAATTCCGAATAAAATTGAATGTATTTTTCTAGGAAATTTTAAGAACCAAAGTTCAAGTTGGGTATTTTTAATTGTAAAGTGTGAAAATACTTTGTCATTTTTCAAAATTTTTTTTATCGACTTAAAATTAAGCCAATGTAATATAGCGAAGGGCTAAGCCATTATATTATTATTCCTTTTTGTTTTATATTTTTATCACTACAAATAGATTTAAAAAAATTAAAAATGCTAGAAATTTTATATTTTATTATTATTTTTGCTATCGTTGAATTCCCAATGTTAAAAGCATAAAGGTTCTATATCCATAGGAAATTTGCAGTTTGGTTTTCATAGATTTAACATTCGTATGGAAAGGGTTCTATATCCATTTTTGACTTTTTCTAAACTTTTATTTTTTTTTAAATAACCATAAATGTTTTAAACCCTAGGACTTCAAATTTAAAAAAAGAAATATTCCACTCATGTATATAAAAAATTCAAAGGTCGAAATTTTCAAATGCAAAATTACGAAATTATGTTTCAAACCTTAAAATTCGTTTTCTGAGGAATAATTTTTTTGTATATGGGGCATTTAAGCATTCAGCCGGCGATTTATATATTTTTTTAAACCGCTGTAACTCCTAAACGCTTGCTCGTAGGGTTTTTTCTACGAGCAAGCGTTTAGGAAGCTGTGTTGTAGAATATTTTATGATTTTTGAAGTCTATTTGAAAACAATTTATGTATGAATCGCCTTTGACAAATAGCCTAAATAAATTTGTTTGTTCAAATGTGATTTTTCATCTACATACATATGTATATACATGTGGTGAACTGAACTCTTTGGGTGGGTAGGGAAGTTCAGTTATCGATCTGTGTGTAGTGAATGGTGATTGGTTTCAGGCTGTTAATGATTTTGAAGTATTATTAGCAACTTTTACGTCTCATTTACCAATTCTGGTGAATGCAAACTTCTTTCATGAAACACATCGCCAAAGCTTAGAAAAAATTCCAAGACTTAAATGGATACCTCAGGAGGGAGAGATATTCCGAAAAAGATTAAACCTTCACGTTGGGTCGCTGCCAACCCCAAGCCCAAATTATCTTCTATTGTTCACGAGACATCGAGAACCGAACATCAATTTTTACCAAATTTGTGTACTATTTTTTGTAGATTTTATTTTTTTATGAAAAAACGGACTGTTGGATTAAGTTAAAAAACTATTGAACATCGAAAACAATATTTTTGAAAAGCTATTTGAGTCGTAAGTAAATTTTTATCAAGTTTTAGTATTGTTTTTTTTTTTTTTTTGTTAGGTTTTTATTTTTTGTAAAAAACCTTTGAATTAGATTTTTATCAAAATTTTACTGAATATTGACAACAATATTTTTTAAAAGACAAAAGTAGTTTAAAATCAATATCTCAAAGTTTTGCAAAGATATTTGAGCCGGAAATCAATTTTTACCAACTTTTATTAATTTTTTTGTTTAGGTTTTTATTTTTTGTAAGAAAACTGTCAATTCGATTTTTCTCAAAATTTTTCAGAATGTTGGAAACAATATTTCTTATTAGTTAAAATAAGTTAGAAGCCATAATCTCAAATTTTTGAAAAGATATTTGAGTCGAAATTCAATTTTTAACAACTTTGAGTAATGTTTTTTTAGGTTTTTATTTTTTATAAAAAAACTGTCAATTCGATTTTTCTCAAAATTTTACCAGATGTTGAAAACGTTATTTTTCTTTGTACAAAATTATTTTGGTGGTAAAATCATTTTGTATTCGTAAAATTTTCGAGGTGACAAATTTTTTTTTTAATTGAATTTTTTTTTTCAAAAGATATATGTCCTTGTTTGGTATCACGTTACAATATATTATATAAATTTTAATTCAAGTCTCTAGCGTTTTTAGTTCGTAAGATATTTAGGGTTAACCAAAATTATCACCTTTTTTTTAACTGCTATGGTAAAGAAACTACCTACGCAATTTTCTTGAGAGCCGTTTCTGTATCTTTCTGCATTATTTTCTGTATAATAAAATTTATTTGAAGTCGATATCTCTTCTGGTTCTTGCGCTATGGACGATGAAAAAAACGTCGCGAACGTACAGACGTATGGACACATGCACGCACAGACATCTTTCTAAAAATATTTTATTTCTACTCTAGGAACCATGAAACGTCGATAATAATATCAAAATTTTCAATTCGACAAATCGGACCCATTACAATAACTTCCTATGGGAAGTTATTAAGCAAAATTGTAAGATCATCTGTTTCCCGAGATTTCAAATTGATTTTAAACGACTGCACGTGTTCCCCAAGGTTGTATCCTCAGCCCAATTTTGTTTGCCCTTTAAACTGATGATATTTCAAATAATTTACCCGGTGGAGTTTGTTTTTCTTATATTCGTATACATAAAAGTACTTCTTTACGCGGATGACTTGGTTTTGCTAGCGGATAACCCATCTTCTCTCCAGCTACAAATCAAAACTCAGAGAAAACAAAGATAATGGTATTTGAGGCACGAAGTTGTAGAAGGTTGAGAGAAGAAAGCTGGTTCCTTAACAATTAACCTATTGTAATAGTTCAGGAATTCAAATATCTGGGACTGTTAATGTCTGTTAACGGTAGCTTCAATAAACATGTTCAGCATAAGAGTAATGAAGCTAAAGTAGCTGTCAACATAATGTGGCAAACTTTCTTCTCAAACAAAAACATAAAGACTTAGGATCTAAATATCGAGTTTTCCAAGCAACCATTAACACTTGCTTGTCTTACGGTATTTAAGTTTTTGGGCACACCTATTTTAAAGAATTTAAGTTGATACAACGCCTTTTTTCAAAAGATTATTTCGGTTACCTAGTTCGACTCCAACCTATGCAATTCATGTTGAAATAGCATGCAGATTTTCTAACAAGAGTGATGAGTGAGTAAACCAAGTTCGAATCTTTACACATCTATCATCATGGTTTTTTTGCGAACAGAAGCATCGCCATTTAAGGAATGGACTCAACTTGCCCGGTTGCATAATGTTTCTCTTGAACTGACTGAGTTTAACATTGATAACTGGCAATATATCTTTTCGAATGTTATCGCAAAAGTTGATGAAAATATATATCTTCAACGTCTAAATAGAGCATCATCATCGTCAACAAGAGAAATTTATAGAAATCTTAGCCACTCCTTAAATACTAATGCAACTAATTATTTCAATAATAGACTTTCTGTGAGAGCTATTGGTACAATTTTCAAAGCAAGGGTTGAAATATTGAACTTGAATTATATTCCGCATCATCGGTCAGAACAAAGAACAAATGTTTGGTGTAATGAACAGATCCGTTGGATGGACAAATCTCTTCATGGTCTGTGACAATGCCTTAAATTATCGAAGAAGCTTTTCAACCTTTTAATTTTTTTTAATTCTGTTTATAATTGAATTTATAAAAACGTAAACTAAAACGCAAAAATCAGTAGTTATCAAAAGATCATTTATTTATTTTTTTTCTGTTTGAGCGAATATTAAACAACAAATTATATTTTTTTTATAACAAGAAATCTAATGAACACCTACCAACTATTTAATTTATTATTTTATTAAAGCAAATGTTATTTTCTGGCAGACGGCAATCTTGCCATGTTCAAACTATACTCGTATTATTAACTTCCCATAGAAAGTTATTGTAATGGGTCCGATTTGTCGAATTGAAAATTTTGACATTTCTCGACGTTTCAAGGTCCCTAGAGTCGAAATAAAATATTTTTAGAAAGATGTCTGTGCGTGCGTGTGTACGTACGTTCGTACGTCCGTACGTCTGTACGTTCGCGACGTTTTTTTCATCATCCAACTAAAGAACCAGAAGAGATATCGACTTCAAATAAATTTTGTTATACAGATAATAAGGCAGAAAGATGCAGAAAGGGCTCTCAAGAAAACTGCGTGGGTGGTTTTTTTACCATCACAGTTTAAAAAAAAGGTGAACATTTTGGTTTTAACCCTAAATATCTCATGAACCAATGACGCTAGAGACTTGAATTAAATTTTATATTATATATTGTAACGTGATACAAAAAAATCAAAAAAACTGAAAAAAAAATTTGTCGCCTCGAAGATTTTACGACTAAAATATGATTTCATCAACATTATTTATGCAACGAAGAATAATGTTTTTGACATCTGATAAAATTTTGAGAAAAATATGATTGACAGTTTTTTTTTATAAAAAATAAAAACCTAACAAAAATTACTCAAACTTGGTAAAAATTGAATTTCGACTCAAATATGTTTTCAAAACTTGAGATTAAGGATTCAAACTTATTTTATCTTATAAGAAATATTGTTTTCAACATTCTGAAAAATGTTGAGAAAAATCGAATTGACAAAAAATAAAAACTTAAAAAAAATTATTAAAAGTTGGTAAAAATTAATTTTCGACCCAAATATCTTTTCAAAACTTTGAGATATTGGCTTGAAACTACTTTTATCTTTCAAAAAATATTGTTGTCAACATTCAGTAAAATTTTGAAAAAAAATCGAATTGAAAGTTTTTTTACAAAAAATTAAAAGCCGAAAAAAAAATTTAACAAAAGTTGGCAAAAATTGATTGTGGACTCAAATATCTTTTCAAAACTTTGGCTTTGAACTACTTTTATGTTTTAAAAAATATTGTTGTGAACATTTAGTCAAATTTTGAGAAAAATCTAATTGACAGTTTTTTTTACAAGAAATAAAAACCTAAAAAAAAAAAACAATACTAAAACTAGGTAAAAATTTACTTTCGAATCAAAAAGCTTTTCAAAAATTACAAATATTGGCTTCAAACTTATTTTATTTCACAGAAAATATTGTTTTCGATATTCAGTAATTTTTTTATAAAAATCCAACAGTCCGTTTTTTTCATAAAAAAATAAAATCTACATAAAATAGTACGCAAATTCGGTAAAAATTGATACATATATAGACAAACTTTTAAGCAAGACAAATCGACAGACGGGATGGGAAGTTATCAGTGTGGGTCGCACATCCCAGCCTCTTTTTTGATTTTCAAATTGTAAAAAAAAGGTTTTTAAATGAAATAAAGGAATAATAATAATATAATACATAATAATATTCGAACAACCTCGAGGTAAAATGTCTATTTGGTCTGAACATTTACCTTTTAAAGTCCAATAGATCGATCGATGTTTAAAAGTGCACCAATTTCAACATTTGTTTAACAAATTTATTTTTGTTTATTAATTCTGACAATTAATATAAATTTAATGCTTTGAGTAAATCAGCTCTGTAAGTTTTATTTTTTGTTGTCGATATCGTTTTAACATAATTGTTATATGACATGAAAAATATTAAATAAACAGAAAAACAAAAATAATCCAATAATTGAAAGTGTGTTTACAAAAAACACATTCCAAGTGGATTGTTTAACCTTTAACAATGTTTGGAGGCGATTTCATTTTATTTGAATTCGTAGATCAAAATTGCAAAATTTAAATTAAAAACAAAAATCCAACTCCAACATTTTTATAAATGAACTGAAAGAATTTAATTCAAACAATTTTATTTCAACTTCACGTTTTGCACCATCAAAGAGTAAAAAATTGTTAAGTATTTTTGCTTTTGTCATATATAATCCTGAAAATGTATTTATTTAATTTTTTTTTAAATTTTATTTTGTACCAAAGGCGATAAGCATTTGAATTATTATTTTTTTACTATTATTGCAACGACTTTTGTTTATTAATTTGTATTTTCTTTGTTTTTGTTCATGAAGCTCGCGCTGTTTCAAAATTGGTGTTGGCAAATTAAGTAGAGGTTCAAGGATTTAATATAAAAACAAAAAATATGTACAACTCTCATTCTTTTAGCTCATTATTATTAATTTTTGTTCTTATCTCTTGATTTTGCATAGAATTGCGCAATATAGAATTATTTGTAGATGGGTATGTACGAGAATTTAAAACGACGGTACGGGAGGGGGTTAAACATTCATGCCCCAGTTAACTAATGAACTTCAGTTGACTGGCATCAACTGACTCCCATCCCTACTTTACTGTACTGTACTGTACTACTATACCTACTTGCAAAATTGGGTTAAGGTAATTTTACAGCAAAAAGTACTTATAGCTTGTGGAAATTTTGTAAAAGAGAGCTTACATAGTGGTATACCTTAGTTATCCTTCAAGGAGTGCTAGGCTAGTAGTAGATAGAAGGTATGAGACTTATTATGTGTTCTGTAAAGCAGATACATATTCCGCCAAAAGGATTTCTAAGATCTTATGTACATAGTTCAAGGTTCATATGGCAGGTTGTTGTGTTTTTTTTTTTAATTTTTTCGTTTTTTGTTTTTGAATTTTTGTTAAGCTGTGCATTTTTGTGCAAGCGAAAGACTAAAGAGTTTTGTCTTTATTTGGTTAAACAAACTAACAAGGATAGGGTAAAGTCTTAAGTGTATATGGTATGCATATCTTATAGGTACAAAACGAAAACAATTGAATTTGATTATGTACCTATACAGTTTTTAATTTTGTAAACACAAGATTTTAGAAGTAAAATAAAGTGTTAATTTGGTTAGAACTGTAAGAGTCATTAATTGCAGAAGGTGAAATTTTGTATTTCCTTTAAGTATACTAAGGCGTATGTGTATTTTTTATTGTATTGCACACATTTTTATTAGTGCACTTAAAATCTTATTTAAAATTTAGCTACATGTGAAGTTGGATTTTTTTTCAACAACCTTCTCTATCTTTCTTTAGTTAATTCTCTTCAGTTAATCACACAAAGTTCTTAAAGGTCAATCCTCTGAGTGTGTCATCTAAGTCAAGGTCTCTTTATACTAAGCGATCCTACAGGATAAGAATCATAGACTTTCCAAGATGGAATATTGTTTTCCATTCGATCTACTTGACCCAATACACTTATTCCTGATTTGTATGATTTTTCAACAGCACGACATGTATGGGACCATCAAATAAAGTTACAATTTTAATTTCGAAAGTGGATAAGACTTTTTGAAATCCTTAAAATTTTATAGCTGCTTATAGTAAGTTGCTAGTCAAGTCGTTGGGATTCAGTATCCTTCTTTTATATAAAAATATTGAAAGTTTTCGACAACTGTTACCTTTAAAGCTATACTCATTTAACATATCACTAAAAAACTATTTGCAAAAACAAAAATGGTAAACAATTTGTGTACGAGTTCAAAAAACTTAAGCACAGTTGGATTCACGCGTTGGGAGGTACGTTCTTGGTTTTCAAATGTGAAACTGGAGTCAAAATTTGAGCTGTTGGGATTATTCAATTATTTGGAAGATCAAAATCGTATGCGTCGTTCAAGAGCTTAGCTTAGCCCCACGCCGAGCATTACAACTAAGCATTCCAGAAACGTCATAACAGAGTTCAAAGAAATCAAGTCAGTTGATCAACGGTAGTGTCGTATCTTCGCTGATTAGGTTATTGATTTTCATCAAAAAATCATCTTCAGTGAAGAAACAAATTTTCTCCTCAAAATCTATTCTAACAAGCATGTATTGCCGATTAAAGGATCAAAAAATTCAATGATAATCGATGAAAAGCCTCTCTATCATTAATGTGTCATGTTTTTGAGCGGTTTTGGGGGTCTTATTGAAAAATTAGGCTGGTTCAAATATTACGGTGCATTCATGGTGTGCTACCGAACTTATTTAGGTATTTATTTCTAGCTCGGTCCCTCGATGTCCCTCAGCTTGATGTTGCCACACTCCAATTTGAGTGAAGTCACTTTCCACTTGTGGGTGCCATCTGACCCGCGGTCATCCTCAAGTGTACTGTCCTGTGGGTGTGGATTCGAAGACTCTCAGCCGGCCGGAGCATTGGTTTCTATGCGCTCTACGTGACCCAGCCATCTCAGTCTTTTGACTTTTATCCTTCTGGCTAAGTCTACGTCGCTGTATATCTAGTCGTTTTATCTTCTTCTCCACTCCCCTTCTATGCATACGGGACCGAAGATCACTCGAAGAACTTTGTTCTCGAAATGACCCAAGGTGTTTTCTTCCGCTATTGTCATAGTTCATGCAGCAGGACGAGTATGATGAGGTTTTTCTATAGCGACATTTTGGTTGCTCAAACTATCTCAAATTTACGCGCTGTTGGTCTTGTAGGTTTTTTTCTTGATGACAGCATGAACTTTGTTTAGCTTAACCGCTAATGCCGCCTCTTCGCTAATACTCACAAAAGCCCCATTTACATCACGCTGTGTTCTTCCGATTATGCCAATGCCATCATCATCATATGCTAGTAATTGGACAGACTTTTGAAAGATAGTGTCTGTAGTGTTGAAGTGAAGAACTCTGCACTATTATTTCAAGTACGATGTTAAAAAAATTGCATGACAGCGCATCACCTTGTCTAAAACCTTTTTTGACATCGAAAGGTTCTGTTAAGTTGTTTCCAACCTTTATGGAGCAGGGTGAATTCTCCATGGTCAGGTAATTCTGCACAAACGCTCGAATTTAGCAGGGATGCCAAAACTAGGCATATCGTTAAACAGTTCATTTCTGTAGATGCTGTCGTATGCAGTCTTAAAATCGATGAAGAAATTCTGGGTGTCGATTTGATGTTCTTAAATTTTTTTCTTCCAGGATCTGCAGTAATTTAAATTTTGATCGACTGTGGACATTCCTGTTCTAAAACCACACTGATAAGGACGTATCAGGTTGTTGACGATAAGCTTTTGAAGTTCACATATTACGGCAGAGAAGATTTTATAAGCGATGTTAAAAAGAGTGATTCCTCTGTAATTGGTGCTGTTTATAGGGTCTACATTTTTCCAGTATCGGGCAAACAATATTGAGGTTTCATTTATCGCACATGCTTCCTTGCAACCATATTTCACAGATAAGTTGGTGTGTGCTCTTAACCAAATTATCTGGAGTTGCCTTAAAGAGCTCTCTCCTTTTATTTCGAACCAGAGCTTTCTTGTTGGTGGCTGCTTGAAACCCAGTACGTCAGAGGCGGCTTCTCTGATTCCATCTTGGCAATGTGGCCACTGGTACTCATTACATTGTTTTGGCGGCAGAGAACTTCATAAGAGGTCACTTGTGACTCGGTAGGAAAAGGATTTGGCGATTTGTTGCGATTGTAGCCGTTCGATGTTGTATCTTCTCCCAGCATCTATCTGTTTTGCCTTTGGTCTGAAAACTCTAAGTGCTATCTTGTTCTTGGCTACAACGAGGTAGTGATCCGAGTGGATGTTTACTCTTCGGAAAGTTTAGACATCAATGATGGTGGAAGTGTGTCTAGCGTCGATCGCAATATGGTCAATCTGGTTGACAGTAGATTGATCTAAATGTTCCCTTGTGGATGTTCGGGTGTGGAAAAGTCATTTTAATTGAAAATCAAAATAGAATATCTTTTTGGAAAAATGTGTACTTTCACTTGCAATCATCAACCGTAAAACCTTATCTATTCGTGAAAGTTGTGGAAAGGTGTAGGATTTTTGGAATTAAATCGTATGTGTGTTATTCTTCATTTAGGTGTATCCCAGAGGGTATCCATTTGTGTCCAATACTTTTTTTTTTATTAAATTAAATTTAAAAACAATTAGGGTCAAGGGGGGATTTTGTAAACAGGGGTAATTGTAAACACACTTAATTTTCTCAAAACCGTTTATAATTTGAAGCATGCCATGAAATTATTTGAAAATACATTGGCGCAAAATCTATTATTAAGGCCTTAGCACAATACTAGTTAACAATTTACTATATACATAGTAATCTACTAACTTTTCACTAATTTTAAACACTTTTTATTGTTTTGCTAACTAGTATCATGCTAAAAACATTTTATTAAAAAAAAAAAAAAACATGAACACATCTAAATAATGACAGATTGTGTAGCAAACAAAACAAACATACCTTAATATCATACTAAAAATTGTATTGTATTTATTGTAGCAGAATATTCTTACATTTTTTCTTAAACTATATTGCACAATTTACAGAGTTACGGTATAAATCTACCTTACTACTGACAAATAATAAAATTTTTAATACAAGTAATGGAAAGCAAACAAAAGTATATTGAAGGAAAAGCTAAATAAAAACCTTCATTAAATTGTTTTGAGGATTTAGAGAGGAGAAGGGTGGGCGGTGAGGTATTTAAATCAAACCCAACTTAAAGTTTTACATATATTCATTATATGATAAATAGTTAACAAATGAATTAATAAATAAATAAACAAATAAATAAATAAATATATAAACAAACAATTAAATAAATAAATAACAAAATATATATAAGACAATTCAAAAACAAGCAAAAAAAAAAAGAAAAATGAATAGTAAATAAATTAATGAACAAACAATAATAAACAAAAAATAATACATACACAAAAAATCAAATAAATTAAACAAATAAATGATAAAATAAATAAATAAATTAATTAATTAGCTATCAAATAAATAAATAAATAAATAATTAAATATATATGTAAATAAATAAATAAATAATAAATAAATAAATTAATAGATGAAGAATAATAAATAGAAAAATAATAATAAATAAATAAATTAAAAAGTAAATTATAAAATTAATATCACAAAGTCAGTCTTAGAAAAAGGAAAATAAGAAAAAACAACGAAAATGTACTTTCAAAAATAATTATATATAACTAAGAAGCTAGGTTTGAAATCAATATGTTATCTGAAGATAAACAAGATAAATTATAGCGTACATTGATTTTGTCAATTATTTGCAATACTGGTTCTATGTTTGACATAGCGTGAAGTTCAGCTGTTGAAAACGACCATGGAAGCTTCAGAATCATTTTTAAAACTTTATTTTGAGCTATTTGAAGTCTTCGAATATGGCTTTTTGCACATATCCCCCAACACGGTGAACCATAAAACATAATTGCTTCAAAAACTGCTTTATATATCAGGAGCTTATTATCATTACTCAGTTTAGATTTTCGGTTTATAAATGGATAAAGAGTTTTGATAGTTATATTAAACTTCTTGATTACTTCTTGTACATGCAAGCCAAAAGTTAAAGTTTTATCTAAATGAACTCCAAGATTTTTAGCACTTGAACGCCATTCTGTACTTATTCCACCAACTTGAAGATTATTGCTTGGCAAGAAACAGGCTTTTCTTTTTCTTGAGAAAAAGATAGCCTGAGTCTTTGAGGCATTTATTTTTATCTTCCAATCAAACAAATAATCTTGAACTACATTAAGTGCAGATTGCAGATTTGTTTCAATAATGAAACCAACTGAATCTGATGAAAAGATACAAGTATCGTCAGCGAATATAGCTTTATCACAGTTTGTTAAACATGGAAAGTCGTAGGTAAAGATAGTGTATAAGATTGGACCTAGCACCGAGCCTTGAGGTACACCTGCCATAATATTGTATGATTCAGAAAACCAATTATTTATTGAAACCTTAAACTTCCTTTCAGACAGAAAGTATTGAATGGTCTTTATAAGGTACATTGGGAAATTGAGTCTTAAAAGTTTGTGTAATAATGCATTATGCCAAACAGTATCAAATGCTTTTCCAATCTCAAGGAGTACCATGCCCGTACTTTTACCCATTCTAAAATTATTTTTTATGTGTTTGGTAATTCGATGAACTTGATGTACTGTGCTGTGGTGAGCCCTAAGGCCAAATTGCTCAAGCGGTAAAATATTATTTCTAGTCACTTGAGACACAAGTTTACTTTTTAGAATCTGTTCAAAACATTTGCTTAGTGAGCTTAATAAACTTATTGGTCTATAATTGCTTGGTAAATTTGCACTTTTACCAGGCTTCAAAATGGGTATTATTTTGGCTGTTTTCCAAACATTAGGAAAGTAGCTCACCTTCAAACAACAGTTAAATAGGAGTTGTAAGAATTTAATTCCTGATTTTGGCAAATTCCTTAAATACAAATTTTTAATACCATCAAAACCCGCAGATTTTCTTGTTTTAAGTGCCATAAGTACATCTTTGACGTCTTGAAATGAAACATGCCCATAAATATCATTTGCAGTACTTGAGTTTATAATATTGATTGAGTCACTGACCACTGACTCAACTGTAGTATTACAAGGGATACCTGTAGTAGTCAAATGGTTTACATAAAAGGTTTCAGCCAAGGCATTCGCTTTTTCAACACTTGAAATCAGTGTTGGGACCTCGCAGAAGCAAAAGAGTGGTAGAAATGATGTCAAAAAGGTGATAGAAAAGTGGTAGAAATTAAAACCCATTTTTATGTAGTAAATCTTATATTCAATAACTTATATATAAATAAATAAACAATAATTCAGTTCTTTCAGTTTCCAATATCACAATTCACAATAATTAAATTAGTTAGAAAAACTTAAAATTATTTTTTGCTATATAGACCGCCGGAAAATTTAAATTTTGAAGCATATTTCAGTAATGCTTCCGGAGAATTAAAATTCTAAAAATTTACTGAAATTTCCCTTGCAGCCGAAATGTTGTGAACGGTTGAAGTTTTTAATTTATTTCTTTTTTCATTTTTTATATTTTTTAAATCTAAAAATAGCGCTGCTATGCGGTAAGCAACAAAGCTCCAACATAATATAAGAAGATATGTTTTCAAAAATTAAATTGTCCATTCCGTCTTTTAAGTTTTTTATCAAAAGCCATTGTGAAACAATGTCATCACTTTTAAAAATTTGGAATAATTGATTTTCTCCAACTAATTTTCTCCACTCATTATTAATTAACTCTAGTTCTGAGTTATTTATAGTTGGTGAAAAATGTGTCGTGAGATCTAAAACTGATGGCATTGTTCCATTAATTACGTTTTTCGGGTTTAAATATTTGAAAAATTTTAGTTCATCGTTTGAAAGGTTAAACCTTTCTCCAATTTGAACACATAATTCAATATAATAGCTGCACATAACTTTTCGTAGTTGCATTACATCTTGTTCAACAATATCATTTTCAAGTAAGTACCTTTCAAAGTAAAGGCCAAAATACATTTGAGAATATGGTAAATAGTTTTCACTGTTTTTTATATTTATGTTTACATTCATATTTTCTGGTTTTACAAAATTTGTCATTAAATTTAATTTTAATGTAGTCATTCTTTCGAATATCAAGTGTATTTTTGTGTTCTCAGATTGAAATGTTTTATTTAAATCGTTTATAATTTTAAGATTTATTGAAAAAAAAAAATTAAATATACATACTATAAATATTAAAAGGTAGAGTTTAATGATAGGTGAACGGTGAGTTGCAAAAAGTGGTAGAATTTGCTTTTTAGGTGGTAGATTTTCATGAACACCAAAAAGTGGTAGAAATACCACTTAAGTGGTAGAAGTCCCAACACTGCTTGAAATCATTACATTATTCCCAACTTTGAAAGCTGGAATATATGTATTTTTCTTTTTGATTATTTTGACTAAATTCCAAAAAGGTTTACTCCCTTTGTCTAATCTCTGTAATTTTTGATTCCATGCTTGGTTCCTATAAGCTAAAATTGAATCCTTTATTAAGATATTAAGTACCTTAACTTCTGAACTGAACTTCTTGTTCTTATCCATTTTCTTCGGTTGCTGTTCCGAGTTTTTATTAGATGTAAAATGTTAGGTGGTAATAAGTTGGACCTGTCATGACATAATATTTGTTTTTTTAGGAACTGAAATGTCTATACTTTCTTCAACAGCAGTCGTGAAACAAGAAACTCCAAAGTCTATTTGTTGCTCATCGACAACATCAATTGAAGGTGCATGTATGTATACATGTCAACTTGGATCTAATTTCTTTTTTATATCTAGACCAATTAGCATTTTTAATGTCCAATATTTCATTTTTGTTTTCCAATGGTGAATCAAAAGATTTTATAAGAACAGGTAAATGATCTGAACTTAACTCGTTTATGACCATAGGTTGGTTAAAAAGATTAGGCATATTACTTAAATATAAATCCAAAGTTGATGGGTTTGATCTATTATTAGTAGGATAGTAAGTTGGGTGAGGAGGGTACAAAATTTCAAATTGATGCCTGGAGTTAAGGCTAGCAAGAATATTACCCCATGTATTTGCTCTTAGACAACCCCAACTTCTATGCCTACAATTAAAATCACCCCCAATAAGATATTTATCATTTATACCTATCATCTTTCTCAAGTCGTTATTCAAATGAAAACGTTTTTCCGCACTAGCTGAACCTCCCGGAAAATAAACAGAAAATATTTTTAATGCACTTCCATTGGCAAAAGGTATTTTAATTCCCAAGTTTTGAATTATTTTTGTATTTACAATTGGAATTAATTCATGTCGTATTGTTTTTTTAACTAACACGACAACACCGCCCCCCCTTCTCTCATCTCTATCAAGACGATAACAAGCATAATCTTGATTATTTAATTTGTCATTAAAACTTAACCAGGTTTCAGACACTAAACCTACATACATCTACATTATGCTTTTTAAGAAAAGCAAAAAATTCAATTGATTTGCATCGAATGCTTCTAGCATTCCAACATCTAAAAATGATTTAACATCGTACTAAATCGTCTAAAATTTTGCGCCATTATATTTAAATCATATTGACGCGTGGAAGGCCTTATCTGTCAAAGGTTTATTTATGTTTTGTTCGTTTCCATGAGTCGTTCGTTTTTCTGCGTTTTTAAGTTTTTCAGTGCCAATTAAAATTGTTGCAAAACAAACAAAGGCGATCGAAGTAAGTTACATTTTATCTTTAAGAAAGTGAAACATGAGTATAAATGCATGCTGTATGTTTTTATTTGTCTGTATAACAACATTTAAAAGTTCTTGGCTGTTTACAATTACCCCATTATGTTCCTATCATGGGTAAATGTAAACACCGAAATGGGGTTAAAGTGAACAATTTGGGATAATTGTAAACCTTCATTTCCAATGGCTTTGGTGTTGATCTAACAAAATTTAAATATAAAAAAGATGCCACGTACGTATTAACCAAAAACCACAGCTCCATCATACACGTCAGAGGATCGGTGAATGGAAAAATCCTACTGTCATTATATTTAGAGGCAGAAAACCAGCACTTTCGTCAGACGTGGGGGGCACTATAGCAAGGTGCCTTATTTCAGATCTCGTTCTGGTTACCCTTGCGATAATGATGATCTCCTTGGTCTAGTAGGTACACATATATAAGGACAGAGAACTTGGTTACCTCTTTCCACAATGGTAGGACGACTGGTACCGTTTTCATTTACCCCATTTTTCTAGTTTACTTAAAAAACTAGTTGGGTAAATGTAAACTTCAAATTTTATAAGATTAAGATTACTACTCTTTGATAGATAATACAAACCAAACTTAAGTAGCATAAACAAAAATGTTCGACATTGCATGGTTAAGCTGTTACAAACATTGCAAGTGAAAAAAAATAAAAAAATGCAGAATCGTTTACAATTAACCAATTTGAGCCTACAATAAATTTGTTCCCATTTTGTTAGAAAACAACAATTTTCAATCAGACCAATGTGGAATAAGACAGCAAAATGATTCAATGATCCTTACTGCTTAAATGTTTTCCAAAATATTAACATCAGTCAAAAATTGTAAGCTTGTTATTAAGGTGTAAATTGGTTTATCAGTACATATAATACAGGTGCTGCTCCACATCATTACTCTCATACAGCTCTGTGTAGGTATGTTCTTCAACCAGTTGCCCTTCCGTTGAAATTCTATGTTTGTATGTTCTGGTTGAGCCCCTAAATTCACTAGGTACGAGTAAAACCTTGACAAAATAAATATAATCGGATCTAACTGTTTCGTAATTTCAACAGGCTACAGTCAAGGTCTGATTTTGTATAAAATATTACTGAACTGTGTAGTTCCTAATAGTTGATATAAACCTTTTACATGCAAACTCTACATTTTAATTACGGTACATACTCTGCTTCAAGTCCACATCATTGAAAGTCCTTAAAACTGATGCTTATTAAATTTGCCTTTTGCAAGTTTATGTGTTTTTCTTTTATGAACGATTTTAAGTATTATTTTTTTCAGAGACAAAATATTATTTTACTGTTAAAATTTGTAACCATATTAAAAAACATTTAAACATCTTTATTATTTTGTAAGTATATTTTTCTTCTTTTTTTCTTTATGTCCATACTTATTTTAGCCTAAGCCACTTGACGAAAACCCTTTACACCATTATTATATAGAAAAAAAATACTTATACGAGTGTGATGATTCGTATATGAAATTTTATTACCATTTAACCTTCATTCAAGACATCGTAATACTCGTACGTCACATCGTAGCAGTTCATTTTAATATAACTCACTCAGGAGTTATGATTTTCTACATGAAATAAAATTTCTTATTTTTTATTTCTGCAGAAGAGAAAAATAAAAAGATATATATATTTAATGTTAAGTGTCTTTCACATATGTAAAAGTATTTTCCACCCTTTCAAAATTATGAGCAGATGATGCAGATGCTTTTTTGTTTAAACCTCTCCAAGATTGTGTTATAACCGAGTTAAAATAAAAGTAAGATATTTTGCCCCCTATTTTTATTTAAAAATGAGTCTTTCAATTCTTTTGACAGACAGAAATGCATTTAAAAAACTTACGGAATGTGTAGCCAGAATTTTAAATACACAAGAAGTGAAGTATTTCTGTTTTAGCTACACTTAGATATCCGAGAGCCATTCCTTGTCATAGTACATGAAATTCACTTCCATAGAATTGCTATGTGTTTAGAAGGGCATGCAATCATCTGTGATCTGCGTCTTTTAGCCCTGGGTTTTGAATTCCAATGAAATCACAAAGCATTTTAGAGCTTTGCTCTGGTTTTGCATATATCTACTCGTAGGTGTAGGTATTTGTTTTTCTTTCTTTTTTGCTTTTAAAGGATTTTTTTGAGTGTGATGCATGAGTAGCTGGTTATACACATGCTTTCAAAAATGCTTCAGGGACATGAATTGTGAAAATAAGTTATAGTTTTTATTTTCTGCTAAGAAGAATTTCTTCAGGATTTTTCAATGTTTTTAACATAACTGGAAAAAGATTTCAATCTGATAATATTTTAAAAATTCCTTTCTCCATCTTTTGATGCTATTACATGTAAAATGCAAATGTAAAAGAAATTGAAGGGAAATTGAAACGCCGAGAATTGTACATAATTTCAATTCGAGAAATCGGACCGATTACAATTCTTCGTTGGTAATTAAATTAGAGATTGACATTCTTCTATACTTTGAACAACATCCCGAAAACAGTCTTTGATTATGTGATACAGCTAGCAATATATTGTCTGGTAACGCCTTCAGTAACCAGTTAGTTTCAAAATACTTTACTGGTTGTTGAGCAATGTCTATCAAAGAAGATGATTGAGAGCTTTCGATGCTTAAGAATTTAGTATCCGTACTGGTTTCCAGCCCCACGATCTCCATTTCCCTCTTCACCATTATTTTCATTCAATGAAAATACCAGATCTTTTAAGTAAGCACACATACATAGATTAAGTAGTCTAAATATTGGGGGGTAAGTTGAAAAAAATTCTTATTATTTCTGCACCCAACAAATCACTGACCACCAAAAAAAAAAAAAAACGAATTGGTGATAGTATGCAGCTCATTCGGACCCCACTTTCAACTTCAAACTCTTCTGCATCGCAAATCCGAGTAAGGCATTTGGAATTATTATAACTCCAACTAAAAATCTTCGCAGGCAAAATCCTACACTTGATCAAGTCTAATTTTTCTATTCTTCATATTTCCAATCTTGGCGGAAGCGTTGCGTTGTACCAATTGGTGCTGCTTGCAGCAATTTCATCAGGTCTCCCTACCTATGTGTTATTTTTCATTACTAGGGCGTTCTGCACGCAATTGGTAATTCGTTCAACGGCCAACTGAGAAGATGTCAGTTGCACGTTTCTGTCAAACACATATTTTAAAACCTACGTGGTTCTTTCGTCCCTATCCGAAACAAATAACTCTTTGGTAATCCTATAAAAGGCTATGTTGTCGCATTTTTATGGGGCTTCTTGGGCAAAAGCGTTTGTGTAATTGAAATTGTCTTACACAACTTTGGACTTTCCTCATCACTTTCTATTTTCTGCCCCATCAGCTACTAAAAGGACTTTCATTTGCGTCCTTTCGTTGATCTATTCCAAAGTCTGTTCTGAAAACCAGATGATGTTTTTTCCTTGCACGTTTTTCACAGCACTCAAATTGTTCTCTATGGATTTCGGTCAAGTCCGTGAGTAGTTGACGAGTGATGGGGCGGGGTAAAACACCGTCCGTGTTAAACTTGGTCATTCTGATGTTTAAATATGATACCCTTCGTTGCCCTTCGTTGTTAATGCGGATCTTAGAATTCATATCTTCCATTAACACATTATAGTTTTGTTTTTGGTGTCAATTAGCCAACTATAAAATCCCTCCTTTTCTCCGCTTGGGGCTTATTCCATTGAGAGGTAACCCTGTATGATGAAGGCATTACTTACTCTACTCATTCAGATTCCGTTTACCTAGTGGTCCTCATGAGCTAAGACTTTTGATAGCTGTTTTAGTAAAAGACAAAAGCCGAACTACAGTACCGTTTCCCAAGTGCCTACAGGGTATTTAAGGACACAGTGTTATGCGAGTTAAAGAATGAGAGTCCAAACGTTTTGTTATTTAAGTTGTTTTTATTACCCTGAGACTCCACAAGAGTAAAATCCAATCCAACTTCTCTTCCGCAATCTCATCCGCAATCCAGTGTTTTTTTTGACTGGGCATATTATGTCTTGCCATGAGCAACCTCAAATGTCACATTTGACACAACGGTTAATCTGTTGTTTACTTTTAGTAACTTAATAGGTATACAAAATATGTAGGTATGACCACACTCGACGACAATTGAAACGGAATGAAATTTTAATTTCAAAAAGACTGGGAAATGGACGCTCACCACTACATACAACACAAACGTAAAATTTGATGACAGGATTTTGATCCGCTCGAAAAATCCAAACTGCGATGACCAGATCATGGACTGGATGATGGATTGTTGGTCTCTATTGGATTATCTGATGACAGGCCGATAGTCCTGTCATCGGAAATGTCCAATGGAGACCCCAGGTTAGGCCTCGGCCACGCAGTAAGCGGCTGAGCGGCTAAGCGGCTGAGCGGCAAGCGGCTGAGCGGCAACTCTAAGCGACGTATGGCCAGGCACTGAGCGACTGCTTTTGAGCGATTAGTAGTTAAAGTCGAGATTGCACACACGAAATTAACAACTCAATGTTTACTTCGACCATCTTTACTTCTTGCCGCTCAGAAAAATAAAACAGGTTTGGTTGCTGAGCGACGCCGCTTAGCCGCTCAGAAATTTGTTTCGCCGCTCGCTCATTGCGTGGCCGCTTCTATGTGATTTCATATGTTTTATATTTTTTTTTTGCCGCTCAGCCGCTTAGCCGCTCAGCCGCTTACTGCGTGGCCGAGGCCTTACGGAGGCTCGATCAGATAATATATTTTACTTGTATTACCTATTACTATTCTTGACGAACAATGTACTTTAGGTATTACGAGTATCTTACAATTTGGTATTTTATTATTTGTCAATTTGACATTTATTGATACTCGTATTACATTTGTTTATAAGCTAATTTAATAACCGTTTAAGGTTGATGTACTATAGTACTATGTACTATATACTATAGTACTATGGTAAAGAAGTTTACCATACAAATATATAACTTTTCCCCCCTAATTTTTAAAATTCTCCTGAATTGTCGGAGTTTCTATAATTTTGACATTTGGTTGGGGCTCAGTAAAATTACATATTTTAATTTTTAATTTACGATTTGTCTAGGTTATGAAAAATATTACAATAAGAATAATTATAAATATTAAAAACATTGTTATATACTACTGATTTGACTTATAGTTCTGTGAAATGTTAGTTCATTAATTTTACTGGCGACATATAGGAACTATATGGCAAGTTTTGCATTCCTAAAAAATGTCGAACTTGAGATTTTAATGAAACATGATATTACGATGGTAGAGAAGTCGAAAAAAGTGGGTCCCGCGATTCCGTCCGGTCTGTCCCGTCCACGCTCTTACAGCCTAAACCATTGGGTCGATTGAGTTCAAACTTAGAAGTTAAGGTTTTGAGCAGATTCGCGTTAAGCGCTTTTTTCATTTTTTTTAAGATCAAAACTAACAGTGGCCCCCATACAATTTTTTTTTTTATTTTTTAACTTGGCTCCTTTTAGTAACAAAAACATATTTTTCTATTTCTCCGGAAAGGTACCGCTCATAGAACGGTTATTTTGTTTCTTACTTTTCTCAGCAACTTATGAACCGATTTCAATATTTTTTTTTTTGAAGGAGTTCTTTTATTGCCTTAACAATATTTGATTATCAAAAGTGCAATTTGTGTTTGTTTGGATTTTTAAAAAAATATTGAACTTGTTTTCAAAATTCTATACCTATCTCAAAAACGGGTCAACATTTTTTTACGAAATTCAAATGTAGAGCGTACATTAACAATCACTAAACAATTGCATACCAAAAATATTTTTATTTTACTATATATTAAAAAAATTTAATTATCTACATTACTATCTTTTATCTAAATTAATGCATTTGGTACATATTTATGTATTTTTATAACTATAACTATTATAAATACCAACGATGGCCATGTAGCGCCACTGCATCGGATTAACGAATATGATATATTTAATCAACAATCTATTTTTAAGTATCTATCAAGAAGTATTATCTTGGTACCTTTGTATATATGATTTTAAAATATTATTCTTTAAGAATAAGGTTGTTTCACACATATTTTACTTTCCTTCGCCTATATAAAAGAATAAATACTTAGTACAAGTTAAAGAAACGGGCCAGGCTACAACCTACAACTAGTGCTTACGTGTCAGCTCATAACTAAAATCCAAAACGAGAGCCAGACTGTAAACAACACATGAATAGCAATTTCTTGTACCTGTTTGTATGCCGGTTTTTTTAAACTTTAACGAAAAAAATTAACTGAACGTAATAACTTCATGTTTGCGCTGAAAACTTGTAGGAAAAAAAGAATGTGATTAGATTGTAGTAAGTACCTTCTACCTACCAATAACATTCCTTCATTACCATCATAAACATGTCTTTATCTAGCTATCTGCATAAAGCTGAGCACGCCAATGAACTATTCCATATTCGTTTTAGACACCTACCTAACTACACAACCAGTAAGCGATCGCTTTACAATTTAAACATACATGTTCTTCCTTTTTCTTATCTTCAGATAATTTATTTTCCATCCTGGTTCTTCTAATCTGAAATTAAAATAAAGCTATGCAAAGGAAAAAGCTTTGAACGAACTAGTTGAATACACAAACAATTGTTTTCGTTAAGTATGCTTACAAGTATTTTTCATTTCCGGGATGAGTTGTCCTAGGATGAGTTGTGTCTTGGGATGAATCGCGCCTTTGTATAAAGGAAATACCTGGAAACTAGCCTACCGACAAAAAATGGTGTGTATTCGATAGGTTCATTCAAATACACAAACCATTTCCCTTAACATAATATTTTTCGACTACTTCATATTTTTATTATAATAAAAAGTTAAGTTTTTTCAACAAATCATAAATTAATATTCAATAAAATACAGTTGGCATAGTCTAAGGAAAATTCTCTTTATTTTGACACCTGATTTGTAAAAATTAGTTCCATATGAGAGCCGAAAAAGGGAGACTTGCTTACGAAATAATATTTACAAATGATGATGATTCGGCCAGACTAAATTTCTATTCTCGACAGAAAAATGTCCCTCCACCATAAGCGCACTATTTGCTTTTGCACCCGAAAAAAATTGACCCCATATTCCCCTATTACAAGTTGACTCATGACTCACGACTCACTTTTGACTTTCCTTATAAATTTGTATTCGGTGAGGCAAGCACTATTACACGCTGACTCGTGCCCCATGCCTCAAATTTGACAATTATTGTTTGTTTTGTTTTGTTTTAAATGCTCCTTCTCGTTGGCTTTAATTTTTCGGTAGTTTTTGAATTTGAGTAAAATTTATAAAACAAAATAAATAGGATTTTGGAAATGGATTCCGAAAATTTATTAAAGCTGTTGAAGTTAAACACTTTTCTGGTTTTCAAACAAATTCGATGTTGTTTATCCCAGCAACAAGAAAATCGAATGAAAAAGAACAGCATAAAACGAATATGAGTAAAAAAAAACGTCAAAGTCTACTGAAAATTTGCTCGAGACTGACCGGAAATTTTTGTTTGCATCTCATTTTCTCACAGTTGCTTTCTTTTTCGCACTCATGTGAGTCGTGAGACATCGTGTAATAGCAGACATATCAATACTGTCTTAATTTTTTGATTAGTATTAAATTTTCTCTAATTTTTATTTCTTAACTTGGCTTCTTTAAGTTTTTTTTTTTTCAAAATCCGATATCTCGAAAAAGGGTCCACATTTTTTTTACGAAATATAAATCTGAAATGTATATTTACAATCACTAAACAACTGCATAGCAAAAATATTTTTAAGAAAAAATGGGAGATTTGTATATATAAAAAAATTAATTTAAATTAAACCGGTCTAATGATTTTCAAACAACAAAATTGAAAAATGGAGGTTTTATTGACAAATCAAATTGCATTTATATATTTGAAGACAAACTTATTTTACAGGTATATTTTTAAATCTTATATAGGTACTTTGTTAAACAGACTCTTTGCAAAGCAAGTTCGTGCGACCCAGTCGTGCATTTTTTTTTGGATTATTTTGTCATTTTTAACTTCTACTTTTTTTCTTAAATTTGTTTGATTCGTCTTTTCTGCTGAATTTGAACTCATACCTAATATTTAATTGTATCTATTATTGTATATCTAAATAGCATTATGGTTTTTACGATAAGTAGAAATGGCCTTGTTTTTAACCGTCCGTCAGTAAGATTTCTAATAAAGTTGAGTGGAATCTCTCTATATCAAAGTTTCCAGTATACGAATTTGGTTTGGTCATATGCATGCATTTCTATTCCTTCTTCCCTAAAGTATTCTTTAATATTTTCTGAGTTAAATTTATTATCACATAACAATTTTTCTAGGTTTCCCGGATTAACTCAGTTGTTGTTCAATGCATTCCAACTTACTTGTCCAATTTTTCCAATTTTTGGACGTATTTGTTTATTTTTTGTAGATGATTCAAAACTTGACAGTGTCTGTCTCCAAAAGAAAAAAATGAAATTTATCAATCTTGCGAAATTCACCAAGAAGTGCGGTGTTTAGTGCTGTATCTAGAAAAAAAGCTCTGCCACAACGCGCGTATACCTATGAATGATAGTGAGTAAAAAATTGAAGATAAAAATACAAAGCAAACACAGAGAGATACAAAAAAAAAACATAAATTGCATAAATATCTAATGAGTGTTGGATATGTTGGTGGTGATGGAAAGCAGGTCAGGTCGATTCAGTACACCATATCAGCGATACAGACCCGCACGCGATGTTTTTTTATATTTGGATATGTATATACAAGTAGGTACATAAGTACATAGATAGGCTATATATAGGTACTAGGTCGAATGATGCTGCAGACCAAATACTCCTTCCCAAGGGGATTGACGCAGGAATTAGAGTTATGCTTTTTAAAGTATTTTGTATCTACGGATATGTATGCGCATTAGGGTGGAGCGTTAATGTTTGGAGATTACTGAAATTACCTGATAACTTATTTTGTATAACAATGGAGGCGATGTGATTAGCTCCAGGTTATTAGATAATCATTTGGGTTGAAATACAGTTTTGGTAATGTAAATCAATTATGTATATGTGTGGAAAGGACAGGAAGTTATTGAAAGCTTAATGTAGATATTTAATCAAATGCGGTTGGCATTGATTGTATCCACCGTGTATTCGTGAAAACAGCTGTGCCATATATTCTGCCCTTCTTAACACAATTAATTACCTAATACTATAATTATCACTGACATTTTGCCTAATATTTGGACACAAGCAACAATACATTACATTACATTACATTTCACACTACTCAGCACATACATAAATGTACAGAGTAGAGAACACAGCACCTTGAGAAACTAGACTATGTAAGGTGATAACAACACAAGACATTAATACAAGACAGAAGGACAGAAGAGAAAGAACAGACAGAAAGAACAGAAAGAACACATGACAACAGCACGCGGTAGGTTTCGAGACGGCCCCCCATCTGTCTACTAACCACGCTCACTGATGCTTGATTTCGGTGATCGATGGGAACCGAAGCTTTATATGTGACTAGGCCGTTGTCTAGCAACAATACTTCAATTACTAAAGGGTCAAAATATGAATGTACAGGGTGCCTGGAGGCAGATTCATGAAATAAACGGAGGGGGAAAGGTGGTATCATTGAAATCAGTGATCGTGCGGATTTCTCAGTCGCACTGGTCAAGTAAGCATCGTGCGTTCGCAATTGAGGCATTTTCCAGAGTAACGATTCGTTCGAAACTCCGCGAAACACTTCGGTATACAATGAATAAGTGATGGGCCGAGAGTGAATTTAATTCGTTCGTGAGCAAGAGGTTCTGTGCAAATGCTTAGGCTATTAACACTCCATGGCCAGGGAGTACCGAAAACATTGAAGTGGTTGAAGAGATTTTACGTGAAAATCCATGACTTTCGATACGGAAAAGGGCAGCCTTACTGGACATTCCAAGAGCTTGAAATTTTAAAAAAAGGATTTAAATTTCCATCCATTCAAAACTTAAATCTATTAAGAACACAAAAAAAGATATTATTTCAAGCAAACAGGTTTTTGAGACGATGTTGGAGCGTTTTCGTACTATGAATACAATTTTTTGGAGCGTGGAGGTTCATCTTCATTTAAACGGGCACGTTAATAAACAAAACTGTCGAGACCCATGTCAGAAACTTCCTTGTAAGCTTGGGGAAATCATTCAATTCAATTTATTGAAAACGTATTTGCAAGATAGATTTCAAGCAGTCTAAGATAACATTAAAATTTGTCTTTCTTGATACAGATAAAGAAGTCCCCCAGGGGTATATTTTAGGTCCTCAATTTTTTTCTATGCCAAATAAGATTTCGGGATGTTTTATTCAAATAAATTTGTGCTGATGACGTTCAATCTCTACCTTTAATAATACAATGTCTTTAACAATACAGCTCGATACATTTTTTTATCGGTTTGATCGCATTGCTAGTTTTTCGTATCAATTTTATAATATTTCTCTAGATCAAAATTCTTAAGCGTAGAACAATATTGATACTCTGTCATATTATTCGAACAAATTTCAGTGTACTATCTAAAGTAAGTACAGAAGCTTTAGTTTGAAGTTCTTTATTCTTCATGTACATTTATTTATTCTTCATGTACATCAGCTTTATGTCCGGAAGTTAGTTTTATTTTGGATTCGGGGTTTGTCCTCTAGTTCATTAACTTTTGGTTGGACCTTGGACTTATTTATTGCTCTGGCACGTAATCTCCTCTCTTGGTCTTTGGGTTTCTCTAGATCTAGACCTTTGACGATTTCGTTGACTATCAACGACTTTTATCTGCTATCAACGGCTTTCGCCATCTATTAACACCTTTGGGATTCTTGCTGGTAAAATTATTCACATATTACAACTTGCGGGGTAGTCTGTGAAAAAAGTACCTTTAGTTTCATTTCTGGTGCCTTCTTCTTACAGGGCTGGTGAACTGACTGGTTGGTTGGTATTCTGTAATGGCCATTACTTACTTATCCTATTTGAAGGCAAAAGAATATGTGAATTTAAAAGCAACTCAGTTGATATGAAATCACCATAGCAAATCATGAACTGGCCTACGCCATCACTTGTTTCCACTGCCATTATCGCTAACTTTATAAATTTAAATTTTATAGCTATATGATATTATCATTAATATGTATGCAGGCCCGTATGCTGGGATGGTGATGAATTGTAATGTTTCAATACACGTTTAAAATAAATATTTTTCATCCGTGCTTGAGAAATATTGGATATTTTTCGATGAAGACTGTAACAAAGCAAAACGTAGGTGTGTACAATTAATAGCGCCAACCCAACAATACACACATTTCTCGAGTCTAGATGTTTGCCGAAAAAGAAGGAATATATCAAGTCTGCTCCTCTTCGGATCTCATTAAATTCCGACCTACACAGCATTGTACAATGGGGAATAAAAAATCGTGTCCAATTTAATGCTTCGAAAACGCAATGCTGTCTTGCATCGTTAAAGCGAGATAAACCCTCTTTGCCACTATCTATGAGTGGCACTTGCATCAACGAAACGGAAAATCTCGACATCCTCGGAATGTGCATCAGCAACCACCTTTTGTGGAGCGATCACATACGCGATGTTGCCAAAAATGCCGCAAGATGTCTAGGTTTTTTGAGACGTTGCAAGAAATTTTTCTCTCCGTCTGATCTGGCTACAATCTACAAAACTTATATACGTCCGAAACTTGAATATAACTCTCATCTCTGGGCTGGTGCTCCAGTAACTTATTTAAGCCTCTTGGACAGTATTCAAAGTAGAGCTTTTAAAATAATTGGTGACATTAACATCATCAACTCGTTTACGTCACTCGAACATCGACGCAAGGTTTCTTGTCTAACCCTTTTTTACCGTTATTTTAACGGACTATGCTCTAGTGAAATAGCCAGTTGCATTCCTCCCCTTAAACAATTTACCGTAATACTCGCTCTTCTAGGAATGCCCATCAGTTTACCCTTGAGCCCAACTTCGGCCGTACTATGAAGTACAGAGATTCAGTTTTTAGCCGTACTAAGCGAATGTGGAACGCCTTGCCACGCTCTATCTTTCCCTATCATTGCAATGTTCAGGAGTTTAAAATCAATGTACACCGACACCTCCTATCCAACCCTTCCCTCCTTTCCTAATGCTCACACTGTGTCTTTGGCATATTAAAGGTATAAAAAAAGCCCTTTTAGTGTTTGCTTATTATAAAAAAAAAAAAAAAAAAAAGTTTTCCTGTTGTTAAATGTCGAAAGTAGATGAACTCAGTTCTGTGAATATTGTTATATGGAAATATGGTTTTTGACTTGTTTTTTACAAAATAAATTCTTTATCTTTAAAAATAAATTCTTTCAATTTCCCATAGATTTTGTTGAGTTTGGTGCAGGTTGCCGTTTTCGTTTTTATACAAACTTTAATCTGATCCATACCTATGACAAAATCTTTTAAATAAATATGCCAATATATTGCAAGCCCGCACTTACCACTGCTGCTGCTGATTAATGTGAGATGTATGTCGCTTTGATCTTAAATTCTTTCTTAACTTGCAAGATGCAACGTTTTTGTTTTAAGTTGTGAGTATTTAAGTAAATAACATCAAACATTTCTTTTCTCATCAACTGATATTTTCATCAGCGGACAAAAACAAAGGTTTACGAAGAAAGCTAATACCAATTCGATCTTATGATTGAATATGGAAAATAAAAAAGAATATTTTAAGTGATCTGCCTACTCCTATAGTTTTCAAAAATTTGGAGAATGACTCATCATAAAGAAAATTTAAAAATGTATTTTTTAAACATACATACAATAAAGTAATTTTGACTTACAATTCAAGAGTTATAGAGCCAGCAACAAAAATTGGCGCCATTTCTAAAAAAAGTGCTCAGCTCAATTAATAAATGAAAATCAGAAACAAAATAAGACCACCCTAATGTGCATGGACTCGTATATGAAAGTGCTTGTCAGCCACACGCTGCATGCTATATCCTTTAAAGAAGTGAGTTTGCTCTCCGTACTGACAACCAAGTTTTATTCACGTAGATACATATTTATCCTTTAGATATGGATGCTCTTGTACAAGTGTGTTTCTGGGGTTTCTGTCACAATCAAAAGGATATTTAGTGCAGAAGAATTTCGTTTTTTTATAAGTTTTTTATTTTTATTTAACGAAGAAACAGGATGAAACGAAATGAACTAAAACTCCTACCATAGAACATGTATTTATTTATAGTATCTATATACATGTAAAGTTTATGTATGAAAAGTTTAAATATATAAAAGACAAAAATTGCTCCTTCTTCCTGTAGGCTCAACTTGGAAGAATGAAAGGAAATTAAGGCCTGAGTTCGGTTTTGGATGGTTTGAGTTTTTGTGCGCTTTCTTATATGCATACATATTATGTGTTCTCTCAGGCGTCTAGCGTGAGGAGTTCTCCTTAAGCATATTAAAGGCGTTGAACCATATTACCTATGCCGTTTTATGTATGTACATATGTACAAACTATATATAAAAATATAATAATAAGTTTAATGAGCTTCTTGTCGTTTGAGTGTAGGTTTGTTTTGTGCAAGAATTTGCAAAAAGAAAAATAAAATACAAAAATTGATAATTTGTGTGTTGGTATGTAGCTGTGATTTTGTTGTTCATCAATCGGAACAGTGGAATTTCAAGCTTTTCATGTAGGTATTTATAAACTGTGTGAAAAAAGTAGGTCTAAACATTACGTACATAAAAGTTAGTAGGTATTAATAGGTAATAATTTAAGTGCTCATTTAGCTTTGAGAAGTTTTAGTTTTTATGATGGAAAAGTTATTCGCTTGTAAAAATTGGTTTAAAAATAGCAAGCACTTAATAATTTGAAGTAAAACTCATGCGTTCACGGCCTCAACCAACAAGTTTTGTCCGCCTCACATAATATAAATACATAGCCGTATAAATCCAATGTTAATATACTCTAAAATATAAGTGGTATCTATTTCCGAAGTGTGTGAAGTAACATAATAATCGGGGAAGTAAAGAAATACCAACACATTTATAGGAATATGCTTCGTTCTTGTTGATTCTCATTAAATGTTTAAACCATTGCTAAGAAAAAGCAAAGGCATACATTTCTGTTGATTTACCGTATTGAAGTGGCGGAATTTTGGAATTTTGGGTTTTGTACCTAACCCGGCATTGGACCTTCCTTGATTTTGACATATGGTTTAGTAGTTTCTTTGTATATGTTTATCAAACACAATAAAAACTTAAGCATCGGCTATCTCAGATGATTGATTATTTGATTGCATGTTGGGGTGGATATTGGGTATGATGACATTTTGACGGTATTGAGAATTAAAACCTATAATAAGAAAGCATATATACGGTTAAGCCTTTTAAACATATTTGGGTACAAATATTTATTTTGTTTCGTCTTCTGTATGAGAGGGAAGAATTAGTAGCATATCCATAAGTAAAGGATATTTATGAGATGAGTTTTATATGAAAATATACTTAAAATTTACTCAAAATGGGTATACTTATTATGTGGGTAAGGCCTCTATCCAGGCCTTAAATTACAATGCTAGTTGAAAAACTATATCCTTAGAACTATTTTATCAAAATTAATGAACCCAGGAACTCAGGATTGTTGAACAGTGGGTGGCTTAGATCGTGAAAACTAGTCTTTTAGTAATCAAGTTTATCAAGTAACAGTTTGTCTTTCATAATTTTGGATGATAAAACCACCTTTTTTCAATGGCGCCTGGTCCTTGTTAAGGTTGAATCACCCGATTTCGTGAGTTTGTCTATCTGTGCGAAAGACCAGAGCTAATGCGAGCTCTATACGATGGAAGAAAAAAGAGGAATACCGGCTTCTTAGATGAAAAAAAAGGGAGCATGTGAAGAGCGCCATAGATGAGATAGAGTGATCTTCGTAAATTTTACCAAAAGGTAAAAAAAAATCTCTCAAGGGTACCAGGTAAGGACGAGCAGGGGAACATCGTATTAGAACTCCAGTCAATGTTGAGAATATGGAAGACAACTTCTTCAAATTATATAACGACGATGACGAATCGAATTCCGCTGTTAGAGAGATAGAAACAACAAAGCTGCTGGAGCTGACGGTATTGCTGACAAATTATTCAAAGCAGCAGGCGATGACTTAGTATGGAACATGACCGATGAGTGGAATCTAAGAATAGTTTGCCCAATACACAAGAGAGGAGATCCTCTGAAATGAGTCAACTACTGAGGCTTCAATCTCTTGAACATGCATATATGTAAGATCCTTTCTGCCGTATTACGTGAACATCTGACGCCGGCCGTTCATCAACAACCTGATAGGTCCTTATCAGTGTGGTTTCAGACCAGGAAAGTACACCAATGACCAAACATGCACATTACGGAATATCTTGGAAAAAAACCCAGGAGTTTCAAATCGATACCCACCATCATCCCTATCAAACTTATGCGTTTGTGCAGAATAACGATGGAGAATGCACGCTACTTTTTCAAGGCCGGAAATGATTTCACCGATGCATTTGATGTCAAAAATGTTTTAGACAAGGCGATGCACTGTCATGCGACATTGTTCTGGAAAGAATTGTGCAAAACTCAACCGTCAACACTAGAGGCAAATTCTTCCAAAGGTGAAACCAATTACTCGGATACGCTGATGATATTCACATTATTGTAAGATTAGAGCGTGATGTCAGAGCGTTTTTGAGCATTGCGACGGAAGCGGAGAAGATGGGTTTAGCGGTCATTGAGGGCAAGACCAAGTAAATTCTGTCATCTAAAAAGGGCATTAAACGACGACTGCTTGGAATAACGTCACCATGATCAGCTATAACTTTGAGGTAGTTAAGGTCTTTGTCTGGTGCTATTAATTCAGACAACGACACTAGCACTCATCATCCCGGTTCTCATTTATGGCGTTGAGGTCTGGACCCTATCAAAAAAAGATAAGAGCGTCTTAGGAAAAAGAAAAATTCTCGTCTGCATAGAATAAGAGTAGGGGAGAATATATAACGACGAACTGTACGCGCTATACAGCGACATTGACCTGGTTAAAAGAATAAAAGTCCAACGACGATGGCTCAGATGGCTGAGTCATGTAGAGCTAATGGACATCAGCGCTACAGCCCGGAAAGTCTTCGAATAAAATACCGAGGGACGACGCTACGCAGTAGAGGAAAACTGCGACTGAAGTGGCGCACGCAGATAGGACCTCAACCAACTTGGCGTTCAAAACTGTAGACAGCAGATTTGTCGAATTGAATGTTTATACTTCTGGCCGTTTCAAGGTCCCTATAGATTCTTAATCCATTGTTTTTAGAGAGATGTATTTTGTGTTCTTGTTTGTATATGTTTACATCCGTTCAGAATGCATTTTTGCTTGATCGATATATTAAAACCACCACCATCGACTTCAAATACATTATGTTTTATTAACAAAAATATGAGTCGGATAGAACAACTTTGAATATTTGGCTGACACAATCTTGACATTTCTGGAAAATCATGATATTTCAATAGAGGATTGTAAAGGACAAAGCTTTGATAATGCGTCTAATATGGAAAATATTCTTGTTTGCAAGCAAGGTTAAAGGAGAAGCGTGAATTTGCTACCTTTGCACCTTGTGCAGCACATTCTCTTAACTTAGTAGGCCTTCATGCGGCTGGTTCTGTGCAGGATTCAACGAGTTTTTTTCAAGTGGTTCAAAAAATATACAACTTTTTTTCTGCTTCTACCCATCGCTGGAATAAATAGAATGAATGTTTAGGTTCACATAGAGTTCTTAAAAGCCTTTCTGAAACAAGATGGTCTGCACGAGCTGATGCAGTTAACGCGCTCCATCATGGTTATAATCAAATTACTGAAGCTTTGACATCTATCAAAACTGGAGTTCCTCATTTTTACAGAAATTTTGAGCAAAATATCAGAAAGAATTCATAAGACCAGCAAGAGCCTTAAAAAAGAAACAATAACGATTTACGTTGCTGCCAATTCGCTTTGTTCACTATATGTTCTTTCATAAATGATCTAAGAAAGAATTTTGATAAATTTGAAGCGTGTGCCAAAATTAGGAATCCGGATGCTAATTATAAAGACTTAATGCAACGAAAAATAGTACAAAGTTCGCGTGCCATATATTTTGATGGTCCTGCACTATCCGCCAAGCTAATTGGGAAAGAAAAGTTTAAAATATCAACTATTTCCAATTATTGACACTATTACTTTGCAATTAAAAATACGATCCAAATGCTATCAAGAAATTAATGCATTGTTTGGTTTTTTTGTCGATTGCAATATTTGCCTTCAGAAGAGTTGCAAAATTCTTGCGAACAGTTTTCACAAATATACCATAGAGATGTTAATGCAGAAGAACTTGAGGTAGAATGCCTGCACCTCGTACAGTATATAAAAGAATTCAATAAAGATGTAAATGAAGATCTTATTACAATATCAAAATTGAACAGTCTTATTACAGTGGATGAAATTGGGAACACATTTCCAAATGTAGAAACTGCCTGTAGAATTTTTTTTATCTTTGATGGTTTCAAATTGCAGTGGAGAGCGTTCATTTTCGAAATTGAACCGGATAAAAAATGAACTTCGAAGCACAATGCTACAAGATAGACTAAACAGCTTGTCAATTTTATCAATTGAAAATGAATTACTGCAGGAAATTAAATTTGATGACTTAATTAATAAATAATAATAATTATAATAATAAAGAAAAATATTCAACTATTGAAGGTAAATTAAAAAAATTATAAAAGTATAAAAAAAATATGTGTTCTATGTTTTTTTTTAGTTCTTTTTAAAAAGTAAAAATATAAAAAAAACACACATTCATTTTAAAATGATTTTTTAACATAAAGACTTTAAAAAAATATATATTATATTTACCTACTTTTTTGGCCCCCAAATCCTATTGGGCCCAAGGACCCAAAAAGTCTAAAGACGCCCCTAGTCGGTATTAATATTTTGTTAACATTTTAAACACACTGGTAGAACGTGAAGGAATTTAAGTGGGTTGCATCCTAGCATTAGTTGATTAAATTAATTATTAATATGCTTTTAATATATATATTTTTTTAATTTTACAAAATTAAATTTAATTTCATTGTATAAGGTATATCGTTGAGCATACAATTTCAATTAAATCCTATCCAGTCTTAAATCTTTGAAGTTCAGTACATTATTATTATTATTATCACTATTATTATTATTATTATTATTATTATTATTATTATTATTATTATTATTATTATTATTATTATTATTATTATTATTATTATTATTATTATTATTATTATTATTATTATTATTATTATTATTATTATTATTATTATTATTATTATTATTATTATTATTATTATTATTATTATTATTATTATTATTATTATTATTATTATTATTATTATTATTATTATTATTATTATTATTATTATTATTATTATTATTATTATTATTATTATTATTATTATTATTATTATTATTATTATTATTATTATTATTATTATTATTATTATTATTATTATTATTATTATTATTATTATTATTATTATTATTATTATTATTATTATTATTATTATTATTATTATTATTATTATTATTATTATTATTATTATTATTATTATTATTATTATTATTATTATTATTATTATTATTATTATTATTATTATTATTATTATTATTATTATTATTATTATTATTATTATTATTATTATTATTATTATTATTATTATTATTATTATTATTTTTATTATTATTATCCCTTTATTTCTCATTAAATGGTAATATTTAATACAATTTTAAAGACCTTAAGTCTAGGTAAAATTATACTATGCTAACTATAATTATTCTTTATTGCAAGAATTTCCTAACAACATGACACGTATCTATTATCACAGCTTTCTGTATACTTTGTATTATTGTCTCTCTTAAGTTTAACATTTTAAAACTACTAACTAGGTTCTTATTAACAATTCCAACACTAGATATGATAATCGGTATTACCTTCACCGATTTCAGCTGCCATTGCGTTTTGATTTCGGTCGCAAGCTCAGCGTACTTGTTAATTTTATCCAAATAGGACTTCTCTATGTTTCTGCTAAGTGGAACAGCTATGTCCACTAAGTATCCTTCTCGAGTCTTTTTGTTGATAAATGTTATGTCAGGTCGATTGTGTTCTCGGCGGTGTGTCGTGTAGAGTGTCCTATCAAAGTATAGTTTGACACTGTCTGTTTCGATGACTGGTTCAGGTTCATATAGGTAGTATCGGTACTGCTCTGGTGTTATGTTGTTTACCTTTAAAAGCTCGATGTAGATGATCTTGGCGACATTGTTGTGGCGTTTTAAATAGTCGCTCTGAGCCAGAGTGGAGCATCCTGATATTATGTGGTCAACCGTCTCGCCACGCATGCCACACCTTCTGCAAACGTCTTCGTGCGCATCCGGTTGTTTAACTATATATTTCATATAGTTTCTGGTTGGTATAACCTCATCCTGAATAGCGAGCATCAAACCCTCAGTTTCGGAGTAGATGTTTCCATCCGTCAGCCACTTGTTTGACAATTTCTGGTCAACGTTTTGACTGGTTAACGAATAGTAATATCTTCCGTGTAAGGTCTTCGATGCCCATCTTTGCAGTTTTTTTTCTGCAGTAGGCTCGATTGCATCTACTTGCAGTTTCAAAGGCGTATACTCGTTGTCTACTGATGTTATTGCCCTTATGAGGTTTGACTGATCGCATTTTTCATGAAAGTATGATCGCAAGGATTTTAGTTGGTTTTCATGTAGGAGCTGGATGTCAATTAGCCCTCGGCCTCCTTGTCTTCTAGGGATAGTCATTCTTTCTACACACGATTTAGGATGGTGTGCTCTGTACTTTGTGAGAGTTGTTCTCATTTTTCTTTGGATGTTGTTGATCTCTGTTGTAGTCCATCGAATGATTCCGAAACTATACGTGAGCACTGGGATAGCGTATGCATTAATTGCCTTAAATAGATTTTTCCCATTTAGATGAGACTTTGCAAGCTTATGGATTCTTCCAAAGACTTCATTTTTCAATTTATCTTTAACAGCTTTCTGGTCAATTCTTCTGCTTTGCATTACACCTAGGTATTTGTAAACATCATCTTGAGTCATTTCACCCAACTCAAAAACCGTAGGTTCAGGGTTTGATGATATCTTGCCTCTAGTTATATCTAGTGTCTTGCATTTGTCAATGCCGAACGACATTTTGATATCGTTGCTAAAGGACTTCGTAATGCTCAGTAGGTGGTTGAGATGTGATTTGGTGGAAGCATATAGTTTAAGATCATCCATGTACAGTAAGTGATTGATCGGTGTGTAACAATTCTATCGTTTTTAATTTTAAACCCGTATCCTGTTTCTTTCAAAATGTTGCTGAGTGGATTTAAAGCAATGCAAAACCATAAAGCACTTAGGCAGTCTCCTTGAAAGATACCACGCCTTATTGGGATGGTGTTCGTTTTGCTTTGCGTCATTCCTCCCTTGATTTCTATTGTTGTTTTCCAATTTCTCATTACTTCTTTAAAAAAGTCTATTAAAATAGGATTGATTTTGTAGATCGATAAGACCTCAACTAGCCATGAATGTGGGATGCTGTCGAAAGCTTTCTGGTAATCAATATATCCAACGTATAGGTTCCGTGTAGTCTTCGACGCTTGTTCAAGTATGATTTGGTCGATAGTCAATTGTTCCTTGCAGCCTCTGGCCCCTCTGATGCATCCTTTTTGTTCTTCCGTTATGACGTCCTGTTCTGTTAGGTGTTTATAGATAGAGTTGTTGATATTATTATTATTATTATTATTATTATTATTATTATTATTATTATTATTATTATTATTATTATTATTATTATTATTATTATTATTATTATTATTATTTATTATTATTATTATTATTATTATTATTATTATTATTATTATTATTATTATTATTATTATTATTATTATTATTATTATTATTATTATTATTATTATTATTATTATTATTATTATTATTATTATTATTATTATTATTATTATTATTATTATTATTATTATTATTATTATTATTATTATTATTATTTTTATTATTATTATTATTATTATTATTATTATTATTATTATTATTATTATTATTATAGAGTTTCTAAATTTCTCAACCCCTATGGGGTTGGAAAATACCTATCCCGGGCTATGCCAAGGGATTAGGCTCTGTTGAACATATTGTTAGTTTTTATGACGATTGTAAAAAGCGACGAACTATACTGCATGTGCTGAGGATGACTGATTTTTGCATTTTTTCTAATTCTTTGAGAAGATTTTCCTTTTCCATCTGCGAAACTAGGGTCTTAGTAATAAGTCCAGTTGCCGAGATCACAATTGGAACAATGTGGACATTTTCAGCCCTATACATCGCCTTCATCTCGTTTGCCAGCTCAGTATATTTTCCAATTTTTACGCTGTATGTCGATTGTACATTATGGCTCAGAGGTATGGCAATATCATATATGGTGATGTTATTGGCATGTTTGTCGAAAACCACTATGTCTGGTCTGTTGGCCCTTATAGTTTGGTCGGTTATTATTGACCTATCCCAGTATAATTTGAATGTTGCATTTTCAAGAACCGCCGGAGGACTGTACTTGTAGTAAGGTTGGTTTTCTACTGCTAGGTTGAGGCTTTTAGCTAAACTCAAATGGACGATTTTGGCAACTTGGTTATGCCGTGCTGTATAGTCGTGTGAAGCTAAGCTTGTGCATCCCCCTAGTATATGTTCTATTGTTTCCGACGAGATTTGGCATCGTCTGCATAGATCGGTTTCAACAGGTTCTTTGAGCACATTCATTCTGTAATTCTTGGTGGCAACAACTTTATCCTGGATTGAGATGAAAAATCCTTCCGTTTCTGGAAACAATTGTCCTTTTGACAGCCATATGTTTGAGTAGTGGAGATGGGTACTTTCTTGCTCAAGTTGACTGCGATGGGGGCCATGTAGACTTTTGTTTTTCCAGTCCTCGATAAGAGCGGCATTAGTACGCACATTAAGTGTAGACTGGTGTGCTTGTGAGCGAAGATTAAGAGGTGTATACTGTTTGTCTGACAAACAAATAGTGCGCAAGAGACTTGATGTTTGCGATTTTGTCTGGAAGTAAGATCTGAGGTTGTTGATTTGCTTATCATGTAACTGCACGACGTCAATAAGTCCTCTGCCTCCTTCGCAGCGCGGTAAGGCAACTCTCTCAACTGCACTTTTGGGGTGGTGGTATCGGTACTTTGCCATTTGTGTTCGAATCGTTCTCATAATGCTGTTCAGGTCCGTCTCTGACCATTTAACTACTCCAAATGAAAATGTTAGCGTAGGAATGACCCAGGTGTTAATGGCCTTAAACATATTACCAGCGTTTAGTTTGCATTTAAGAATGCGAGTATCAATCTTTCAGTGAATTGCTTGATTAATGCTGTCTTTATTGCTGAATCACAAATTCCTTTTAGTTGGATCAGCCCCAGATATTTGTAAGATTCACCATCAGACAAGTTAGATATTACATTTCTTTCATCGATCTGGTAGCCCAAATCGTCATTTTGAACCTTTCCTTTCTTTAAATGAACGATTTTGCATTTGTCTATCCCAAATTCCATTTTTATGTCATCACTGAATCTCTTGACAGTATTTAGGAGTCTATGGACTTTTTCCTTACCGTTGGCGTAAAGCTTGAGATCGTCAACGTAGAGTAGATGGTTAAGCGTTTGGTTGCCTGTTTCGGCTTTGATGTTAAATCCGATATTCACTGATTTAAGTAGTTTACTGAGGGGGTTTAGGGACAAGCAGAACCAAAGAGGGCTGAATGCATCTCCTTGGAGAATTCCTCTTTTGATGCTAACTCTAGAGCCAGTCAGGCTTCCTAAATGTAGTGTTACGCACCACTTTACACTAATAACTTTTAAAAGTCTTCGTATTTTAGGGTCTATTTTGTATATCTCCAGGATTTCATGCAAATAGGAGTGAGGAACAGAGTCGAAAGCTTTTTTGTAGTCAACGAAAGCCATGCTTAAGTTACGTTTTCCTTGTGTAGCCTGACGTACTATAACTGAATCGATGGTCAGTTGCTCCTTACATCCTTGGGAGTCCTTACTACAACCTTTTTGCTCTTCCGTTATAATATTGCTATCAATGCAGTGTGTATATACTCGGTTGGTAATTACTTTCGTGAAGAGTTTATAAACTGTTGATAGACATGTAATAGGTCGGTATGCTGCTGGATTTGGTGTAGGATTTCCTTTAGGGAGAAGAAAAGTATTTCCTTGCATGAGGAAAAGTGGCATGCTTTCCGGCTCATCAAGCCATTTTGAGAAGTGTATGGCTAAGAGCTGGTGCAGGATCGGAAGCTTTTTGATCCAAATGTTTTGGATTTTATCGGGGCCTGCAGCTTTCCAGTTGCACACCTGCTTAATAGCTGACGTGATTTCAGCAACTGTTATGGCACATGGCTGCATCTCCATTATGTTTTCGCTATGGTGACGTTCTGCAATCAGCCAGGAAGCATTTGGTTCATGACTTTCTGGCTTACCCCAAATTTCGTTCCAAAATAGAGTTGCTTCGTCAATGTTAGCCATTTCTCCGTGATTTTCGTTTGCATTTGACTTTAATACATTCCTGTAAAAGTTTCTCTCATCATCTGAAAAATTTCGGTTCTGGATCTTACGTTCTCTAGACTCCTTGTATCTGGCTAATCGCTTGCACGTGGCTGCGAGAAGTTGAACCCTATGATCTTTCATTTCCACAATCTCTTGGGGTGTTGGTGGAAAACGTTGAGAATTGTGGCAAAGGGCTCTGATTTGTTTCATCACCTTCTTGGTTTTGCATCCACTTACAAACGCGGATATTCTGCCAAGTTCAGCTCGGAGTTTTGAAATCTTGTTTTGCAGCCGCCTTTCCCAAGGCGGTATTTTTGGGGTCCTTGTATACGATATTTGTTGAATACGGTGTACCTTCTGCCCTAGTGTTCTTGTAACAGAGACCGCTGACACATACAAGAGGAGATGAAGTCTTTCGAAATTAGTGTTGTTGATAACATATTGTGGTAGGATTCGATTGTTTAGTATACTTGTAAGCCTCTCAATTTTCCAATGATTTTTCGATTTCGGTATCTTTCCTCTCTCCAATGGGTTACTATTTTCATATTCTAGCAATGTTTCCCTAAAATGATCTTCAAGGGTTTTGAACGAGATATCGTCGTGCTCATCATTTGTGGTTTCGTTTAACATTGGAACCGGGTCAGGACTGTGCTCATTCAAAGCTCCCGGTGCTGTTTGATCACGAGATTGCACAGCATTGTCACTTTGTTCTGTGTCTTCATGTCCAAGATGTTGCTGCGTTTCTGGAAATTGTTGGGAGATCTCTTGCCTGATCATATCTAATTCGTGATCAGTTAAGAGCTTTTTTGTAATGATAGCCCTTCTCCGGTCAGCTATATTTTGTTCCGTTAGGTGGTTATATTGTGGGTAATCGGTATGAAAAAGTCTCCTCATTTCAGCCCGGTACACATGTAACTCTGTTTCCATTTTTGTTGATATGTAGTAGCAGCGCATTACGGATTTATTCATTTCAGTTGTCCATTTCATGCGCTGCCTTGGCTGTCCCGCATTTGTGGTTGATGAAGATACATTCACCAAAACACTGGATGCAGGTCTTGATGGTGTTGGATTGTCTATTGTTTGTTGTTCTATGGATGGTTGAAAATCCGCTGGCGACTCATCTCCTTGTGGAGCCAAGCCCACGCCGACAGCCACGGTATCTGCCGACGTTTGAGTAGATATCTCTACTCGGTTTGTTCCATTATAATTTTGCATTTCCATAGTATGTTTCTCCATAAGAATTTATGGGTTGGGATAGTTGGTTACGCTTATCACCTCTACCTATATGACATTCGTCAGTGTAGCTATTGGTTTCGTAGATAAAGCGCTTAAGCCCCCCCGCCGGCGCCAAGGCCTATCCCTGGGGGGGTTATTATTATTATTATTATTATTATTATTATTATTATTACTATTATTATTATTATTATTATTATTATTATTATTATTATTATTATTATTATTATTATTATTATTATTATTATTATTATTATTATTATTATTATTATTATTATTATTATTATTATTATTATTATTATTATTATGCATATGTATTTAGTAGCTACATATACATATGCATACATATATACTATTTATATAGCTGACAAATTTGACACATTACTCACAATAACTGAACTGAAACGGAAGTGAAAAGAATTTTTAAAACTGAATAAACTCTCACAAATTGTCAGAATACAACGAACGAAACTTCCAACTTCCAACTAATTGAATATGCAATCCAATCAAGGTGATTGCAAGATTCGAAATTAAGACTACAAGAACCCAATGACCGGAAGGCATTTTAAACCGAGAAAATTTAAATTGACTTGCATTCTGCTGATGGAAGAAAGGAAATGAAGGACTTGATGCCTATTGCGAGTGCCTATACAATACATTCAAAGCCATCCATATATATTCGTAAACTTGACGTAGCTACCTTTAGGAATGCTGATACTACTGCTCCTGCTCCTGGATGCCGTAACCCGTATAACACTGTTTGTCCTCTCATTCGATATTCTCTTTTATTGTCGTGCAATCCATGAAAACGGATTGTAAATTGAATTTCAATTTTCCCGATGCACTTGACACAAACACAAAAATACTCCCGAGAAGGTGGTCCGGTAAGGGAGGGGTCGGCTCTGTCCAGGGCAGAAAATGCTGGGTGATGTTTTTGATGTTGATGATGGGGGAAGGGTGTCTCAACCGACCTACAGTAAAACAGAGTCCCTTTTGGTAAATAAATTAACTGATGCTTTTTTCAGTCATCATCCCTGTTTCTGTATATCTCTCTCTCACTCTCACTCTCACTTTCAATACACTGCCTACCGAAATTGAATTCTGAAAACGTTTGGATATTTTATAAGGTATGTCGTACCTAGACCTACCTTCTTATTTATATATGAGACCCGCTCTCCTTCTTCGACACGATGGGAATCTGCCTGCTTTTAGAGTAGATTTACAGTTAACTGCTTTGCATGAGTGTAGCAATATGTTAAGTTACAGTTTTCGGATAAAGGGGTTTTCGAGAACAACTCGGATTATATGTTATGTATAGATATGTATCTTTATCTTTAGCTAAAAAAGCTTGTGGGTAAAAATTTTATGACCTTATTTTACAACATCCTTGTGGTATAAAATTGTATAGGTAGCTTAGGTGATGGTACGCAGATGAAGAAGAGTGTGGTCTTCGGTTTGGTTTGGTTTTGGTTTGGTTTTTCAATAAACTTGCCTTCTCATATGGGACAACATTTTTTATTTGTTTGTTTCACAAAAGGGCTTTAAGTGAATTTAATATTTATGTTATTTAAGGCTTTTCTCTGTTAATTGAATTTAAATTCTTGCATCACAGCAACATAGGTTATTTACCTTCTTCGTTGAGGTATTTATTTGTAGGTTGGGTAGGTAAAGCCCTTCGTATATTTTCAATGAATACGAATACGAAAATGATTTAAAAAAAAACGAGAGAAAAGGATTTCTCAATGGATAAATTTATTGCACTGAAAGGAAGAGCACTTATAGTTGTACGTAGGCGGTATAAAGACATATGTTGTACAATTTACATGCAATCTAGGAAACCCTTTAAAAATGATTTATATTTAAATTGAAAACAGATTGCTTAACAATACTTTTTAAACCAATTAAATTAAAATTCAGGTTGGTTCCCAAGTGGAATTATTATGTATTACAGAAAATTAATACTCTTTTCTCTTTCTTAAAAATCTGATAATTTATAAAAATAAGAAACAGAAAACACTCCACATTGATAACCCATGGGACCATGGTCAAAATGGAAATTTTTGTAAATAGTAATTTTTTTAATTTAAAGAAATTGGAAGAGTATACAAATAACTTTTCAAGTTATATATGTTTCTGTCGTGATATATTGGAGAAGTTAAATTAAATTAGTATTTTTAGTAGAACTTTGATTCTTGTAAGAAAAGATTTTAAAGAACGTATAAACGTTGCAAGATATTGAAAGTAATATTTATATGGGATGACACAAGATATTTAAGACAAAATTAAATTGTCAAGTACTTTTTTGTTTAAGGTTTTTATTATACTGTCAATAGGAGTTTTACAAAATATGAATTATATCATTGTGCTTAAGATGAAAAGAATTTGAAGTAAATATAATTTTTGTTTTCAAAATATTTACTTAAGTCGAAAATCAACATTTATTAGTTTGTAGTTGCTTTTTATAGATTTTTGTTTTTATTTAAATAACAATATTGTCATTTGTGTTCTTCTAAACATTTTAGTAAATAGTAAAATTTGTTAATATAAAATAATATAGGTTCTAGTAATATCTTTTCTTGTTTATCAGATATTTAAGTTGAAAACCAATTTTAGCCAATGTTCACTACCATTTTTAAATGTTTTTATTGTTTGTAAGAAACCATAAACTTAATTAAAAAACAAATGTTTACTAAACTTGTTTTAATAGAATGCAATAATTTTGAAGAGAATAACATTAGGTATATAATATATTCGAGACATTAAAATATATTCTTACGGTTTTTTTGTTAACAAAGAAAGCAATAATTTTGAAGCCAAAAACATTATTTATACTCGATATTGTAGTCTTAGAACGTTTTTAATATTATAACGAACAACTGTCAATTGGATTTTTTTCAAAACTTTTTCCATACGTTTATGAAATTGCTCTTTAAGAAAAAAGAACTATTGAAGAAACTAAATTATAAGATGTTTATTTAATAAAATCAAAAGTCCAATAATCATAATTAATGAAAAATTGAATAATATGAGAAATTAGAGAATCGAATATAAAACAATTATTTACAAAGTAGAATAAGAACAATTAGCTAGATAGAACAAGCACCACAGTCTCCCCCACTTAGTAAAGGATATTTAGGAAAGAACACTATCACCAAAATGGACTGGAGGGTGTCTTTCTCTGGTTGATCTTCTAATTTCTTGTTGAACTGGAGATTTATAACTGATTAATACTGAAGAATTAGCAGGAATTACTTGAGCTGGATTATCTTGAAGTTGAACGGAGATAACGGAACCAGGGTTAAGATTGCTTGGTCAAACTGCCATTTACTAAGAATTTTGACTTGAACTTTCTCTCCCACTTGCAATGAACGGGATTGTTTGCATTCCAATTGGGAAGGTTTTGGATAATATGGAAAAATAGCATTAATTCGTATTCTTAGTTTTCTGCTCAGGTAGAGTTCATCTCTGGTGATTTTCCACAGGCGAGGGGTGTAACATGGTATCATAAAAGTATGTCTTATAATATGTATTGGTGTTCGATCATTTGAGAGAGCTTTTGATTGGTGTTTAGCGTTTGTATATTTCTTTCAGAAAGTCCATTTGTTGCAGGATATTCAGAAGCAATAAACTTTTGGAAAATACCGTGTACTGGAGCTCGAGATAAGCAATCGACATTCTGGTTACTTTCGCCTGATTTGAATTGAACAGAATAATTGAATCCGAATAGAAATGAAGCGTATCTAAGAAGTCGAGCTGAAGTCATCTGAGGCAATGCTTTATGTGGATGAAGAATTTTTGACAAGGGCTGATTGTCTGTCACAAGTAGAAAATGTCTGCCGAATAGATACTAATGATAGATAGATAGATAGATAGATAGATAGATACAAATTTTATTTCCAAGAAATATATACATAGTTAATTTAGTTTTCTTAACTTTAAAATTTAAATTTAATGACAATAACTTATAAAGTTGCCTGTCAGGTAAAGAGTTTTAATAAATTTGTATAATTAGTTTTAGCTTAGCGATTTTTTATGAATACTCATTTAAAATTAAACTTCGATAACGTAGTGCATTTCTAAGAAAGTTGTAGAGATTGGTATAATTATGTCCATTGAGGATATTAAGAAAATGATCACGATTAAGATGCTCACTGCCTAGAAAATTCTTTCTATACGTCTTGAATATGGGACAGACTCCTACAAAATGGTATGTATTTTCGGTTGCAGATTGTACAAATGCCTACAGATTCTCTGTTGAATGCTCGTGCATTAAGATTGAGCAGTCCACATCGAGACCTGAAAACCAAACTAATCATCTCCCGTGAGTTCTGATCATTGAAATAATTTGGAACTTCCATGTATTTAAGGTTGCAGTACTCGTCGTGAAATTGTGATTGTGTAGCTCGTTGTGTGTGTTCTATCCAGTGTTTTTCTCTAAGTTTAGAGCAAACTTATATGTGCATTTTACTCCACTCAGACTTTGCGGACCAATTGAAAACAATTCCAACTTGATTGAAGATTGTGGACCATTCACTTGCCCAAAATATTTGTTTCCTGATGATAATATTTGACAGTTTACGTGTTAATCTGGTGCAGGGAATTAACTTCACGGGAACTACCTTCACATGGGAACTAACTTCACCACTAGTGGGAATTAATTTCACTTTTTTTTTGGTGAAGTTATTTCCCACTGAAGGCGGGAAATAATTTCATCAGAAAATTGTGTGAAGTAACTTCCCACCTACGATTGAAATATCTGAAAAAATATCAAGCGTTGAATTGGTGACGTGAAATAGTACCAAATGAAATAACACCAAATTTCAAATTTGGCCTTATTTCGTTGTTCAAAACGAAATAAAACCAATTTGGCTTTATTTTGATTTATAAAAAGAAATAAGGCCAACAAAATAATGCAAACAACGCCGAATTTTTAAAGTTCACTTTTTTACATACAAAACACGCAAAAATGGTTGATTTATTGTCTAGAATAGCTACTTTTGCTAAAAAGTTTTTTTGAATTGATAGCACGGCGTACTAACAGCTAGGTATGTAAGGGGGGGCATGCTGCCCCCCTGCAACCCCCCTGCTTGGGATCACTATAGGATTTGGGGTGGGTGAGAGTTTGGGTATATGCAAAGAACTTTTGCATTTGAGAACTAAAATCAAAGAAATTCCCAACAAAAAAAAAAGCAAGTATGGCTCACAGTTATGAAAGAATCACAACGCATTCGTGTTCGTTGCATATACCCAAACTCGCACCCACCCCAAATCCTATAGTGATCCCAAGCAGGGGGGCAGCATGCCCCCCCTTACATACCTAGCTGTTAGTACGCCGTGGTATCAATTCAAAAAAAATTGTTTTAGGCTCCAATTTCAATCGAGCAACAAGTATCTGTCATTTTTCAACTTCAACTTATGTTAACTTCACATGAAAGTGAAATTGATTCCCACAAAAAAGTGAAATTATCTCCCACCTTCAGTGGGAAATAACTTCACCAAAAAAAAGTGAAATTAATTCCCACTAGTGGTGAAGTTAGTTCCCATGTGAAGGTAGTTCCCGTGAAGTTAATTCCCTGCACCGTTAATCTGTTCACAGGAAGAGTGTATATTTTTTGAATGTATCGGAAGTGCAATTCTAGTGTAGTAAGAAAGGCCTTGGGAAGTCCGGTTTCTATATTGATTGCATAGTTGGGTGTGTTATTTGGGAGAAAGAAACATCTTTTTACAAAAAACCTTTGTAGTTTTTCTATTTCAGTATGCTCACTATAGCCCCAGATTTGTGCACAGTAGTTCATAACTGATCTTGAAACAGCTTCGTATATTTTGTATTTTGAAGATTGCATTATGTTTTTGTTTTTGATGAAATTAGACCAGGTTGCGTTTATTGAATTTTTGGAGATCGTGAGCCTTTCCGATAAATGTTCTGACCAAGACATGTTGTACGTAAGTATAGCACCGAGGTATTTGAATTTATTGGTGATTTTGATTTCTTCATTGTTAAAAAACCATTTTTCTCCAGCTGCACGACGGCCACCATTTCTAAAAATCACTATTTCCGACTTATCTTGATTGACAAGTAGATTCCATTCATTACAGTAGTTTGTAAAGCTGTTGATCATTGCTTGTAAGGCGGCGCGGCGGGGGTATCAGATAGTAGAACAATATCATCTGCATACATTAACACTTTGATTGATACATCTTCAATTGTTATTCCCCCTGGAAGTACGGAGTCTAGGTCATTTAAAAAAAGGATGAACAATAGAGCACTAAGAACGCATCCTTGTTTAACTCCTTGATTGATAGGGAAAAAACTACTGGCTCCAGTTCCATTCCAAACAGTTGCGCTATTGTTGTTATAGAGAGCTTTAATAATAGAGACCATCTTTAAAGACATTCCAAGAAGTGTTAATTTATAAAACAATGCATCTCTATTAATGTTATCAAATGCGGCTTTTAGGTCTATAAAATATGCATAAAGTTTTTTCTTCTGGTTTAATTGCAGCTTTATGAGGCAAGTTAAATTATAAATTTGGTCTACAGTTGAGTAATTCGGTCTGTATGCTGCTTGGAACTCGTTTAAAATTTGGTTTTCTTCGATCCAGGTATTTATGCGTTTTAAAAGGATTGTTGTAAACAATTTATAGATAGTATCCATAAATGATAGACCACGATAATTGTTTGCATCATTTGGATCACCTTTCTTATAGAGAGGGAATATAATAGATTTTTTGAATGACTCTGGAATATTTCCGGTTCTGAAGATATCGTAAAAAAGGTGATAAATTTCATTGATAAGGGCTGGAGTTGCATATTTATAAAACTCTGATGGAATCCCATCGATGCCAGGAGCTTTATTGTCCTTAGCTGAACATATAACAGATTCTACTTCATCTATTTCAATGTCTTTATCTAACAAAGGTATGTATCTATCAAGGGTTGACAGCTCGTATGACGTTTGTAGTTGTGATACTAATGTAAAAATGAGTAACACCAAAAATAATAGCAAGGGCTTCGCGGTCCAGCTGGCTATAATTTTGTTCTGATTTCGTCAGAGAACGTGAAGCGTAAGCGTTGGGTTTTTCAATTCCATTTAAAGTATGACTCAATATGTCAGCTAATCCATGAGGACTGGCATCAGTTGTTAGAACAACAGACAAGGTAGGATCAAAAGCCATAAGGACTCGGTCGCTGCATAATTCGGCTTTTAGTTTGATGAACGTTGACTCGCATTTGAAAGACCAGTACCATTTTTGTCCTTTTTTGCAGAAGACAGCGCAGAGGATGTGACATAGTTGAGAAATCTGGGAAAGATCGAGAGTAATATGTAACAAGGCCAATAAACTTTTTTACATCATCAGGATTCGAAGAAAATGCATATCTTGTGTAGCACGTATGTAATTTTTCCGTAGATTTACTTATTTTGTTGAATTTAACTACATGTCCCAAATAACTTATCTTTTGGTGTAAGAATGAACATTTTTTTCATATTGATGTGGAGGTCGTATTTCGTTTCGTGATGGACCGTGGACCTTTGAGAATTTGACATAGTATTCGATTGAAATCTGAAGGTGCGGTCTTGATTCCAAAACTAAGACGGGTTATGCGGTAAGTCCCTCGATGTGTTGAATTTTTCTACTTTCTTCGTCGACTTCCAAATGTAAGTAAGCTTTGTACGTACAGGTCTAACTTGCAAAAATATTGAGAGTTCCGTAGGCTGTGTAGAACGTCATCAATTTTTCGAATGGGATGGTTAGCTTGTACTAGTCGTTCATTAACGCCATACTTGTAGTCCACACAGAGACGTACTCCACCATCCAGGTTTCGGTATCACCACCAGAGGAGAACCCCAGTCACTTGCAGAAACTAACGTAATAATTCCATCTTCTTAAAGTAAATTGAGTTCTTTGTCGACCCGTTCTTGTAGAGCATATGGCACGTTTCTTTCTCTAGTAAAAATTGGTTTGGCACCATCTCTGAGTTGAAGAGAAACTTGAAAATCTGGAACACAACCGACTTTTTCTTCAAATATTGCAGAAAATGGTTTGAAAATGTCATCGATTGAATTTTTTAGTTGAATTTGAAACACGGTTGACGGGTTAAACTTATTTGAATCAATTGCCTTGAGTTCGATACCTAGACCTCTAATCCATTATCTTACTAGAAGAGCATCATGACCATCTGGGACAAAATGTAACTCACCAATCATTTCTTTTCCTCCGTGAGCAACATTAAGCGAAAGCTTTCCTTATGGTTTGATAATATCGGGTGATTTTTTAAGAGCTTGAGAACTTTAAAAAAAAAAAAAAACGCATAAAATTTGCAAAATCTCATTGATTCTTTATTTGAAACGTTAGATTGGTCCATGACATTTACTTTTTGAAGATAATTTCATTTAAATGTTGACCGCGGCTGCGTCTTAGGTGGTCCATTCGGAAAGTCCAATTTTGGGTAACTTTTTCGAGCATTTCGGCCGGAATAGCCCGAATTTCTTCGGAAATGTTGTCTTCCAAAGCTGGAATAGTTGCTGGCTAATTTGTGTAGACTTTAGACTTGACGTAGCCCCACAAAAAATAGTCTAAAGGCGTCAAATCGCATGATCTTGGTGGCCAACTTACCGGTCCATTCCTTGAGATGAATTGTTCTCCGAAGTTTTCCCTCAAAATGGCCATAGAATCGCGAGCTGTGTGGCATGTAGCGCCATCTTGTTGAAACCACATGTCAACCAAGTTCAGTTCTTCCATTTTTGGCAACAAAAAGTTTGTTAGCATTGAACGATAGCGATCGCCATTCACGGTAACGTTGCGTTCAACAGCATCTTTGAAAAAATACGGTCCAATGATTCCACCAGTGCAGCGTACAAACCACACCAAATAGTGCATTTTTCGGGATGCATGGGCAGTTCTTGAACGGCTTCTGGTTGCTCTTCACTCCAAATGCGGCAATTTTGCTTATTTACGTAGCCATTCAACCAGAAATGAGCCTCATCGCTGAACAAAATTTGTCGATAAAAAAGCGCAAAACACATTTCGAACCGAACACTGATTTTGGTAATAAAATTCAATGATTTGCAAGCGTTGCTCGTTAGTAAGTCTATTCATGATGAAATGTCAAAGCATACTGAGCATCTTTCTCTTTGACACCATGTCTAAAATCCCGCGTGATCTGTCAAATACTAATGCATGAAAATCCTAACCTCAAAAAAATCACCCATTATTTCCTGAGTATGATAGCAAAGCAACTTGGGATTTGGTCAAAGGTGGGTTTAAATTAAGATGGCGAGAATCATTTTCAGCTAGGAGTAAGTATTTTGCACCTGAATCTATTTCGAATTTTTGAGTCTTATCGTTGAGAGTTGAGTCAATGAGGTATTTGTTGCAGTTGTTGATTTCGAATAAATCCACTATTTTGTCTTCAATTTTAATTTCTTTTATGGCTCAGCTTAATAATTTAATTGATTTCCAGTTGATTTAAGTCTTGGAGCTTTCATAATAACATCTTGTTGGATCCTTAAGATTGAAGTTTTTTCTCGGATCTGAATCAACTATTTATGCTTTCGATTTTATTCAAAATACTCCTTTTTACCATTTAGAGTCCATGAACCTTGGCTTTAAATTTAATTTAAATGTTCAAACTGTCAATGTCATTCTATCAAATGCATTATATTCTTAAAAATTGGGTACTTAATGTTTTTTTTTCCATTTATTTGTCAATCTTAAAAAAAAAATCCAAATAATGAATTCAATTTAATGCTTAATGAGTTTTAGCTTACTTACCGACCTGCATACGTTATGTAGGACGAAGGATATTCATTATTTAAAAATACATACAAGTCTTAAGCTCTTCCGCTTCCATAAAATGCATTTTATATCCGACTTATTTAATGTGAAATCTTATATATGTAAGTGCACGTGAATCACGTACTCTCGTATAAGAACGGGACTTTATTTTCGGATTATCGATTTTATATTTATATCCTTAAAATACCGCCACCACAGTCATTGGATTTTAATTGAGTTCATGTTTCGAAACCTCTCTCGCATTTTATTTTCCTATCTCTACCCCTTTTCTCAAGTGAACTCACTTAAGTGTAACGTAAGTATATAAAAAAAAATCTTACTTCCGGCACGCGGGAAGACAATCTATTCTCTCAATCGTCATCTCATAGGTAGCTATATCCTAGGAAAATGTATGCGAATGTGTTTCACATTAATGAGCTCTTGCGTTCTTCTCTCACATCGCATATCTTCACTTCAATCCTGGCCTAGTGGGATGGTTGAGGTTGAGGCTACGGCTGATGGTGGTATGAATTTCAAAAGAAAAAAAAAAAAAGAAAACTGATTCTCAATAAAATTGTGCAATGGAAGAAATGAAGAAGGAAATTCAATGGAAAATTCCTTACCCCATTGACAATTTCTATTTTCTTACTTTTCTTTTTGACTTCCCATAGTGCTGTCGTTCATTGTTAGAATTGAACACGTTTCCTTTCACATATACTACGAAGGAAGATATAAGACACAATGTGAATCGACACATAACGTCCTATTGGGAATCTAAAAAATGCATCAATTTCCAGGATTGAGTTGATGCAACTGTTTTTATTTATTTTTCGAAATTCTGTTGTTTCCAATTATTTTGTGAAAATTCTTTGAAATTCAAAGTAAGTTGCTTATATTTGCTAAGTAATTGCTTATTAATTTTTACGCAAGGCGTTTGTTTAAAAAATGTATTAACTTTTTACAGATTTTCTTACAATTCAAATAATAATTGATGTTTTTTCACTTCGGTTCGATTTGTCAGATTGAAAATTTTGAAATTTCTCTACGTTTCAAGGTCCCTAGAGTCGAAATACGTCCGTACGTTCGGGAAGTTCTTTTCGTTGTCAATAGCTCAAGAACGAGTAGAGATATCGACTCCAAATAAATGTTGTTATAAAGAAAATAATGCAGAAAGATGCAGAAAGGACTATGAAAAAAATTGTGTGGGTGGTTTTTTACCATAGCAATTTAAAAAAAAGGTTAATCCTAAATATCTCAAAATCCAATAACGCTAGAAACTTGAATTAAATTTCAAATTATATATTAAAACGTGATACCAAACAAATTTATTTTTGGAAAAAAATTCAATTAACGTTGTTTTTATAAATCACACAAATTTAAAAAAAAAATTGTCACCTTCAAAATTTTACGAGCAAAAAACGATTTTATCTCCAAAACAATTTTGTGAAACGAAGAATAATGTTTTTAACATCTGGTAAAATTTTTAGAAAAATCGAATTGATATTTTTCTTTATAAAAATTAAAAACCTAAAAAACATTACTCAAATGCGGTTAAAATTGATTTTCGACTCAAATATCTTTTCAAAAATTTGAGATTTAGCATTTCAACTAATTTTATCTTATAAGAAATATTGTTTTCAACATTCGGTAAAATTTTGATGAAAATTGAATTCATATTTTTTTTGGGTTGGGTTCGATATCCCGATTTTTATATTCCCGTTTTTTAAAATCCCGATTTCAAAATCCCGTTTTTTATAATTCTGCTTTTTATAATCCCGATTTTTATAATTCCGCTTTTTGTAATCCCATTTTTTATAATCCCATTTTTTATAATCCCGTTTTTTTATTATCCAGATTTTGCAATCAAAACTAGTTGTTTAATGTTAAAAAATCGTGCGATTGTAATTGATCGGAATTTTGAATAAGCGGGATTTTAAAAGACGGGATTTAAAAAAATCGGCATTTTAGAAGACGGGATTTTAAAACTTTTTGTTCCGGATTTTTTAAAAACGGGATTTTAAAAAGCGGGATTTCGATACGCTCCCGTTTTTTTTTACAAAAATATAAGACCCTATATAAGACATTAAGTTATTTTCGCTATTAATTTCAAATAAATATCAAAATGTAAAAATATTTGCTTCAAAGTATTAAAAAAATATTGTTTTTGATATTGAGTAATTTTTTTATAAAAATCCAACAGTCAGTTCTATCGGGTGATTTTTTTGAGGTTAGGATTTTCATGCATTAGTATTTGACAGATCACGCGGGATTTCAGACATGGTGTCAAAAAAAAAGATGCTCAGTATGCTTTGACATTACATCATGAATAGACTTACTAACGAGCAACGCTTGCAAATCATTGAATTTTATTACCAAAATCAGTGTTCGGTTCGAAATGTGTGTTGGCAGAAAATCCGCTTTTTTATCGACAAATTTTGTTCAGCGATGAGGCTCATTTCTGGTTGAATGGCTACGTAAATAAGCGAAATTGCCGCATTTGGAGTGAAGAGCAACCAGAAGCCGTTCAAGAACTGCCCATGCATCCCGAAAAATGCACTGTTTGGTGTGGTTTGTACGCTGGTGGAATCATTGGACCGTATTTTTTCAAAGATGCTGTTGGACGCAACGTTACGGTGAATGGCGATCGCTATCGTTCAATGCTAACAAACTTTTTGTTGCCAAAAATGGAAGAACTGAACTTGGTTGACATGTGGTTTCAACAAGATGGCGCTACATGCCACACAGCTCGCGATTCTATGGCCATTTTGAGGGAAAACTTCGGAGAACAATTCATCTCAAGGAATGGACCGGTAAGTTGGCCACCAAGATCATGCGATTTGACGCCCTTAGACTATTTTTTGTGGGGCTTCGTCAAGTTTTAAGTCTACACAAATAAGCCAGCAACTATTCCAGCTTTGGAAGACAACATTTCCGAAGAAATTCGGGCTATTCCGGCCGAAATGCTCGAAAAAGTTACACAAAATTGGACTTTCCGAATGGACCACCTAAGACGCAGCCGCGGTCAACATTTAAATGAAAAATGACCAATCTAACGTTTCAAATAAAGAATCGATGAGATTTTGCAAATTTTATGCGTTTTTTTTTTTTAAAAAGGTTCTCAAGCTCTTAAAAAATCACCCGATATTTCATCATATGCAAAATATTGTTGGTAATTTATTTTTTTTAAATAATTCAACTGACACCTTAATCAACAAAACACGAAACACGAAAAACTACAAAACCTTTAAAGCACGACAAATCGACAGACGGGATGGGAAGTTATTAATGTGGGTCGCATCCCAGACTCTTTTTAACTTCCCATAGGAAGTTATTGTAATGGGTCAGATTTTTCAAATTGAAAATTTTGACATTTCTCGACGTTTCAAGGTCCCTAGAGTCGAAATAAAAGATTTTTAGAAAGATGTCTGTGCGTGCGTGTGTACGTACGTTCGTACGTCCGTATGTCCGTATGTCCGTACGTCCGTACGTCTGTACGTTCGCAACATTTTTTTCGTCCTCCATAGCTCAAGAACCAGAAGACATATAGACTTCAAATAAATTTTGTTATACAGATAATAAGGCAGAAAGATGCAGAAAGGGCTCTCAAGAGAATTGCGTGGGTGGTTTTTTTACCATAGCAGTTTAAAAAAAAGGAGAACATTTTGGTTAAACCTAAATATTTCATGAACCAATGACGCTAGAGACTTGAATTAAATTTTATATTATATATTGTAACGTGATACAAAACAAGTATGTTTTTGGAAAAAAATCCAATTAACGGTTTTTTTTATAAATCAAAAAAACTAAAAAAAAATTTGTCACCTCGAAAATTTTACGACTTAAATATGATTTCATCTCCAAAACAATTTTGTGCAACGAAGAATAATGTTTTTGACATCAAATTTTGAGAAAAATCGAATTGACAGTTTTTTTACAAAAAATAAAAACCTAAAAAAATTTAACAAAAGTTGGTAAAAATTGATTTCCGACTCAAATATCTTTTCAAAAATTACAAATATTGGCTTCAAACTTATTTTATCTCACAGAAAATATTGTTTTCGATATTCAGTAGTTTTTTTTATAAAAATCCAACAGTCCGTTTTTTCATAAAAAAATAAAATCTACAAAAAATAGTACGCACATTTGGTTAAAATTGATACATATAGACAAACTTTTAAGCAAGACAAATCGACAGACGGGATGGGAAGTTATCAGTGTCAATAAATAGTGTTATACGTCAATAAACTGCCAAGGAGTGATAATAAACCTTAATTGTATATTGATACACCGTTACTGACTATTTGGTGTTCTTTAGGAGTTGGGGGAATATAAGGTCCGCACTTGTTTAAAAACGATAATAATAAGAACTTGACTTATTACATGATTACTAACTTTTTCGTTCATAATTTAAGAAAACGTTGGGTAACAGCACGTTAGGGGCCCGTGAATTATATTTCAAGATCTTTTCATATGAATATATTCTGTATGTGCATTATTTGTAACAATATCGATAAAATACTGATAGACAAGAAACCTTGCGACGAACGGTGCTCAAGAGATACAAAAGTTTCAGTTAGACAAGGGTTAGTTGCCATTAAATTCTGTAATAGCGACTCAAGTGGTTTATTGGAGCTCCTGTTCAGATATGGGAGTTGTACTCAAGTCTTGGACGAATATAGGCTTTATAAATTATAGCCAGATCATAAGGGGTAAAAACACTGCTTGTTACGTAGGAGAAAACCTAACCTAAATCTAGCAGCATTTTTTGGCGATGTCAAATATGTGATCACTCTGCAACAAGTGGTTTGTGATGCACATACGTACCTAGAGCTGAAAGCTGTTCAGTGTCCCCGGTGCAAGTACCACCTAAGGATAGTGGCATTAGGAGAGGGTTACGATTTTATGACAGTAGACAGCATTGAGTTTTCGAAGCGTTAAATTCTACATGGTTTTTTATTCCCCATTAGACAATGTTGTCAAGGTCAGAATTTAATGAGCTAATCGTTGGCATCCGTTGGTAGTCCACATCCGAAAAACAAGGGTGAGAATCTAAAAACGAATATGAAAAGCTGAGGGTACTGTCATCAGCGAAACAATTTAGTGTGTTAGAAGTTTCAGACAAAAGACCATTTATAAAAATAAGCAAGAGTGTCGGAGTCAAAACGTAGCCCTGGGGCACACCAGCGTTTATTTTGTGGATATCGGATTTGAACCCGTCCAGTACTAGGTACTTGAATTAAACAGTCCAAAAGGTAATTTCTAACCCAACAAAGAAGAAGAAGAAACCCAATACCAAAAGCACGCATTTTCGATAAGAGAGCTTGATGCCAAACTATATCAAATGCATTTGAAATATCAAGTGAAATAATCTTACTTTCTCCAAGACGATGTGAAAATTTTATCCACTGTTCGGTGAAATTAATCAGCGTTGAAGAACACCTCTTCAAAACAATAGCGGGGATACTATTCGGGCCAGCGGTTTTTTGAATGTCAAGATCTTTTAGTACTCTAGCAACTATACGAGTGCGAAATAAGATTCGTGCCATGGAATAGTTTACGCTTTCAAGTACAGAAGGAGTCATGTTACTCATTGGCAGGATCGAATTAACAGCAAACTGTGCTGCAAGCAAATTGGCTTTATCAATCGAGCTTACATAGGAAGTGTCATTTGAAACGAGCGTAGGAATCGAAGATGACGTAGTGTTGCGCACATTTTTTTCAAAAGACCAGACATTTTTCCCACGTTTGGGACATTAGGGTATTTTTTGCAGTAATTGTTAGTCATGGAAAAATTGAATGCATCGAATCTTTCCTTTACAGTTCTTTCTAGCTTGTTTGAACTGATTTAATCTGATTTCCCTCTCTATTGTTAGTCTTATTATAACGGAAACTTACATCTTCTTATAACCTCCTCTAACTTCAAAAGGAACTTCATATAGGAAGTTAGTATAACCGGTCTGATTTGTCGAATTCATGTTCTTACGTTTGTACGTCCCTAGGTTCATGATACGTTTTTCTTCGGCTTTATCTAAAGAGCTAATAGAGACATAGACTTCAAATACATTTTTTAAACATGTGTATAAAAAAGGATAAACATATTCAGACTAATAGCACTGGGCCGAATTCAGAAAATAGTAGGCGGTTTCTGACTTTTTGTTCTTCAAATGCAAAACCTAAATGGCAGTGTGTGCTTAGCAAATTTCTTGATAAAGTTCTAAGGTTAAAACGTGTAAAATGTTATTCATGAAATCGATAAAAAATATGTTGCAAGGGATAACTACGTTGAATTGATTGATAAATATTCTTTTCCATTTTTTGTTTGTGGGCAATGAAATAGAAATTTCTTTACAAGAATAAAATATTGGATATTTAATAGAAGTTTCCAGATAAGAACTTAGCGCTAACTAAACATTTAAGTATTCTATTTTTTTAATGTTTCTAAAACACAGACATGTGATAATAAGGAAAATCTCATCATCATTTTGAACATTACATCAAGCATCGAACCACTTTTGCCACTACGATGCGTTTGATAGAACCTAATTCATCAAAACCAAAATCTATCAATCAATTTCAATATTTATCCCCTATATTCATCCCCCCAACACTTTTACAAAGAATTCTCAGCACAAAATCGATAGATAATGTCATTTTTTGCCTTAATTAATGGATTCTACTTCAAAAGCTAGATTCTCTCGTATAGCCAACTCACATCACAAAATTTTATCATCATCAGAAGCTCCTCAGTGCATTCAACCAACTGAACCGTTAAAAATCCGCTCGTCTATACATAAAATAGGAGCGATGTGAGATGTGAGAATATCGCGCACTTTCAACAGTTACTTGATAAGAAATCCTGTTTAATCACACTGCAACTCCATATCAACCCATTGCCATTGGATACTCTCAACTCACTTACATCCTACCGACAGCTCTGACAGCTAAACGCATCAATACCACCAGTAGCGATACCGAACCTTCCGCGTCCGCGTCCGACCCGACCGTTGTCATCGTCAGAACATGTATAATAAATCCGGAAATTCTCGAAGCGTTAAATAGCCAGCGTTATTATCATCAGCATCGTCATTCCATTGGAAATCCTTTAAAACCGCCATAATGCATCCAAAATGCGAAAGCACTCTAAAAAAGGATCCCAGGTTTAACACTCGCTCCAGCTCCATGGCTCCATCTCGAATCGCAACGTCAATTTCCAGAGCATCCTGGGTTACATATCCATATAGAAAACACAGTGTGTCTGTGCTGTGTACCACCGCAAGGCTGACATCCAGATGATATCACCATGAGATGGGCGAGGATTTTCCATTTGCCTGTTGTGTATGTAAAGTCTTGTTGTCCTAGCGCCGTAATCATGTCGGATACTATCACCACTCAACTTAAAGCTTCCATAGTAGGTACCTTTCCTTCCTTCTATCTTTATAACTATATATATATGTTCCTATATATATGGAGTGCCAGTATAGCTCCCTTTACCTTGAATTATTCTCTTTTCACATATAAAATGAGTGCTCCATGGCTTCAGGCTTCAGGACTTGGGATTTCTGGACTAACAGTTTAATCTTGTATGTGAAGGCAAACTGATTTCTTCCTTATACACTGATAGAAAATTAAAGTAAAGAAAAAAACAAGAGTTCATTAAGTAGAGAAACATTTGAAAAGGCACTTTGTTGGTAATTGCTTTGAATGATCCTAATAAGGACTAATAGTTCATGAATCCTTTCTGCAGATAAGAGAACATTTATTTCTCAAGGAGATTTCTTTGTGTCAGTTGCAAGAGTTCTTATCATTACTTTAATCGATTTTAATGCCTGGACTGTGGAGTTCCACAAGATTCAATACTTGGACCATTACTTTACAGAAAAAGTTACTCAATAGGAAAAGTCAAGACACACGAACTCGTATCCCAAGATCTAAAAGTATTTCAGAGGTTTTACATTAAAAGAAATCAATATGTGTTTATTTCATAGTAAAGAAAAATAACGATGGAGAACTGAATCATACGATAGGGGTTAATAACTTTACGAATTTCATCTTAAAAATCATGATATTATTGTGAAGAAAAAGTCTTAGGCTGTTAAAAAAAGTCGCTGGCCGTTTCCACCGATTTGCCTTAGCAGTAGGCATGTTGAGACATATATACAGAAGTCTTCTATCAATACTTTCCCTTAAATGAATATCAATCAATCTTTCTAAGATCTTAATAAGGAATGATGATAGACTTATAGGTCATAGGTTGACTTGCGACCATTTACCTGCTTTGGGTATAAAAACAACTTTCGCTTCTCTCCATGCCGAGGGAATATGGAACAGATATAGACAGATGTTGAAAATTTCCTCAAAGATTGGTGCAATTATTTCTGAGAATTTTTGTAGTTTCGACATTGTATAGGGCCCGCCATCTATTTTTTTTTTTTCAACTAGTGCTTATTTCGTGAATGGTAACACTTAGCTCATGTCTGATCTGACAGATATTTAGTTTTATCCTTCCGCTGAACGAATATGGTTGTGTATACAAATGAACAACGCTGGGAACAACGCTTACAGAAAATGCCGACTTTGCAAAAAAAAAATCATATTTTCAGGTGCAGCTCATTTTGATCTTGGCGGGTATGTAAACAAGCAAAATTGTCGCATTTGGTTCACAGAAAACCCGCACGCATACATTGAACATCCGATACACCCAAAACGTGTCAAAAATTGACATGTTTTTAGGCATAATTGGGCCATTTTTCTTCGAAAATAAGCAAGGAGTGGCCGTTACAGTCAATGGTGATAGAGGAGGATATTAGCAACATTTGGTTTCAACAGGACAACGGTCGGCGCGGCGCTACGTGACACACAGCCGACGCTACACTCAATGTTTTTATAGCATTTTCAAAAAAAAAAAATTTATTTGGCAGACCCTTTAGTTTGACCCTTGTGATAAGACCTTGTGAATATGTTACATTGAAACTTGAATGACTTACTAGTTCTGTTTATGAGATCTCTATAAGTTGTTCATCTACTCTAGTTATAGCTGCATTACTTCAAAAAATCAGCGTGGAGTGTATCTATCATTTTGTATTGTCAAGCCTTTGCTTTGGTTTATCAATAATTAATCCAAGCTGCCCCCTAAATCCTTTTTGTATATCCGTTAGCCTTCTTTTTTCGGCTTCCTTTTTGTCCATGGTGTTATTTCTTTGGTTACGTCCATAATATTGTTTAAGAATAAACTCCATACCTTTGTTATATTTTAGGAGATTGCAAGATCAAAAATCAGAAGTTAGCTTAGAATTTGTTAAGTTTATTAACTTCCCATAGGAAGTTATTGTAATTGGTCCGATTTGTCAAATTGAAAATTTTGACATTTCTCGACGTTTCAAGGTCCCTAGAGTCGAAATAAAAGATTTTTAGAAAGATGTCTGTGCGTGCGTGTGTACGTACGTTCGTACGTCTGTACGTTCGCGACGTTTTTTTCGTCCTCCATAGCTCAAGAACCAGAAGAGATATCGACTTCAAATAAATTTTGTTATACAGATAATAAGGCAGAAAGATGCAAAAAGGGCTCTCAAGAAAATTGCGTGGGTGTTTTTTTACCATAGTAGTTTAAAAAAAAGGTGAACATTTTGGTTAAACCTAAATATCTCATGAACCAATGATGCTAGAGACTTTAATTAAATTGTATAATATATATTGTAACGTAATACAAAACAATTATATTTTTGGAAAAAAATCCAATTAACAGTTTTTTTATAAATCAAAAAAACTGAAAAAAAATTTTTGTCACCTCGAAAATTTTACGACCAAAATATAATTTTATCTCCAAAACAATTTTGTGCAACGAAGAATAATGTTTTTGACATCTGATAAAATTTTGAGAAAAATCTAATTGACAGTTTCTTTTATAAAAAATAAAATCTTAAAAAAAATTTACTCATAGTTGGTAAAAATTGAATTTCGACGCAAATATCTTTTCAAAAACTTGAGATTAAGGCTTCAAACTTTTCTTATCTTATAAGAAATATTGTTTTCAACATTCTGAAAAATTTTGAGAAAAATCGAATTGACAGTTTAAAAAAAAAAATAAAAACTTAAAAAAACTAATAAAAGTTGGTAAAAATTGATTTTCGACTCAAATATCTTTTCAAAACTTTGAGATAATGGCTTCTAACTAATTTTAACTTATAAGAAATATTGTTTTCAACATTCTATAAAATTTTTAGAAAAATCGAATTGACAGTTTTTTTACAAAAAATAAAAACCTAAAAAAAACAATAATAAAACTTGGTAAAAATTTACTTTCGACTCAAATAGCTTTTCAAAAATTACAAATATTGGCTTCAAACTTATTTTATTTCACAGAAAATATTGTTTTCGATATTCATATATCATTCAATATAAAAATGCAACAGTCCGTTTTTTCATAAAAAAATAAAATCTACAAAAAATAGTACGCAAATTTGGTTAAAATTGATACATATAGACAAACTTTTAAGCAAGACAAATCGACAGACGGGATGGGAAGTTATCAGTGTGGGTCGCATCCCAGCCTCTTTTTTGTTTTTAAATTGACATGTAATAAAAAAAAACTGTGGTGTGGGAGTTAGCGGATTTGTTAACAAGGGGGTATTCTAGTGTAGAGACATGAATTTCGCCCGGTTTTTGAAGCGTTGTATAAAGGAAACAAAAAATATTTTAAGTATAAAGAAAAACGCGTTCAAAGTTTTGAGACCAGTTTTCGACAATTTTACTTATAGAATGATACAGAAAACGTACATATTTTTAATCAGCGATTCCTGCTCCATATAAAAATCCTACCTCTACTCATTATAAAGGTTGCCACAAAAGTAACTTAAAATGAAACTAAAAGGACAAAACAGTTTCTATGACCTTCAAATCCAGTTTCTATGACCTTCAATTAACTTGTGAAATAAAAGGAATATTAAAAAATCCTGTTAAACGCATGTTCTTGAATGTCTAAACTTTGGAAATATGAAAAAAAATGTTTGATTTTTTCAAAATTCTACACTAGAATACCCCGATAATCAAGATAGATAATCTGGTTCAAATAATGGAACATTTCATGTTTTCAGCTTTTTTCAGAAACTAAATACGTAATTTTAATAATTCAAGAGCAAATTTGCTTTCAAGACCGAAATGTTAGTACCAGAAACATGCTTATCTCAAAATATTGGAAGAAATTGCATCTTTTAATTAAAAAGCTCTACAGTAAATATTTACAAAAAAACTATTAAGTGTGCTGTTTTTTAAGCTCTGTTTATATTCAGATTATATTATATTACATATATATGTTTGTTTAGCTACTATTGGATTTTTAATAATTTCAAAGAAAGACGTGGAATCGACAAACCTTGGATTATTTCAACGCTACTATAGCAGCAATCTTTTTAGTTTTCCTTGAGCGACATGTACACGGATTCAGTAGTTCTTACCTGTCAGATGTCAAAAGATGACAGCTGTCAAATAAGAGGCACTATCAAAATAAAACCTTTTAGATTAAAACAATTACAAATGACAATTATCTACAAGGAGTTACAAAAATGTAAAGATTGACTATATAATGAGCCTCTAGAACAAGGATATTGAGTTAATTTGAAAAGAAATGAACTGTGAAATGTTAGCTATATCAGTATTTAAACCCTAAGAAAATTTTTATTGAAGCTGAAGGTTTCTACTCAAAAGAAGAGTGAAAAATTAGAGTTCTTTATGGAACAGGGCAGTCCTTATTATTTATCAAAAATAAGTTCCTACTTGTCACTCAAATACGATGACAGTTTTCTATCAGTGTACCAACAGTGGCAGTGGAGCAGCTAACGAAACACGCAGCATGATGCAGACAAACCCACTTTGCTGCGCTATGAAACACATGATGTTCTGTGCACTGTGCAGCAGTTGCAGCAACAGCAATAGCAACTGCATCTGTGTCACCCAGCAGCGAGGATAGGATGATTTTTATCATTTTATGAAGCAATTTGTTGGTTTTTCTTCTGGATTTTAATTTTTCTTTTTTCATATTTCGTTGGACTAACTAAAATTTTTGTTAAAGTATTTATTCAGAACGAGTGAGTGAAGATGAAAAACAAAAGGATATTTTTTTTTCCTCAGGATTTTCGTTTCCTTTTTTGTTGCTTTTGGTGTACTTAACCCAATGCGGTGGATCGTAATAATTTTTTCCTTCTAGAGAATTTTAAGGAAGGATAAGGACTAAAGGAGAAAAAGAGATAAAGGGGAAGGAAGAGATGAAGGTAAATAAGTCCCTAGATCTGGGTACCTTATACCACATTTTTGTGTTCATCAAGGCAACCATCATCTCATCAGCATCCTTTTTTTCAATGGGTCTTATGGGCAGGGTAGGAGAGAATAGGGTGTAGGAAAGGGTTGAGTGACATTTAAGCGCAACCAGGTGGAATGCGAGGATTAATACTCCATTTACATCACTGAGAGAACGGTATATAAAGAAGAATAGGCATGCATGTGGAAAATCCAATTTTTTTTTTTCTGTGTTTTTATTTTATTTATAAACTTCCTGTAGTTGTAGTGAGATGGTAATATAAAGTAGGGAAAAGGGGGAGGTAGTTTAATGAAGTATTTTTTTTTTCTTATTATTTATATAAACCGACTTGAATCTGTTAAGACGTTGAGTAAATTATTTTAACGATTTAAGGAGAGAAATTATAAGATAAAAATGAAACACTTATTAAAATGGATAAATAAATAATTATTCAGGTACCCAATTTACAGCGTTTTTCATATAGCGCTTTCTATCATTAAACGCGCACTTAAGAAGCTTTCTGGTACCCTTTTCATGCCAAACACATAGCACGAGTGTAATGAACACTTAGTTACATACATATTTAGGTCCTTAGCCCCATTACATCCGTGAAGTTTATCTTGCGGTGCAAAGGGCCTTCACACCTCCTATACGTGCCATCGTTTACGATTTCTGAAGATATACTGCAGCTCTCTGCAAATCTCCCTCAGTTGTGCTGTGATTTCTGTTCTATCGTTCTTCGTGAAGTTCTTCTAGTCCAGTTGGATTCAACATTGAAGCGAAACAGTCGTTATTTACGTCAAGTTCAGTTCCGCCACCCGTAATGGAGACAATAAACCCAAAATATTGGTAATATACATACATATAATGTACACAACACATATAATATTGGAGTTAAAATACCTCTACCAGTTTTCCAAAAATATTGACCTGAATTGTTGAGAAGTTCTAAGGCTTATAAAAAACTTGTTACTAAGTTTATATTTAGCCCAAAAATGTCTGCTTCTCTTTTTACCCTTGTTGGGTGGTTGATTTGTTGGTTGACGAGATCAATACTCCTTTTAGAGTAAAAGTACATCGTCTCGTAATTCAAGTTGTTTAAGGTTATATTGAGTTAGAGAGTCCATTGAATTCCCCCATTTCCGATCGACAAAGTTGCTTACAGTAGGTTACTTACCACCAACAGGAACAGTATTGAAGAGAGTATGTCGAACACCTTTTTTTTTAATGGATTAGAAGCAGGCTATCGATATTCAACGCACTGTTTGAGGATTATTCGAAAGGCGTTAATGTGGTCCACATAAGAAAATGCAATGAGGAATCATGCATGGTTAGCGTTGAATGTGTCCTCAAAGTGGTCTTTGATTCGTTCCAATACCACTTTCCTATTATTTTGGCTAGTGAGAAAGAATGCGTATTTCTCTTCAGATTTTACACTGCATAAGATTTTCTTTTTTTTACAGCTTCATTATCATACCTTTTTCCACTTTTCATGAAAGATCTCTGTTTCCCAAGCTCTCTATATAAGTAAGTGCTGATACTCGCTCGATGTTGTGGGGGCTTCTCCAAAGAAGGTCTGCCGCAATACCATTAAGTGTAACCGCATTGTTGCTCTTAAGTATTTTAATGACGGTAATTATTTCTTCTTTACTGCGGGGTACGGTGTGTATTTGATAGATTGTTACTTCAGAACAGTTCGTTGGGCATAGAGTACACTTTAGTGGTACCAGAAAATCCTGGTAAATTTTACCAGGAGATTTTTTGAAGAATTCCTGGTAAAATACACCAGATTTCTGGTAGAATATACCAGGAGAATTATTTTTCCTGGTAAAAATTATACCGGGAATAGACCCAGTATTCAGGTAGAATATACTAGGAATATTTGTTTTCCCTGGTAAAATTTTCCCCAGTATTCCTGGTAAAAATATACCAGAATTCTGGTAGAATATACCAGGAATATTTTTTTCCTGGTAAGAATATACCAGAATTCTGGTAAAATATACCAGGAATATTTTTTTTCCTGGTAAAAATGTACGTACCAGAACTCTGGTAGAATATACCAGGAATATTTTTTTTCCTGGTAAAAATATACCAGAATTCTGGTAGAATATACCAGGAATATATTTTTTCCTGGTAAAAATATACCAGAACTCTGATAGAATATACCAGGAATATTTTGTTTCCTGGTAAAAATGTACCAGAATTCTGGTAGAATATACCAGGAATATTTTTTTTTTAGTAAAAATGTAAGTACCACAATTCTGGTAAAATATAACAGGAATTTTTTTCTGGTAAAAATGTATACCAGACAAGAAAAAATATACCAGACAATAAAATTCCTGGTTTTATTTACCAGATAAAAGATAATTTTTAGGCTTCCGGTATTTCTGGCAATAAGTACCAGAAGACTGGTTTAATCTACCAGGAAATAAATATACCATTCAATAAAATTCCTGGTTTTGTTTACCAGATAAAAGATAATTTTAAGACTTCCAGTATTTCTGGTAATACGTACCAGAAGACTGGTTTTATCTACCAGTAAAAAAATATACCAGACAACAAAATTCCTGGTTTTATTTACCAGATAAAAGATAATTTTTAGACTTCGAGTATTTCTGGTAATAAGTACCAGAAGACTGGTTTTATCTTCCAGGAAAAAATATACCAGACAGTAAAATTCCTGGTTTTATTTACCAGAAAAAAGATAATTTTTAAACTCCCAGTATTTCTGGTAATAGATACCAGAACATTGGTTTTATCTACCAGGAAAAAATATACCAGAAAATAAATTTCCTGGTTCTATTTACCAGATTCCAGATAATCTCCATTTTACCAGGAAAAAAAAATACTTTCTACCAGGACGCTGGTAATATTTACCAGAAAAATTTCTGTCAAAAATTTTACCAGGAAACCAGATTTCTGGTAAATAAAATCAGATTTCTTTTTACCAGGAAATCTGGAGTTATTTACCACGAAATCTGGAGTATTTTACCACATTTTTTCCTGGTTTTTTTCTACCAGGAAATCTGGTTAAAAAAAAAATTCTTCTGGTACTTGTTAGATTCTACCAGATTTCTGGTTTTTTGATTTTTACCATGAAATCTGGAGTTATTTACTACGAAATCTAGACTATTGTACCAGTTTTTTGGCTGGTATTTTCTACCAGATTTTGCCTACCAGGAAGATTTTTTGAGTGTTCAACGTATTGAGGTGGTCCTCATTTAATATTGGCAGGGATCTGTTTGTGGTTTTTACCAGATATTGTTTAGAGCTGAAGAAACCTGTAAGATCTTTAGTAGTTCTTTAGACTGTCCTACTGCTACACCTGCTAGCAGCTTCTTCTTCTTCGGTGGATAATGCATTGATGTAGTAACGCTTATCACACATCACTCTATGTTGAACCTCGCTCATATTCATGTGATACCTAGACAATAGATCCTTTATTTTTGCTGCAAGGGTACTTGTGGGCTTTAAGTAGATTTTTTTCGACGATCTTTACCTTCGGTCTTCGGAAAGCCAAGAACTGCTTCTTCTTTACACTCAAATGAATATACTTTTAGCATCGAATATGTACATTTTTTACATAACGATTTTAGCTGGAGGTGCGTTCATAGCTGGTGATTGCTTTTAATCCTTGTGAAATATAGTTCACCTTTAGTTGACGGTTTTCGGGATCCATAAGTTTATCAATATTAAACTTGGGCATTTCTGTAATTCTGTCATTCGTAAACTTACGGTCACAACTATTGTTACCAAAACGTCCGGAAGGCTGCTTCTAAGTCGGCGACTGATCGCGAAGTGGTAAATTTTGTTTGGAAGTTGCTTGCCTATAAATTACAAGGAAAATGTTATTAACGTCATACACATGCATTCAACGCAACGCGATGCCTACCGATGTTTAAGAAATGTGTCCCAGGTATTTTCTATGTTATCTACACTAATATTATAAAGAGGAAAGATTTGTATTTTTGTATGTAACCAATAAACTCAAAAAGTACTGGACCGATTTTAATAATTCTTTTTTCATTAGAAAGCTACGTTATCACTGAGTAACATAGGCTATATTTAGTACTAGATTGCTACAGAAATCTTTTGAAATTCCTATTATAACCAACCGAAGGTGTAAAAAAATTAGCCATCAAATGTCTTTCACCGCATACGCTGCGAAGAGTATTAATGATAGGGCAAACAAATGTTTTCTAATTAAGTGATTCATGGTTGTTTTAATTAGCATGCTTATAACTTAAATATCTTGACCTATTTATGTCTACCTGTGCGAAGCCGGGGCGGGGCGCTATAGTTTAACATAAAGAGAATAACATGTCTATTTATTATTATACTAACATCAATTATTCAAAATTAAAATTGGCATCATTTCATAAGAACGCAACACAATCCCAAAACCAATTTCATGAAAAATATAATTTACCATGTTGATTATATTAAATCAAAAGACTATAACTATAACTCATGGAAGGTTTGCTTTAACTTCTAATGGCAAGCATGCGTCAATCCATACAAAGATAAAAAGCAAATATGGTATACTCAGGCGTGTTTTTATTTAAGTTTATTTAACATAATAATTGCAGACTTTGAATTGGTTTTAGTAAAAAATTGTTAATTTTAAAAATTTAAATTTATTTTGGCATCCCTTTTTTTTCAAAAACAAAAAAGAAACTATTTTTTCAAAAACTTTTAATACTTTAACGAAGAAAATAGAATTATTACTTTCTAATGAATTAAAATAGTTAAAATATAAAAAAAGAGGCTGAAGTGTGACCCACACTGATAATTTTCCATCCCGTCTTTTTCGATTTGTCGTGTTTAAAACTTCAACACAGTATTTATAACAATATTTTTTGTAAGAATATATTTTTTTTTTTTTTTGTAGTACCCGTGGCATGATGGTTAGTGCGTTTGACTGGAGTTGGAGGAATACGTTGCAACGCATTCTTGCAATTACAGTAAGATGCGCTGGCCTCGTTTCACCAACGCCCTAGCGAGAGAACTTCGTTCGAGTGACATAGCCCCACCAAACAACAGAAACCTGAAAAATACAGAAATTGACCAACATTTACAACAGATGGACGAAACAATAAAACGAACAATGGAACGGACAATACCAAAGTACAAAGAACGGGACCAAATGGACGCTTACAGAAACGCGACTATTGACGCACTACGTAGGCACAAGAGTGGCTTACTGACAAGACTCAAAAACTTGTATAGACGACTTACAGACCCACACGACTTGGAGGTTAGGACACTGAAGTCGTCAATAAAAAATGTCAATCTGTTGATTAAGGAGAACTACAGGTTATCAATTAACAAGTACTGGGACCGCAAGATCCGGTCAGTTAATTCCAGTGACCCTAGTATGTTCCCGAAAATCAACAAGATATTCAGGAAAAAGAACGAAAATGACCTTCCGTGTCTGAAACTCCAAAGAACTGAAGAGAACAGAGACGTACTCAGGACAGCGCAAATAGATCCAGAAGAAGCCATCTTTGACGATGACTTTTTTATAATTGAAGATCCGAAGGAAAAAGTGGAGGCGGTGGGAGCTGCTTTCCAGCAAGTGTACAAGGTGAATGCTAGCACTCGCCCCAACCACGACCTGGAAAACAGAGCCCTACTTAATCACTTTTACCTTCGAAATGATATAACACATTGGCGATCTGAGAACCGCGGTTTTATGCGGTTCGATGACGATTCCTTGGCAAATGCCATAATCGCCGAGCAAACGGGACCAAGTCCCTTGTTAGTGACGAAGGTTGAGCTTCAGCTCATCTTCAACTCAATAAAAAATAAAAAGTCAGCAGGTGTCGATGGTATATCCAACGTTGTACTAAGACATTTACCGATGGAGGCAATCGACATTTACACCACACTCTTCAATAATGCACTGAATAATGCATATTATCCAGTGCATTGGAAGACCGCTGTGGTTCATCCTCTCCCGAAAAAGGGAAAGGACAACTCCAACCCGTCAAATCTTCGGTCGATAAGTCTTCTTCCGGGCTCTGACTAAGTGGGCTGCGGACAACAAAATAATTCCGGATAAACAGTTCGGGTTCAAGGCGGGTCATGACACAATTCATGCTGCGTCTAAACTCGTTTCTGATATCCAATGGAATAAAACAAAACAACAATGCACAGGTGCTGTTCTGGTTGATTTGGAAAAGGCCTTTGACACCGTATGGTTAGAGGGTCTTTACCTAAAACTGAGCAGGCTTGGCATAAGCAAGCCATTGTTGTATATACTTTATGATATGCTTAACGGTAGAAAGTTTGTTGTCAAAAGTGGCAATGTAACTTCTACCACAACATTCTTAATTAAAAATGGTCTTCAACAGGGAGCGGTGAATTCGCCGATTCTCTTCAGCATTTACACCAGCGATCTGATAGGTAGTCTTACAAAGGCAATTGCGTACGCCGACGATCTAATTGCGTACAGAACGGCCCGAAAGGTTGAGGTTATTAGAATTCTCTTGCAGCGTGATTTCGACAAGATTCAGCGATATTGCGACGACTGGAAACTGAAAATAAATGTCCAGAAGTCGGAGACAATTCTGTTCCGGACTCCGTTGGCTGGGGCCACGAGGGATACGTGCAAGAATTGGCGCAAGATGGTTATCGTTGATCTTCACGGGCAGCGATTAGCGAGCAAAAGTGTAGTGAAGTACCTCGGTATCTGGTTAGATCAGTATTTATATTTCGATAGACATATAAATGCTGCTCTGACCAGGGCCAGAGGAGCCTTCGCTCTGACGAAACGGTGCAGGGTATTAACTTCAAGGGAACTAACTTCACCACTAGTGGGAATTAATTTCACTTTTTTTTGTGAAGTTATCTCCCACTGAAGGCGGGAGATAATTTCATCAGAAAATTGTGTGAAGTAACTTCCCACCTACGATTGAAATATCTGAAAAAATATCAAGCGTTGAATTGGTGACGTGAAATAGTACCAAATGAAATAACACCAAATTTCAAATTTGGCCTTATTTCGTTGTTCAAAACGAAATAAAACCAATTTGGCTTTATTTTGATTTATAAAAAGAAATAAGGCCAAAAAAAGAATCACGACGCATTCGTGTTCTTTGCATATACCCAAACTCGCACCCACCCCAAATCCTATAGTGATCCCAAGCAGGGGAGTGCAGGGGGGCAGTATGCCCCCCCTTACATACCTAGCTGTTAGTACGCCGCGCCGTGGTATCAATTCAAAAAAACTTGTTTTAGGCTCCAATTTCAAAAATTTCAATCGAGCAACAAGTATCTGTCATTTTTCAACTTCAACTTATGATAACTTCACATGAAAGTGAAATTGATTTCCACAAAAAAGTGAAATTATCTCCCACCTTCAGTGGAAAATAACTTCACCAAAAAAAGGTTAAATTAATTCCCACTAGTGGTGAAGTTAGTTCCCATGTGAAGGTAGTTCCCGTGAAGTTAATTCCCTGCACCGACGAAACGGCTGTTTTTTTAGCAGTCGGCTTGACTCCAGAGTGAAGGTAATTTGCTACATGGCCCTCATACGGCCGATGATCGTTTATGGTTGTCCTGTGTGGTTCAACGTTGCCCCTTCCCAGATGGAGAAGTTTCGGGTGTTTGAGCGGCAGTGTTTACGACGCTGTACCGGCTTATATCGAACAGCTGAATCTTCTTACGTGCATTACTATTCCAACGAGGTCCTATACAACGGGGCTCGAATCAACAGAATTGACAATTTCGGGATAAAACTCGTTCGAGGTCACATTGCAAGAGCTATGTCTTCGACCAACAATTTAATTTTCGGGGCGTTCTATCCGAACGACGAGTATTTTGAGAGTGCACGCTTGAGCGGCTTCATTCCACCAGAAGCATTCCTCTTCTTAGATAGATGCGGTCTGATACAGGATAGATTGGCAGTTCCGTTAATCTACCACGTCAGACGACGAACCGTGGATAGGCGACTCCTGTACAATCGGGGCGTCATTCATGGCACAAGGTGGAGCAGAGCTCCTTCGGTTCAGTAGGGTTGTGTCCGAACGGGACCGAACTGATAGGGTGAAGCAGGAGAACCAGTTTTGGTGGCTTCAATCGGCACTTGATAGTGAGTAGTCGGGATGGGGTTTTAAGCCTTGGCCGGCTTACATACTTGTTTTATAGTTTTAGGGTTTAGTTTTAAGTAGAATAGGCATGGTGGCACAAAAAAAATACAAAAAAAAAACACACAAAACAGAAAAAAACACAAAAAAAAACACAAAAAAAATAAAAAAAAACATGGAATAAGAAAAAAAAAAAAATATGAAAAACAAAAAAATGTTAGTTAGATTTGCTGCTGTGGTTGTTCTAGTTTTAAGTAGTTTATAGGTAGAATAGGTAGTTTTAGTTAGCTTTAAGTTTTATATTAAGGACCTTATTTTAAGTAGTTTTAAGTAAAAATAAAAAAGGATATTGATATTAGTTTTTTCAAATTTTCTAATAAATACAAAATAAATAAAATTTAATTGAAGTAAAATAGATCTTAGGGCCGAAAGGCATTAGTATTAAGTATTATAGGTTTAACTTAGAGTGTCCGTATGGGACCAGTAAGTTAGTAATAAGTTATGGATAATTAGGCTAGTTTTATGAATTTTTGTCTAGCTTTAAGATAGTCTTAAGAATGAATTAATAAAAATGAATTGGTAAAAAAAAAAAAAAAAAAGTGCGTTGGACTGTCATGCGAGAGGTCTTGGGTTCAATCCCTGCCTGTGCCACCTTAATTAAAAAAAAAAAGAAGAGTTTTCACGGGTACTGCCTCTTGCGAGGAATTGACAAATTCTCCAAGAGTAATTATTGTCATGAAAAAGTGCTTTCTCAAATTAGCCGTTCGGATTCGGCATATAAACTGTAGGTCCCCTCCATCCCTGCAATTACTCGCACACAGGAATGGTTGAGAGTTGTAAGTCACTAGGCCCTGGTTCTCTATGGACTGTTGCGCCACCTAATTTATTTATATATATTTTTTTGTTGTCCTAATACTTAAGTTGAAAACCATTCCTTATCAGTACTTTGTTGTTTTTGTAGGTTTTCGTGTTTTTTAAAAAATATATTTTTTTGGAATATTTTGTTGTATGTTCGATCTTTTCCAAAAATTTACTGAATGTTGAAAACTATATTTTTTATAAGACGAAATCAGCTGAAACCAATATCCTACAATTAAGAAAAGATATTTGAGTTGAAAATCAATTTTTACCAACTTTTTTTAGGTTTTTATTTTTTTTGTAAAAAAAACTGTTGTTTGATTTTTTTTCAAAATTATACTTGTTACTGGTTCGTGAGATATTTTGTATGTTAACCACTCAATTTGTTTGAAAGTCCTTTCTGCTTCTTTCTTTGTTATTATCTGTGTAACAACACTTATTTAGTCGGTTCTTGAGATTTGGACGACGAAAAAAGCTTACCGAAAGCACGTACACTCGCACACACACACATGACCTTGAAATGTCAAGACATTTCAATATTTTCAATTCGACAAATTAGACCGATTGTAATAACTTCCTATAATAAATAAATAAATAAATTAGGTGGCGCAACAGTCCATGAAGAACCAGGGCCTATATTGACTTACAACTCTCAACCATTCCTGTGTGCGAGTAATTGCAGGGATGGAGGGGACCTACAGTTTATATGCCGATTCCGAACGGCTAATTCGAGAAAGCACTTTTCATGACAAGAATTACTCTTGGAGAAAAAAAAAAAACTTTAGGTGGCACAGGCAGGGATCGAACCCAAGACCTCTCGCATGACAGTCCAACGCACTTTTTTTTTTTTTTTTTTTTTTTCAATTCATTTTTATTAATTCAATCTTAAATCTATCTTAAAGCTAGACAAAAATTCATAAAACTAGCCTAATTAACCATAACTTACAACTAACTTACTGGTCCCATACGGACACTCTAAGTTAAACAATAATACTTAGCATTAAGTATGCCTTTCGGCCCTAAGATCTATTTTAACTTCAATTCAATTTTATTTATTTTCGTATTCATTAGAAAATTTAAAAAAACTAATGTCAATATCCTTTTTTATTTTTACTTAAAAAACTACTTAAAATAAGGTCCTTAATATAAAACTTAAAGCTAACTAAAACTACCTATAACCTACTTAAAACTAGAACAACCACAGCAGCAAATCTAACTATCTAACGTTTTTTGTTTTTCATATTTTGTATTTTTTTTTATTATTCCATGTTTTTTTTTATTTTTTATTTTTTTATTTTTTTTTGTATTTTTTTGTATTTTTTGTATTTTTTTTTGTATGTTTTTTTTTTTTTTGTGCCACCATGCCTATTCTTCTTAAGTCCAACGCACTAACCATCATGCTACGGGTACTAACTTCCTATGGTAAGTTTAAAATTGGAACTGACGTTCAGAATATCATTATTAAAAAAAAACTATGTCTTCAAAAAAAAACCCCAAATCAGCATACAAAGTTATTCAATTTTAATTTCATTTATTTTATTATTTTAGTATTCATGGTTTAGTATTTTAAATTAAAATTTAAATTGTTGAAGCTCTTAGAATCCTTCTTTTATTTGTATGAATTTATGTTCATATTATTTTTTATTAAATACAAAAATATTAAAATATTATTAATCGTGAGTTTAATGTCAACATTATTTCCTAATTCATGCACTGTGTACTTCTTATATGTTGCAGTCAATACAGTTTATTCTACATCCTCTTTTTTTAATCCTAAGCCAATGTCAATCTTTAAGTGGTTTCTTTCCACAAGCAATTGTTTAAACTTAAAAACGAACAGTAATTTCATTTCAAAAATTGGGTCGCAAAAAAATAAGAAAATACTTTTTGTTTGGTCTTGACCATATCTGATAAGACCCTAAAATGTTTCGAAGTATACCTAGCAAAAAAAACCCAAATTATTAGAAATACGTATGACCCAAATGACCCAGTTAATAAGTTGTTGTTGCTTGTAAGCTATAAGTTTTTTTTGTAGACAATTTCATACATAGTTAATAAAGTACACAACATTTTGAACATCAATATCATTTGGAATTACGATAAAAAAACATGGAGTAATTACCTGAAGTGCCTATATGTATATACAAATTAGCGTTTGACATTTGATATTTTCTCAAAATACTGTAACTCTTATCCCTAGCTCGTAAACTAGCTTCAAACTTTTTTCCAGCAATTACTTATCAAAATTTATAACACAAAATTTGGAATTTTTAACAAAATACCTTAATAACTTTTTGTGCTCACATGAGATTTTTAGGTTCATCGATATGCGGAGTATTCCAAGTTAAAATGTCTACTTTGACTGGACTTTACTTGGTCGCAAGCCAAAGTAAACACTCCGTATTCACCACACAAGGTTGTTCAAGGTTGTGTAGAAGTTCATACATATCTATAACAATAGTCCTTATTTTGTAATAAAATTAAATAAAGTCTTTTCGTAGAAATCGTTTGAGTACTAAGTGTCCTTCTTAAAAATTCAATATTCCAAGAAATATTATGAACACGTGGGTGTATTATACTTGTACATATGTGATAATCACATATTTTGAACAAATTGGATTATTTACATTATTAATTTTTGTTGCTTGGCTCCTTTATGAATTTCCCCAAAGCTTACATCACTCGTTAATATACACATAAATGCTCTGTCTTCCTTGACATAAGCTTACATCATAGAAAGTAGGTATGTAGAAAATAATTATTCATCCATCATTCTTCCTTGTTGAATGAATAAGGATCGAAGGACCTCAACCATACACCACCACCCTCCACCCCTATCTCGTCATCGTTATAAACTTCCCTTTGCCATTGAGATTTTCTATCTAAAAATATAACCAATGTTATCTGATGTAAATTTTTCACTAAATTTAATATTCTTGAAGTTTTTCTTTTTGTTTTTTTTTTGCATTTTTGTTCTTCAGTTTCGTTTCTTCATTGTTTTCGTTCTGTTTTTTTTTTGTAATTTCCTTTTGCAACTAAGCCCAATGACCCTGTGTCGTGTTCTATTCAAAAGAATTAACAATAGGGTTACATGAATAACATTTCTACTACTGGTAGGGTAGATGTAGTAAGTCCTTTGGTCCTGAGAGATGGCCAAACTATCTCATGAGATCTACCTACTTTTTTGTGACGCTCACGATAACAAAACAATAGACAGGGGATATGCCGACCGACCGACCGACCAACGACATTGTTACAATCTACATGGTACTATAATTCGTATTAAAGTATTTAATTTTAGAGAGGAAAACATTTTAACATACCCTCGTGACTCACTCCTGCGAGATGATTTTTTAAATACAACATAAGCTCCCTTGCACCCTCGCCAGCCATTAGTTCAAATAAAATGCTCTCTATGTAGTTATACTGGGAATTTTATGAGAACATTTTTGGTCCTAGGTCTAAGGGTAAAGTATTTCATTCAATTGAGTGGAAAATTTTTGTTTAAAAAATCCGTCTTAGAATCGATATCGGTATACACTTTCTTTTTCTATTACGATAATATTTCAGTAAAATTTATCCACTGCCACGCCTACTCTTAATGTGTCTTGATTTCTTGGAAAGTCATCTTATACGATTTATAGTAAACTTACAGAAATTATTTGGTGGGACGGATGGAAATAAATTATACATTTTTTTTAAAGTATTTTTCCTTTACCCTGACCTTTTCAAATTTTCTTTGATATTTGGCTGAATCACTGAGAAGATTTTGATAAATTTTTGTTTCAATGTTTGAATACAAAGGTGAGGTAAAAAATAATAACTAAAATACTTTCGAACTGTTTCTTTATTGCGGGAACATTTCTTAACAGATCCTGATAAGCAAGAATGGACAAAAGCTTATGCCGTCTCACCATGTACTCTTTTTATATTCTCACAATATTAAGAAATGTTTATAGTTTTTTTTTTTTTAATTTTTTTTCAAAATCTTTAACGATTTAAAAAACATGGCATTAGAAATTTTTCAAAGTACATATATTCTTAAATATTTTTGGCACAATTCGATAACATAAGTTTTCCGTAGGAAGTCTTTCAGGAAAAATAAATAGTTAGTTTTATAAAACTTGTTGTCTCAGGAAGGGCTTTCTATTCGTAAGAAATTTTCGGACTCAGATAATAATAAAGATAAAACTTGTTGATTTTCTGATTTCTAATTAATGAATTCGTCTTCATTGATTTACTTATTTAGATCATAACACCTTTTACGTCATATGTCCATCGAACGCCATAAGTTTTTGCTATAGTGAAATACGATGTTAGAAAGAAATATTTTAAACGAAAGAATAGCTTTTGGAATTTGTATTTGATCAAAGCAGAAGCGAACATTATAAAGCAAGTCACTTTGAATTTGAAAGAACCTTTAGTAATAGAAAGAATGCAATTAACAACATTTGTTTCTTAAAAGTTTAAAGTTTTTTTCTTTTGAAAGACGTAGTACTTTATTTGAGTTTGAGTTATAATATTAATTTAAAGATCCTCCTACTTTTATGTAATATCGTGTACTGTACGATTGTTCTTCCTCATTCTTTCTGTATTTTGTCCGAATAATCTTTTTCGCCAAGTACTTCTAGGCTGGCTTACTTATCTGCCTTGCCCTCACCTGGACGATACATTCGTCACTTTCTCAAAAAGTTTGGCAAATCTACTGATACTTTTGTCTTCGTATAACAGATTGAATTGGTTCCTGGTCCATTTCGCATTAAGCTAAGCATTGAAATTACGGTTCTGTCAGAAAGCTCTCAAGATGTTTCGAGAACATCTTTGTTTGCAGCTTTCTTGTGAAAGTGCTTTCGACTTTTCACGTGTGGCATCCATTAGACCATGAACCAATGCAGATTGAACATTGGAGCGAAGAAGTCATTGATTGTTTCGCCATATTTTAGGCAAGATTCCGAATACAACCTTAACTTCCTGATACAGCTGCTTTTGTTTAGTTTAGTTCCACCAGTATGACCAAAAAAAAAAAATAAAAAAAAAGGTTGCGCAACAGTCCGTTGAGAACTATAGGGCCTAGTTACTTAAAATTCTCAACCATTACTGTGTGCGAGTAATGTTGTCAGGGATGAAGGGGACCTACAGTTTTAAGACGTATCTAAACTGTTCATTTGAGAAAGCACTTTTCGTGACAAGAATTACTCTTGGGTACTTTTGGGTACTCTCCACGGGTACTGCAAGAAGCAGTACCCGTGGACAAAAACCTTAGATGGCACAGGCAGGGATTGTACTCAAGACCTCTGGCATGGTAGTCCTACGCACTAACCATCACGACATGGGTACTTTACGTAGAAAAAACGCAATCAAGATATTTAAAATCTCCTACCATCTCTACCGCTTGTCCAGAAATATTGACTTAAATTGATAAGATGGTTTCCAGGTTGATCCTTTTAGATTTTCATCAATATGAGGGATCACATCACAACCTTTCTTATGTTGGTAAATGATCTTTTTTGTCGCATATTAAATCCACTTAATTATTCGCTGGCCATAGTGCCTTTAGCTCTTTTTTAAATGACAGGCGCAAGCAATGTTATTTTCACAAACAGTCCTCTTGTAAAATATTAATAACATTAATCACCTCAAACAGTACTGTTAAGTACAGAGATTATTTTTTAACCGTACTACATGAATGTGCAATTTTTTAACATGCTAAAACCAATGTGCATCGGTAACTTCTTCCTAAGCCTATTTTTTGCCTTTTTCTAAAGTATTAATCAATCTCAGAAATGGTGTCAGCAAACTTTAATTTCAAAAAGTACACGTTCCTTTTTTCGAAAACTTCAAATTTTAGATGCCCTTTCAAACAACGATATATCTGTTTAAAAATTTGGATCCTTTATAACATTTAAAAACAACACACATAAAAATGGCGTTATATTAACTTTCCATAGGAAGTTATTGTAATGGGTCCGATTTGTCGAATTGAAAATTTTGAAATTTCTCGACGTTTCAAGGTCCCTAGAGTCGAAATAAAAGATTTTTAGAAAGATGTCTGTGCGTGCGTATGTATGTACGTTCGTACGTCCGTACGTTCGCGACGTTTTTTTCGTCGTCCATAGCTCAAGAACCAGAAGAGATATCGACTTCAAATAAATTTTGTTATACAGATAAAAGGTAGAAAGATGCAGAAAGGGCTCTCAAGAAAATTTCATTATATGCAAAATGTTATTGGTAGTTTTTATATTTTTAAGAATAATTCAACTGAGAACTTTTTTAACAAAACACGAAAACCTACAAACTTTTAAGCTGGACAAATTGACAGACAGGATGGGAAGTTATAAGTGTGGGTCGCATTCCAGGCTCTTTTTTTTAAAATTTCACATAAGTTAGTTTTATGGATGAAATCAAAAAATCAGACTTAACATATTTTTGCACATTTACCCAGCTAAGCCAGCCATTTGTTACAACCCCCGTTATTCCTATACTCTCTCTCCCTTTATTGTTTACATTCAGCAAAGAGCTTCCATTGCATCTTTGAGTATTTCTAGATACGTTGAATGTTCTTAAAATAGGATTTCAAAAAAAAACATTGAGACTGCACCACGTATAGTCGAGGAAGTCGTAGGCCAGCAGCCTTCTGCTCCCACATCCCTGGACGTGACGGACGGACACAGACACGGACAAAGTTGTTTCGTGCTCACTGTGCCATATGCTTGATAGGTGCACAAGCCCATTGCTGCAATGCGGAATGAGGAGGGCATTATGTTCTGGAAAGCATTCAGGCAGGGAGTAGCCGACTGTTATGTTGGCTTATTGTATATCCTACGAATATAGCGAGTAGCGACTGCTGGGACCGGCTACACCTCTATCTTACCGGGTCACTATATATATTTACGTACTCGAATACTGTAATAAGGCATAAGTGCACCAGTATAAGGAAGAATATAAGTACAAGGATAGGGGTTAAAATAGGTTATCCTTTGTATAGAGCACAAGGCTTTTTCCCTCCACAGATCGCCTCAACTATGCTGTATGCCATAGCGAGCACACGCAAAGGACATTTTCCAGGAGCAATTGCAGTTCAACATTAAAACGTGATATAAACTTCCAAAATGAAAGAAATAAAGAAAAAAACATTAAAACAACAAAATATATACGGTACCGGGACAGTACCCGGAACAAAATGGCGAAGAACGTGTCCTTACTGCGAGAGAAAGTAAAAGAAAAACATAAAAGGACACAATAGTATGTTTTTCCAGAAAATTTTGTTAAGGGCAAATCGCGGCCTGTCGTAGTCGTTTTCGTTGTCATAGTCGTTGCCATTCGGACGTTTTCCATCTTAATAAGCGATTTTCCGTTTTCGTTTTTTGCAACGCTCCAAAGTCCGGACTCCGGACGCGGACGTGTTGTGCTCTCTATGCAGCTATTAAAGTGGAAAGTTTTAAATAAAAAAACAAAAACAAAAAAGCAGTGAGGTAGGTAGAGTTTTTTTTTTATATTATAGGCAAGTTCATTCCTTTGGGAGAATTTTTAACGTATACGTTACGTAGTTGTAAGGACAAGTTTTGTTCCTGAGGGACATCCGTCTTTTACATAGTGACGACCAATGAAGGGAAGGGGGGTATTGTTATTTCTGTGTTGTTGTCAAGTTTTGTTTGTCGCCGATATAATGTTTCGTTTTTACGGAATAAAGGACTAATTTTTTTAAAAAGGCTTTTTTTCTTATTTTTGTTTTTGTTGAGGCAATTTGTGCGTGAGGAAAAACATGAAAGTATAGGCGAAGTAAGAAACAATTAATTAAAGTCGAAACATGAAGCATTCCATTTAAGGTTTGACATGAGACACAAGACGACGAGTCAATCAAATGGACACTTTGGCAATTTTTACAAAGTTGCTTCTCTTTATTTTTGATGTTGTAATTTAAAGTGATGTACATTTTACATGGTTCAAGTTAACAGTTGAACATGCTGCCTGTTGTTTAATTATAACATCAAAACCTATTGCTCTATGAACTTTGATATCAAAATGAATCTATAGAAGTTTTTTAGTTGGAAATGGCCAGTTTGTTTTAGCCCATTACGAAACGACAACCATGTTTTAATTTAACATAATGAGTTGGGAAAAGTTTTGAAGAAGTGTCTAGGGTGCATGGTACAATAAAATTATAATATTGTACAAGACAAAAGTGGAGTTTGAAAATAAGCATAGCGAATATCGGAGAATGTTACCCTTAGTTCTTAAAAATAACTGAACCGCTAAAAATTTTGATGAGTCTAGAAATTTGAAAAATGTTATAACAACTATTTTTTTTAGAGGTTTTAAAACTTTAAGTTCACATCACTATTTTAAGAAGATATCATTATGTCGGTTGTGAAATGATTTATTTTAAATTTAGCTTGGCACTTCATGGCATTAATTAACGTAGGTCTTAACAAGTGATGCTCTCATTTCCAATGCTGAAGATTTTGTTGCTGAACATGATGCTATTGTTGTTGATTCCGATGATGATGCTGATAATGTTGACAATAATGTTGCTGTGGATGAACCTGTTGCTATAAAAAACGATGTTGCAGATAAATCTGCTGTTGACAACGAGAATGCTGCTGGTGATGCTGTTGCATTGAATCCCTCAGAAAGCCATAAGACTGTTGACAGTAATTCTGTTGATAAACAAAATGCTCGTGGTGTTGCTAAGATTGTCGATGTTATTGTTGCTGCTGTTGCCGATGATGCTATGGTTGTTGCTGGTGTTTTCAAAGCCGCTGCTGCTGACGATACTAATGTTGAAAAGAATAAAGATTGTACCCTCTGATGTTGAAATCAGAAAACCAAGATCAAATCATTTAATAAGCTGCGATGCTGATGCTAAAAAATGCTCTTCCATCTGTACCTAGGCTACGTTTTATTCATATCTCTCGACTTAAGAACACAGTCACCGAAGTGGATGTCATAAATTTTGTTGCATCCAAGCTAAACTTGCTAACAACTAGCTTGATATGCTCTAAGTTGGTTAAAAAGGATGTAGATATTACGAGTCTTCATTTTATCAACTTTAAACTTGGTGTTCCCGCTGCATCTTTTAATAGAGTCCTTAAAACTGATATGTGGCCAATAGGCGTTCAAATTAAGATGTTGTAAGCCGTCCAAAAAACGAATCGGGCCAAAATCAACAGGTTCCGAATACATAAATAAGACATTTGCTGATGCTCAAGTGAGTAAATACTTTTCTATGTATTATCATAATGCTGGTGGTATGAGAACAAAATCAAATGATTTTTGTTTGCTGCTGCTGACTGTCCATATGACATTATTGCTATTACCGAAGCATGGTTAAATGAAAATTTTTTAAATTTTTAAATAGAGGAGGTGGTGTTTTGTTAGCTGTAAGCTCTGAGTATTCAAGTAGAGAAATTCTTTTATCTAATGTTTCATGCGATATTGAGCAAATTTGTGTATGTGTAGATTTACCTGTTCCGCCTACTCTAAACATTATTCATGTATACTTTTTTGTTTCTTATATTCCGCTTTTGTCACAATATGTCAAATATGATGTTCATATTAAGAATATTTTAGATATTGTTAAACAAACAGATGAGAATTGTTATTTTGTAATTAATGGTGATTTTAATCTATCCAATATTAAATGGTTGTACTCGAATGAGGATAAAAAAAAATTTCCTTGTAATGTTAATAAAAACTTCGAGTACAGTGTGATTGACAATATTACAAGTTTAAATATGTACCAAATTAATAATATTTACAACGCGATTGGTCGTATTTTGAATCTTATATTTATTGACAATAACCTTGAAACTCAGATAAATGAAGCAAATTTTAAACTCTTAGATATAATAGTGTCCATCACAAAGCACTTGAAATTACATTTAATTTGTCTGTCTTAAATGAATCAAATTATTCTTGCAATTATGTTCAAAAATATTATTTTAAAAATGCTGATTATGCCTCAATAAATATTTATTTAGAATCAATTGTTTGGCAACAACTTTTTCATTGTAGTAGTTTAGAACTAGCTTATACTATGTTTGAAATACTGTAGATTATACTATTTCAAACTTCGTTCCTTTAAAAAAATTTAAAAATTCTAAAAGACCGGTTTGGTTTAATAAAAGCTTATTAAGATTAAAAAATGTAATGAACAAGCTGCATAAAAAAAGTAAAATTTCAGTTGCTTTTCATGATCAATTTTGTCAAATAAGGAGAGAATACGAATTTTTAAAGAAATTTACATATAAGCATTTGTACATTTGCTCTCTGGAATCGAAAATTAAAACTAATTCAAAATGTTTTTGGACATTTTTAAATACAAAACGAAAATCGATTGGGATTCCATCAAACGTTTCGTACAAAGGGGTCTCATCTGAGGATATAGATAAAATTTGCAATAATTTTGCCTCATTTTTTCAATCAAACTTCGTAAAATTTAAATTTAAATTTAAATTACGATGGAATGGCGCATTATCATTCTTTCAATGATATGGATGCTCTAAATTTATCTGTTGATGATGTGCTAGCGTCTTTATCATCCCTTGATAATAATTACTCAGTAGCACTTGATAATTTCCCACTAATTCTCTTAAAGGAGTGTAGATACAACTTTGCTGGTCCACTTTGCTACATTTTTAACCTATCTTTAAGCCAAGGAATATTTTTAAACACGTGGAAGTCTTCTATAATCACTCCACTCCATAAGCAGGATCTAAAAGCTCTGTCGAAAACTATAGACCTATTGCTAAGCTACAGTTAGTCCCTAAAGTATTTGAAGCAATAGTGAAAAACAAATTATATTCTTTAGTTAGGAACTATATTTCTGAATTCCAACACTGTATGGAAAAACGATTACAAGTTGACACTATCTATACCGATTTTTCGAAGGCATTTGATCGTGTTCAACATAATATTCTAATAAGAAAACTTGAATTGTTTGGATTTCACTCTGTGCTTCTTAAATGGATTCAAAGTTACTTAGTTGGGCGAAAACAATATGTTAAAATTGGTAATGTGTTTTCTAAAGAAATAATTAATTTTTCCGGCGTTCCACAAGGTAGCCATCTTGGACCGCTCCTTTTCATTATTTTTATTAACGACCTACCGCAATATCTTCTACACACAAAATGTCTTTTGTATGCTGATGATCTTAAACTCTTCAGCAGCATAAGATGTCTTTAAGATGCGGAAAATGTCCAGAATAATTTAAATAAAGTACTTTTTTGGTGTAAATTAAATGGGCTTTATTTTAACAACGGTAAATGTAGTGTTGTTACTTATTCAAAAATCTTAAATCCCTTGTTTTTTGAATACAAACTTGGTTTTGATTCTTTGCAGAGACTTGTTAGTCAGAAAGACCTGGGAGTGATTTTTGACTCCAAAATGAGTTTTTCACTTCATATAGATCATGTCATTTCCAAAGCTAACTCAATGTTGGGCTTCATAATTCGAAATTCAAAACTTTTTAATGATCCTTATACACTAAAACACTATACTTATCTCTTGTTAGACCGCTGTTAGAATATTGTTGCGTTATATGGAATCCCTACACTCAATCGAGCATTTATCATATTGAAAAGGTTCAGAAAAAATTTACAAAGTTTGCTTTGCGTAAAATTTATAAAAATTCAGATGTTCCATGTTATGAGAGTAGATGTACTCTTATAGACTTAAAACATCTAGTTTTGAGAAGAAAATTGTATTCTGTCCTTTTTGCTTATGATGTCCTCAGTTCTAATATTTATTGTCCAATGTTGTTATCAATGTTTTATATTTACGCTCTAGCTCGAATAGCTTGCGCCCAAGAGATGGCGATTTTTTACATGTTCCTTACCATAGTACAAGTTATGCTTGACACAATCCAATCACAAATGCTTATATAAATTTCAATGAATTTGACTCAGCTATTGACTTTAATGTAAATAGAAATGTAATTAAGAAAAATGTATTGAGTCTATTGTAACAGTTATTTTTGTTTATTATTTAAATATCGAAGATGTATGTACATATATATTATATTCTATTGTTATTAATGTAGTCTATAAAAAGTTTGTAACTTGATTGACGAAATAAATAAATAAATAAACCCTTCCAAATTGCGCACATTCATTTTGAAAATCATGGTTTTTGCTTAGTGATAAAGCTCACTTTTGGTTAAGTGGATACAACAATCAATAAAACTGCAGTATTTTAAATGATAATAATCATCAAGTGTATGTTGAAAAACTATTAAATCCACAAAAAACTGTTTGGTGTGATCTATAGGTTGGTGGAACAATTAATCCGTACTTTTTGAAAAACGTTCCTGGCCAGGACGTTATAGTGTATGGTCACCCCTATAGATTATGCTGATTCTCTCGTTCATCAATTGAACAACCAAGATGTGCAAGAGCTCAGATTTCAACAAGACACAAATGATTTACTGAAGTAAACGTTTGACATTACATACTCTACAATTGGCCATATAATCATATTTAAATTATAATTCCGAATAAGGGAAATTTCATGACAATTTCAAAAAATCATCTTTGATTTATTAATTTCAAAGTTATATACACCTTTAAAAAAACACCCTTTAGTTACAGCTCGTTGCAATTGTTTTTGAAATTGATAAATTTTCTACAAAAAAGTCTATGAGCTTTGGACCATTGACATGTATAGATTTCTTTATATTGTCGATTATTTGTTTATGTGGTAATAACTTACAAATGACTGCCTTTAATTTGCGATTGTATAAAACATTACCTTGCGAGCATTATATCAAATAAAATTTAAAAGTGTTTGCTGAATTTTATTTAATAAATAAAACAAAAAAAGCGATGCATGATTGTATAAGATACACAAACATTTATAAAAATACTTTGTAAATTGTTTCTAAATATTTTTGGTTTTTGTGCTATTTGTTGATGCTTTAGACTTAAAACAAATCAAAAAATAGTAGAAGGGGATATGAATACCCTTATAATGATTTTACACAGTCCGAGTAATTAGGAAGGTAGGATAGGATTTGAAAGGAAATACCGATGCACTTTGGTTTTGAATGCCTGCACATTGTAATGAGTGGGAAATATTGAGTCTGGTAAAGCATTCCACATTCGTGTAGTGCGACTAAAAAAAGAATCTCTGAACTTTATAGAACGGATGAAATCGGGTTCAAGGGTTAACTAAAGGGCATTCCTAAAAGAAAGAGTATTATGGTTGAATTGTTTGAGGGGAGGAATGCAACAGGCTATTTCATTGGAGCATTGCTTATGGAAGTAGCGATAAAATAATGAGAGACATGTAACATATTGTGCAGTTAGACAACGGTTACCTATCATTTTTAGAGCTCTCTTTTGAATTCTGTACAAGAGACTCAAATAGGATATAGGAGCACCTGCCCAAATATGGGAATTGTACTCAAGTTTCGGACGAATATATGCTTTATAAATTATATAAATTATCAGAAGGGGTAAAAAACATCTTGCATCGTCGGAGAAAACCTAAACACTTAGTAGCATTTCTGGCGATGTTAAATATGTGATCACTCCACAACAAGTATGGTTTGTAATGCACATACCTAGGACTAATAGCTGTTCAGTCTCCTCGACGCAAGTACCACTCGTGGATAGTGGCATTGGGGAACTACTGGCTTTTGCGACAGTAGCCAGCTTTGATTCCCCATTGAATAATGCTGTCAAGATGCGAATTTAATGAGCTTATCATACCCTGCCGTTGATGGTCCAGATCCGAAGAACAAGAATGAGAATCTTAAAACGAATATGAATGAAAATCTTAAAACTTCAGATTTCAAAGGCAGGGATCGAACCCAAGACCTCTGACATGACAGTCCAACGCACTAACCATCATGCCACGAGTACTACAGGAAGGATTCATACCGGCGCTAATTTACGAAAAGACCAAACGTAAAGGTTGAAGTACCTTCTACCAAACTTAACAAAAGCTGATTTTAGTCCTATCCAATAACAATTTTAATTTTTGTAACTATTCAGTTGACTCAAACAATATTCAATTTTTCCTAGTAGAAGGTTTTGCAAATGGGCGAAAGAAAAACTGGTGGTTGTTTTTGGATAATTCTTTTGAAAATCTTTTCTTATCGTCTTTAGGCAGTAGTAAGCATCAACAGATGGTACATTTGGAAAAAATGTACAAAGTGTTTTTAAAAATGTTTGTGCGTATTCAGTTGAAGCGGAGTCAGTGATGGATTTACGCCTAGGCCCGTGAGGCCCAGGCCTAGGGTGGCATAATTTGAAGGGCGGCAAAATTTATGAAATGCTTAACACTTGAAAGCGTTTCTACATTTAAATATACCTTAATGAAAGGCACAAATATATCTTCGGTCTAAAGTTTCGGAACGCATCCAAAATCATAACTTCTGTTTGCCAATTTAAAAATTCAATCTAGAAAATCTACGTTAAATTTGAAGTTGCGAAAACAAACAAAACAGAATTGTAAGATAGAAAATTCTCACCTCATCTCTTTGTTTTTGTATCTGCAGGGATCAGTAATACTGATGATGCAGACTTTAAAAATTCTAGAAATGTTTATAGTGATAAAACAAGGTATTGTTTCAAAAGTTTATTTCAACGTACGCAAAAATGGAGAGATTCAACGCCGTGAGTGGTAGATTTATTTAGAAACTAAATGCTCTGTATTTTGTATTCCATGCTTATTATTTGGTAGAAGTGGTGAAATGAATGCTTTTACTGACGAAGGATTCCGTGACTGGAAAAAATCAAAAGCACGCATCGAAGAACATGAAAATTCTGACTTTCACAAAACTAAAGTTTGTCATTTTAAAGCTTGAGTAGTAGTTCACGGGCGTGTTGATCAAAATCTAATAAAACAACTCGATGAAGAAATAATGGAAACAAATTTTTTACCAAGCAATTGCAATTATTAAATCACTAGCAATAAGAGGCCTGCCATTTCGAGGAAATTCAGAACGAATCCTCATAATGGGAATTTTTTAGGAACAGTATGACTCCTTGCTAAATTTGTTCCATTTTTAATTGAACATTTAAAATTGTATGCACACCCTGGTAGTGGGAATACATCGTGTTTATCTAAAACAATCTATGAAGAAATTATACTGTTGATTCAAAATAAAGTACTACAACAAATTTCTAGTGAAGTGCAATCTGCTAAGTATTTTGGTATAATTGTAGATTCTACGCCTGATTTAGCACATGTCGATCAGCTTACTATAATTATACGATATGCATGTACGTGATAACGGTGAAATTGTTAAAAGGTTTCTAGAATTTCTACCAAATATCGGCCATAAAGCTAAAGATATTAAGGATGTATTGTTAAAATCTCTAAAAATACTTTACAAGAACTATACAATTTCTTTACTATATCTGCTTATCGTTGGGAAATCTTGGTGCAGCGTACAAATTTAAGAATTAAGAGTCTTTCTCAAACTCGTTGGTCTGCTCGACATAATGCATGTTACGCATTAGAAAAAGAGTAATCTGCAGTAATTGATGCACTGGAATTTATTGCCGAAAGCAGAGATGAGGTTAGGTCGTTTTAATGCTGCTCGTAAGAAGCTTCAAGAATCTCAAGCTGATTTATCATCCGTTGTGCAGATCTATAGACATGAGAGACAGACAATTTTCTGAATATGAAGAAAAAGCTAAAGCACTGTCTGGAGTTCAGGATTATTATCGTTATGATACTCGTCGCCACCAGAAAAATGCAGCCAGATGACTCACGGGTAAATGAAAGACCACCTTTTTCTGGACCACAAAAATGTTCGAACAAATGTGTATTACTCTATTTTAGACACTCTTAGTCTACAATTAGCCGGGCGTAAAAGTGCATATGAAACACTTTACCAATACTTCAATTCTTTCGACAATTAAAGTGAAATAGATACAAACGAGTTGAAAAATCTTGCCAATAAATTAGTCAATAAGTATTCTGACTATTTGGAAGAGACGTTAGACAATAAATGTATTTCCATTATCAATTCAAAGATTCCTTAGCAAAAATAGAAGATGCTGGGAATGCATCCCGGAGTCTTCTAGATGTTTATCCAAATTTGAAATTTTTTGAATTAATTAATATAAACAAAAATATTTATTATTTGTCTATCTAAGGATAGACTCATGGTAATTAATTATATTTATAAATTATACTTCAATAAAATAAAGTTATTTTGAAAAAAAAATATTGGATACAAATTTATGAAATAAAATTTAACAATAAGGGCGGCGCATCGAACGGGGCCTAGGGCGGCAGCAAGCCTAAATCCTTCCCTGAGCGTAGTGTCTGAATATTGCCCTCAACCATCTTAATTTATGTTTTGAAATTAAAATAATAAAACGACGTTTAAGCATAGTTAAAAAAATGATTTAGTTTTGGAATAAAGGAAGTTAGAAACCAACACTAATCTAAAATTTAATTCTTAATAGAAGATTATTTTTTGAACTTGATTTTTTTAATTTCATGTGAATTCAAAAAAAATGGCTTAAGATCTTAAATCACAAGATCTGGTGTCCAATTGTTGTGTTCGACTTTCTTGTAATTTTTTTTTTTTTTTTTGATAATAAGCGCACACTTGAGGGGATATTACTACCCTTATTATGTAAAAACACAGTCTGAGCACTAGGAAAGGGAGAGAGGGGTTGAAAGGAGGTGTCGGTGCACTTTGTTTTTTTTTTTTTTGAATTCCTGAATATTGTAGTGGCTGGGAAAGACAGAGTGTGGTAAGGAATTCCCCATTCGCGTTGTACGGCTAAGGAACGAATCTATGTACTTGACGATACGATCGAAGTTAGGTTCGAGGGTGTACTGATGAGCATTCCTAGAAGCGCGAGTATTACGGTTAAACTGTTTAAGGGGAGGAATGCAGCTGGCTATTTCTCTAGAGCATAAACCGTTAAAATAACGGTAAAAGAGGGTGAGACAGGAAACTTTACGACGATATTCGAGCGACGTAAATGATCCTGTGATGGTATTATCACCAATCAATCTAAATGTTCTACGTTCAATACTGTCCAAGAGGCTTAAGTAAGTTGCAGGAGCACCAGCCCAGATATGGCAGTTATACTCAAGCTTTGGACTTCTTGCATCGCCTTTGAAAACCCAAACATCTTGCGGCATTTTTGGCAACATCGCGTATGTGATCATTCCACAAGAGGCGGTTGGTGGTACACATACCGAGAATATCGAGATGCTCAGTCTATCCTCGATGCAAGTGCCATCCAGGGATAATGGCAAGGCGGGTATATCACGCTTTAACGATACAAGACAGCATTGGGTTTTCGAAGCATTAAATTCCACGCGGTTTTTTATTCCCCATAACAATCGTTTCGTTACCATCACATTCAAAAGCATCAATCGTCCAAATCAATATTTTCCAATCGATGTGCAATCGATGCCGAGAAATAGGTTTCATCAGCCTCGTTTTCAAATAAGGAAGGTCCAATTACAACACAACTTGGAGATTGTTTGCAAAGATTAGTTCTTGTATTTTTCGAGCCCTAAAGGAATATTTATATAAGAGCAACCAGCGACAAGCGAATCAATGAATGCTCTTACATTTAGACATGTCTTTCACATGGCTTGCTTTTATACGTCATAACAGATGCACAAAAAAAAGACAAGAATGAAATGTGTAGGTTAAGACGCTCGCTAACGTTTTATTGAATGAAGTGTGGATCGTTTGTGGAATGCGAATTGTGTTTGACAGTTCGGTACAATCAGATTTCAATTCACTACGCACAATTTGTTTTTCTTAAATTGTTCTTATTTTGGAAACCAAAAAGCTAATTTACTAAAGCTTTAATTCTACCCTTTTTCTTACAATTTGCATAGAATGTAGTTTAATTCGTTGTTTAAAATAACATTTGTTCATTTATTCTTCGCCCGTTGGTCGCTCTCATGTAACAAATCCTTAAATTCAAAAATTTTGTTTATTAACTTCCCATAGGAAGTTATTGTAATGGGTCCGATTTGACAAATTGAAAATTTTGACATTTCTCGACGTTTCAAGGTCCCTAGAGTCGAAATAAAAGATTTTTAGAAAGATGTCTGTGCGTGCGTGTGTACGTACGTCCGTACGTCCGTACGTCCGTACGTCCGTACGTCCGTACGTCCGTACGTTCGCGACGTTTTTTTCGTCGTCCATAGCTCAAGAACCAGAAGAGATATCGACTTCAAATAAATTTTGTTATACAGATAATAAGGCAGAAAGATGCAGAAAGGGCTCTCAAGAAAATTGCGTGGGTGGTTTTTTTACCATAGCAGTTTAAAAAAAAGGTGAAAATTTTGGTTAACCCTAAATATATCATGAACCAATGACGCTAGAGACTTGAATTAAATTTTGTATTATATATTGTAACGTGATACAAAACAATTATATTTTTGGAAAAAAATTCAATTAACGGTTTTTTTTATAAATCAAAAAAACTGAAAAAAAAAAATTGTCACTTCGAAAATTTTACGACTAAAATATGATTTCATCTCCAAAACAATTTTGTGCAACGAAGAATAATGTTTTTGACATCTGATAAAATTTTGAGAAAAATCGAATTGACAGTTTTTTTACAAAAAATATAAACCTAAAAAAAAATAAAAAAAAGTTGGTAAAAATTGAGTTTTGACTCAAATATCTTTTCAAAACTTTGAGATATTGGCTTTAAACTACTTTTATCTTTCAAAAAATATTGGTTTCAACATTCAGTAAAATTTTGAAAAAAATAGAATTGACAGTTTTTTTACAAAAAATTAAAAACCGAAAAAAAAAATTAACAAAAGTTGGTAAAAATTGATTTTCGACTTAAATATCTTTTCAAAATTTGAGATTATGGCTTCTAACTAATTTTATCTTATAGGAAATATTGTTTTCAACAGTAGGAAAAATTTTGAGAAAAATCGAATTGACAGTTTTTTTACAAAAAATAATAACCTAAAAAAAAAAATAAAAAAAAAGTTGGTAAAAATTGAGTTTTGACTCAAATATCTTTTCAAGACTTTGAGATATTGGCTTTAAACTACTTTTATCTTTCAAAAAATATTGTTTTCAACATTCAGTAATATTTTGAAAAAAATAGAATTGACAGTTTTTTTACAAAAAATTAAAAACCGAAAAAAAAATTTAACAAAAGTTGGTAAAAATTGATTTTCGACTTAAATATCTTTTCAAAAATTTGAGATTATGGCTTCTAACTAATTTTAGCTTATAAGAAATATTGTTTTCAACATTAGGACAAATTTTGAGAAAAATCGAATTGACAGTTTTTTTACAAAAAATAAAAACCTAAACAAAAAAATTAATAAAAGTTGGTAAAAATTGATTTTCGGTTCAAATAGCTTTTCAAAAATTAAAAATATTGGCTTCAAACTTATTTTATTTCACAGAAAATATTGTTTTTTATATTCAGTAATTTTTTTATAAAAATCCAACAGTCCGTTTTTTCATAAAAAAAAATAAAATCTACAAAAAATAGAACGCAAATTTGGTAAGAATTGATACATTTAGACAAACTTTTAAGCAAGACAAATCGATAGACGGGATGGGAAGTTATCAGTGTGGGTCGCATCCCAGCCTCTTTTTTACCTAGGCTCTGAAATTACAATGAGCCTCATCACTGGAGATAATTTTTTGATGAAAATCCGTATAATTTGTTAGCATTTCAAGAACCTTAACAGCAAATATATAGTATAAGTCTCAACAGATGCATAATTATGTTTGTCCACCTGAATAAAACGATTTCTTGAAATCAAGATTCACAAAAATGCATCTCAAATAAAAAAAAAAATATTTGTTTCAGTTCAATGAAACATTATAAAAAGAAAGTTCAATAGATGTGAACAATATTGAAGTCGAATAACACTTTTGTGAAATGTCACCTCGTAAAATCTTTTTCATTCTATAACATGTGCAACCAAAATCTTCAAAAGAATCCATTTGACACAATCTTCGAAATTATGCAGCGTCATTTGACAGCATGTTTTTATATTCTTTTATCTTGAAATAAAAAATCCTTTTTACTAATGGTCAAAAATACATTCATCATTGTAGATACTGCATTTTTCTTTATACCTATATGGTTGGATCCTACATCTAGATAGAGGAGCATATTTTATTTTGCACTTCTATCTTCTAAGTCCCTTACTGCGCTTAAATTGTGTATCTACAATTCTCTAAAGAAAAGGACTCGAATGTTTACATAGAACAAATTCATTCAATGAAAAATATTTACCGTCCTCCTCCCAAGGAAGGTACCTACATACTTAAACTGCTCTAGCAAAGAGTATAAAAGAATTCAAACACTTGACTCTATATTGTCCCGAATGCCTTTAAACCCATTTGGATGCCACTTAATGTAGGTAAAGTTACCTACAGACCCTCTTACCCACTGTGACTCTTAAAAAAGATAGATACACACGTCCTTAAAGGGCACTTTCTTCCTTTTTTCATTTTGTAATTTTTCTTTGCGTAGGTACTTGTTGGAGTGGGCTCTCATTCCTTACATCACGTCATATTCTCTTAGCCGTGTCGTCGTCGGTAGTCAGTCTTAGCCATAACGGTAGCCGCATACTGTTCAGAGGGATTGTCGGAAAACTAAAATTAAATATTGAAGGTAAAAAATGAAAACAAAAAATTAAAACAAAAGACAAAAAACAACACTTACACAGTTAGGTTTAGTAAAATAGGGTGACCATAACATTTTGGTTTAGGAAGTTATTAGCTTGGATTAGGCTAAATCCCAGGGTTACATTTTTTGGCACTATAGCAGTGAATATAAGATTGACACATTAAATTTATGCTTTTGGTCATCATAAACACCTATTCTTAGGAAAAAGATGTTGTGGTTTCAATACTTAATCAACAACACAAATTAATGAGAATCAACGAGAACGAAGTTTCCTACTAACATAATTACTTACTTCTTACAACTTGCTTCCTAAATATTTGACTTATTCGTAAACTAACCATGTTTAAGTTCCTGGTTCAATAGTTTTTCTTTCGGATCTTTCTTTTCAAGCAAAGTCATTAAAGCAGGAATTGCATCAAAGCACAGAACTGGGATCGCTTTCTCTTCTATATGGATGTTGGATCAAACTTAAACAAATTTAATACTTTCTCTATGTGAATGATTCACTTAGGTACGCTGTACGTACAAAATAAGTTGACTTCATTCAAGAAACCTACGGGATATAGAAGGCCACCATCATCAGCCAGAAGTTATCTTCGACCTCACCTGAAAAACAAACCATTTGTCCTGATTTATCTTATTTTTAGAGTTTTAGGTTAATTTTCTCGAAAAAATGTGTATTAAAAGCGCTTTTCTATATTCAAACGAATTTAACAATAATAATTTTGCGAACTATTGGATTGCTGTCTCTACAGAGGTTCTGAATCTCAAGTTCTGAAAAAAAATGATTAATACCAAAATTAAACCTTTAAAGAATTAAACATCAAATAGTGGAAATATGTACAAATATGAAAACAAAATTATTTGAAATGATCATATTTCTTAACATGTTGGTGGTATGCAGGAGAAATTAAAGAGTAAAAAAACGCATATTAATTTTCTGTTGAAAATTTCGTCGTCGAACTAGTGCCACTAAATAAAAACAAAAACGTGATTTGTAGAAATAAATATGGTTAAAAATAACTGCCCGAACAAAATTCCTAATTTCGACTATTTCTTATCGAAATATTTTATTGTGTTTGGAAAAAATTTAAAGTTGTGTCCACATTAAAGAAAAATTGCAGGAAACATTGTTTAAAAAATATTTTTGAAATGTTTTTTTAGCAAACGGGAAAGTCTGCAGACAAGATTCAGAATTCTTTCTGATTTGTTTTGGTGTAAACAAAATTTGAGACAAATCATCGGAAAACAGTGACACATTTCATTAATATTTCAGAAATGTTTATCAACCGTCAGACCAAAGGAAACATTTTGGAAACATTTAAGAAACATTTCAGAAATTTTTCTCTATTTCTTAAAGTTTCTGAAAAGTTTAAAAATTATTTCTTTGGGTTGCCTGTCCAAAACATTTATTAATTTCTTTTGCTCAGTTGGGATATTTGGAGGAATTTTTGTTGCTTTTTAATAACGATGTTCATCAATTTGGATCAGACATGAATTTTTAATTGCATTTTCTTTGCATATTTTATTGAACTTAAACAATTTAAAAAACTAATTTCTATGTGTTGAAAACACAACAGTTCATAAATATTTTTTAAAATATTGTGTGTTTTTTTTTAAGTACTAGTTTAAAAAGCATAGTATGGTCACCCCAATCTCTATCCACGCTGGGTGAATAATTCATAATTGAGAACTATTCCCAGGAACCTAAGTTCTTATTGTTGTTTTTTGTGTAAACCTCTTCCGCTTTCCCTCAAATAATAATGTTCGCCTTCTTTGCGAAGATGATGGTTTCTGTTTTGAAGTGCGCACCACTCTTAGTTGATGAAAGAGGAAAAATATCCTTTTGAATTTCCTATTATCTTCCTCAGCTTTTGTCCATCATCATCCGTGACGTCATATTCGTCTTCGATAGTTTCCTGTGCAGAATAGTTCTTCCATCTATCTATCTTCTTAGTCAAAGAAATTTGAAGATCAATATTTTATCTATCTCTTCAGAAAGCTCCGAAAGTACCTGATAGAAGACACGCTCTATCAGCAAAAAAATTATGTTGATAGTTTTATATCCTTTTGATATCGCTTTAATGACATTTTTTCTACCCCAATCGAAGCCCGTCTGCATGCCGGTGACATGTTTGTTATAATTTTATTCAGAGTGAAATGAAATTTTATTCAAATGAAGTGTCTTAATAGTCCTTAGAATTTAATGAATCGATATTTTAATGGGAAAGATGTTTATCTTTTTCTTGTGAAATTGATTAGACGTTTAATGTTTTGCAATAATTGCCCAACTTCATATATATATATATATATACCAATTTATTAAGGAGCAGTCCTATGTTTTTGTGTACTTACCTTCCTACATATTATAATGAGTACAATTATTGTGGCTACTTAAACCTCCTTAGACGCTACATATTTTCTTTCTTGAGTGTGTTGCAAGGAAGACGAAGAAAAAAAAACATACAATTTATTGCTGTTGTTGTTAAAACGTAAATATGTCATCATCTGTCTTAAGATAATCAAGAGTTAATTGCGTGTATTTTATAGACCTGCAAGGAAGAAGGAGGAGAACAAGAAGGTTGCAGCTGTTTGATCTCTGTCTCTGATAAAATTTGTATCCTCTAGTTTTTGCTTATATAAGCACATTCAGAGCGAAATAAACGAAAACTTTTAAAATGAAAAAGGATATGTTTGTGTAAAGAGGTTGCGCTTGTCGATTCGGATAATTTATTCCTCGCAAAAGGAACTGCAATGCTGATTCGAAAAAGTTTCATCAGATAAATAATACTCGTAGAGGAAATTTGAAAACCAAAGGAAGTTGCTTATAATGTTTTCTGGATGTATTTTGTATGAAAATTCTCAGGAAAACAATTATTAACTTCGCATTTGAAGATATTGTAATCGATCCGTTTAAATATAGAATATAGATCGATAGAAAGAATATAAATCGATCGTTTTTAGAGAGATGTCTTTGTAAAAGTCCATACATGTCTGTTCGTCAGTACAATCATGTGTTTTTGATACTTTGTTCCACTGGTATAATATCTCCGCATCCGATAGAGATGTCAACTTAAAATCTGTTTTACAGAAAATACCATCTTAATAGCAGCTCATTTTAAAACTCTATTGTCGGCTGATGAGAATCACCATGCTTTCTATTATGCACAACCCAATGTCACAATCTGCGAAGTGGATAATCTTCTTACTCGACCTGAGCTTGAAACTACTCTGAGTAAAATGAAAAATAATAAGGCTCCTGGCATAGATGGCATTCCGATTGAATTCTACAAGAATAGTACGGAACCGCTTGAAAATCATCTTCTGGCATATTTCAACAAACTTTATGAAAGTTATTTTGTTTCAAACAATTTCAACAAAGCGGTTATATTCGCAATATTCAAAAAAGGAGATACCAATCAGCCAGAGAACTATAGAGGAATCTCGATTCTCAACTCGCTAAGAAAGATTCTAACTTCAATTCTTTATGAAAGGTTGACGGAATGGATTGAGAACAACAACCGACTCACCATGTTCCAGGCAGGATTTCGTTCGGGTTTCTCAACGCAAGATTATGTTATAACATGTTCGAGAGTGAATAGACGCATTTTAATTATCTCCTCCGGCAAAAGTCTTTAAACGCGTGCATTTACCAGTTAAATAAACCAATATTGTGCGGAAACATAAGCATTTGTATTTAGTTTTGTTTTGTTTAAACAATTAAATTAAAAATCAAACAATTTAATCTCACGTCAATAAAGAACAAAAAAAGTAAAATAATTTGCACATACCCAATTGTTTCCCGCCATTTTTTTTATCGAAACTATATATAGTGCACGATGTCGAGTTCGTCTTCAGCTAAAACCAGGTCGAACGTAAACCGAGACCATCAGCAACTTCAGGCACCAACTAAAACACCCGTCGATAGGAGAAATAAGGCAAAGAAACCGATATCAGAAAAGCTACTCTCTTCCGCACCACCACCGAATTCACCAAAAACAAGTAAATCTGACGTTTCTAATGCGAAACTCTCCGAAAGTGAATCAACTGAGGCAACCCCAAGGAAACACGGCACTGATTCTCCCGGAACTTCAACTGTGTTACAACCTAACCAACACCAATCATGGTTCTGTCAAGAAACTCTTCAGACCGAATTAGCAAAACAAACCGAAAATATAATTGCAACTTTTAGGGAAGAGTTAGAAAAAATTCGAAATGAATTACTAAGAAAAGTTCATGACATGGAAAAACAATTAAACGATCACGTTAATAACATTAGCTTAGCCATATCGAATTTGACTCAGAGGACCGAAACTATTGAAAATAATGTGGATAATTTAGTTAAGAAGGAAATTTCGCAGTTGAGGAAGCGTTGTGACGTTCTGGAGAAGAAAGAATATCTGACTGACGCTGTTATCTTTGGTATTCCTAAGCTCTTGAATGAGAACCTGCATAGCATTTTCGACAAGCTTTGCAACTCGATTGACTTACCACCCCCCGCTTTGAAGAGCATTTTTCGAACAACACCCCGTAATCAAAATGACGACCCTCCTGTCATCCTCCAATTCAACAGTGTGGGTGAGAGAAGTACCATGTTAAAGGCACTTGCTAGCTATCGCAAGAAATCAAAGCGGCCGATCTCGTTGCATGATCTCGGATTCAATTCTAATGCCAGCGTCTTTGTGAACGAGAGCTTGTCACAAAAAAATCGAACTCTTCTTCAACACGCAGTGAGCATGAAAAAGAAAAAACAATTATTCTCTGTGTACACACACCTTGGTTCTGTGCTCGTCAAATTAACTGAGAACGGGAGAAGCTTGGCTATTGATGACCACGGTTGCCACTTAAAAAAAAATTGCATGACCAAAGCTTAAAATAAAAATGACCAATCGTACCAAAAAAGGACCAAAATAATTTTTGTCCGCAATGGCTTTTAACTTCCCATAGAAAGTTATTGTAATCGGTCCGATTTCTAGAATTGAAAATTTTGACATTTCTCGACGTTTCAAGGTTCCTAGAGTCTAAATAAAAGATTTTTAGAGAGATGACTGTGCGTGCATGTGTACGTACGTTCGGGAAGAATAACGTTTTTGACATCTGGTAAAATTTTGAGAAAATCGAATTGACATTTTTTTACAAAAAATAAAAACCTTAAAAAAACAATAGTAAAACTTGGTAAACATTTACTTTCGACTCAAGTATTTCTTCAAAAATTAAAAAAAATATTGGCTTTAAGCTAATTTTATCTCACAGAAAATACTGTTTCCGACATTCCGTAAATTGTGCATAAAAATCCAACATTCAGTTTTTTTCATAAAAAATTAAAACCTACAAAAAATAGTACGCAAACGCTACGAAAATTTGGTAAAAATTGGTTTTCGACTAAAAATCTCTTTAACAAGAACAGATATTGAAATCAAACTATTTCATCATACTCAAAATATTGTTGGTAATTTTTAATTTTTTTTTAGAATAATTCAACTAACAACTAGCAAATCTCGAAAGCCTACAAACCTTTTAAGCAAGACAAATCGGCAGACGGGATGTGAAGTTATCAGTGTGGGACGCACCCCAGCCTCATTTTTTTAAGATCACAATATGTTAACATTATGTCAGGAGATCGAATAAGTCAAGAGATCGAATACTATTGCTAAATAAAATTCATATAAAATGAATTCAAAAAAATGTTTTTGCAGACCAAACGCTATGGTTATTTTTGTCATCTTGACGCTCTTTGGCCAGCATTACACTATTAATGGTACGCAAATTAAGTCTGCCTTTCCCTTTTTATCAAAGTTAATTCAAAAAATTCTTCTCAGCAGCTGCTGAGCTGTGAGGAAGTAACAGCAAGTTATAAACGAACTAACTTAAATTTTGAAAACAATATTCATTTTAAGCGTTTTTATGATAATTGAATTTTTCCCAAAATTCATTAGGTATGTATTTTATTTTTGAGATTATAAAAGGAATAGAGTCGAGTTATTTTTTTTCAATTTCTTAAAAAAGGGACCAAATGGAATAAAAAATGACCATGCGACCAAGTAAGAAAATAATGACCAAATTTGGTCTTAAAAGACCAAACTGGCAACCGTGTTGATGACCTCGACAGTTTAAATGCTGCCGCGATGAGATGTCAGCAGAGAGAAGATCAAACAACAACAACAGCACATCATACTCAAGCTGCATAAGTTTATTTACTATAAGTACTGTAATTAATTTTTCTTTTCCTTTCTCTTTTTTATTTTTTTTTATTATTCTTTTCTAATATTTTATCTTGTTTCATTCTCTTAATTTATTTGTATTATTGGTCAAACGTTAGAGTTTATTTTGAACAGCGAATTTTCTCTTAAACTCCCTTTTTATTTTTTTTTGTTTTTACACATATATCGTGTTATTGATGCTCTGATATATACCCAATCCCATTAGAAAAAAAATTATCAATGGAATCAGATGTTTATTGTAATGAGTTTAGTGTGGGTGATATGGATCAAAACTTATTTCAAATGATTCGGGTTTTACGTTCGCGGAAAAAAGGTTTACACATATGCCATCTCAATGCGCAAAGTTTGCATCCAAAACTCGACGAATTTCGGTGGTTGTTCACTAACTCTCAGGTTGACGTCATATGTATATCTTGCCAGGAGATCGATTGAGCAGAAAAAGAAATTATATGCCTGTTTTGTAGATTTTAAAGCAGCCTTTGACAAGGTAAATAGAAATGCCTTGATGTACAAATTGTCATCCTTAGGAATTTCACATAAATTCTTAATGTTTTATTTAACTTTCTTGCCTCATTTACTGCATCAGTGTGGGACGGAACTAAATTTTTTGAATGGTCTGAAACAACATCAGGTGTCCCCCAAGGGTGTATATTAAGCCCGATATTATTCGCCTTGTTTATTGATGACGTTTGTGATGTACTTCCGGGAGGAATACTCTTTGCCGGTATACAAATCAAAGTTTTGCTCTAAGCCGACGGTTTAGTTTTACTGGCTGACAATCCATCTACCCTTCAGCTGCAAATCAACAAACTCAATATATTTTGTGAACCATGGAGTCTCTGCGTCAATACTAACAAGACAAAAATAATGATTTTTGAACCACGTCAGAGAAGAAGACTCGTAGAAGAAAACTGGTGTGTGAACAACGCGCTTATTGAGGTCGTTCATTATTTCAATTATCTTGGAGTTTTTCTGTCTTACAATCTTAATATTTCGAAGCACGTGAAAGAAAAAAGTAAGGAAGCCAACGTAGCTCTAAGCTTGATGTGGCCTAAGTTTTACTCTAACCAAAAAATCGATCTTAAATACAAATATTTTTTTTTGTCAAGCAACTGTGAACTGCTGCCAAGTTTTTGGATATTTACAACTGGAGGAGTTTGAAGCCGTGCAAAGGTATTTCTTCAAACGCTTGTTCAGATTGCCTTCTTCAACGCCCAACTATGCTATATATGTAGAGTCTGGCATAACACCTCTTTACATAATAAACCTTAAAACCAACTCAGACTTTATATTGAAAGTTATGAGGAGGGATGAAAGAAGCCTTCACAAATCCATTATGACAAGGCGTATGCAAACAAATGCCTCCCCGTTTAAGAAATGGAACCAGATAGCTTCTTCATATGGCAGTAATCTATTCTTTTTGGAGTCCAATTTGAATCAATGGCACACCATGTTCAATGAGCTGATCGCCAGAACTGATGAACATATATTCAGTGAAAAATTTTCAAGAGCCTCAACAACATTATCAAGAAATATGTATAGAAACCTCAACCACCAAATAACATCACAGGCTAATTATTTCAGTAACGAGTTTTCTTCTGAGGCTATTAGTTACATTATTTAGAGCCCGAGTCGAAATATTGAATCTTAACTCTATGCCGCATCAAACTGATCTTCCACAAAACTGTAGCCTTTGTAACACCGGAGAACCAGTATACATCACACACTTCTTTGCATCGTGTCCTCTACTCCAAGAGATTCGACGGATGTATTTCGAACTGAGTTAACACTTCAAAAAAAAACAGGACCAATTTTGTGGAGCAAACATATCTTACAAACCTTTAACTCTAGCGACTTCAATGACGTTATACTTAAATTGGTATAAATTTAAAAATATTCAACTATGTATTTCTAGAAGAAAAAGAGATATTACTTCAAAAATAATTATATGCATAAAAACAACATTCTTGAAATCTGATTTAAATCAAATCAAACTACAGCGATACCGCATGGCATATTTTATTTATGCTGAGAATGAAGTCAATTTAAAATTTGTTATACGGTCTCAACCGTGCTTTCGCTTTACGTTGCGAGAAGAGTTGAGAATACGGACAGAAAGATCAATAAAAGATTTCTTTATTTTATTTTGTTTAATTTTATTTTATTTTATTTTATTTTTCTTCACAAACAAAGGCCCGCTGTCTTTAGCTAGGCTGCGACCTTGGTAAATGATGGATTTAAGTTTTATTTTATTTAAATTTTTCTTTAAGAACAAAGGCCCGCTGTCTTTAGCTAGGCTGCGACCTTGTTGGATGTTATCGTAAATCTTTCTGTAACTTTCTTAAACTATTCCTGTCTTTTTATACTTTTTTCTTTAACCAATTTTCCTCAATACACATGCATTTTTCCAACTATCATCCACCAACCGATGATTACACAATCGGTTCTATTTGGTAATATTGACCCACTTGAAAATATTCAATAATTAATTGAGACCTAGTTGGAATTTTAAATATTATATAAATTCATAATATTCCGAACTGTTGGTCACAAAAGTGCCGCCGCCGCATCATATTTCACACATACCCACTTCACTCATAGTGTCGACCCTTGCTACGATGCATTCTCAGCATTATTTAGAATGGGTATTCCTCAATGCCTGCAATCAGTGCATTGGATTTGTTTACAATCCGTTGGACATTGGATATTCATTACTCATAGCAGTTTATGGGTTTTGACGTAGCTATGACGAGTGAGTATTATGATGACCTTGTGACGATTTGTTTGTGAGTCAATGTATATAGTGTATATATCGGTGATTGAAGTGTTTGGAAAAACGCACGGCACTAGGGAAAATGTATATGTTGGGAGGTTGGTATGTAGTGCGATCACTACAAATTTAACGAATCTAAAAATTTTTCATTAGCGCATACTGGGAAAAAAAATCAGAGCCCTTCAATCGGACAATTGGTCTAAGTTTTGTTATTCTGGAACGGAAAAAATATTGAAAGAATCTGGAATACAGCATCGTTTAACAATTGTATACACTCATCAATAAAACGCGCGCGTAGCTAAAAAGAAAAACCGAACTTTAATCGAATCAGCTCGATGCATGTCGCTGGATCACGAAAAGTTTTGAGGGGGGTATACTATTTCAGAAATGAACTAGTAGGTTAACTCAATTGGATTATTTTATCCGTTTGGCAGTAGAGTCTACATTTTGAATAAGACACCTGGAAAGGAAATGTTTGATGACACCGCTATAGAAGGCATCTTTGTTGGTTATCCGGATACACAAAGAGAGTACAGAGTTTGGGAACATAATATTGTTGTACTGCATAGTGATCAAGAAGTGACAGATCAAGAGGAGCGATTTGCAATGAATGCTTCTGAAGTACGACTCACAACGGCGTTACTAGGAGATGAAAAATCGGACTAGAAAGACGCTTTGTACACGGATATTTGAAATCAAATTACAAATGACACGTGGACAATCAAAGATAAATCTGAATTTTCAATAATTGTAGGCTGTACACTTGTATTACTAAATAAATGGACCGCAGACGGTACACTCGAAAGGCGAAAAGCAAAATTAGTGCCAAAAGGCTTTACATAAAACCTGGAATATATTTTCATGAGAGTTCGCTCCTGTGGCCAGACTTAGCTCGTTTGGACTCATGATCGCTCTGGCTGCAAAATACCAAATGAAAATCTACACGATGGAAATTACTTCAACATTTGTGAACTAAATTGTCAACAGGGCTATTTATATAGAAAAAACTGTGCTGTTGGAAGAAATGTTGAAGAAAATGTCGGATAGCGAAAATGATACAAGTTTTTGACAGAATACGACTGCCAAAATGCTTCATGAACTTCAAGAAAATAACAACACGGTATTTTAGCTCAAAAATGTTTTATATGGTTTACGACAAGCTGGACGTAAATGGAAAATCGAAATTGACAGAACATTAAATAAGATTGGACTGGCACCAACTATTTCAGACCCATGCATCTGTAAGAAAATATTTGAACTCATTTATGTCGATGATATTTTTTTCGAGTAATCGAGCCATGGAAAATCATATATTATTAAAGCTACTATATAGAAAGAATTTAACACCCCGAATTAAGGTGAAGCCAATTACTGTCAAAACTACAAATCAAAAGATGTCAGCAGAAATGTCTGTTATGACAAATCGGATACATGGATGACATACATATAGAAGAGGTTTGGTATGGGATGTTGCTAGCCTGTAACAAATCCTATAACAACACACTATACACTATCCAAAGCGATGAATCTAAGAACCCATCCTGTCACGTTCCTTATCGAGAGGTAACTGATGGTGCTCTTAAAGCAACACGTCTCGATAAAGCAAATTCAGCCAATTTAACAGTTGGTATAATCTAGAACACTGGATTGCAGCTAAGCGGGTGCTGCGGGTACCTGAAAAGGATATCTCATTATAAACTTTTATTAACTTCAATACAACAAAGATGATAGAGAAACATTAAAATTCTTTTTGAACGCCGCGCCGCCGCCGCGCCGGCCGATTGGTGACACTTGATAATAGATCGCAGGTCATATGCGGGATGGGAATCCCGAAATCAGAGAACGGTCCCATTGTCTTATACAGAGGCTGAATATAGGGTGGTCAGCGATGCAAGTAGATAAGCTGTTTCTGAAGGAGTTAAATTTTCAAAACCTTTCCAAAATACAAATATTTTATGACAATCATATAAAATATTTTGAAAAAGCGTAACTCTAACAAAACAATGTTTTTAATAATTGCTAACATTAAAAAAAAAAATAAATTTTCAAATACGACACAACATGGTAGAAACATAATTTTAGACTAGAATATCTGAAAGAACAATTATTGAAGGTATTGACTTCAAAACTATTTCAGCTAACACTAAATATTGTTTTTCACGTAAGGTAATTTCCTTAAAAATATTCAATCTTCAATGTTTGTAAAGGTTTTCCAATTGGGATGCGTATTAATTTTGACATATTGTTTCTTTGACTTTCTGTCGAAATATCTTCGTTTAATCAATCACTTTAGACAAATCATAGCGAGTTACAAAGTCGAACAACATGTGAAAATGATAAGCTTTGTAAACGCACCGGCGGCGGCGGCGCGGCGCGCCGTGTGTTCGCTAATTTGATTTTAGAGCAATTGAATGTTGATCCTAATTTTAGACGATTTTCTTTACGCGAATTTTTGCAAATTTTAAAAATGTTACTCTTCGTTGCATACAATTATTTGGGAGATATTACCTTTTTTTGATCGTAGCACTCTCAAATTCATTTATACAAAAATAAGGCTTTTAGTAATTCGGTATCATGCCATTATGTGTACACTAGCTCCATTTCGCTCATAAAATGTGGCGAAATGTTACGAGAGGAAATTGTGACCTTAGAACTTATGCCCAAACTCCAATGGAGGATTACAACGGCCTCAAATTACAGAACAAAGCTGAATTCACTCCTACTGTCCGAAAATTTTATGTGTTTGAATTGAATGTTTCATAAAGGAGGCGCATAATGTGCCAACAAATGCTTATCGTCAAGAAAAAAATAAATTTAAAGAACCTTGGTTTGATTCAATTTGTGCGCGAGCGAGAAAATTATCATTTGCTTGTCTCAATGAGTTTAGACGTAGTAACGAATGCTATGCAAAAAACCAATAATATATATATATATTGAACATAATAAAATTTATAAAGCGCTTTGTAAGGAAAAGAGAGTAAACTATTATGAAGCTGAAGCAGAAAAACTAGCTAGATGTAGTAATCCCTCTGAATTTTGGAACTTGGCCCGAAATGGATCGAAGTATATTATCAGTCGTGGATTGGATACTTCTACTCTACGAAATCATTTCAATCAACTGCTGAACCCAGCAATGATGGACCCAGTCATGATCTACTATGCCCAACCCTATATTCAAGACGAGATTTTAGACAGTGCAATCTCCCAGCATGAGGTTCACGTATCGGTCAACGCACTAGAAGATGGAAAAGCGGCAGGTGCAGATAGGATAGCAGCGGAATTCTACAGATATGGCACTGACGAACTGATTAAGAACCTGGCTAACATATATAATCAAATTTTTGAAACAGGAATCATCCCTCAGCAGTTTAAAGATGCTTTGATTTTTCCGATACACAAAAAAGGCAACATCGAAGATCCAGCCAACTATAGAGGAATCTCGTTTTTGAACGCTTCCTACAAAATCTTTACTGCGATTCTACTAAAGCGGCTAAACACGTGGATAGACTCGAATAATCTATTATGTGAGTCTCAAGCCGGATTCAGGTCGGGTTACTCGACCATCGATCATATATTCGTTCTAAGGAGCATTGCTGAGTCTTTTTTGGAAAAAAATAAAAAGCTATACACTTTTTTTGTGGATCTTAAAGCTGCATTTGACTCAGTTGATCGAAACGCATTGATGTTCAAGTTGTTTGGATCCGGGATGTCGTTTAAATTTGGACTAGTTATACAGAACTTGTACGCAGACACGAGAGCAGCGGTATGGAATGGAAAACAGGTATCTGAATGGTTCCAGACGCAGTGGGGAGTAAGACAGGGCTGCGCTCTCAGTCCTAGCTTATTCGCACTATTTATAAATGACATCACTGACGCATTACATGGAGTGGAGGTGTTAGATATGCTGGAGAGGTCATTAAAGCCTTACTCTTCGCAGATGATATACTCTTGCTGGCAAACTCACAGCAATCCTTAAGTAGCATTCACATGAGCGCGACCAACGAACGACGAATGAATTATAAAATGTGAGTTTATATACGTTTGAAGACATATTTCCACACAAATTCCTAACAAAACGATAGCAATATGGTTTCCATTGGATTTATGATGCATACTTTTACTTTTCAATATCACATATTAATAAATTTAAGAAAACAAATTTATTCGTCGCGAAAAAAATTATAGTTAATACGAACTGTCAAACTTTATTCGCGTTCCACATTATCCACACTCGCAACGAATAAAAAAATCGCGCGTACTTAACCTAAAAAAATCGTTCTTGTTTTGGTTTCGGTGGTGAATGTCAAACTTCATTCGCGACGAATTAAAAACTCTCATGTGAAAGAAATGTCAAAATCGACGAATATTCGTTCATTCGTTGGTCGTGCTCATGTGAATATTGCTTTACAGCTTATGATAAATCGACTCTCGGAATACTGTAGACGATGGAGCTTGGTAGTGAACCTGAACAAGTCGAAAGTGATGGTTATCAAGAAAGGTGGAGGAAGGGTAAGCTCAAGTGAACAATGGTACTTCAACAATGAGAACATAGAAAGAGTAAATGAATACAAATACTTAGGAGTATATTTTACCCAAAACTTAAGTATGGAAAAACACCTCAACGAAAAACTTCTTAAGGCTAAAACCGCGATTAACGTGGCATGGAAAGAATGTTTAAACAACAAAAACATAGCGCATAGCAGTAAATATAAAGTTTTCGAAGCAGTATCCGTATCAATCCTGTTTTACGCAGCCCAAGTGTGGGGAGCAAAGAAATTTGAGACTGTGGAAAAACTCCTGAGATTTTATTTAAAACGAATATTCCGCCTTCCTTCATGCACCCCAAACTACATGATAATGTTAGAAACAGGCTTATCCCCACTCTTCATAAAAACGTTGAAGCTGCAAGTCGATTACGTTCTGAAAGTACTGAATATGCCCAACAATCGCCTACCAAAAAAAGCAGCTTTACAAGCGATACAAAGTAAAACAGGATGGGTTAAAGAGTGGATTGGGCTAGCAGAAGATACAGGTGTAACTTTAAATCTCAGTGAACAGAGTACATGAAAATCGTCACTGTACCAGGTAATTAGGCGTCTGGATGAAAATTTTAGAAATGTGTTCACAGAACAGGCAACCAGCTCACTTCATCGGATGATCTATAGCAGGCTGAATTATAATCTTAATGAAAGAAACTACTTCCAAGACATAAATACTGTAGAGCAAATCTCCAACATGTTTCGGCTAAGAGGTGAACTGCTAAACATAAATTACGTTCCACATCGCGAAGATCTTCCACTGCTCTGTGATATTTGCAACATGGCTGAACGAGAGGATATTTTTCATTTTGTCGGAAGGTGTCCAGTCCTGAGAGAAACTAGAAGAAATGTACTTGGTAGAGACTTTTTATCAGAAAATGAAACTTTAGCTCTCTTAAATGAAGACGTGTCTAAAATGTTTATATATTGCAAAACAGCACTTATTTATAGAAGCAGAATTAGAGATGGAAATTTTTAGTTAACTCAACTGCAACTTAATTAATTACAAAACTTTAATACAGTTAAAACTTTGTCAATCAGGCAGACGGCAAAACCATGCTTTAGAGATTGTTAATGAAATTGTACAAATAATTGCAAGTAAATAAAAATCTATCTATCTATCTATCTATCGCTCGTAAAATTTTTGGAATCGACAAAAAATTTACACTTTTTTTAAATTGCCGTAGTTAAAAAACACCCATTGAATAGTCTGCGCAAAAGATTTTATTATCTGTGAAACAAAATCTATTTGATGTCGATATCTCTACCAGTTCTTCAGATATGGTCTACGAAAAAAGGTATCCCGAACGAACGAACGTTCGTACACACGAAGACAGAGCCATCTCTCTAAAAACATTTGATATAGATTCTAGAGTACTTGAAACGTTGAGAAATGTTAAAATTTTTACATTGTTTAAATCAGACCTTTAACAATATTTTCTATAGGAAGTTAAAAATAGCGTTTGCCATTTAAAAAATACAATTTACAATGTTTTATTAAAAATTAAAACCAACAAAAAATATTATTGAAAATTTGTGCATATTGAATTTTCAGTCAAATATCTTAAAAACGGTAGTACCCGTGGCATGATGGTTAGTGCGTTGAACTGTCATGCGAGAGGTCTTGGGTTCAATCCCTGCCTGTGCCACCTTAATTAAAAAAAAGAGTTTTCACGGGTACTGCCTCTTGCGAGGAATTGACAAATTCTCCAAGAGTAATTCTTGTCATGAAAAAGTGCTTTCTCAAAATTAGCCGTTCGGATTCGGCATATAAATTGTAGGTCCCCTCCATCCCTGACAACATTACTCGCATACAGGAATGGTTGAGAGTTGTAAGTCACTAGGCCCTGGTTCTCTACGGACTGTTGCGCCACCTAATTTATTTATTTTTTATCTTAAAAACGAATGTTAAAGCTTACAGCCAAAACTTTAATTTATTGATCGCAAATTTTTCGAAGTTCCTTAGATGATAATTTGTCTTATTGCAAACAAATAATTAATTCAATGGGCAACAATAAAATTAAAGGTAAAGGTAAAAGACAGAGCGTTTATTTTAATAGTAAAATAAAAATAAAATTGTCAATTATTTGCTTAAATCAAAATACAAGTGATACTTGCTTGGGGTGGTTGTTTGCTTAAGCCTTCACGTTCCGAGTTATGAAATGTTAATTTTTTGACTTGCCTCATTGAATTTTAGAGTCATCTTTGTTCGTGTTTAATAACGCGGTAAAGCCTTTTGATGTCACGGTATTTTCTTTCAATTATGCCAGCTCCTTTTTAAGGGATCCTTTAAATATAAGTAAGAATGTTCTACATCGCCACCGTTCATTAACCAAAAATGTTTGAGCTTCAATAAGCTAAAGTTGTATCTCTCGCAGGTGGTTTTCGTTATTCTTGCCACATTCGTTTGATAGATTTAAATTCAATTCGTCCTTGTTATAGCCACAAATGTATCACGTTAATGCATTCACAATTTACCTTCATTTTATCAAAGTTCTTCGAAATACCTTCACAACAACAAAAAAAAGAGCACCAGTTTTCCAGAGGAGTTAAGTGTGTGCATACTTAAAGAGCATTCCATCGAAGTGTATAAAGTTTAGGTTGGGTGGGTATGGAGGTGTACAACCTATCTACTCTGCCAATACCTACCCTACCGACACAGGTGTCCTTAACACTGCACAAGTGAACAAGTGCACATCGCACATCCTTGAAAAATAACTTAACAAAGTATGTAAGGACACGACAGAGAGGGATTGTTGCAGATTGCTTGCAGTTCGTTGAAAAAATCCAAAGAATGAAAATACAAACAAAATACAATTTCCTTCAAACTTAAAGCGGATTAGCATACAAATTTTACCTGTGTACAGTTATAGGATGCATGTATGTATGTATATGTTTTGCAAGGTAAGGTTCTATATGAACATGTTCGATGGTTTAAGGAAAAGAAATTGAGTTATGAGTGTGGTTTTTGGTTTACCTTACTTTAGAGAATAATGAAGTCTTGTTAAGAGCTTTATCTGAATGAACAAAAAGCTAAGTTTTTTTTGAATTTTCGAAGCAAAAAAAGAAGAAAATTGAGGTGAAAACATTGGAAAGAAAACGAAGAAGAAATTGCATTAAAAAATCCTTCATACTTACATAAGTGGTATGTGTGTTCTATACACTGGTATTGGATTTCTTGAAAACAAAAATAAAGTGTAACTACAAGTTGTGGTTTCTGAAATTTACCGCTGAAATGTAGCAGAAAAACTTAAAAATTTTATTTTCTTGAATGATCTGTAACTTCACATAGGGATTTATTATAATCGCTCCGATTTGTTGAATTGAAAATGTTTCTAGATCTCAAGAAACTAAATCAAAAATGTTTAGAGTGATGTCCAATGTCCATGTGTACGTACTTTTGTATGTGTGTACCTCCGTACGTTCGGAATATCTTCAAATGCAGAAAGGACATTCAAAGAAACTGAAAAACTTTGTTGACCCCGAAATAAAAATTTACAAAAATACAAAATTGGTTAAAACTGATTTTCGACTTGAATATCTCAAAAGTGAATGAAGCCATCGACTTGAAATTTGTTTTATTTTTGTACAACATTTTTATAGATATCGACAAACAGGCTTAAATTTGAAATAATCAGTGTGGGTCGCATCCTGACTTCTTTTTTTTAATTTAAGTTATTATCACTCTTTGAAAAGTTCTTTGAAAGGGATCATGGTTTCAAAAACCTTTTGTTTCTTGTCTTCATTTTCTTCTTCTATGCTTTTTAATTGTTACGTTGTTATTATTAAATTTAAAAGTTTTTTTTTTTAATTAATAAGAAAAAAATGTTGTTTATATTTCAGGTCAGCATCCACTCATCTGTAAACAAAAACATTACTTTTTTCGTCATACACCGCGCCGGTAAGATTCTAAAATTTGTTGATCAAATAACTTAAGTATTTATATTAAACAGAGTTTTCAATGTACCTAACAAGTTTCCTTTTTTTTGTTTTTTTTTTTTTTTATAAAGAGGAAAGAATATCACTACCCTGTGGTACCCGTGGCATGATGGTTAGTGCGTTGGACTGTCATGCCAGAGGTCTTGGGTTCGATCCCTGCCTGTGACATCTAAAAAAAAAAGTTTTTTTTACGGGTACTACCTCTTGCGAGGAATTGACACATCCTCCAAGAGTAATTCTGGTCATGAAAAGTGCTTTCTCAAATGAGCCGTTCGGATTTGGCTTAAAACTGTAGGTCCCCTTCATCCCTGAGAACAGTACTCGCACACAGGAATGGTTGAGAGTTGTAAGTCACTAGGCCCTAGTTCTCAACGGACTGTTAAGCCACCTAATTTATTTATTTTATAAGATGGGACTACAGTTCTGTGTGAAGAGGGGCCTCATCCAAAAAACTTCTCCATGTAGCTCGGTACCTAGCTAGATATCTCCAGTTGGAGTTTCAAGAACGATGTTAAAGAAATCGCATGACAGTGCAGCGCCTTGTCTAAAGCCTTTTTTTTACACCAAAAGTTTATGTTAAGTTGGTTCTCTATAGTTATCCTGTATAAACGGACGAGTTTGGCAGGGATGCCAAAACTAGACATAGCTTTATACAGTTCGTCCTTACAAATATTTTTATATGCGGCCTTGAAATCTCTGAAGAGATGGAGAGTGTCGAATTGATGTTCTTTGTGTTTTTTAAGGATCTGGTGTAATGTGAATATTTGATCGACTGTGGACTTTTCTCGGTCTAGAACCACATTGATAAGGACGTATTAGTTTTGTAAGTGATGTTAAGGAGACTGATTTCTCTATAGTTTGTGCAGTTTAGAGACTCTCCTTTTTCACTATCAGGCAAATAATACTCAGGTTCCATTGATCCGACTTTATTTTACAGAAAAGTTTGGTGCAAAATTCTAACCAAATTATCTCGAGCTGCTTCTGTGGCTTTGTTAGATTTCAGATTAGATATGGCAATCTTTACTTCGCAGAAGTCGGGAAGACGGGATTTTTATATTTCGTTGTCTATATTGAATTGATGATCCTGTCTAACAGCGGAATTTGGTTCGTCGTCGCTGTTATACGGTCTGCAGAAGTAATTCTTCTATATCCTTCGAGCTTTATGCACTTTTGAATTTTGTTTCACCTGCTCATAAAACTTTCGAACTTAAATTCTGCTTTGGAACCTCTTCACATCTTCGACAGTACGCTTTTCATGCTATCTCTTTTTCCTTCTGAGAAGCCAATGTTAATCTCTCCTCCTCTGATTGTGAGCAGCTATCGTCCTTCTATGCAGCGCCGGCCGCTTTGCGTGCATGTTTTTTGGCTTCATTTGCCTGCTGACATTCCCAAAAAACCAGGGGTTTCTTGTTGGTGGCTGTTTAAAACCGAGCACGCCAGAGGCGGCTTCTCTGATTGCATCTTGGCAATGTTGCGACTATTTCTCGATATATTGTGTTGGCAGCGGAGAACGTCGAGACAGGTTACTTGTAACTCGGTCGGAGTAGGATTTGGCGATCTCTTGCGATTGAAGCCGATCGGCGTTGTATCTTCTCCCAGTTTCTCCCTGTTTTGCCTAAAGTCTGGAAACCCCCGAAGTGCTATCTTAGTTACAATGCGGTAAAGGTCTGATTCGATGTTAGTTGAAGTTGCAGTTCCATATTATTTGTATGATATTATCATGACGAGTTCGCACATTTTCGACTTGATAACCTACAAATTAAATATTAAAGGTATTGAATCCAATGTAGAGCATTAGCATATAACTCTTCAAATTAAAGTGGCCTCACAAAAAGAAGTGTTAAGGTTTCAAATCGCAAGATATTAGTTGCCAGTCAGGTCAGGAAAAGTTTTGTTTGCAAAATTGTATTGTTTTGTTGCTTGGGTGGGACGTAACTCAATTTTGAAGTGTTTTTTCGGAAATTTCAAAGTGTTTTTTCTTGAAGCGTACAAAGTTTAATTATTAGTCATGACGTTGTTTTACTTGTCAAATAATAGCTTAAAAGGTGACAAGTGCCCAAATAGAAAGAAGAAGGCTATTCAAAATGAAACCTCTTATTGGAAAACCCTCATCCTACATCACAAGAAACCTCACGTTACTTATTGTAATTTTGTTCTAATGCGGCTTGTAAAAATGTTCGGATCTAATGGTGCATTTACGCGGTTGAATATTTCTTTATACAATTATTATATTCTACATCATTGCAATTGCTTTTTATTTCCATTAGCTTTATTATGTCATTTGAGGCAAAATCCATTACTTCGTGTTTTGTAGTAGGTATGAGAGTTACAACCCCAAATCACTTTCTAAAAATCACGTTCCTGCATCTGAAATCTGCTCCATATAATTTGACGTTTTTGATGTGCAAACATTTGGACGTGAAAAAAAGGACGAAGTAGAAATACGAATCGTCCTACAATTCTTGCAGTTTTGTCCTCCAAAGGGGTGTAAGTGTTTTCATTCCTTTTGCGACTCCTTTAAAAATAATGCAATAAAAACGAAAGGAAAGATGAAGCCAGGATGTTTCTGTGCAGCGAAAAACTTTATCTAATATAAAAGATAAACAAGATGCAAAGAAGCAAAGAAGCTCACACTTTTTGTGTCCTTAGGTGTATTTTTTTTATCGAAGCTAACAATTGAAGGTGACATCTTAGAACACAAACAATTTGAGTTGTGTTTTTTGCCTGTCAATTGTCTTATCTTGTGATTCTGATGCATTCTGAATGCAGTCAGGCATCCCTTGTATGCGGTTGAATAAATTGTAGCAGAACAAAATGTCTCAATCTTTTCTCCTCAAATTCGATATCAAATTTCTTCGGTTCGGTTCGATTGTGACTTGTCAGTATCTAGTCATCAATAATTTAAGTCGTTTGCAATTTGAGAACTTTTTCAATTTATTTTTATTGCGGAAGGGAAACATTGTTATTTGAAATAGATTTTTGTTACTTTCAAGAACGATAGTGGGTGGTGGGTGTAGGATATAGGGAAAAATTAAACTTTGAAAATTGAAATATAAGAAATTATAATCGCATGTGCGTGTAATTTAAGGGTTTTTGATATTGGATATTCCTTTGATTTGTTTGTGTTAATATTTTACGTTTTTCTTTTGAGTTTTTGTTGTGGAACTTAGCTTCTTCTATTACACCGGAAACCATATTAATAAGACCTTTTTGTGTATATTCTCTTTTCCTTTATCTATTCTGTCTTTTTCATAAATATTTTATTTGTAAATTCCCCATTTAGAAGTCGTTATAGTGATTGAGTGTAGCAGCTCAATTATATCCAACTCCACACGTCCTTATTTTGTATATCCTTAACACTCTTATGTGACATTCCTTCTAGGTATTTATACCTGTTGTGATTAACTAAAATAATGATGTCAATTTCTTTAAGAGTCTTACTGGTGACAGCAATTCCTTGGCAACTATAATGATGTTGTAGAAGAACATTTTTATGTCTTTCGCACTCATTTTACTCTGCATACATAACTTATTTTCAGAAGAATTCGTTGGTATACCTTGCCTAACCTATGACTATTATTCCTAAGCTCTATTATTACTGAATACATCTATCTGAAACTGAACCAATTTATTTGTTTCGGCTATTTTCACATGTCACAATTGCAATCAAAGTCCAACGCAATATTTTCTTATGAAAAGACTAGACTTTCGTGTTATAGAAGTCGTACAGTGGAACAATAATCATAATTAAATATAAATAAAAGTGGACACAAATTCAAATTCTTTCTATAATAATATACAATTGAAATAATATATGTATTTAGCATTAGATCTATTTGAAAATTATACCAAATGTTAACAACAAAACGGCACAGGTAACCACGTCATGAAACCGCTCGTGTAAAATATCGATTGTGTTTTGAGCTGTAGCATCCAATTCAAACCATAAGAAGTTGGAGATCATCGACCAATAGCATCGACCGCCATTTGACGGTAATGGCCTGCCGGCATCATTTTCGAAGAAGTATGGACCAATGACGCATCCAGCCCAAAATCCACACCAAAGAGTAACTTTATTTGTATGCATTCCCATCTCGGGTATATCGAGTGGATTGGTGTGGTTCCAATTCTGGCAATATTGCTTAATTACATACACATTCAACAAAAATTGGGGCTCATCGCTTAAGTTGATCTTTAGACCAAAATTGGGATCGACTTGCAACTGCTCCGAAATGTAATTTACGAACACAGGACGCTACGTATAGTCGTTTGGTTTCAGCTTCTGACTCAGATAGATTCTGCATGGGTGCAGAAGCAGACCCAAATTAGGATGCCGTGTTGTGTTCTGCGACAGTCCAAGTTCACACTTTCGCGAAAAGCTCTCTCTCTGAAAATCTTTGATTGAAATTCTATAGGGAACTCAAACTTAAAACGTCAAGAAATGTCAAATAACTTTTTTTTAATTAATTTATGTTCATAGTTTCTGATGGTATTTATTTTGACTTTTAAGTAGGGCCTAAAAAAATCACTAGATTTCTTGAACAAATGCGCCTGATACTTTTTAACAAAGTACACCTTATTCAAAAATATCCTCTTAAATTGATTGCACAATGAAAAAATGAAATCACACTTTTTCCCTTTGAAAGACACTTATTTAAGGTGGCGCTACAGTCTGGGGAGGACCTCGGCCTCAACCAACATGTGTTTCCAGCCAGCTCGGTCCCAAGCTAACTGTTTCCAGTTTCGCACGCCAATTTGGTTTAGGCCTTCACCCACCTGCGTGCGTCACCCGAGTCGCGGTCTTCCTCTACAGCGCCGTCCATCGGGATTGGATTCGAAGATGTCCATTCGCTCTACATGACTCAGCCATCTAAGTCGTTGGACTTTAATTCTGTTGACCAGGTCAGTGTCGCTGTACAGACCGTAAAGTTCGTCGTTATATCTTCTCCTCCATTCTCCATCTATACGTACGGGACCAAAAATCCCCCGAAGAATTTTTCTCTCGAAGCATCCTACTAAGACGCTCTTACCTTTCTTTCACATGGTCCAGGCCTCAGCGCCATAAATGAGAACACCGGGATGATGAGTGTCTTATAGATGGTGATTTTAGATGCTCGAGAGAGGACTTTACTACTCAACTGTTTTTCTTCTTTTGATTTCAGCGCTGGTGTCGTTGTCTGAGTTTATAGCGGTGCCTAGGTAGACAAAGTCCTCAACTACCTCAAAGTTGTAGCTGTACATGGTGACGTTTTGTCCTTTTTTGATGACAGCATATACTTGATCTTGCCCTCAATGACCACTAAATCCATCTTTTCGCTTCCGTCGCAATGCTCAAAAACGCTCCACTGACATCACGCTTTGATCTTCCAATTATGTCAATATCATCTGCGTATCCGAGTAATTGGATGGACCTTTGGAAGATTGTGCCTCTAGTGTTGACGGTTGAGTTTTGCACAATTCTTTCCAGAACGATATTGAAGAAGTCGCATGACAGTGCATCACCTTGTCTAAAACCTTTTTTGACATCAAATGCATCGGTGAGATCTTACCTTGATAGAGCAGCGTGCATTCTCCATCGTCATTCTGCACAAACGGATAAGTTTGACAGGGATGCCAAAACTAGACATTGCTCTGTAGAGCTCTTCCCTATAGATGCTGTCATACGCGGCTTTAAAATCGATAAAGAGATGGTGGGTATCGATTTGAAGTTCCTGGGTTTTTTCCAAGATCTGCTATAGTGTGAATATTTGGTCGATAGTGGACTTTGCTGGTCTGAAGCCACACTGATAAGGACCTATCAGGTTGTTGACGAACGGCTTCAGAAGTTCACATAATACGGCAGAGAGGATCTTATATGCAATAATAAGGAGACTAATACCTTTGTAGTTGGCGTAATTTAGAGGGTCTCCTTTCTTATGTATTGGGCAAACTATGTTGAAATTCCAATCATCTAAACCGCTTCTTATAGGCCTTGGCTTCGAATAAGTCGTAGAAGCGTTATAAGGTGTTCACTAAGTAGTTCAACCTTACTGGAACTGTAGACGCCACTGTTGATTCCATCTCAAGAATTCGTCCGCTGCCGTCTGGATAAGGAGAGATGCCTTGGTGGAAACACCTATCCTCCCCTCTCTCGTTTGCTGCCCCCAAAAACTTTCCACTGGGGTTGGAACCCAATCTCCAGTTGAGGTACTAGGCACCCGACGTTTGCCACGGGGAGGTAAGAACAGAAGTTGAATGCACATGTTTACCATTTGAACATCCTTTGAAAGACATGAATGGTTTTTATTCATCAGAAAGAGTTAGGAAAAATAAGCTTTGGGATTTCAATTGCCTAGATTCAAATGGTAAAATAAGTGTTGATGAAACTCAATAACATAGACTTAATACTTTTGACATTAACTATGCTTATTTTTTTACTGCTATATTTGTTTTTAGTTGACCGGTTTTGGGAAAATCAAAAAAGGTAGATCTTTGGGAAAATCCGCGTTAATAATAGTTGAAGAAAAAAGTTATTTAGTTTTGTTTATAAATTAAATTAAATTATTAAATTTTTAAAAATCTGCTTATTTTTGGACGTCTTGTGTTCCTTGCTTGAAGTTGGATAATTTGATTATAAATTAGGCCAATATCATTAACACCTAACGGAACTATAAAAGATACTGGATTAAACTGAAGGTCTCATTCCATTCATATTAAAAAGTTACACGACTAAAAAGCTACTAGGATTTTAAGCATTTGAAATAAAATAGTTCTTTTAAGTTAATTCTGATTCAATTAATTTACGTATATTTTTCATTATGTGCTCAGAAGGTAAGGACTATTAAGTCGACTTAAGTGGTTTTAGCTAAAGTTAAAGTTAAAGTGGGTGGCGCAACAGTCCGTTGAGAACTAGGGCCTAGTGATTTACAACTCTCAACCATTCCTGTGTGCGAGTACTGTTGTCAGGGATGGAGGGGACCTACAGTTTTAAGCCGAATCCGAACGGCAAATTTGAGAAAGCACTTTTCATGACAAGAATTACTCTTGGAGAATTTGTCAATTCCTCGCAAGAGGCAATACCCGTGAAAAATATTTTAGATGGCATAGGCAGGGATCGAACCCAAGACCTCTGGCATGACAGTCCAACGCACTAACCATCATGCCACGGGTACTACTAGTGGTTTAAGCTATTAATCTTTTTTATATTATATTCTTTCCAGAAGCATTTTTTCTTTCTCAGCCAGCGTCGTTGATAAATCTTTTGAAACAAGGAAGTTATTACCTTTTGTAAAATAGCTTATGTTTAATTCGTAGGGTCTTGTTAAAGGTAAAACAACGTAAGTAGAGGATGGTTCGTCTTTTATATTAATTTATTTTATTTATTAGATCATATGCAGATATGGTTTTGGTGAATTTCTTAAGTGGTTTTTATGTCCGATATTAATAAAAAAAGTAAAATCGCTTATGTCAACTGGTTCTTTTGTCCGATATTAATCAAAAAAGTAAAATCGCTTATATCAACTTAAGATACCACAAAACTTTTTGGCATTAAGATTTCTTAATTCAAATAAAAAAAGAATACAAATAAAAAGACACTGTTATTGTGTTATACATACGTATATATTGAAAACTGACATTAGAACATCTAAGGTTACATAGTAAAGGAAAAGCTTAAAAGTTGATTTGGTAAAAGCACTTAAGTCAAAGAAACATTAATAAATGTAATAAAAACTCCACTTATCAAAATTTGAATTTACTATTGTAATTGAAATTGTAAATATAAAGGCAAAATTCTGAAAACTTTATCTTTAACAAACAATGGAAGTTAGGTTAGGTTAGGTTGCAAGGGGTGTGCACAGCATGAAGCTGTTGCGTACACGGGGGCCTACTGGTCCATTGTGATCCCCTGTAAGAGTAAAAATTCAGCATCGATGCTCCTCAATTCTGTCGGTTAGCGTAGACTAGCTCTTTAACGAACCAGCCTGTGCTATCTATAAATTTCCTCATGCTTGCCATTGAGACCTGTGCTAGATCATCCAGTTCTCCAACAAACCTGTTTCCGAAATGACGGAGTTGGCTGGTTTGGAGGTTCGGACAGTCGCAGAGCAGGTGTTTAATGGTTTCCATTTCCTCCTCATACTGACAGCTCCTACAAAAATCGGGTGCAAATGCCCATATTCTGTTAGCCATTGTGCCAATGGCGCAATGACCTGTTAGTACACCTATCAAGATTTTAATGTTCTTTTTACTCAGCGATAGAATATACCGAGTTTCCTTTTCATTTGTGTTAGGCCATAAACTTCTAGAGATTACACAATCGTCCCTGGATTTCCAGGAGATATTGGTTTTCTCTTTTAGTTTAAGGTCTATCTTCCTCTTGAGTACCCCAATCGGGACGAGTGGTCCCCTAACTAAATGGTCGCTACTACTTGTGTCTGCTTCTGACCCTTTCCTGGCTAGTTCATCTACTATATCATTCCCTTCTATATTGCTATGTCCGGGAACCCAGCAGACATAGACATTCTCATTTTGCTAGACAAGTTTTGGACAACAGTGTCAATGGTTGAAGTACTTAGACTTGTAATGTCCTCTGGTGGATCAATACAGTCTTTCAGCCATTTTTCGTACTCTGTCCAATTCGTTCTAGTTGGGTTCCTGTAAGGTTTCTTTTCAGTAAGGTTCCTGTCTATAGAGAAGAGTATCCTAAAGTGATCCGAAAAAGATTCTTTAGGTGAGACTCTCCAGTCTTCAACTGAAATTTTACTATTATTGCTACTAAGAGTCAAATCTATGATTTCCTCCCTGTTTTTGTTTCGAAAGGTAGGGTGATTGCCCCTATTGCATAACGATAAATTAGAACAGAGAATATATTCAAAAATTGACTCAACCCTTTTATTGATGTTCTTAGAGCCCCATTGAGTGTGGTGAGCGTTGGCATCACATCCTACCACCAAGGGTGTATCGCTTGCTGTGGCATGGACCACCAGATCGCGGACTGTTCTTGATGGCGGGCTCTCCTCCTCGTACGGCATGTACGTCGACGCTAGAATGAAGCTTCCTTCATTCGATTCGACGCTGATTGCCGTGTTGTCCTTGTTGCTGTACCTAGATAGGAAGAAAGCGTTAATTGATTTTTTCACTAGGATACAACTTCTAATATTACCTTCATCTGACGTGGAATGGAAAAGGTTGTAGTGTTTTGACCTCAACCCACGGATTCGGTTTTTGCCTAACCATGGTTCTTGGATCAAGGCCACATCCACGTTCTCGTGAGACATGTAGAGCGCAACGTTGCTGCTTTAGCGTGGTGCAGGTTTATTTGCACCACTTGCAGCTTTTGACTCCCCTTTGCCTTCATGCCTCTTAACCTTTACGGTTCCGAGACCATACCTCAACACGTCTTTTCTTTCTCTCAGCAGAAGGTCAGATTTCTTGTCTGCCACAAACAGGAGGTCCTTCCCTTCGCCTCCATGACTCTTTCTTGAGTGTTGGAGCTTCCATTCTAAAATGGGAAGCTCTTTGTTCTGCTTCGCCAACAGCTTAATAATGGCTGCGTCCTCATGTTCTGCAGGAGGGGGGATCCAGATGCTAAACTGCTGGCGGAGTGGTAGAGCTGCGGCGGGTAGAACCTCAAGGGAGGAACCTTCCCATAGTTCGCCAATGTTGGCGATTGTACGGTTCAGGAACTCCCGTGATTTCTGGTCACCGCAGCAGACCACTTTAATTCCTCGCCGCCATCCGGCACCATCAAAGATATAGTCCTCAGAACTATCGTTCTCTGATGCTGCCATCATAGCTTTAAGGATCTCATTTTCCACAAGAAGCCAGTTTTTTGCCGAGATTTTCCCATCTGGGTCGTCACGGCTTATTATGGCGATTTGTAGGTCGATCGGGGTGGTGTCGCAGCTGTTGGTTTTCTGTTTCTTAGCACCGTCTTGCTTGACTGTCTCCTCCGATCTTTGTCTCTTGGACGTTCCTGCTTTCATTCCAGAAAAGGTGCTTGCCAGTGCTTGGTCTTTCCTAGCGTTGGCTAGCTGTTTCTTGCTGGAAGTCGCCTGAACTTTTCCCTTGTCGTTCCGAGCGGTCGAGTTATTGCCAGCCTGTTCACGGTTTGCCTTTTTAGGGACAGACCTAGATTTGGCAGCATCTACTCCTTTGCTCTCCGACTCTTCGGCATTCACTTGCCCTGTTGTTCCCCTGGGTGCAGTGGCAGTCCCTGCCAGCCTGCCGCTCAAAGTTCCTAACTAGCTTTCTGTGCTTTTTTAGGAGAGCCTTATCTCTCGAACTGAGCGTCGCAGGGTCTTTCAACTCGGTCTTTTCCACGAATCTTTTGGAGGATCTGTAGTTGCTGCGTCGCCTCGAAGCTTTGAGGGGTGCAGCAGACTTCAGCATAGTCTCTTCTTGACTCGGTTCCATCAGTAGCTCGTCCTCGGTTTGACTACCTATGGAAGGAGGTCTGTCCGAGGTCTCCGTACCTTTGATAGTTAAACTATCTATGTCGGGGAGGAGATCTACTGAGAGAATGGCCGGTTGTCTTTTTAACTCTCGTTTTTCTTCTTTGAAGTTTACTTTTGTCACTGGCGACTTAGCTTCTTGCGAAGCCAAGCCCTCGCCGGCAGCCGTGACTTCTACCGACTCTTGAACGTATATCCCCGTTCGATTTTTTTCCTTCTGTAAACTTTTATCCAACAATGGAAGTTAAAATTCCGCTTTCTAAAAAGCTTTAAAAACAGACTTAAGAGCTTTTACCATTTGAAACATTATTATGGTTTTAGAACTATGTATGAGTTATTTTTTCAAATTAAAAATGCTCTTAGCAAGATCTTAGGTTTGCAATACTGTTTTTTTTTTTCAGTTTTCCTTTAGTTGTACGAACGTTATACTTGAAATATTAAAAAAAAAAAACATGAAAAATTGACTGGTTAGTACGTAGGACTGTCATGCCAGAGGTCTTGGGTTCAATCCCTGTCTGTGACATCTTAAGTTTTTTTTTAAGAGGTCTTGGGTTCAATCCCTGTCTGTGACATCTTAAGTTTTTTTCAGCAGTGACCAACATTTTCGGTATTCGAAGTTCGTTACCAATAAAGATAATTGTTTGCAGATAATTAAATTAATTAATTTATGAAGAACTAATATTTTCTTAGCCAACAACAAACAATAATACATTTGCATTATTTTTGAATTATTTTTTATTGTTTTATCGAATAAAGTTTTATAAAAACTGATTTAAATCAGTTTCTTGAACGTAACTCCATGTTCATAATATAATATTTCTTGTATTAACCCCAAATCACCTCTGGAATACTCTTATTCTTTGAAATTTCGACAGATTCTGAATATATTTCGAAACGCTGTACGTCATTGTCGTCCCTGAAACAAAACATTTCAACTTAAATATAATATTATTATGTTAACCATTTATGTCTGCGAAACATGAATTGAATATGGGTTACTTTCAATAACATTTTTATTCCATCTTTTTGTGTGGGCTGGGAAGGGCATAAAATGGGCATTCTGCTTTGGTGTGGTGTGACTGTTGGAATCTCGATAACATATTTTTATTTTGAATAATAATTCACTTAATCAATTCAAGGGCCTTTGCAACTGGTATACCCGTAGGAGTATACAAAACAGCCACTATATTTATGTATTGTACATACAATCAAATGTATGTATAACGATACAAAAACGTATACGAATACGTTTTGGAGATATGTTATGTAGATACACGAACTTTGAAAAGACTACAATTTATTTACCTTCCTTTGAGATCATTAACAGACATTTTCTGTGTCTGTGTCACAGCAGGTAGTTGGATAGGCATCTCTGAAACATCCTGGGTGGTCGTCCTGCAGCCTTTGGCAGGAAAATCTCGCTTCGGTAACTCCTCGAATGTCCCCATGTTGCAAAAGGACCAAACCATACAAAATACAAATAAAAAGGAAGAAAACAAATTAAATGGTTAAAGGGAAATAATAAACTTTCAGTATTTTTATATAAATCATCAATCGAGATGGGTTCGTTTCGTGTTTTCCGTCAGCCGCCGCCTCCGCGCCGCCCGCCCTCAGGAAGAGCAACAGACGGACGACAAGGATTCAGTCATTTATTGTGAATTTAATTTGACTTGAGTTGAGTTTTGCTCTGTCGCTCTCGCTATTGGTTTGGTGGTCTTTTGCGGGTACAATATCTGTTACCCTGTAGGTTTTTATGTTCTTGGTTTGGAAAATTGGGGGCGATAGGCAGAAAACTATACACGCCACGAAGAGTCTCTTGTTTGTTAATTAATTACATTTATGCCGAATTATTTATACATTTTGAAACAGATGAATTTCGCATTCCCAACCAAAGCAAAACAAGGATGCAAATTCCAATTCAGTGAGCATAAAATTTATCAGAAATATGTAGAATGTAGATATTGATGATGGCCGAAATGAAATACCGCACAGAAATATGGATCTTAATTTTTCATGCATACTTCTGTTTGAAAAATGATGCTGCACGTTACATGGAATGTAACAGATAGCGAATATAATATATTTACTTTGTCTTTCAGTTTCATGGAACTTGTTGATAGTATAATGGTTGTGGACCCTACGGGGTCTTACAAACTTGTTAACAACCTGAATGTGGTTAAACAATGTTATTCAAAATTCATATTCCTGTAGAAAATTTAACAAAAAGTCTAAATACCCAATATCATTTTTTAACTCACAAGATAATTGTTTTTTAAAAAAAGATTAGCAACTAATAAATATTCGCTACAGCTTCACTTAAAAAGTAAAGGTTTATAAGAAACACTTGTTCATACTCAAAAAATTGCTTTGAAGTAATTTAAAACTCGGTTGATATTGGACCATATTTAAGGTTTATGAAAACGACTGAATGACGCCTTCAATGAAATCAGATTTCTACCATAGGAAGTTATTGTAATGGGTCCGATTTGTCAAATTGAAAATTTTGACATTTCTCGACGTTTCAAGGTCCCTAGAGTCGAAATAAAAGTTTTTTAGAGAGATGTCTGTGCGTGCGTGTGTACGTACGTTCGTACGTCCGTATGTCCGTACGTCCGTACGTTCGCGACATTTTTTTTCGTCGTTCATAGCTCAAGAACCAGAAGAGATATCGACTTCAAATAAATTTTGTTATACAGATAATAAGGCAGAAAGATGCAGAAAGGGCTCTCAAGAAAATTGCGTGGGTGGTTTTTTTACCATAGCAGTTTAAAAAAAAGGTGAAAATTTTGGTTAACCCTAAATATCTCATGAACCAATGAGGCTAGAGACTTGAATTAAATTTTATATTATATATTGTAACGTGATACAAAACAAGTATATTTTTTTGAAAAAAATCCAATTAACGGTTTTTTTATAAATCAAAAAAACTGAAAAAAAAATTGACACCTCGAAAATTTTACGACTGAAATATGATTTCATCTCCAAAACAATTTTGTGCAACGAATAATAATGTTTTTGACATCTGGTCAAATTTTGAGAAAAATCTAATTGACAGTTTTTTTATAAAAAATCAAAACCTAAAAAAAAAAACAGTACTAAAACTTGGTAAAACTTTAGGTTAGGTTAGGTTAAAGTGGCTGTTGGTTGGGGCATCCAACACACTTAGACCAAAGTATGGTCCATTGTGATACCACATGGATCAGTTAATCAGCTTAACTCGTTGAACCAATTGGAGCTTCGAATGAAGCGTAGGAGACAAGTAATGTCTGAATTTTTTAGATCGCTGGTATCGTTAAAGTAGTAGTCTCCAAGGTGGATTCTACGTCTGTGTGATAAGGCAGGGCATGTGCACAGAAGATGAGAGATTGTCTCCTCTTCTTCTTCGTCCAAGCAACTCCTACAAAAATCATTTGCAGGGGCTCCAAGTCGAATAGCATGCCTTCCTATTAAGCAGTGCCCAGTCAGGACACCTATAACGTAGCTAATGTGCAATCTACTCAGAGAGATTAATTGTTTTGAGCGCCTGGCACTAAGAATAGGCCAAATTAGTTTTGTTGCGACACAGGTGGTGGTGTTATTCCACCTGAGGTTTGCTTTCTCTATGGTATCTTGCTTTAGCATAAGTTTACATGTAGCTAGAGGGATACCTATGTTAGCATTATGAGCCAGCAGAGGTAAAGTTGTTCCGCTTTTTGCAAGTTCGTCAGCTTTGCAATTTCCTGGAATGTCTCTATGGCCCGGCACCCAGAGAAGGTGAATGTTGAACTGTGTAGCCATCTCCGTAAGAGATGATCGACAATTTAGGGCTGTTAGTGAGTTTGTGGAGACAGAGTCTAGGGACTTTAACGCGGCTTGGCTATCCGAGAAGATGCGTATATCATTAGATGATATAACGTTTTCTCTAAGCCAGGATAGGACTTCTTTTATAGCCAGGATTTCAGCTTGGAACACGCTACAATGATCGGGTAGACGAAAGGAGAGACTTAAGTTTAGTCTATCTGAGTATACGCCTCCACCAACCCCATCCTCCGTTTTTGATCCGTCTGTATAGAAGTTTATAGGACCATCGTTCAAAAATGATGTATTCTCCCAAGAAGACCTGGGAGGTATAGTCACTTTGAAGCTATAGTTATTAAACTGAGGATGGGGTATGGTGTAGTCAATATTACTGTTTATAGTTCTGAACGAGTTCAAAATAGTGGTGTGGCCAATTCCATTATTGATCCACAGAGAGGAGGCTTGAAGCCGTATGGCAGTGTTAGCGGCCGTTTGCTTGCTGAAAATGTCCAGCGGTATTAGATGGAACAGAACATCTAGTGAGGCGGAGGGGGTGGAGCGAAGTGCTCCTCCCATACACAGGCAGGCTGTTCGTTGGACTTTGCTGAGTTTATCGCGATTTGTCGCTGTATCTAGCGCCGTCCACCATACCGCTACTCCATAAGTAAGGATCGGTCTTATGACCGAGATGTATAGCCAGTGTGTAATACGGGGCTGTAGGCCCCATTTATTACCAATGGCCTTTTTACAGGAGAACAGGGCTACTGTGGCCTTGTTTATTCTCTCTTGAATATTAGGTTTCCAACTTAATTTCTTATCTAAAATGAGACCCAAGTATTTTGCTTGTTCAGAAAATTTAAGTGGTACACCGTTTATGAGGGGAGGGTCAATGTGTGGGACTTTGTATTTCCTTGTGAAGAGGACAAGGTCGGTTTTTTGTGGGTTAACGCCTAGTCCACACCGATTAGCCCATCTGGTGAGCTTATTTAAAGCGTTTTGTAAGAGGTCCTTTAGTATATTGGGGTGTTTACCCTTTACCGCAATAGCAACATCGTCCGCATAGGCAAACACTCTGTATCCCTCTCTTTCTAGAGTAATTAGTAATTCATTTATTACTAAGTTCCAGAGGAGAGGGGATAGGACACCAACTTGTGGCGTACCTCTACTGACACCCCTTTGTGTAGTAAAATCGCCCAGTTTTGAATTGATAATCCTGCTTATCAGCATTTGATTAATCAATTCGCTGATCGACTTATCTACCTTCAGAGATGTCAATACACGTGCAATTGCAGATGTGTCGACATTGTTAAATGCACCTTCTATATCTAAGAAGGCAACTAAGGTGTACTCTTTATGATGGAGGGAATATTCGATTGTACGTACTATACTGTGCAGAGCCGTTTCAACTGATTTCCCTTTGTTGTAGGCGTGTTGAGCCTTTGAAAGGAGGGACTTATCAATACTTGCCCTTAGGTGGATATCGATCAAACGTTCAAAAGTTTTGAGAAGGAATGATGATAAGCTGATAGGTCTTAGGTCTTTAGGGTTAACGTGGCTGGATTTTCCGGCTTTTGGAATAAAAACAACTTTAACTTGTCTCCAAGACATCGGGATGTATGCCAATTTAAGGCATCCCTTGAATATGTTTTCTAGGATGGGTATTAGAAAACTTGCATTTTCTTGCAGTTCGGCTGGAATTACACCATCCGGACCAGCAGATTTATATGGCTTAAAGCTGTTAATAGCCCATTTGAGTTTTTCCCTAGTGACTAGACCTTGTGGGGGATGTAATATATTGTCACCATTATTAGGTGCAATGTTATTAATAATATTAGAGCTACCAGGAAAGTGAACGTCTAGTAGCAAGTTGAGCGATTCTTCGCTTGAATTGGTCCAGAGGCCAGAGGCGTTTTTCAAGCAGCTTGGCATGATTGGATTTTTGGAGAGGATTTTGCGCAGCCTGGATGCTTCGGAGCAATCTTCCACGTTGCTACAGAAGTTTCTCCAAGACGATCGTTTGGTTTTCCTCAGTTCTTTTTTATAAATCTTCAGTGATTCTTTATATGAATCCCAGTCTGACATGTCTCTAGAAGCTTTCGCTCTGTTAAAGAGTTTTCTGCATTCTTTTCGAAGTGGATCCAGCCCTGAGTTCCACCAGTGTGGCTTCTTTTTACCTCTTACTTGGATTAGAGGGCATGCAGTGTCTAGAGCTTTGTTTAGGGCTAATGTTAGATTATTGACTTTGTCGTCAAGATCTTCAATGTTGGAGGGAGTATTAAAAAGTTCAGGTTTTACTAAACTATTTAACGTTCTCTTGTATTTTGGCCAATTTGTTCTTTTCAGATTTCGAAAGATCGGTTGGCAAGTTGATTCATTTATAAAGTCAAACTGGATGTATCTATGATCAGAAAAGGAGTGATCTTTAGATACCTTCCAGTTCAAAATATTATTATTAATGAAGTCGGAGACAAGAGTTATATCTAAAACTTCTTGTCGATTTTTAGTAATAAAGGTTGGCTCATTACCAACGTTACTTACGAGTAGGTTAGTGTTTAGAATATAGTCGAAAAGAGACTCACCTCTGTCGTTTATATCCGTGCTACCCCATACTGTATGGTGGGCGTTAGCGTCACTACCGATGATGAGGCCGATGTTGAGCCTTTGTGCTTCAGTTATCAATCTCTCCAGAGTGTCACCCGGGAGAGGGCCAAGATGGTCGTGGCCAAGATACGCCGACGCCAGCCAGAACGTTCCTCTGGCTGTTTCCAGACTTGCGGCGGTGATATCTCGATCGCTGGAATTAGGGAGTAAATATACATTTAGGCTGCGTTTTACTAATATGCAAGATCTGGGTTCATCCTCATCTGATGCATACAGCACGCAGTATCTGGGAGTCCTGATTCCTCGAACAATGGATTTAACAATCCAGGGTTCTTGAATCAGGACAATATCTTCATCGCTGCTGGATAGGCGAAGAAGAAGGGAGGCCGAAGCCTTTATGGAGTGTTGGAGGTTAATCTGGAGTAACCGCAGCATTTTTGCTACTGCACTCCCGATCAGCCTCCAACACAGTAATGTCGGAGTCATCCATATCAGAGGACGATTCTAAAAGAATGTCCTCATCTCCGCTGTCGTAGACCTCGGCCTCCATTGCGGAAAAACCTTGGTCGGTGTAAGGAGCTTCCTCTGTTACTGGGGATACCTGAGCTGCATCGTCTTCCAATGAAGGAAGTGTGACCGATGCACCAGGTTCCCCAGCAGCAGTTTCCGCTTGTGTGGGTGGGGGAGGGGGAAGGGTTTGTGCCTCGACCCCATCTTTTTTATAGACCCTCAGCGTAATTTCATCGAACCCAAACCTAATCACACCTTTTGATTGCGCCAGAGGAGAAAGGGACTCTGCATTGATGATTACAATTGCACCCTTGCAGGGTCCCTTTGGATCCTCCAATTTCGCAACCTTCCAGTTGTGAGTAGGAAGGGTTGGATTGGAGAGCCGGATTACCTTCAATACGTGGTCGGCTTCCTTGAATATGGCCGGAACCGTGATGCGAGCTCTTGGTCTGCAAGGAATATCCTCCTTTGCTACAACCTCCAGCTTAGCACCAGGCCAGACCTCTCCAAGTCGGCCGACCGCCAGCGTCAGTAGGTCGCACGACCTCTGATCATCACAGACCATCAACTTGATGTGTCCCTGATGCCAGCCGCCATCTTTTGTGATGGGCGGTGGTCCCGGATTGTCAGACATGATCTCGACAAAACTGAAGGCCAGCTGTCCTTTGGCCAAAGTCCAGTTCTCGGCAGAGATCGTGCCATCTACATCACTTTTGTCGATAATCGCGACTACCATTTTGTCCTTCAGAACGTCACTGAAGGACATTTTTGCCTTGCGAGGGTCAAGAGAAGTGCTGGTGTTTAGCACTTTGGGGCGTTTAGGTAGTGAAACACTACCTTCCATAGACCTTTGTCGCTTCGACGTTGAGTCTTGGCTGGTCTTCAAATTATTTTTGGCCAGGAAATTCTTGGCCCATTTTATCTTGGCGTCATGCTGAGAGTTTCCTCCAGCGCCTAGTTGTTCACCAAACGTCTGGAGAATCCTCTTAGCATTACGCATGTCCCTGTAGTAGGCCTTGGAGGGTCTGAGCTTACGCCCATCTCCCCCAGGACCTTCTTTGGGATTATTTGCTTTGGAGGTAGAAGGACCTGGCACCATAGCCCTACTACCTCCGACTCGCGGTGTAGAAGAGTTGAGAGGTTTACTCTCTGTGGTAGTAGAGGAGCCGTTCTTCACAACTGCCTCACTACAGGAAGAAGGTGATGTTACCTGTTTGTCCAATATTCCACTGGCGACAACAGGGCTGTGAGTGTCCACAGCCTTGTCGGCACCAGTGGAAGAGGGATGAACAGCAGACAACTTTGCTGTCGTACTGCTGGCCGGTTCGGTCTTTTGATTTTGTTTTTGTTTTGTTTTAAGAAAGTTCATTTTGAATCCCACGAGTAGCGGATAAGGGGTGGTCCATCTGTACAGAGATCCGTGTATACAGATAAGGCTAGTTAATCCGGAGGTCGCCAGGTATCCGGATACTCCGTTAGCGACTGAGCTAGTTTTTTAATTGGGCCCTCAGCCTGGCCGATCATCGGCACGGGTCGTATAACACCTTAGATCCAGCCCAATTGGGAAGTTTAAGGGAAGGATATGTTTTGGAAAAGGAGAGACGAACAGCAATTAAGCCATAAACGTCCCAGGAAGGAAACTAGGCATTGACAGACAGTTATATACCATACAGTCAGGGGATAAGGAGACGTCAGCCAGCATAATATCACAGAGCTGACGGAGGTGGGGGTAAAGGATTGGGAAGGGGAGGGGGCGAGCGACCTTTGGTTTCAGGACTCTTCTGGGGAAATAATTCCCGAGAATCATTGCCCTTACTCAGCTTCTACAACTCGACAAGTTCGACGCTCAGGTAGAAGTGGTAAAACTTTACTTTCGACTCAAATAGCTTTTCAAAAATTAAAAATATTGGCTTCAAACTTATTTTATTTCACAGAAAATATTATTTTCGATATTCAGTAATTTTTTTATAAAAATCCGACATTCCGTTTTTTCATAAAAATAAAATCTACAAAAAATAGTACGCAAATTTGGTAAAAATTGATACATATAGACAAACTTTAAAGCAAGAAAAATCGACAGACGGGATGGAAAGTTATCAGTGTGGGTCGCATCCCAGCCTCTTTTTTTCTTTTTGAATTTTATTGAATCTGAATTTCAAAATTAAAAAAATCTAAAGTAACGATAAATTCCTACAGATGATGAATAAATTTATTACGGTTACTAAAATAAGTAACTTTTTTCAAGAATTAAGTGTGAAACCTGGAATTTTGTTAGAAGAATTAATTTTTTTGCTAATGAGAATTTTTTGGCAGAGTTAATGAATACTTTTTATTATTTAATTTCAATTATCATTTCCATTTCGAGTAAATAATATTGGAATTATAAAAAGGACATTTCAGTTACTTGTAATTTTAATTAAAAAATATGTGTTAATTTGATTTGCAATTTTGATTGAATAAGACTAAAATGCTACCCACACCGATAACTTCCCATCCCTTCGCGTCGGTCGATTTTTCTAAAACTTTAACAAAATTTCAAAAAAATTATGTGTTAGGTATACACAAAAATTTGACTCTATATCTTTTTTTGTTCTCATAAAACTTGACCATTTCTTATCAGTTTTTTTTTTTGTTGTTTTTGTAGGTTTTAATTATATTTATTATTTATATTTCTTATAAAAAAAATACCGAATGGATTTTTCTAAAAATATTTTCTAACGTTAACAATAAATAATTTTGAATATCAAAATAGAATCAAATAATTTTTAAATCAATATCTTCATATCTTCAGTTTTTATTAAAAAATATATTTGAGTCAAAAATTAATATTTACCAACTTTTAATAGTACATTTAAAGGCTTTTATTTTTAGTTCGATATTTTTAAAATTTTACAAGATATCTAAAACGTTATTCTTTGCTAAAAAGAATAAAACCATTCTAAAGATATCTTTGTTTGTTCGTAAAATATTAGGGATGACAAATATTTGTTTTTAATTTTTTTGATTTACATGTAAAATAAATCTTTAATGGAACTGTTTTTTCAAAACTAATACTTATTTGGTATCACGTCTTATTTTTTAAAAATAAAATTATATTTGAGCTCTAAAATGTTTTTGTTACTTACGACATAATAGAATTATATGGCAAGTTTCGCATTCGTACAAATTTTGAACTCCATATTTAAACTAAACACGACATTAAGATGGTATACAACCCAAACCATTGGGTCGATTGACCTCAAATTTGGAAATTAAGTTCTAAGGCCGATTCGAACTTTTTTTTATTTTTTATTAAAACAAAAAATAATAGTTGTCCCCATAAAAATTTTTTGTTCAAAAATCGAAAATTCGAAAATTTCTCAAAAACGAACCGATAGTTTTTTTTTAATTTCAATTTTTCTTTTCTTTATTTGGCTTCTTTCAATAAAAAAAAATTGCATTGCTCCAGAATGGTTGCCCCCATAAAACCATTGTTTTTTTTTTAATTTTTCCAAGAACTAATGAACCGATTTCAATATTTATTTGTCTGTACAAGTTCTGATACTGCTTCAATAGTATTTGATGATCAAAAATTTCATTGTTTTTTAACTTCCCATAGGAAGTTATTGTAATGGGTCCGATTTGTCGAATTGAAAATTTTGACATTTCTCGACGTTTCAAGGTCCCTAGAGTCGAAATAAAAGATTTTTAGAAAGATGTCTGTGCGTGCGTGTGTACGTACGTTTGTACGTCCGTACGTTCGTTGTTTCGTTGTCCATAGCTCAAGAACCATCTCTTCTGGTCGACTTCAAATAAATTTTGTTATACAGATAATAAGACAGAAAGATGCAGAAAGGGCTCTCAAGAAAATTGCGTGGGTGGTTTTTTTTTACCATAGCAATTTAAAAAAAAGGTGAACATTTTGGTTAAAACTAAACCTAAAAAAGAGGCTGGGATGCGACCCACACTGATAACTTCCCATCCCGTCTATCGATTTGTCTTGCTTAAAAGTTTGTCTAAATGTATCAATTCTTGCCAAATTTGCGTTCTATTTTTTGTAGATTTTATTTTTTTTATGAAAAAACGGACTGCTGGATTTTTATAAAAAAATTACTGAATATAAAAAACAATATTTTCTGTGAAATAAAATAAGTTTGAAGCCAATATTTTTAATTTTTGAAAAGCTATTTGAGCCGAAAATCAATTTTTACCAACTTTTATTATTTTTTTTGTTTAGGTTTTTATTTTTTGTAAAAAAAACTGGCAATTCGATTTTTCTCAAAATTTTTCCTAATGTTGAAAACAATATTTCTTATAAGTTAAAATTAGTAAGAAGCCATAATCTCAAATTTTTGAAAAGATATTTAAGTCGAAAATCAATTTTTACCAACTTTTGTTAAATTTTTTTTTCGGTTTTTAATTTTTTGTAAAAAAACTGTCCATTCTATTTTTTTCAAAATTTTACTGAATGTTGAAAACAACATTTTTTGAAAGATAAAAGTAGTTTAAAGCCAATATCTCAAAGTCTTGAAAAGATATTTGAGTCAAAACTCAATTTTTACCAACTTTTTTTTTATTTTTTTTAGGTTATTATTTTTTGTAAAAAAACTGGTGATTCGATTTTTCTCAAAATTTTATCAGATGTCAAAAACATTATTTTTCATTGCACAAAATTGTTTTGGAAATGAAATCATATTTTAGTCGTAAAATTTTCGAAGTGACAAATTTTTTTTTTCAGTTTTTTTGATTTATAAAAAAACCGTTAATTGAATTTTTTTCCAAAAATATAATTGTTTTGTATCACGTTACAATATATAATATAAAATTGAATTCAAGTCTCTAGCGTCATTGGTTCATGAGATATTTAGGGTTAACCAAAATGTTCACCTTTTTTTTAAACTGCTATGGTAAAAAAACCACCCACGCAATTTTCTTGAGAGCCCTGTCTGCATCTTTCTGCCTTATTATCTGTATAACAAAATTTATTTGAAGTCGATATCTCTTCTGGTTCTTGAGCTATGGACGACGAAAAAAACGTCGCGAGCGTACGGACGTACGTACACACGCACGCACAGACATCTTTCTAAAAATCTTTTATTTCGACTCTAGGGACCTTGAAACGTCGAGAAATGTCAAAATTTTTAATTTGACAAATCGGACCCATTACAATAACTTCCTATGGGAAGTTAATAAAAAAAATAAAAACCTAAAAAAAAATAATAAAAGTTGGTAAAAATTGATTTTCGACTCAAATATCTTTTCAAAACTTTGAGTTATTGGCTTTACACTACTTTTATCTTTCAAAAATATTGTCAACATTCAGTAAAATTTTGAAAAAAAATCGAATTGACAGTATTTTAACGAAAAAATAAACACCGAACAAAAAATTTAACAAAAGCTGGTAAAAATTGATTTTCGACTCAAATATCTTTTTAAAAATTTGAGATAATGGCTTCTAACTAATTTTAGCTTAGAGAAATATTATTGTTTTCAACATTAGGAACAATTTTGAGAAAAATCGAATTGTCCGTTACAGACAAACTTTTAAGCAAGACAAATTGACAGACGGGATGGGAAGTTATCAGTGTGGGTCGCATCTCAGCCTCTATTTATTTTTTATTAAAACAAAAAATAATAGTTGTCTCCATAAAATTTTTTGGTCAAAAATCGAAAATTCGAATTTTTTCAAAAACGTAGCGATAGTTTTATTTTTAATTTCAATTTTTCTTTTCTTTATTTTGCTTCTTTCAATAAAATAATTGCATTGCTCCAGAATGGTTGCCCCCATAGGACCATTGTTTTTTTTTTAAATTTTTCCAAGAACTATTGAATCGATTTCAATATTTATTTTTCTATACAAGTTCTGATACTGCTTCAATAATATTTGATGATCAAAAATTTCATTGTTTTTTACTTGCGACATATAGGAACTATATGGCAAGTTTTGCATTCGTGCAAAATTTCGAACTCGAGGTTTTAATCAAACATGATATTACGATGGTAGAGAAGTCGAAAAAAGTGGGTCCCGCGATTCCGTCCGGTCTGTTTTGTCTGTCTGTCCACGCTCCTACAGCCTAAACCATTGGGTCGATTGAGTTTAAACTTGGAAGTTAAGGTTTTCAGCAGATTCGCGTTAGGCGTTTTTTTCATTTTTTTTTTAAGACCAAAACTAACAGTGGCCCCCATACAATTTTTTTGGTCAAAAAACGAAAATTCGAATTTTTTCAAAAACAAACCGATAGATTTTTTTTAAATTTTCTCTAAAATTTTATTTTTAAACTTGGCTTCTTTTCATAAGAAAAACATATTTTTGTATTGCTCAGGAAAGGTACCGCTCATAGAACCGTTATTTTGTTTCTTAATTGTCTCAGCAACTTATCAACCGATTTCAATAATTTTTTTTCTGAATAAGCTCTTATATTGCCTTAACAATATTTGATTATCAAAAGTGAAATTTTTTATTTTTTGGATTTTTTAAAAAATATTGAATTTTTTTTTTTCAAAATTCTATATCTCAAAAACGGGTCAACATTTTTTTACGAAATTCAAATGTAGAGCGTATATTTACAATCACTAAACAACTGCATACCAAAAATATTTTTAGAACAAAATTTAAAAATTTTATATATAAAAAATTAATTTAAAAAAAAACCGCTCTAACGATTTTCAAAAAAAAATTTTGAAAAATCAAGGGTTTTTTGATTTATAAAATGGCATCTAAATTTTTGAAGACAAGCTTATTTTTCAGGTAAAGTTTTGAATCTTAAAATAGTTTTTTTTTTAAATTATTTTAACTGCATTAAATGTAATCCCCTCCCATCTCACCAGATCAAATCTTATACATGACCCCGAAAGAGCGCATTACATTGACAAAACTTTTATTATGTTCAGCCCTATCATGAATTCCATCGTAATCGGAAATTTTTACGAATCCCGAAAAACTATATCATGAAATCCGTTCGTAGTGGAAAATCTCATACAATTTTGCATTACGAACGGATTTCATGATACAGTTTTTCGGGATTCGTAAAAATTCCGACTACGATGGAATTCATGATAGGGCTGATTACTATCTTTTATCCAAATTAGATAATGCATTTGGTACATATGTATGTATTGCTTATAACTATAACTATTGTAAATACCAATTCATTTCCGGGATGAGTTGTCCTAGGATGAGTTGTGTCTTGGGATGAATCGCGCGGTTTTTTTGACAAATCGAATAGCATTTAAATCTTTGAAGACAAACTTGTTTTAAAGGTATAATTTTAAATCTTATATAGGTGCTTTTTTAAACAGACTCTTTGCATACAGGAGCAAGTTCGTGCGACCCAGTCGTGCATTTTATTTTTATTGGTTTAAGAAAAAATATTTAATTTTTTTTGAAATTCGATATCTTGAAAATATGCGATGTATTGATTTAAATTAAAAATTAAAACGTGTATTGATTAACTCTAAATAACGTCATACTTACTTACTTAAGGTGGTGGTACAGTCATGTGTGAACTAGCGCCTCACCCAACAAACTTCTCCATCTAGCTCGGTTCCTAGCTAGATATCTCCAGTTTCGCGCTCCAAATTCGGTGAGTGCTTGTGCTCGTCACCTGATCCGTAGTCTCCCGCTACTGCGCTGTCCAGTGGGCGTGGATTCGAAGACTTTCCGGGCCGGTATCCATGGGCTCTACGTGACCCAGCCATCTTAGTCGTTGTACTTTTACCCTTCTGGCTAAGTCTATGTCGCTTTACAGCCTGTACAGCTCGTTGTTCCATCTTCTCTTCTGCTCCCCTTCTATGCATACGAGACCGTAGTTTACACGAATAACTTTTTTCTCGAAACGACCCAAGGTGCTTTCATCCGCTTTTCTCATAGTCCATGCTTTTAGACCGTATAGCAGGACAGGGATGATGAGGGTCTTATATAGCGACACTTTGGTCGCTCGATAGAGGGCTTTGCTACTCAATTGCTTTTTAAGCCTAAAGAAACAGCTGTTAGCAAGAGTTATTCTTCGTTTGATCTCATCTCAACGATGGTTTTGTTTTTGCGTGTAATAAAAGAATGCACTTTGTTATACCTTCATTAACCACTTAAAACCATTTTTCCGCCTCTGCCTCAATACTCACAAAAGCCCCATTGACATCATGCTGAGTTCTTCCGATTATGTCTGTGCCTCTAGTGTTGACGTGTGAGCTCTGCACTATTCTTTCCAGGACGATTTTAAAAAAATCGCATGACAGTGCATAACTTTGTCTAAAGCCTTTTTTGACATCGAAAGGTTCGGTTAAGTTGTTTCCAACCTTTATGGAGCAGCGCGAATTCTCCATGGTCATCCTGCACAAACGGACAATTTTGGCAGGGATGCCAAAATTAAACATGGTTCTATACAGATCTTCCGTATAGATGATGTCATATGCGGCCTTGAAATCGATAAGGAGATGGTGGGTGTCGTTTTAATGTTCTTGGGCTTTTCCACGATCTTCCGCAGTGTGAATATTTGATGGACTGTGGACTTTCCTGGTCTAAAACCACACTGATAACGTCATACTATTTATATTTAAATAAACACTTCAAACAAGATTTTCAAATAAAAGTTTTAAAAAATTAGGATTTGTTTGAGTATTTAGATTTTTTAAAAAATTTGTTTGCATGTACATTTTTAAATCTTAAAACACAGAAAATATTTTTAATCAGACTCTTTGGACACATGAGCAAGGTCGTGCGATAGAGTCATGCATTTTATTCATTCTTTGAAATGTTGGTTTTTAGTTATTTCTTTCGAAAAATATTTTGTGTACAGTCTAGAATTTGGTAATAAGTCTTCTCAGGTCATAAGTACACTTAAAGCATTAGAAATAAAGAGTATTTTAAAAAAACTCGCTGCTCCTTATAACTACAAAACACTAACATTCCTTTAACCTGCTGTCATTTCATGATGAAAAATAATTTTTGTACTGCTAATTTTGATTAAATTTCTGATTTTTTAACTGATCCTAAAATGTCTTACAATTTTGAAATCAAAGTTGAATAAAACAAGCTTAGTGTAACCCACTTGAAATGAAAACTACAAATTATAGTTGCATTGAAAAATGCACGCAAAATAAAATGCCAAACAAATTTCAATGAATGCATCGAACTTTATTAGAAAATAAGCGTTTTAAGTTAAAAATCTGTCACATTAACAACTATAAATGCATCATTAGCTCCAAAACTTGGTTAGTTACTATTGATACAAATGTTAGGATTTGCAATAATTTATTTAGTCTGAAATTTGTTGTTTATTCAAAAGAAGATTGATAAATTTTCAAAAGTTTACTCTTACGGAATTTCTGTAACTCAACAGATTGATCGCCTATGCAGACGACGTTGCTATAGCAGTTTCAGGAAAGCATCTTAACACCTTTAAAGAACTCTTACAAAATGCCTTAGACAGACTAATACTTTGGGCTGATCGGTGTGGACTGGGTGTTAACCAACACAAAACTGATTTAGTCTTATTTTCGAGGAGATACAAAACTCCATTTGTCAACCCTTCCTATATTAAAGGAATCCAATTAAAATTCTCGGACAAGGCTAAATACCTGAGTCTTGTCTTAGATAAAAAAATAAATTGGAAACGCAACGTACAGGAAAGAGTTAAAAAAGCTACTGTAGCTCTCTTTTCATGCAAGAAAGCTATTGGTAATAAATGGGACTTACAACCCAGAATCACGCATTGGCTATACACATCGGTAATCAGACCGATTTTAATGCACAGTGTGGCAGTGTGGTGGACTGCTTTAGAGAAAGCTATAAATCGAGATAAATTAAATAAAGTCCAACATTGAGCTTGCATATGTATAAGCGGATCGCTTCGCACGACCCCATCTGCGGCACTGGACACCTAACTCTAACACCTCTTGACAAAGCTTCGTCGCAGTGGACTAACAACAACATTGGTCATTCCGTAATTCTTAGGTATTTAGAATCAATTCGAAAGCACACAGACTACACCGCCTTCCCAATCATTGTAGCGTGTTCCAAACGGAACTTTTGGCGATAAAAGAAGTCTTTTCCTGGCTTAAAGAAAACGTGATATAAATCAACATCTGATATCCGTATTTTCTCAGATAGTCAGGCAGCTATCAAATCTCTGGACTCTGTCTCTACGAACTCTATAACAGTCCATAACTGTCGGTCATCTCTAATGGAGATGGCACAGCAGTTTAATATTCACCTTTGCTGGATGCCGGGCCATAGAGACATTCCAGGTAACTGTAAGGCAGATGAACTCGCCAGGAACGGTACAGTACAACCCATTCTAAAACGTTTGAAAAATGCTGGCATACCAATCGCTACTTGTAAACTGTTGCTAATGCAAGACGCTATGAAGAAGGCAAACACCAGGTGGAACAACATCACCACATGTCAGTTCACAAAAAACATCTGGCCAACACTAGATTTAAAACGTTCAAGGTGCTTGCTATCTCTAAGCAGATCGCATATAAGCTCGATAATTGGTGTCATAACCGGACACTGTTTAATAGGAAAGCACGCCACGCGACTAGGCGTATTCACTAATGACTTTTGCAGAAGCTGTATGGACGAGGAAGAGGAAGAAACAATTCTTCACCTTCTTTGTACATGCCCTGCTCTAGCTCAAAAACGCAAGAATTGCCTAGGAAAATTCTTCCTTAACGATCTAAATCATATCATCATAGTCAGCCTCTCACATTTTGTAAGGGACTCAAACTGGTTCCATTGAGCTTAGGAGGAAGTCTCACGATTCATGCGGTATCACAATGGGCCATTAAACTGGCCTAAGTGTATCCGTTTCCATCATGGACAGACACTTTAACCCAACCTAACCTATCATTTGCATCCCGTTTCTGAATAAAAACATCAAGATGAAGCTGCACGTGTCAATATTAACTTGAAAGTTAAATAAAACGATACAAGAAAATAATAAAATAAAACCAATCCTTGGATCAACTTATTTTCTTGAATGAATTTTGAGCTTCATCCACGAGTTAAAATCATCCATTTAATTTTCGATACACATTTTATTATATTATTTTTGGTAAAATAAAACAACAACATTAATAAAACAATTAAATTTTGCTGACCTTTTATTAGAATCAGTCTAATAAATTTGATGAAAGTTTATGGCGTTTGACTTAAGTCAAACCAATTCTTAAAATTAAACACCGTGAAATGGGTGATAAAATTTAAATAAGAAGAAGAAGGGCATAAAATAAGCCATAAACAAAGGTATCGTTCATACATATATGTATTATGTAACCCAAACCTTAACTATTACAAAACAATATATTCCATATAAATTTTCTTATTGTAACTTAAATTAAGTTTTCTTCTTGGCCCTCTCCTCTTTATAAACATATAAACTTAATCTATAGAACGCGTGTATGTTAGCATTATATATAGCTTGATGATGATATTTTATTACAAACATAATACACTGTTATATGTGAGTATATACGTATACTCACGGCGGCGATAGATACGCTCAGATTCGATAAATAAAATGTTCTGCATTTTTGGCCATTAACGTTTACGACCAGCTGAGATCAAAAAGTAATCATGCCCAGCTGGCTAAAACCTTGAAAAACTCATTAACACCACCGTTCATTGTCATTATTGCCTTTTGGCCAGCGAAATAATAGTTATAGACAACATATATGTATTGTATACTTAACATTCTGCTTTAGCAGCAACAACATATTCTCTACAAGAATCGAGAATAGTAGCCTTTTCAGTTTTCCAATAAAATCACAAAAAAGGAGAAAAATTTATACAAACTTCGCAAACTGTCCTCATATCCACGTATGAAAATGTGGATTTCTAAAGCAGAAGTTTGTTCGAAACTATTCCTAATGAGAATAAGCTTAACATGGAATTAATTAATTTTTGTTGTCATCAAAATTGTAAGAGTTCTTTCAGCACAGGTCCGAGATTCATAAGGTTTTTATTTTAATTCCCCATTAGAACAAGTATTGGTTTAATGAATGTCAAATCACTACGTGGTGTAACACAATATGTCGACAAAAATAACAAATACAACACTTACAATGCTACTTTTTATAAAAACATCGTCATTTAAACTTAGTTTATTAAATATATCATCATATATCACTTTTTAACATAATTTCTTTTTCGATTTTATCAGAACCGTACTATGTTGCAGTTACAACAACTGAACAAAATTCCAACCTACTTGATTGATGTTATAACAAAATTTCTATGTACGGATCGACTTACTCTGCCCGAAATAAAAGTGATCTATTTACCAACTCAATAGCGTGATTTCATCTGAATCGCTAAGGATCAAGTCGATATCAACGGGTTATAACTATAAGTCAACTTGAACATTTTTGAAAAATCATTTGAATTCATTAATTTGTAGTTTTCTTTGTCAATTACTTAAATTTTCAATTTCTTCTTGTGTGTTTCCATATATTTGGAAAAGTTCCTTTTCAATATTATCTGTAATTTCTAAACTCTTTCAATCTATTATTTGTGAATCACTATGTTTGTATGCTCTTTCCAAATCAGCGCGGTCTTTTAATTTGACTTAGGAGAAAACTGTATTGACTCATTTAAAAGCAAAACTAATTGGACTGTATTCTTACTGACTTTATTAATGCCTTTGACAAACTTTCAGATCGAGTTTTTCTTTTTAAATAAAGAAAGTTGGAGTTTAATTTGTCTTCAATCTTATTTATTCGATAATAAATATTATACTATATTCCAAGCTAACTCTGGAATTCTACAAGGTAGTCACTTAGGTCCTGTTTTCTTTATTTTTTGTTTAAACGATCTACCGTTTGAGTTGAAGCGCTCTAAAAGCGTCAATTACGAGTACTATCCCGAAGATGTTACAGTTTTCAAAACTGTTATTACTCGTGATTGTAAAGAGTTATAATGTAATCTTGAAACGGCTTTTATTTGGTCTGCTTCATAGTGTTCATACATGTAAAACAAACAATAATCTTTACTAGAAAGTTTTCTGTCATTTTTTTAACTATTGTTTTGACGGAGTGTCATTATTTCGTGTAAATTAAACGTCGCGTCGGTCCATGGTGTGTTATTTGATGAAAATCTTAAATTCTCATGAACTGAATAACTTAAGTCTAATTCAATTCTTGCCTGGAATAATTTTTGAAACAATTTTGTGATCGTTTTGTTTTAAAGCAGATTTTTATAACATTTGTTCCACCAATTATCAAATACAATTGTCTGGTTTGGGCAACAAATTGTGGCTGTCATAAATCCAGAGAATTTAATCAGAATTGCCTAGGAGAATTCTTCTTTAACGATCTAAACGACCTAAATCATATCAGCATAATCAGCCTCTCACGTTTCGTAAGGGACTCAAACTGGTTCCATTGAGCTTAGGAGGAAGCCTCAAGATTCATGTGGTATCACAATGGGCCATTAAACTGGCCTAAGTGTGTCCGTTTCCATCTTGGAAAGCCACTATAACCTAACCTAACCTAACCTTATGGGTAAAAAATGGAGTGCTGAGTTGGGTCGGGTATCTTCTCTAAATCCTTAAATGTTTCCATTTAAAGCGGAATTAATAGCAATCAGAGAAGCATTCAAAATACTCAAATCAAACTCAAACCAACATCAAAACAGGCGGCTGTTATGGCTATCAATTCATCCACAACAGCATCTATCGGGTTGGACTGTCCAGCATCAACCTCCGCGTCACTACTATTTGGGTTTCAGGTCATAATGGCATTGATGGAAATGAACGGGCTGATAAGTTAGCCTGGCAAAGATCAGCACTTCATAGCTCACTTGCGGAAGGGAAAGAAATGGCCTTAAAGATCTTGATGAACTTTCCGAGATGATAATCAAAGACATAATTTCCTTTCTGAATGAAATGTAAATGAATTCTTTAAAACAACATACCTACTCAGTTGAAGTGAAAAAATCAGTGTCATTTGAGAGTCTCAGGATAGGATTTAACGGGTATGAAAAATTATTTCACAGCTTTTTCATGATGTAAAATTACTTACTTCTTTCTTTGCTATTTTTAACTTCCCATAGGAAGTTATTGTAATGGGTCCGATTTGTCAAATTGAAAATTTTGACATTTTTCGACGTTTTAAGGTCCCTAGAGTCAAAATAAAAGATTTTTAGAAAGATGTCTGTGCGTGCGTGTGTACGTACCTTCGTACGTCCGTACGTTCGCGACGTTTTTTTCGTCGTCTATAGCTCAAGAACCAGAAGAGATATCGACTTCAAATAAATTTTGTTATACAGCTAATAAGGCAGAAAGATGCAGAAAGGGCTCTCAAGAAAATTGCGTGGGTGTTTTTTTTACCATAGCAGTTTAAAAAAAAGGTGCAAATTTTGGATAACCCTAAATATCTCATGAACCAATGACGCTAAAGACTTGAATTAAATTTTATATTATATATTGTAACGTGATACAAATTATGTACATTTTTGACAAAATAAAAACAAAAAAACGGTTTTTTTATAAATCAAAAAAACTGAAAAAAAAATTTGTCACCTCGCCTTTCGATATTCAGTAGTTTTTTTTATAAAAATCCAACAGTCCATTTTTTTCATAAAAAAATAAAATCTACAAGAAATATTGCGCAAAATTGGTAAAAATTGGTGTTCAGTTTTCGATAATATCTCGTGAACAATAGGAGATATTGACTGCAAATTAATTTCACTCATCCAATTTGTATTTGTTTATATAAGAAATATTTTTTTTTAAGAAATACTATAAAAATTGGTAAAAATTGGTTTTCGACTAAAAATCTCGTTAACAAAAATAGATTTTGAAATCAAACTATTTCATTATATGAAAAATATTGTTGGTAATTCAAAAATTTTTAAGAATAATTCAACTGACAACTTTCTTAACCCAACACGAAAACCTACAAACTTTTAAGCATGACACACGACAGACGGACAGACGGGATGGGAAGTTATCAGTGTGGGTCGCATCCCAGCCTCCTGTTTTGCTTGGTTTTGAGCATTTTAGTACCCGTGGGGTGATAGTTACTGCGCTGGACTGTCATGCTAAAGTTCCTGGGTTCATTCCCTACCTGTGCCAACTAAAGTTTTATTTACAAGTGTTTTCTCTGATCAGCCGTTGAGGAGGCCCCCTATATCCCTAAAATGACTTTAGCACAGGATATTGTTTAAGAGTTGTAAGTCATTAGGGCCTAATTCTCTTCTTTATTATTTAGCTTGTTGAGAATTGATCAATCCCTTCAATATGTATGTACGTGATGTTTTTTAGCGATGATACAAATTTGTCTCTTCCGATCTGGCACGACTTATATACGCTTAAGGCTTAAGTATAACTTTCATCTCAGTATTCTGGCGTAATACTTACGCCTGCATGAACAGTATTCCGCGAAGCCAAATTTGCATCATATAGTACAGAGATTTGTACTTTTGTACTACTACACGAATGTGGAATGCTCTACCTTACACTGTCTTTCCCTTTTATTGAGAGAATTCATGAATTCAAAACTAATCGGTTCTTCCTTTCAGACCCTTTCTACGTATCTAAAAGTTAGTCTAAAAAATTCCTTGAATGCGCGTTACGAAATCGAAAAAATATAGCTTCTGACGATATTACAAATTAAGATTGGCATGAATGTTTAAATATGTTTTCTTGTCAAAATTTCAAGTCATAAACTGTCAAATTAATTTATTTATTAAGAATTATGAGCCCTAGATAAAACACTGTTATACGAGAGCGAGACGATAAAAGGCTAAAATCCTACTGATTTGAAGCACACCAAATGATCTCTTTGACTTATATTTTATTGTAAACCGACTAAGTAAAATTTTCATAAGTTGTTACATCTTACATTTCATCTCATATAATACTTAAAGAAAATCTTTACCATTTATTCTACATCTGTTTTTAACTTATAACTAAAATACTAAATAATAGTCCAGTCATTTTAGGTTTTATCTGCGGAAAAATTCCTAGTGAGCTAAAGTTTTGTATACACCTTTATTATGGCATTGTAATGAAGATGTAAAAAATCGACGTTGATATCGTGCCGGCTAAAAAAGTTATAAAGGTCAAAAGGTCACGAAAATCAGTTTTTCGCAAATACCTCGCGATCTATTGCTCAGAGGTAAATAAAGGTCATTATAAAAATTGTTCGTCGTGAAATTGTCTACAACAAAGGTCTCTTGCATTTGTCTGTAAAATTAACCGTTTTCGGAGTACAGCGCCGAGAAAGCGACTATATTATAACGATGCACTCGTTTCCTTACCACCCGTAGGCATAATAATATGTAATAACAGGTTTTTTGTATTTACGAGTGAATAATTTTTTATTTGAATACAGAAAAATTAACTTTAGTATATAATTTTTTTTAACATTCATTGTCAATATTTTCAGTTTCTGTGTCATCAACAGTTACTGACAAAACGTCGAGGGACTTATTCCTATATTTAAATCAAAATCTTCATCATTTTCATCATTGGTTGACTCTGCGTTTTAGCATGGCTGGCCACGGCAATGTCCACAAATTTTTGAACATCTTAATTAAATTTTTTTTTGCATCCACATTTGCCGCTGCAACCTTTTGTACAATAATTACACCAGATGTGTTTAGTAGATTATCGGGTGCTGGTGGTAATAGAGTTCTGTTCTAGATTAATTTCTCTTCCTAGCCAGGTTTGTATTTGATAACACTCGATAAATATGCTGTTGACCTACTGAAGAAGTAGGTGGTAATAATGGAAATTTTACAGCTGTACTTTGCCTTGATAGTTTAGCAAAGCTACAGTATCTGTAATTATCTATCGAAAGTTTCTTTTTTCTTTTCTTAAATCGATTAGATAAGAATTTTTCTTGAATAATAGGAACTTCCATCAATTCATTAAAGTGCATTTCACAAGATGTAGAAACGGCAGCGGTTCGTCTTAGTTTTTCCATCGCTTTGATGTTTTTACTGGTGTCAGAGTAACCATCAAAAATGACAACAGTATTTGTTCCGAAATTATTTGATAAATAATTAATATATTTGTGAATAATAATATGAAATGTATCATTTTTTTTGCCATACGACACGATGCACCTCCATCGATTCACTAGTTTACAGTACATCTGTTGCCAAAGAAATTTTAGTTGTTGCTGACTACACATGAAATGATATTTTCAAAAATATAATTAAAAGATTTGTATCAGCTCTAGTTTCTGAGATTTAGCTTTGTAGGTATTAAACAGAAAAAACACGTATTTATTAAAAAAAAAACTTTATTAGAAAGAATTAATCGTTGAGTTCTAATAAACTTCGTTTTAAAGCTTTTCGTTGATGTGTAGACTTTGTAAAGTGACGCATTAATGACCAACAATAGTCAGTTATCATGTTCTTATCCCAGAAACCATGGTAGCGCTCTTCCATGACGCGTAAGTCTTGATGCATACGCTCTCCCTGCTCTTCGCTCATATCTCCTAAATTTTCCGGAAACCTGTCCAGGTGACTGTGGAGGAAGTGGAGTTTTATGCTCATATTGCACCCCATATTTTTTAACTGTAGCAGAAGGTCTTCTACGAGTTCAATATAATTTCCGGATTTCTTATTTCCGAGAAAATTTTGAATTACAGAGACGAAAGCTGTCCAAGCCTTTAGTTCTAACTCAGTCATAGAATTTATAAATTGGGTATCTTTCATCAGTTGTCTGATTTGGGGGCCATCAAAAATACCGGCTTTAATCTTTTCCATAGTGACCCGAGGAAATTTTTGGCAGATGAAAGCAAAACAGTTCCCGTCTTTATCTAGTGATTTAACAAGTTGTTTCATGATACCCAGTTTTATATGTAATGGTGGAAGGATAATTTTGTCACGAGCTACTAATGAATTCTGGACTATGTTTTTCTTTCCAGGCTCCATATTTTCTCTCAACGGCCAGTTTCTCCTTATCCAATGCTCTTGCTTAGCTCTACTGTCCCAAAGACATATAAAACAGGGAAATTTAGTGTAACCACTTTGTTGACCGAGAAGAATGTTCACCATTTTTAAATCGACACAAATTTGCCAATTATGGTCATTGTATTTAATTTTGTTCAAGACTAGCGAAATGTTAAAATATTCTTCCTTCAACTTGGTACTGTGGGCAATAGGTACCCCAGCATATTTGTTTCCATTATGTAAAAGAATACATTTTAGGCTTCGTTTTGAGCTGTCAATGAATAAACGCCAGTCTTTTGGTTCGTATTTTTTTAAGCCCATTTTTAACAATAAGTTTTTGATATCTGAACAAAACGTAATATCGTTTTCTTCGAAAAAATAACACCGTAATTCTTTATCTCTCTCACGATAAAAAGTTATTTTAGTATCTGAGGAAAGCACATTTTTTTCTTTCAATCTTGATGCTAGCAGTTCTGAAGCTTGTTTAGACAGACTTAAATATCTTAAAAGATCATTTAACTCCTTTTGGAAAAAGCATTTTGACTCATTTAACATACCTTGAAAATCAGCATCAGTATCATTTTGTGATGAGCTTGGTCCTTCAATGTCTTGTTTTAAGGGTTCAGATATATTTGTAAGCACTGAAGAGTCATTTGAACGCTGCCCTGGACGTTGAACACAACTAGTACTTGGGTACTGCCATTTAGCTCGGTTTTTAGTGTTTAAACCGTTTATATTCACGGTACAAAAATAACAGTCCTCGAGATGATTTCGTGGTTCTCGCCAAATAGTCAGTGTTTCAAACTTGAAGGCACTTCTTTTACCACTTTTCCATAATCTTAAATATTCTACACACGACTTACAAACACAATTGGGAGCCCAGCACTTCTCATTTTTATCCAAGAGGATGCCAAAATACTCAAAATAGGTATTTTTAACAAGCTCCGATATAACTTTTTTACGATTTTGTAACACATATTCTCCGCATATAAAGCAAAAATGATCTGGGTTATTTAAACAACGTCTTTTTGAACTAGTCATGATGCAAAAACTTGAGATAATAATCTTAACACCTTAAAATACGTCTACTATCGATTAATATACAGGCTTCAATGATAAACATCAAAACCAAAATCACGCGAGCTGCTAAACAAATTTTAACGGTAAATTTGAAACAAACAAGTCATAAGTAAGTACTATCAACTACAAAATTCGCGGCAACAGACAAAAATATAAATTTTGTAGACCAGTGTGTTGCATTATCACAAACTACTTGATAATTAATTGGCTCGAAGTAGTCGTATATTTTTGAGTTTATCCCATGCCAACATTATCAAATAGTGCTGTTGGGTATGGACTTAATTCGTATTGTGAATATTCACAAAGATTTTCCTCAAATTTTGTATTTAAACTAATTCTTTGAAATAGCAATAACGGATCGATCATTACCTTGCAGTCATGATAGAAGTGTTTACTGATGATAATGAAAGAACTCTGTCAGAGCGTTTTAATTTAATTTCGTCAAATTTCACTCCTATAATTTTTTTAATTGACTGCACACCATTTTGTATGGTATTATAACAATTTATTATTGCCAACAATTCCTGTTGATACAGAAACTAGTTGATTGCAACTTGAAAAAGGATTATGCAAACCGAACCACTCTACAAGTTTTTTTAATGTCAGTATAATACTATTATCTCTTTAAATACGTGAATCTCTTGAGTCTACGTGTTGATCTGTGGTATCAAATGAATGGTGCTAGTCTCTTCTAGTCTCTCTTCAAAAACGGTCAATTCTACAGAAAAATGCAAGAGACATTTTTTGTAGACAATTTCACGACGAACAATTTTTATAATGACCTTTATTGACCTCTGAGCAATAGATCGCGAGATATTTGCGAAAAACTAATTTTCGTGACCTTTTGACCTTTATAACATTTTTAGCCGGCACGATATCAATGTCGATTTTTCACATCTTCATTACAATGCCATAATAAAGGTGTATACAAAAATTTAGCTCACTAGGAATTTTTCCGCAGATTGGGGTTTAAAAAAGCTAAAATGACTGGACTATAACTCAAACTCTTTTCAGAAATCGAATTTTTCTATTTTGGAAATTCATCATTCAATTTATTGTTAAGGCCGTTTTTTACCTTCGTTCTGAAAACACCGTTTTTGCATGTCTTTATAATTTATTAAGAGAATTGGACCTGGTGTTTCCTGTTTCGTCCGTCGTGTCGTTTGAATTCAGCCTTCTTTCTCGTCGTCGTGAAATTAGGCTGCAATATAATTCTAAGCAAAAAAAAGTTGTAAGCTTGTGAAATTCACCATTTTAAATGGTTTCCTCTCAAACCACTAGAAAAATCCAACTCGTAATGCTCATAATATAGAAATCCATTAGTTTTGTCTGTGATCCTTTGTATACACATATACTTAGTATATAATGTAGGTTGATGGTGGTAGAGGTGTATGTGTATGCAGAGAAACGAAAAAAAGTCACCCAACACTAAAAGAATAAACGAGGCACATTTAAACACTCCGCATCACACAAACCACAACCCTCAAATCCCTATCGCTCGACTCTTCTCTTTTAAATTTATCATAATGTGGTTGCTCCTTAATTCATCACTATATCCTTTCTGTAGATTGTTTTTGTACGTTCTTTTTTGAGTGTAGTATGTTTTTGTTTGCACGCTATCTCTAGAAAGCACTTTTAAGCTATTTAAAAATGCATTTCAAAGTATCCTTTAGATTTTTGCTTGTGTTTTTGTTTCTAACTTTACAAAAGAAGTGCCCTTCTCAAACTCAACGCCAACACGAATGACAACAACAAAAATATCCTTATTTTTCGTACAATGACACCTCTTTTCTTCAAAATAAAATCTTCTCAATGGATGGCGTTGACGATGGGGGAGGATGGACGCGAAGATGGCAGATGGTGACTGACGGGCGTACACCATTTTGAATTGTTCCAACTACATAAAAGTAATGTTTCAATTTCAATGAGAACAACAAAAACACTAATGTTTAGCCATTCGCACTAAGATAGATAAATAGTTGAAGAAAGGACCCTAACGAGTCAAGTTCTCTTGAGAGAGTATGTATATACATAGGTATACTTGTATATGAGCATTGACGGAGGGGATATGTATGATATATGTGGATTGTTCACTTAGAAAAAGGTCCTTTAACTTCGAGCGAGCGAGAGTAGGAGAAGATTTATTCGAACCAACAATGACAACGACCAAGTGTGATTTATAGTGATGAGGAACTAATGTTGACGACGACGACGAAGGCAGCGACAACGACAACGGCCTTCTTTGAGGACTAATAATCGCACTTTAACCCAACCTTATTTTTGTAGAAGAAAATATAATACAAAGATACTTTATTAAGACAGGCTGTAATAAAGGATGTGTAAACGGTGCGTGATATATGTTGGGCTTATTGTATGAACTCAACATACTGACTGTGGGCTTTTGATGATGCCAAAGGTTTTACCGCCTAAAGCGTGAAAATAAAGAAATTCCAGTGAAATATCTAATAAATTACGACATTTTTGAAAGCTCAACTGCTGTCGAAAATTAAGATCTAATAGCATAAGAAAAATTTTGTTTTGGTTGTTGTACGTTCTCAACCGTGCTTTCGCGTTATGATGCGAGAAGAGTGAGAATACGGACAGAAAGATCAATAAAAGATTTCTTTATTTTATTTTGTTTAATTTTATTTTTTTCTTCAAAAACAAAGGCCCGCTGTCTTTAGCTAGGCTGCGACCTTGTTAAATGATGGATTTAAGTTTTTATTTTATTTAAATTTTTCTTTAAGAACAAAGGCCCGCTGTCTTTAGCTAGGCTGCGACCTTGTTGGATGTTATCGTAAATCTTTCTGTAACTTTCTTAAACTATTCCTGTCTTTTTATACTTTTTTCTTTAACCAATTTTCCTCAATACACATGCATTTTTCCAACTATCATCCACCAACCGATGATTACACAATCGGTTCTATTTGGTAATATTGACCCACTTGAAAATATTCAATAATTCATTGAGACCTAGTTGGAATTTTAAATATTATATAAATTCATAATATTCCGAACTGTTGGTCACAAAAGTGCCGCCGCATCATATTTCACGCATACCCACTTCACTCATAGTGTCGACCCTTGCTACGATGCATTCTCAGCATTATTTAATATGGGTATTCCTTAATGCCTGCAATTAGTGCATTGGATTTGTTTACAATCCGTCGGACATGTTCGCTTTTGAGTAGGGAACTGACGTTGTAAATGCAATAAAATAAAATTTGAAGAGGAACTTAAAATTGTGTATTTCTGTAGATACGAGTATCTTAACATTTCTTTACCTAAGTTGATTACTAGATCCAACACACTTCCTAATACAGAGTTATTTATTAGTGGTTCTTATTCTTAAAATTAAATAAAACCACGATTTAAATTAACATTAACTTTCCAAAACAATTTATTGTAATCGGTCTGATTTGTCCAATTGAACATTTTGACAATTATCAAATTTAGTGAGAATTACGGAACAATTTTAAGGCACTTGGTGTCAAAAAAACGAACAATATAAGTAAACACCCCTTTAGCCTTTAGAAGATTTCTAATGTTCCCATTTTATTATGAGCTGAGATTCTTTTGTTGTACCTAGGAATTAAAACTTTTTCAAATTCGGTTGCATTAGTGCTCATCAGCTATGTTATTGTCTCAGCTCTGATGATATTTCGCCAAAGTTTTTAAAGCTAATACTACTAATTGTTTGTAATTACTTACTTCTTTACTTAAGATGGTGCCTCACCCAACAAACTTCTCCATCTAGCTTGGTGCTCGGTCCCCAGATAGATGTATTGAGTTGCGCACTCCAAGTTAGGTGGAGTCATTATCCACTTGTGCGCGCCACATGATCCGCGGTCTTCCGCTACTGCGCTGTCCTGTGGACGTGAATTCGAAGCATTATTTTCCAAGCGCTCTACGTGACCCAGCCATCTCAGTGGTTGGACTTTTATCTTTCTAGATAGGTCTACGTTGCTCAACAGCCCGTAAAGCTCGTCGTTCCAAGCTGATTTCATCCGCTTTTTTCGTAGCCAATGCTTCAACACCTTATATCAGGACGAGGATAATATAGCGACACTTCGGTTGCTCGAGAGAGGGCCTTACTACTCAATTGATTTATTAGCCCAAAGAAACAGCGGTAAGCGAAAATTATTATTTGTTTCATCTCGCGCTTTTGTTTCCTGGGTTCAAAACGCAGCTTAGGTAGGTTAAGGCCGTAACTATCAAAAAGTTTCGTCTGTCGATTGTGACGTTTTGACCGAGACGTCGGTGTTGTAGGTCCTTTCTGGTTGACAGATGGAACTTGTTTTTTTACCTCATTAACCGCTTCGATTAACCCATTTTTTTCGCCCATGCTTAAACACTCACAAAAGCCTGATGGACATCAGGCTGAGTTATTTCGATTAAGTCAATTTCATCAGAACATGGAAGTAATTGGGAAGACTTTTGAAAGATAGTGCGTCTAGTGTTGACGTGGGAGATTTGCACTATTCTTTTAAGGACGATGTAGAAAAAATCGTATGTCTGCGAATCATCTTAAGTAGTTTCCAACCTTTATGTAGCAGTTCGAATTCATATGCGGTCTTGAAATCGATGAAGTGATGGTGGTGGTAATGTGAATATTTGACCACCTGCGACCTTTATGCGATGTTAAGTAGATTGATTCCTCTGAGCAGTTAAGATGGTCTCCTTTTCAGGATCGGACAAACAACACTGAGGTTCCATTCATGAGGCATGCTTTCTTTCGAAGATATTTTACAGATAAGTTGGTGCATGCTCTTTAACAAATTATCTTCATCTGCTTTAAAAAACTCTGTTTTCAAGCTATCTGATCTAGCGGCTATGTAAGTCTTCAGCTTAGACATTGCATTCTTTAATTCATCTAAGTCGGGATTTTTGTTTTTTACCGTCTATATTGAATCGATCATCCTGCCTGACACCGGAACTCTTTTCCCAACATTCTCCAAATGGCCATCATTACGTTTCGATCCGCAGCAAAATCGATGAGCCTGAATCCGTTATCGGAAGTGTTGCTGTGCAGGCTGTTTTTTCCAATTATTCCACCAAGGGTGTATTCCCTTTATAGTTTGGCATTAAAATAGCAGAGAACAATTTCAATATCATAGCTAGGATACTGCTCATATTGTTTGTCCAAAAGCTCGAAGAACATATCCTTGGTGTTGTCATCCTTCTTTTCTGTGGGGGCGTGTGCAAATATTAGGTTAATGTTGCGTATTAAGCCTTGATGCGGATGGTAATGAGGCGCTCGTTGATACACTTATAGCTCATGACTTGTTGCCAAAACTTGGCTCCAATGGCAAAGACGCATCCAAATAAGCTTTGCTTTTTGAAAAAATTATGGACGATACAATTAAAAACTACTTGAGTCAACAATTTATGTTTCTAAGTGGAAGCCTGGGTTCTACAACATACACTGTTGTGAATCTGCAGCCATTAAAGTTTAATCGGATATATCCGCTTTTCCTTGATTCTGGTAGTTTTGATGCACTTGTGCTCTGAGATTTTTCTAAAGCATTTGTTTGCATTGATCATTCCATCCTACTTTATAAACTTAAAAGAATCATGAACTTCACTTGTACTTCAATTAAGATGTTTTGTAAGTTTCTATACATATTATTTATCTGGCCTTGAGTGGTTGTGAATTTATAGAAAATGAATGACAGAATAGCGTATTTTGGCATCTGATTATATCGGGTTTTTCAGTAAGAGCGCTACAAATTTTTTTGAAATAAAACAAAAACGGTTTTGGATATCATTGAAATTCTTTATTCCTGGTGAAAATACGTTCAATGCCATTATGTATGCAACTCGATTTCTTTTGCATGGCCATGAAGACAATTTTCGACGGTTTTCAAGCATAAATCGGCCGATACTGCTGCAATTTCACGTTCGATATTCGTGCGAAGTTCATCAATAATCGCTGGCTTGTTGGCATAGACCATAGACTTGACGTAGCTCCACAGGAAATAGTCTAACGGTGTCAAATCGCACGACCGAGGCGGCCAAGGGACTGGACCATTTTGAGAGATAACACGTTCGCCGTCCAGTTGGAACCACATGTACTCCAAGTCCATATCATTCGATTGGGGCCAAAAATATTCGGTTATCATTGAACGGTAACGATCCCCATTCACAGTAACGTGCCGGTCTTGATCATCACGGAAGAAGCACGGCCCAATGACGTCGCCGGCCCATAATTTTTTTCGGGATGCAATGATGAGTCATGGAGTACGTGTGGATTGCTGCTTGACCAATACCGCGGCTGCAATATTCTCGTACACTAAGGGGCACTTCTTTGTCTCACTAGCACGGGGACATTTTGTATTGTGCCTGTGGATTCAAATTTGTCCTCTAGACCCTCAATTGTTGATCTGCTAGGACGACCATAAATTGCGCTCTTAACGTTGAGGTCACCGACTTCGGTAGTAAATTTTAATAATTTCGACTCGTTTTTGGCTCGTATATCTTTCCATTATGAAATGGCAAACCTTGCTAAAGAGAAATGTCAAAAGAGCGGCAAGAAATATGGCGTCCTTTGCTTTCCCTATCGCTCTACTTTTGTAGCGTCCCTGTTGAAAAACCCTGTAGTTAAGGCTTACGATGGTGAGCTACCCAAAGTCGTTGTCGAACAAAAATCTATGTACACCAAAGATTTAATTTTTGTGACGGATTAGACTGATCTCATGTGATTTAATGTCGTCCTTAATTCGACAGATTTGTTTTTTGACTCTATAAGTGACATTCATTGCTGAAGATGATTTTTAAATTAAAATTATTGTCAGTTACCAACTACTCTAGAACCCATACGGTAGTTGTAAAATCTATATATGTTCATGGCAATTATATAGAAATGTAGTTTCATTAACATTTCTGCTATCAACTTTCAAAGTCTTAATTGGAAGACCCTTTACAATATGTTCGTATGCTTAGGAATAAGGGACACATGATATAACTTACGTTAAAAAAAAAAACTCCTCTCACCCTTAAAACCTAAAACTTCCAATAGAAATGTAAGGTGACAAATTTTCTAAGACTTCTAATATATCGCATCCGTACAAATCTTCATAAATTGTAATTATTTTTCAAATTTAACTCAAGGCAAATTCACTTAAAATTTATCCTAAACTGTTATAATCTATATATGAGTAGAATAACTCTTACCTATGCAATAAGCAACCTTCGTTACACAGAAGGGGATAAGATACGCGTCAGAATCATCCTTTCCAACTGTTCGTCGTCGTAGAGTCCTTCGTCGTCGTAGGTTTAATAATTCAACGTCAGTTCCCTTTAACCCTGTTCATCATCTTCAGCAGTATTTTCGGAGTTCACATATATCACTAAGCGAGTATGTTATAGGTAGGTAAGGTACCCACTGTAATGGATACGGATGTGTGTCCTTTCATCTATTTATATGGTAGGTAGATATCTATATACAGTATATATCTGACCACAATTTTCAAGGAGCCATGCGAATGTCCTTGTAAGTTCATTAGAGACAGGTGTGCTCAGTGACATGTGGATGTGGCACAGAAACATGAGAAGTGATTTCAGTGCAGAGGTGAAAATGATATGGTTTATATGAGTCGAGCTCCATCCATTCCAATTTTAAAGGGTATAAGGAAACATTTTTAAGGACTTTTCTCCAGGTGGTTCAAATCATATACAGATACACGTATACAATATACATCCTACACAAAATTCATCTAAAGGGCATAAGGTTATGCAGAAATGTAGGCAAGGTATGTACAATTGGGACTGAGCTTTGCTATGAAACGAATCCCCTAACCTCTGTCTGATACAGTCATACTGCATTTGTGAATAGGTATACGTATTCCGGTACGTCCATTATGTATGTCAACAGAAATACCCATTGGCTAAATCATTTGTTTTCTCTTCTAACTGTTAGGTATGTGACATTCTATTCCTATTTCAATTTCATTTAAATTCAATATTCAATCATTTTAACAGATTTCAAAATAAAACTGCAGTTAAAAACTACAGAAATTCTTTGGTCTCTCGTTTTTATTAGATCCATCCCAATAAAAAAAGTCCGAGGTCAAATAAAATTTAAGGTCGTATATATGCTGAATTCTGCACTTTTTCTTTTATGAAGAAAGATTGTTCTTCAAATAAGTTATAAATTAGATATTACGAGAGCAAAAGTGAAAAGGATTTGAAAATAAAGGCAAAGGCTTAATTTAAAGTATATAACATCGTTTGTTCTACGAGCTAACAACGATTCGAAAATATTAAACCTTACTACAAAAATTCGGAGTCAGTGGCCTCAACGTTAAGAGCCCTACACGTGATGTCCTTGTGGCGAATTTGCCGAAAAGGTCTTGGCTTACATCCTTACAAGATTAGATTGACGCAAGAACTGAAGCCGCCTGACCACCAGAAGCGAAGAAGATTTTCACCGAAAAATCATCTTCAGCGATGAGGCTCATTTCTGGCTGAATGGCTTCGTCAATAAACAAAACATGCGGTATTGGTCAGGCAGCAATCCACACGTACTCCATGAGTAATCATTGCATCCCGAAAAAATTACGGTTTGGTGTTATTTATGGGCCGGGCGGCGCAGCGTCATTGGGCCGTACTTCTTCCGTGATAATCAAGACCGACACGTAACTGTGAATGGGGATCGCTACCGTTCAATGATAACCGAATAGTTTTGGATGATATGGATTTGGAGGACATGTGGTTCCAATAGGACGGCACCACAAGCCACACAGCGAATGTCACAATCAATTTATATTGGAAACCAAGTTTGGAGAACGTGTTATCTCACGAAATGGTCCAGTCGCTTGGCCGCCTCGGTCGTGCGATTTGACGCCTTCGGACTTTTTTTTGTGGGTCTATGCCAACAAGACTGCGACGATTGATGAAGTTCGTATGAATATCGAACGTGAAACATACTTTCACAGGAATAAAGAATTTCATTGGGTGACGTGAAATAGTACCAAATGAAATAACACCAAATTTCAAATTTGGCCTTATTTCGTTGTTCAAAACGAAATAAAACCAATTTGGCTTTATTTCGATTTATAAAAAGAAATAAGGCCAAAAAAATAATGAAAACAACGCCGAATTTTTAAAGTTCACTTTTTTACATACAAAACACGCAAAAATGGTTGATTTATTGTCTAGAATAGCTACTTTTGCTAAAAAGTTTTTTTGAATTGATAACACGGCGTACTAACAGCTAGGTATGAAAGGGGGGGCATTCTTCCCCCCTGAAACCTCCCTGCTTGGGATCACTATAGGATTTGGGGTGGGTGCGAGTTTGGATATATGCAAAGAACTTTTGCATTTGAGCACTAAAATTAAAGAAATTCCCAACAAAAAAAAGCAAGTATGGCTTACAGTTATGAAAGAATCACAACGCATTCGTTTTCTTTTATATACCCAAACTAGCACCCGTGCTATCAATTCAAAAAAACTTGTTTGAGGCTCCAATTTCAAAAATTTCTATCGAGCAACAAGTATCTGTCATTTTTCAACTAGAGAGAGAAAACAAAAGATAATTTTACTTTATGTTTTTTCCTAATTCTGCAAAATTTTAAATCGAAACAATGCCAAATTGCTATTATTTCGTTTTCTAAAGCGAAATAAACCCAAATTGAAAATTTGGCCTTATTTCTTTTTCAAAAACGAAATAATGCCAATTTTTTTGAATTTGGCTTTATTTCATTTGGCATTATTTCACGTCACCATTTCATTGATATCCAAAACCATTTTTGTATTATTTAAAAAAATCTTTTGTAGCACTCTTATTGCAAAACCCGATACAAAATTAATTCGAAAATATGCAAGCAGATGGATCTTCTAGCTTACTCTTCCTTAGTGTGATACAAATTTGTTTTTTGAAACATAAAACATGACTTCTCCTACAAATAGACAATCTTGAAGCCTTATCGAATTTTTAAAATGGTAGGTAGGTAGGCATGATGGTTAGTGCGTTGGACTGTCATGCCAGAGGTCTTGGGTTCGATCCCTGCCTGTGTCATCGAAAGTTTTTTTCACGGGTACTACCTCTTGCAAGGAATTGACAAATCCTCCAAAAGTAATTCTTGTCATGAAAAGTGCTTTCTCAAACTAGGCGCACACAGGAATGTTTGAGAGTTGTAAGTTACTAGGCTCTTATTTTCAACGGACTGTTGCGCCACCTAATTTATTTTATTTATAGGTAGTTAGATATTGCAATCACAGGCAGTCCTTGTTGAGACTTTCAATTAGTGCTGGAAAGCGCCGTTTTGATACCATAAACTCGTTGGGCCTGTATTAAAAAATAAAAATAATAATAAGATATAAAGATAATATTATGACATATTTATATTGAAAAAAATAATGTATCATACAAAAGCCATTTCGTCACATAATCTGGTCTTTGATTTTCATCTCGGAAATTTTGATCAAAATCTTTACGGAATGCTCTTCCGAAGCTTTACATTCTAGAACTCGCCAGAGCAGGACATTTACAGTTTCACATTTCATGTTGGTCTCCGCAGCTATACGGCCTGGGTATGCACAAAAGTGAGAAAGAACGTAATTTGTTAAAGGTAGTCCATCTCTTCCTGAATATGGTACAGCAGCTTAAATTTTCCACCTGCGGTTGGATTCTGTAAGAAAAATTGAGAAAATTTAATTACGTGCTCAGAAAAGATTCCCGACCCGTCAGTAAAAAAGTGGTATCGAAGTTTTTTTCTATTTTCCAAATCCTTTCTGGCAGGAAAGATGATTTTAAAATCTTTATTGATTTATTTATCGTAGCCCAAGTCTGGATAGCAATTCAACTCCTAACGAATTCGATGGTATGTCGAGATTTTTGCTGAGTTAAACCACCTGACTCAGTTAGTTGACGAGCCAACTCGGATTCCTGATGTTGTAGGTCAATCCGGCAATACTCTTGACTCGTTTCTTTCGTTCAGTTACTAGAGTGCTTAAAGATCTTGACATTCACAAATCCGCTGGCCCGGATATTATCCCCGCTATTGTTCTGAACAGGTGTTCTTCAACGCTGGCAAAACCGCTGCGTAAGCTTTTCCATCTGCCCTATTCTACTGGTCTCTTTCCAAGTGGATGGAAAACAGCATTTCTCCAGCATGTATGTATCTAAATTAGGTGAATTGCACTTAGGTCCCTTCTTTCCAAGGTCATGCAAACGCTGATTAATTTTGAGCTTAAAAAATATCTTGAAGAAATAAGCTTCTTAATGACCATTGACCATCACATCAATATGGCTTTCGTTGCAGGTCCACTGGTGATCTCATGGTTTATCTCACCGAACAGTGGAACAAATCTTTACATTATTTTGGAGAAAGTAAGATTATTTCACTTGATATTTCAAAGGCATTTGATATGGTTTGGATCCAAGCTCTCTTATCGAAAATGCGTGATCTCTTCTTTGTTGGGTTAGAAATGACCTTTTGGACCGTTTAATTTAAGTAGTATTGGACGGGATCAAATCCGTGTAGAATTTAATGATTTGAAAACTCTATGCTGTCTACTGTCTCAAAAGCGTAACCCTCCCCAATGCCACGCCACATCCATGAGTGGTACTTGCATCGAAGAGACGGAACAGATCACATAATATTCTACATCGCTAAAAATGCTGTTAAGTGTTTAGGTTTTCTCCGACGATGCAAGAAGTTTTTTACCCCTTCTGATCTAGCTATAATCTATAAAGCCTATATTTGTCCGAAACTCGAGTGTAATTCCCATATCTGGGCAGGTTATCCTATTACCTACTTGATTCTCTTGGACAGAATTTAAAAGAGAGCCCTAAATATGATAGGTCAACTTTTGTATCTCTTGAGCACCGTCGTAAGGTTTCATGCCTGTCATTATTGTATTGCTAATTTCATAAACAATGCCCTAATGAAATAGCCAATATCATTCCTCCCCCCAAAGAATTCAACTGTAAGATCCAATCTTCTAGAAATGATCATCAGTTTACCCTTGATCCTAATTTTGAACGTACTATAAAGTACAGAGATTCTTTCTTTAGTCGCACTACACGAATGTGGAATGCTTTACCAGACTCAATATTTCCCACTCATTAGAATGTGCAGACATTCAAAACCAGTGTGCGTCGGTATCTCCTTTCTAATCCTATCCTTCCTGCCTAATTGCTCGCACTGTGATTAAACATTATAAGGGTATTCATATCCCCTTGAGTGCGAGCATAATGTAAGCAAAGGGGTGCAGTAGACGGTGTTTGTCCTGACAATAGCTATTTTTAAAAACCTTGCTTAGTTTTTATCGATATTGTAATTCTTGTTAAGCGCAGGCCATAATATTATAATCGATTCGTAAGACAAAATAGTACGTAAAACGGCTGTGTACGTCTAGTCGGGTTTGGGTGAAGGCGTTTATTTTAGTTTTGGTCGTAAAGAGCATCAGTTCATTTTTTCTATGATTAAAACAAACGAATTGTCCATATTATTGAGTTTCTTTACGACAAATTTTGATTTGAAAGGGGGTTTCAACATTTTTTTCAAAACTTTAAACTCGAAAGTATTTATTGTCGTAAAAATATATTGGAAAAAACTTACTAATGAAGTAGCTTTTTTTTCCAATAAAATTCGTGCTCCTCAATACTCAGTTTAAATATTTATGAATTCGTCGCCTTTAACAAAGCTATTACATCAAGTTTTTGAAATGTATTAAAAAAAGAAAAAAATACAAATATTGTTGAAAATGTGGATTTATAAAACTTAACCAGGTTGATTAGTTTCAATTTTAAATCAGCACTAAAAATAAACTCCATACATGTATTTTTCAAAACCACGACAGCATTGAATTAAAGTTTTCTTAAACCTTTATAAATAATTAAATGAAGTCTCGTAACTGATATGAATTTCCACAAAACTAAGTAAGTTACTTAAATGATATCAGTAGTATTTAGAAAACAAAGAATTATGTTGTCATTTACTTTCCGCTCTAGTATCAGGATTCCTTCTATAAAAGTCATATCGTCATATGTGTCCAAGTCTTTTTCCCACAAAACAAACGGTGGTTTGCCATAAAGCACTGTAATGTCTCCAATACTCTTTCATTTGTATTAATGAATAATTATCTCTTGTCTGAAACTTCAAATCCACTAACCTGATTATTTGACGATAGTACACTGAGTTATTCACAATCGTTTTTAGATTCACAACCGTGCTCTTTAGAATATTCAAGGCAATATATGACAAGGTCAGTAAATTCTAACTGTATGTATCAGAATCTTTAATTGAGAAGTAGTGTCCACCTAGTATAGATATTTGTTCTTTAGTCGTACTTGGTGAATGTGCAATGCCTCACAGCATTATGTCTTTTTCTGTTTAAATTAAAGTATTCAAAGCTACATCCTAACCGACCTTATAGCGCTTATTTTGATCAAAACCCTAATTTTTCACGAAACACGAAACTAACATACAGAAAAACTTACTCTTTCCAGGAAAAGCGATTCATAATAATATACTTGTATTTTTTTCAGAATAAAAGTTCATTTAATCATTATGTTAGAAATTAATACTAAATATATTCAACTTTGCCGAGTAATTAGGTAGTAAAATGAATAGCCCATGTTTGTGATAATCCGACGTTATACGTAGGTTTCTATATAGCGGTAATGAATTTAAATACAATTTTGCTTGCGTGCGGTGCATCGTGATAAGTTAAAGAAGGGAACCTCTCTCCTTTTTGTGTTTACTATTTGAAATCTTAGTTTTCTCACGGAAGTCTGTGTTAATATTCATCATGGAATCCTTTTATTTGAATTTATTTTGAATTTATTCAAAATAGGGAAGCACTCACATAGCCAACCTTTTGAAGGTGGAATTTCTTTTCAATTTTAACAAGCAACCAAAAATGCACAACTGAAATCCTTAATTTACTCAATTTAATCCTTAGAGTCTTGAAGTTTTTCATTTCCTTAAGATTTATATATTCATTATATTCCGTTATAATGATAGTCAGAATCATAACTATATCCACCTTGATTATACCGTTGATATATTGAACTCTTAACAAAGCTCAGAGAAGAGATGGTTTCTTGCAATGATTGTACAGATTCAACCAAGCGATTCACTGTACACGCACGCCGCCGGCCGCCACCATCGTCGCGCCGCGGCGTTACGGTGAGTTGAGGGTGCAGAGGTTATATATAGGAAAGTGCTCTTGCTCTTCACCAACAATATAATGAATGGAAGAAGAGGGACACAAAAGGACATTGTCTAACAAAACACTATATACGCTCTCTAACCAACAGTTGTCAACTGAACTAAAAAGGATGTACCTATTCAAAGCGCTCCTGAGCAATTTCCAGCTGCCATAAGCTTCTGCTTCTATTTCTTCCACCTTCCGCTCCCCTCCCCATGCACACACACATACTGCATGCAATGTCCATGTGGCGTGATTTTTGCAAGAAAAGAATAGTAGGTAAAGGATTCTATGATTCTAGGTACCTACATGTTGCGAGTTGTGTGTTTGGGTGTTTTATAGAATGTTGTATGCCTTTGGGGCATTTATACTCGGTTTTCATTTCTATTGTTCCTTTATTCTATTGTTGTGGCAATGGGTCGTGTAGTCTTTTTTTTTTTCTTCAAAAGCCCTTTATGAGCTTTTGTACTTCTGCCTCACATTTAAGACACATATGACCCACACCCCACTTTTCCCCCATTCAATATGAATGCCGTAATAATAAATTTCCATAAAGAGAGCATTTGTCAAGGTGTTTTCATAACAGATTTGTAGTTTCCTTTTTTATTTTTCAAAGACAAAAAGAAATAAAGTTTACATATTTATATGGGAATTGCAATGGTGGTTAGGGGTTTTATCTTCAGGGCACTTAGTGTTGTGGTTATTTTGGTTTGTTTTTTTCTTTAAGGATTTTTGTTTTGTTTTTAGATTTATGCTTAATTGATTAATTATTTAGTAGTTGTGTACCTTAGGGGCAAACCAAATTTTGATGTTGTGTGTATAGTACACAAATATAGGATATACGAAAATATGACAAATCAGTTAAAATTTAGATATTGGGTGAATTTACAATTTTAAAATTCAAATTGTGTTTTATTGAATTGTGTACAAAATAAAATGGAAAGAAATTAATAAAGGCAGCAGTGCCATCCCTCATTTAAAGTGCTTACATATGAATTTAAAATCCAGTTCTCCTTTTAACTAAAATAAAGTCAATATACAATTTTCAAAACTGTTTAAAAATTGAAACTCTCAATTGTACGCTTTAGTGTACAATTTTAATTTGATAGATATTAGCATTTCCTATTCTGGTTCGTATTTGCATAAGATTGAATATTTAAACGATTTTGATATTTCTTTTTCAGAAAAATGCTAACGAAACTATTCAAACCAAATTTTTTTATAAAAGAAACTTTGTTTAACATCTATTCCATTTCGAAATGAAATTACTACTTTTGTCTAAAAATTGTGACAGAATTATAATCGAATGTGGTTTTAAATATTGGCTTGTAAGTAGTACAACCAATAACTGAAAAGTCGTCCAATAGCAGCTATGTGAATATTCATATTATAAATAATAGAACTGTAAACAAATTTGCTTTACCAACATAGGAAATGCCCGCATCTGCCCAGTTTTCCGAAAGTAATGTTTACAGTGTCGTGGAGAAGATAAACAAGGCAATCCGAAGCAGTAAACTTCTCTTCCCTCCCAAAGAACTCAGCACAGCTAATCCAGCCGCTGGGGGTAGACGCATTTAAACATCGACGCCTGTTTGTTAAATGAGCCTTGGGGAAGTTAGATACTGACCCTAGATTTTTCTTAATGAATTGATACTATAAGAAAGAAAATTGATGAATTTCAAATGATGCCAAACCACATTAAATCTGAGATCTTCCGATACATCCTTATCCTTAAGAAGTCAATGTTTGTTAAAGATTGTTTTTTGAGAACGACATTGGCCAAAGAATCTATATAACCGTGAACAATGAGCTATAGGTCGTTAAAAACTATACCAATTTCTTTCGGCAGAACTTAAATTTTGAGCTGATGTTATCTATTTTATTCTTGTGGTATTTCGGAAAACTATGTTAATGATCGACAAATCACAGTTGCCCTCATCAACATCAACATTACCAATGTCAACGTTAAAATTCAATGCGACTATTCTGAAAAATTAAACATTTTAGATGAACAATACTACCCAGAAGCCCAGTTCTATATTTGGTTGAATGTATTTTCAAGCCTTCTTTTATTTATTATATTCCTTTAAACACAATAAGTTAGGTTCTGCATTTCATTCACTTTCACTCGAAATTGAAAAACAGTGGGAAAATTTAACTCGACGCGTTTGAATTATCCTCTTAAAAAACTTATAAAAACTCTTATTAGTTTAAATTTAATGATTTGGGCACGTTTTTAAAATAAATTGAAATGTTCAACTAAAACAAAAATACCTAGAACCTAGCTAAATAAAATCTTGGTGATCTAACACATACTTTGTTTTATATAATTTTTAAGACAGGAAGAGCTGAATAAAATACCTTGTGATAATTATTTAAAATCAGTTGTATACAAATTGGGTTTCTCGTAGATGTTTATCCCCTTTTCCTACCCTTAATAAAAAATACCCTTTTACATAGGATATTTGTATGTAGACAGTTTTTACTCTTATTTTAAGACAAATCCAACATATATTTTCCTAGTTTTGTCGACTTAACTTTACCTTAAACGAGTTGTCAATGGTATTTAAATTGTATTTCTCAAAAAACATCTGGGGAGTCATTCCGTCAAAACGATTATCATTAACGATATCGTCTATAATTTGCTTCACATAACTTTATCGCTATCGTCTCGTCAATCGTTTTCAGTACAAGATTGTTCACTACTCTGATACTGTAACTGAAATGTCAAAATAAAAAATAATGCTTGTTCGATAACTTGAAAATGTAACCAAGTTACCCAAACTTGTTATTTTTTTATATTGGAAATTGTTGAAATTTGCAAGAAATTTCTTGTGTTCTTATTTTTTGCAGCCGTGTCGTTCTTCGACGATATTGTCAGAATTTCAAAATTGTAGCTATTTATCTCTGATATTACAAAAATCGTTGTCTGTCAACCATCGGTACTCTTCGCCACCTAAAGTCTTTATAGTTACTGCAGATCATACCTAATATTGGAGGTATATATGCAGAACGACAAACGTCTGGCAAGTTTATTGTTTCCAGTATCATTAAAAATTATTTTACAACAATAGATAAGAAGGATTACTTTTGCACATATTTATGAATTATGCATACAAAAAACGCTTAAGTATTGGTTGAAAGAGATAGACGGTTTTTTTATATTAATTGTCCTTTTTTTAGTTTTCATTTTCCATTTGTAACAAATTGAAATTAAGCCAACACATTTTTACTTCAGTTTGCTTAGTTAACATTTGAAAATTAATAACAGACGATACCTATTTAGCTATCGTGCAAACGCTATCGTTTTGACGATATCACTATGACGATTATCGTCTTCCGTGAAGTGAAACTATCGTCGAAACGATATCGTCTAACGATAATCGTTTTACGGAATGACCCCCTAGTACTCCAACATACCTTGATTAATGTATGTAGGTTACTCAAGTTATATTAAAGACATTCTGGAATGTATGAACAAACGAAGGAGAATTACTTACTTACTTAAGGTGGCATGGCACTACAGTCCGGGTGGACATGCGTCTCCAGCCAGCTCTGTCCCTAGCTAGCTGTATTTAGTTGGGGTCTTCTCCCATTTTTGGTCAATGTTGGACTTTCCTAGTCTGAAGCCACACTGATAAGGACATATCAGGTTGTTGACGAAGGGCTTCAGACGTTCACATAATACGGCAGAAAAAATCTTATATGCGATTGTGAAGCAGATTGATAAAAGTCAAGGGAAACAGGTAGATTCTTTAATGAAAAGAGGCTGGGATGCAACCCACACTGATAACTTCCCATCCCGTCTGTTGATTTGTCTAGCTTAAAAGCTTTGTATCAATTTTTACCAAATTTTGCGTACTATTTTTTGTAGATTTTATTTTTTTATGAAAAAACGGACCGTTGGATTTTTATAAAAAAATTACTGAATATCGAAAACAATATTTTCTGTGAAATAAAATAAGTTTGAAGCCAATATTTGTAAATTTTGAAAAGATATTTGAGTCGAAATTCAATTTTTACCAACTTTGAGTAATGTTTTTTTTTAGGTTTTTATTTTTTATAAAAAAAACTGTCTATTAGATTTTTCTCAAAATTTTATCAGATGTCAAAAATATTATTCTTCATTGCACAAAATTCTTTTGGAGATGAAATCATACTTGAGTCGTAAAATTTTCGAGGTAACACATTTTTTTTTTCAGTTTTTTTGATTTATAAAAAAAAACTTTAATTTGATTTTTTTCCAAAAAAAAACTTCTTTTGTATCACGGTACAATTTATAATATAAAATTTAATATAAGTCGCTAGCGTTATTGGTTCATGAGATATTTAGGGTTAACCAAAATGTTCACCTTTTTTTTTAAACTGCTATGGTAAAAAAAAACACCCACGCAATTTTCTTTTCCTTTCTGCATCTTTCTGCCTTATTATCTGTATAACAAAATTTATTTGAAGTCGATATCTCTTCTGGTTCTTGAGCTATGGACGAAGAAAAAAACGTCGCGAACGTACGGACATACGAACGTACGGACGTACGGACGTACATACGTACACACGCACGCACAGACATCTTTCTAAAAATCTTTTATTTCGACTCTAGGGACCTTGAAACGTCGAGAAATGTCAAAATTTTCAATTTGACAAATCGGACCCATTACAAAAACTTCCTATGGGAAGTTAATAAAAAGGCACAGTGTTTACTTTTATATTTAAAGATAAATTTAATTGTTGTATAACTTCACACCTCGGAAGGTCAAAGCAGAAGAAAGAATACAAAAAAAGATTTGACAGATTAGAAATAAGTTAGTTTGCTACGTTGGGTTGGTAGCTATCTTTGAGCAGAGAATTTGCAGGTATGTCCATTGTCCAACACGCCCACTCAATGAGATGCTCAAACCTTGATTATTTCAAGTCTTGATAGGTAATATGATAATGCTTTGGTCCAGGTAGGGCCTTGGTTAGAACATCAGCAGACATTTCCTCAGTTGATAAGTATTCGAGCTTTATGTTACCTTGAGATAAAACATCCCGAATAAAATGGTGTCGGATGTCTATATGCTTAGTCCCTTGATGAAAAACATGGTTCTGAGCAAGAAGTCCGGCACCACAATATTATCGTTGTATAAATTGATGTTTTCCAAGTTTCAAAAATTAAGTTCTTTAAGAAAAGTTCTAAGATGAATGGCCTCCTTCATAGCCTCTGAGATACCCATATATTCGGCCTCGGTGGAGGACAGAGCCACTGTCCTTTGTTTTTGAGACTTCCAGCTAAAGACTGCATTTGAAAATGTAAAGGCGTATGCAGTGTATGGCCTTCTATCTATCTCGCACTTCCCCCAATCAGAATCAACGAATCCAAGAACACCTTCTTGATTTGAAAAATATCGCAATCTAAAATCAATTGTTCCTTGAAGATAGCGTAAGACACGCTTTGCGGCACCCCAATGAATATCCGTGTAACAGTTGTTGAACTGGGCAAGAACACTTGTTGAATGAGATATATCTGGCCTGGAACAAACAGCAGCATACATCAGTCCCCCAATTAACTCATTATACGGGCGACTTTCATTTCCTGGCGAATTTTCATCCTTCACAAGTCTTGAGTTAGGTTGCATGGGAATGGCAAGTGGTGTGGCTTGATCCATGGAAAATCTGTGGAATAAATTGCGAATGTATCCCTTTTGACTTAAATATGAAAATCGAGTTTGAATCTTGATTTATTTCGATTCCGAGAAAATATTTAGCCTCTCCAAGGTCTTTTACTTCAAAATCTATTATCAGTTTACTTTTGATTGATTTAATCCAATTCACATCCTTCGAGCATAGAAGAACATCTTCAACATAGATGGAAATAATCAGGATGTTTCCATTTTTCTACGCTACGTAAATGCATGGATCAGAATTTGTCGCTTTAAGTCCCAATTATTGAAGCTTTTGGTCAAATTTAAGGTTCCACTGAAAGCCGGCTTGTTTTAAGCCATATATGACCTTTTTCAGCAAACACACCTGTTTTCCTTCACGGAATGATTGCAACATGACTTTTGCTTTCTGAGCAATGATGTTATTTTTTGATTCACTTTGGAATATGCCCTCCAAGACATCTTCCAGCATAGGCGGAGGCTTCATATGAATTCCTTCGTTTAATGAACCATTTAAATAAGCTGATGTTATATCAACCTTCAGTTGCCACGGGAGCAAAAGTTGTTGTGTAGTCTATACCTGGCTGGTGAGAAAAACCTTGTGCTACAAGGCGGGCCTTTCTTCTCGCCACAACACCATCTTGATTTCGTTTGTTTGTTAATACCGGAAACCGACCTTGTTTCGCATCGTCTGCTCATGAATCAACTCCAGGTATCATTTTTAATTAAGCTTTTTACTTCATCAAATATGGCGTTCTTCCACTCTTTCTTTGGCTTTGGCTTCACTTGAATAGCCAACGAATATTCCTTCAGTTGACCGAGCTTTAAATTTATATTTGTTTCGTTCTTTATTCAGACAAAAGCTCTGCAACCGAATATTTTGAGATGTTTTAAGTTCGGGTTCTTTCCCAACCACAATTCAAAGGGCATTTTGCCATTAATGCTTTTCTACGGACAACAATTTCTCAAATAATTTGCTGAACAAATTGCTTCTGCCCAAAATGATGGAGAAAGTCCAGCCCGTAGAACCATGCACCTGGCCATCTCGACCAACTTTAGGTTTTTCCTTTCGCTTACACCATTTTGCTGAGACGTGCGGAGAATCTTCTTTTGATTCATTGTAACTGGAGGTATTCATTGAATGTATTTGAAAAATACTCCGTACCATTATCTGACTGAAGTGCTTTGATTTTGTATCCGGTTTGGTTTTTCGACGAAACTCTTGTAGGTTAGAAACGTTTTGTAGACATCACTTCTGTTTTTGATTATGTAGATGTAGACTTCACACCATCGCGAGTAATCATATATAAAGGTGACGAAGTATTTTTCACCACTATGGGACTGTGTCCGCATAGGTCCACAGACATCCGAATAAACAATCTGTTGGTCACTTCTCTCTGTTCGGATAGAAAATGGCTTAGCCGACAGCTTTCCCTTCAAGTATATGGTGCATGAAGGTAATTGTTCACCACTCTTCAAAATGATCCCTGTAGCAGTGTTGTTATTCGCCAAACTAACAGTATCTCTTGAGTTCAGATGGCCTAGCCACCCATGCCACACCTGGATGTCAGACATCGTTGTCTTGGCTCTTGAATCAACAAGCCGGGCAGATTCTGTATTTTGTCGAAGGTAGTACAAATCACCAACTCGACCAGCTTGACCTGGCCATTGTTGTCGCGTACTATTGCGCTATGTCGTTTGAACACTACTTCACAGTCTTTATCAGTGGTTTTAGCAACTGAAAGAAGGTTTGTGCGAAGATTAGGAACTAATAAGGTATTTTCATAATTTATTGACCTTGATTCGACTCCAACGGTGGCCTGGAGTCTGACAGTTTCTTGAGCCTTCACAAAAGTAGATTGATTACTCGCCAAGATAAGCTTGCCACTATTAGTTGGCAGCAGTGTTTCGAAAATTTCTTCTTGACGGCACAGTTGGGATGTGAATGTGCAACCACTATCTAGACACCAGCTTCGTTGCAAATCGACCGGCTCTGCGATAAAAGCATGTTCAACATCTAATTCTATGTACAATGAATTTACGACAATCAGCAGCTTTATGCCCCACTTTGTTGCATTTACTGCATCGTAATGGGAACTTCTTTGGACCACATGTTTGAACAGGCTTGTTTGCCTGTTTTGGAGTGTAATTTGTGTGTTCAGAAGGAAAATTCTTTAAAGTAAACATAGCCCCTGATTCACAATCTTTGGATTTTTGATTTCGTGCTTCCGCTTCTTCAAGAATTTTGACCTTGAGCTTTTCGGCGGCAGGTAGAGCATCAATCCCACAACGAAAGTTTTCTAAGGATTCTGGTAAGCTGTACAAAAGCATTATGCTTAAGAAATCATTATGAATCTGTACATCCATTGATTCCACCTTATCAACAGCATCAAAACACTTCTTCACATGCTCACGAACATCATCCCCTTCGTTCATCTTTTGTAGAGTCAGCTGCTTTAGGAGAGTTGCCTTCCTGGCTGGACCTGACGAGGCATGTATATATGAATTTTCACAGCCACGTTTTTGCTTAAGCTCGGACGGACTAATAGACAAAATAAGATCAGCTTGTGCTTTCTTGTCTGCTCGCAGCAACGAGTTAATAGCAAATTGATTCATGAAATCGCTAACATCAGGTTTAGGTATTGCGCCAGAAACGAAATCCCATGTGTCATTTTTGACCAGCAGTGCCTCTACTTGAAGGCACCATGTATCGTAATTGTCTTCGGACAATACTTCAAGCCGTTGGATATGATTTGATGTGCTCGCCATTATTGATACAAACAATTAAAAAAAAACCCGTGTGCAATGTATATGAATTTAAATTAATATTAAAGAGAAATTTAAATGAAATTTCTGGTCCCATAACCTGTGAAGCAAATTGATGAAAATCAAGGGAATCAGGTGGATTCTTTAATGAATAAAAAGGCACAGTGATTACTTTAACTTAACTTAACTTTACCACCTTGGAAGGTCACAGCAGAAAAAAGAATACAAAAATAGATTTGACAGCTTAGAAATAAGTTAGTTTGCTACGTTAGGTTGGTAGCTATGTTTGAGCAGAGAGTTTCCAGGTATGTCCAACAATGATATTTAAGAGACCGGTGCCTCTGTAGTTGACGCAGTTAAGAGGGCCTCCAAATCTATCGGAAGCGTTAAATTTCTTAATCAATATAGAATGTGATTTGACTCAAAACTTATAACTTCCTATTCATGATAACTTCTTATTCATGTCTGTCTTTCGAATTTTTTAGTTTTACCAAATACTAAAAACATTATTTCGTTCGAAATAAAAAAAGTTTGAAGTCAATTCTCTCTTTGTTCTCAAAATTTTGAATCAGATTTTAGTTGTTTTTGTTAGTTTTCGTTTTTGTAAAAAAAAGTTGTTCATAGCATTTTTCATAAAAATAAACAACAATTTTTTTTTTGATTATATAAGATGGATTACAATATCTGTTTTTTTTCCCGAGATATTTAAGTCGAATTTCAATTGTTACACATTTACACATTTTTAGTAGAATTTTTCTTACGGCTTTGTTTCTTGGAAGAAATCTGTCACTTTGATTACTAAATGTCAAAAACGTTATTCTTTAATAAATACAACTATTTCACTATAATTTTTTGATGTTTTTTTATGTATAGAAAAACGTTATTTGATTATTTTCGAAATTTACACAAATTTGGAATCAGGTCACAATGTAAAATATATAATTTTATTAAAGTCGCTAGTGTTATTGGCACAAGAGATATTTGAAGTCAAACATCTTTTCAATATTTTAAAAGTCTTTTCTGTATATTTAAAGGTTAAAACAAAATTTATTTAAAGTCGATATCTCTGTCAATTCTTCAGATATGGCGGAACAAAAAAGTTATCCCATATGTAAATATGAACACACGTACATTTACTTGCACACTCACAGTGACAGCTTTCTAAAAACCTTTAATTTAGATTCTAAGAACTTTGAGACTTCGGGAAATGTCAAAATTTTCAATTCGACAAAGTATATTATGTACCATCAAAAATGTGTCTTTTTGTATCTGGTTAAGCTTTTCATTCGAGCCTTGTTTGTGAAATACGATTATTAAGTGGTTAAACAAATACTCGTTTTCTATAGTATCGACAAAAATAAATCATAGAATATCTTTTTAATTCAATCGTTCATTTGTAAAATATTTGTACATCAAAGCTTCAATATAAACAAAAGAATAAAACGAAAGAATCCTTATTTACACTTTCAACCATGAGCCATCCACAGATTTATTACGAGAATTTTACTGTAACGCCAAAATATTCCAACCCTGACCCAGCTTGTATATTGACTTACAAGTTTCTGTTTTAGCCTTGATCTGACCTTGATTCCATATTCACAATACGAATACCGAATTTCACAAAAAAAAACCTCTAAAGGTTTTAAAGGTTGGAAGAACTTGCTCTGAAATCTCAATTCAGTTAATATTTGGAGCTTGAAGTAAGCTTACATGTACAACACTTCGAAGCAATTTTAGACATGATGAGAATAAAAGTCATATACACAATAATTGTTCAAATATAATAGTGTGTGTTTTGTTTAACTTCTGTGACCTTTGGCTCATAATGGATTGCATAGAAAGATGAATATGGAATAAGATAGTTTAATTTATGTGGTTATCTTAAGTCTTTTCCCCAGGTACCAATGGAATTTCTTCAAGTTCTTTTTTTACGATTCCGTACATGACCTGCAATAGTATCACAAATGTAAAAACGAAGTTTTGCAAACAAATGCAATGTGCAAATTTTGCCCTTCATTTGAAAAGGAAGTTTTTACCATACAACAATTGCGTCTGGTTACTTTCGATACTTTATGGGAAGCAGGGCTGCTGTGGTAGCATACCAGAGGTGTCATCTTTAATTTGTTTGGCGTATTGTAAAAATACGTTTATCTTTTTTTGTAACAGTTAGTTCATAAATCTGCAAATATTTATATCTATCTATTTTGAAAAAGTATTCTAATGTTCTGAATTAAAATTTGAATTATTATTAATTAAAAAACATCAAGAAATCACTTTATTAAATTTAAATAAATCATAGTAATCAACTTCAAATGAAGGTACTTCACCATCAATTTGCTTTTAAGGAGTAGCAGCAGCTCTGATGTGTTGCACCAACAATCCAGGATAGTATTCAACACATTCCTATACTGAAGTGCCTCCATTTCCATATGACTTTAATGTGCCATAAATTAAATAAAAAAATATTCATAAAATTTATAGCATCGAGCGGTTCGAGCTTGGCTCTCTATGTGATATCCCTGTCTCTGTCCCTGGGGGAATGTGGCTCTTCTTCGCGACGATAACGATGAGGACGATGAAGACGACGAGGATGTAAAGTGGGGTGTTATACGTTTGGTCCTATGGTTGAGTGTGCCTGTGCAACCGGCATAAATATCTATTTGAAGAAGATTACACTGCTAGGTTAACTTGTAAACAGCAGCAAGAGAGGTCCTTGTGGAATTGCGCGATCCTTAAGAAAAATATATATAGTACTTACATACTTACATCTGTGTATATGATGTTGTATGTATATTATGTTTCTTCTTGTGAAGATGTAGCAAATAAAGGAGATTTTTTATGATTTATGAAAGGAGACAAGAATAAAATGAGAAGTAAAAAAATAAAAGTAAATAAAGCAAAACAAAACAAAAGAAAGAAAAGCCATATAAATGTTGGTAAATGTGGCAGATTTTGTTCCTGTTTTCCTAAGATATTAAATATTAAGACGAATTTATTCTAGAGATTTCATTTTTTTCGTCTTAATGTCAAAAAAAAAAAGGTTAAACAAAAGGAAAACATTATGTTTAATTATTTTCGGGTAATAAACGAGGGCTTTCCAAACTAAATGGACTTCTTTTTGAAAAATGATTCAAAACATAATTATTTAAAAAAAGAAACACAGATTCAAAATTTAAAACTTAGTTAAACAGATTTAAGTTTGAAATGCATGTTATCAAATTTTGTGAATTTTGTGTAAATACACAGGGTTATTCATTTTGGGGTTTCAAAACTAAACGTAAATAAAACACATATTTTATATTATATTTTGTTTTCATGATATTTCTTTTTCATTATAAAGTTTGAGCGTTGAAACTATTTGTGAAACACTACATCATTTAAATGACTAACACGTGAATTGATGGAAGTATCGATTCTTTTCGACCATTTCTATTAGGCGGTATCTCAACCATAATGTTGGGTTTTAAGTGCTCAAGAGTTAGAGGTTTATCTGCATAAATACAATATTTTGCGTAGTCAGACAAAAAGAAGTCCAGCGGTGTCAAATCGTGTGATCTTGGTGGCCAGTTAATATCGCCACGACTAGAAATTACGCGACCAGGAAATATCTCTAGCAATAAAGCTATATTCGCTCGATTTGTGTGGCATTTGGCACCGTCTTGTTGAAACCACATATTGCCTAAGTCGTATTCTTCAAAAGCAGACACAAAAAGTCGGTGAACATATGACCATACCGCTCCGAATTGACGGTGACAGTCGTTCCATCGTCGTTTTCGAAGAAGTAAGATCCAATCACAGCTACGGACCAAAGAGCGCACCCAACAGTGAATTTTTGTGGATGTAATGGCTTCTCTTCAATAACTTGGCGATTCTCAGAACCTCAAATAAGGAACATTTTGCACCCTTTCGACGTATCTACGACGTTGTGAATGGTCAGCTGGCTTCAGTTGCTGTGTGAGCAAAGGCGGATCCAGACTTTTAATCAGGGGGGGGTCACTGTTCTTTTATTTCTTTATGTTCTCCTTTATTTAGCAATAGGGTTATAATTCAATTATCTAGGCTTAAGTTATCTATCGCCACGCTCATCCTCTTTTTTCTTCATGTGGTGAATATGAATATGACACATATTAACTTTAACTTAAATAGATAAAAAAGGTATTGCCAGATGACAGGACAGACTGTACAATGAGTCTTACATTCTAATGTGCAACATTAATCTTACATGCTTCTTTTTTTTTTCATTTGAATTCAATATACATTTTTTTTTTTTTTTTTTAAGATGACGCAAAAATAATAAATAAGATTTTAAGTTACTTTTAACAAAAACACCTAATAGCCATAACGCTCCGGTGCTCTTACAACTCTTCCTGATCTTGTTACAATATTGCTTGGCCGATCGGTTACGTCTATTCCGACATCGACAACATTATCACTGGAGAGAACTCCTTCTATGTCTTTATTTTCGGAAGAAACCATTTCAATTGTTTCATTACAGTGATTATTGCCGTTGCCGGTATAGATATCATCATTTAATAAGTTTGAACACGCTTTATTAAGTGAACATCTAATGTGGCGTCTATTTCTTCTAAACTTATTATCTTCACTATCATTAATTATGACCTATCATTTACTTTTTTAGAAATAGTTCCATACAACCAATTTTGTTCATCTTTTTTAAATATAATTTTATCATTCTCATTCAAATTGGATAGGGGTTTTGAATTTCTATTGTAATACACAGCTTGTAGATCCTTTTCCTTACTATGCGCTCCGAAACATCTTTCGCGTTTATATTATAAAATAATTTAATTATTTGTAGTTGTAGGAATTTTTGTTTTTATTTCTCTGCCCATGAAAAGTTGTGCAGTTAACAGCAACATATTTGCCAACGGCGGCGGCGCGGCGCGGCGTAGCATTATATTCTAGTATTCGATACAGAAAATCTTTTTCCTTAAGCTAGCCATAGACGATGAACATGTTGGTGTGATTTGTTGGTGTTGGGCTGAAAATCATTCGTGTATGGGCATGTTGGCCAACAAATCGACGGTTTATGAAATATTTTATAAACCGTGAAGTTGTGGCTAACATATTGGCTGTGTATGGGCAAGTTTACAACACGTTTTGAAGTTTATCAACATGTTCGTCGTGTATGGCGTTGTGCGACAACAATTCGTCATTTGTGTTGTTATTTTCAATGAGTTAACATGTCGTTATCAAACATGCTATTGCATCATCCGAACTTCTATCGCACATCTTGACTTCATGACAGTCACACAAAAAATTAAGTTTATAAACATGTTGGGCCGTGTATGGCGAAGCGCTGCCCAACAAATCACACCAACATGTTCACCGTCTATGGCTAGCTTTAACCTCCTCGAAGCACTTTTTTAAAATTCGTTTAGCAATCGCCACTCCTTTCTCTGCTAAGCCATTGCTTTGAGGATAACGTGGACTATAGAAAACACAAGGCTAACATTGAATTCTTCCGCAAAATCCCTGAACTTACGGCTGTTAAACGGATTGTTATCCGATCGGATATCAAGTGGAACCCCAAACTTCGCAAATAATTGAGATTTTATTCTATTTATAATGTAATCAATTGATTTATCTTGAAGCTTTTCAACGCACAACCAATTAGAGTACCTACGCATCGAATACGCACAAATATCATCTCCCTCCATGCTCGAATATATCCATTGAGATTTTTTCCCAAGCAAAATCTGGCGAATCATGCAGTTTAAGTGGCTCTTTTGGATTATTATACCTGAATTTTTCACAAATTCGACACCTTTGAATATTTTCTTCAATGTCTTTCGACATACCTGGCCAGTAGAACAGTCTTCGCTTACGCATTCGTGTTTTTTCTATGCCTAAATGAGACTCATGCAACATCTTAATGACCTGACCTGATCTCTAAGCCTGAACGGTACAACCAATTTATCCCCAAAGAATAAAAGTTCATCGTTAACACTTAACTCATATTTTATTTTGTGAAATTTCTTACAATCTAAACTAAGTTTTTTTGTAATCTGGCCACTCATTTGCTTGATATTCAAGGATCTTACTAATGCATCGATCTTTCCTGGTAGCCTGATAGTTGAGTTTGTTTTTGTCAGACATACATACTTCACTAACAATGCTATGTACAACATAATTTAATTTAGCTTGCTCTTCCTCTGCTGCTTTTAAATACCCTCGTGAGAGGCAACCTGCCAGCACTAATTGAGTTCCTGGAACATATTTTATTTTAAGACCTGGATATTTTAACATTAACATGCGTTGTAATCTAACTGTAACTTTATCTAGTTGCCTCTTCACAAGAGTCTCAAGTGGTTTATGATCCGAATGAACCTCAACCTCACGGCCATAAACATAAAAACGAAACTTCTCACAAGCTACAACAATAGCAAGGAGTTCTTTTTCAATTTGGGCCCATTTTTCCTCACTTGTCGACAAACTTCGTGATGCAAAGGCTATTGGCTGCCCACCCTGTAACAAAACACATCCTACCCCATCTTTGGAAGCATCAGCCTGAATGACAAGAGGGTCCTTTGGATCAAACATACGCAAAACTGGTGCCTGGGTAAATCTATTTTTTAAATTATTAAACTCATTTTGATGTTCTTTGGTCAATTGCCATTTTGAACCTGATTTGGTAAGATCTCTTAATTTGGATGTTACGATTGAACTTAACATATAGACGAGTTTTTAGTCACCACTTAAAAATGTTCTTTAATGTTCTGTAAATTAGGCTAACAAAATTTAGATAACATAATGTGTATCTTAGCATTAAATCTACACATTTCAAGGGCTAAAGTGACAAATTTAGATATTAAATTATTTTAGAACACTGTTGTCCAGCAATGTACAGTCTTACTATTTAATTTGGACGACTCCCTACATATGAAAGCATTCCAAGATTTAAACAGTTTTCTAAATATGCCATGTTTAAGAGCTAAAACACAACAGTTTAGAGGGTTTTTGGTGCATTACACGCAAAAATGTAAGAAATTGTTTTGAAACGTAGCTTTTTTCCAACAATAAAATAGCTTTTCTTGTTTCCATTTTTATTAATGCGAAGAAATCTGTAAAAATTCAAGAATCCAGAAAATTAAGAGAGGATCTGATATGAAGAACTGTCGGGATATTTTTTATGTAGTTTTTCGAACTCAATTTTCGGTAGTCTATTATTACTATCGCTATCAGTCTGCTTAATTATATTCTAATCTTAAAGGATGTTTAAATGTTTATTGAATTTGTTAAACTAACGTTAGAACTTAAGACTAATATTACATTTATTCTTATATTTATAGATTTACAATGCTTTAAGCAATTTGCAAAAAAAAAGCTAAACTGAAGTATTGTAAAAATGTACTTTAAATGTTTTACTTTTAAAATCATCGCTTACGGAATATATCAAATGTAATACTTGTTGTACACTGAAATCAATTGTTTGAGGGGACTGTTTTTACCATAGTTCGATCTGCTTGATATAGGATGTAAAGGAACTTGTCTTCTATTACTTGAACGGCTATAAATAAAGTTTAATTGTTCCAAAATTGATGGTGATATGACTGACCCATTGATTAATTTTATAATAAAGCACAGCTGAATGTACTCTCTGTGTTAAAAAAACGATGGAAGATTTATGAGCGTGAGCCTATGATTGTACGGTGGAAGTTCGGGCCTATTGGACCATGGGAAGAAACGGAGGCAGAAGCGCATGAATCTTATTTGTACTCCTTTTATTCTGTTTATATGGACTGAATAAAAGGGAGCCCATATTATGCAGCCATATTCCAATATTGGTCTTACAAAAAATGATATATAAAGAAGTTTAAGAATATAAGGGTCGCGAAAATCATGTGAAAACCGTTTTATAAATCCGAGTGTCTTATTTGCTTTTTTAATAATATAGTCATAAGATTTGTAAAAGTTAATTTTGACTCAAGAATAATACGAGTACCTTATTATAAAACACCATTCGCGAAAACTATTTAGATCATCTTGTAGGAGTAAACAGTCGTCAAGTGAGTCAATACGTTTGAAAATTTTAATGTCATCAGCGTAAATTATTATGATTGTTTTATAATAGAAGGTAAGTCGTTAACGTACAAAATTAACAGTAAAGGTCCTAAGTGGCTACCTTGTGGTACGCCAGAGTTGGTATAAAAATATGATGACCGCTCATTCCTAAAAACTACGCTATATGATCTATTATATAATTACGACGAAATCCAACTAACAAATTTATCGTTAAAGCCTTGGGATTTAAGTTTGGAAGTAAATGTTGTATGGCACAATTTATCAAAGGCCTTACTGAAGTCTGTGAAGACACAGTCAACTTGTTTCCGTTTTTCAAACGAATCTAAATAAAAAGAACTGAAATGAAAGAGGTTAGTAACTGTTGACTTATTTTTAGACTTACAATTAAACGATATGACTTTACAAATAATGGACTCAAATAACTTAGTGATGACGGACAGTTATTTCATTTTTACTACCCTTTTTATGTATCGGTGTTATGTACTCTTCCAAACTCTTCCAAATTTCAGGAAAAATTGAAGATTGGAGAGATTCATTAAAAAGAATATGAAGAGGGTAGGATAAATAGGATGCGCATTTTTTCAAAATATAAGAAGGACCAGGGCTATAACAAATGTCAAGTTCTGAAGCTTTGCGAATGATTTCATCTTCAGAGATCCAAAGACTAATTGAATTCAAATGAGGGAAATTTTGTGAGAGGGCCAATAACTCAGACGTTTGACAGGAGTTCGCTACTTCGAAAGCATCTTTGAAAAAATTTGCAAACATATTTGAAATTTTTTCAGAGTCATGGCTAAGTTTGTTGTTGAAAGACATGCAGTTTGGATACCTGTCAGTATTTCTCTTACTATTAACATAGCTCCAAAAGTTTTTTGGGTTGGTTTTTATGTCGGTTTCAGTATTTAAAATAAAGTCATTATAAAGAATATCTGAACAGTCAATACAAATATTTCTTAGCTCATTGTATATTACCAAGTCATTATCAGCTTTTGTTTTATTACATTTAATCCGGGCCTTGTTTTTTTTTTTTAATTTTTTTAGGCAAGAGTCAAACCATGGAGGAGATTTAGAAATGTTGCGCGGTTTTCGCAATGGTGTGGTCTCATAAAAAAAGTTAAAGAGAACACAGTAGAATTTAGAGCACATAGCATTAATGTCACAATTCTCAAATAAATGATTCCAGTTAACATTACATCACAGGTTGAAAAGTTCATTAAGTCTACATTTTTTAAACTTAAATTCAAGATTTTCTTTGGAGCAATTAGGAACATTACATACATTTAAATTAAAAGAAAGGTCTAAGTCTGGGTGATGTCAGTCTTCTTCGACAAGTAGGGTATTGGCTGAATTTATAGCAATATCAGCATTGAGTGTATCCGAGAAGAATATAAGGTCCAATATTTTGTTGAAGTTGTTGGCAATCCCATTAATTTGGCTTAGTCCACATGAGGAAAGACCGTCAATTGTCAAGAATTCGTTGGTAGAGGACATGTTAATAGGAGATAGGTAGTTCTCTTGCGTCTGTTTAGTCCAGGGGTGGAATCGGCTAAGGTGATAGTTGACTATCATTTTTTTGATAGTCAAATTGACTATCACTTTTATTCCGTCTGTGTAAGATGATTCAAATTAATTCAATTCGATTGAACAATTTCAGATTCAAACTGTCAAAATTCGTTGTTGCCTTGGTGAAATTTTAAATTGATTCTTATAAAATATCTAAATAAAAGTATCAAATTGGCTGATTTTGAATAAAATTCTTACTTTTCTTGCTTTTTTCGAATGTCGTAAGCTTTGTCGGTTACAGGAATGTGTTTTTTTAAAGAAACAAAGTGAACTAAGAAAATTTTCCAGATATTTGTGTAAGCGTCTGGTAGCTCTATTCGGAACAAACATATTTGTTTGAAATTGACTATCACATTTTTTTGTGACAGCTTTTTAGGTATCAATTTGACTATCACCTTACGTAGTTCAAATTCGATCATTTTGATTGTCATTTATCAACAATCACCTTAGCCGATTCCACCCCAAATCAAGTTTGGAAGATTGAAATCTCCTAAGACTAGTAACTCGTCTTGTGGCTCAATTTGATCGTTTATTTTGTCTATGCAATTAATTAAGTTTTCATAAACGTTGTTAGGAGAGGGAGAGCTTGGAGGTATATATGTGGCGATAATGTATAGCAGTCCTGTCTCAGTTTTAACTTTTATGCAAATTATTTGTTCATCAGATTGATGAAAGTCGTCAACCAAAGTGCATATCAAGCAATTTTTTACGGTAAGCAAAAGACCACACTTGATAATTCGAATCAAAGAGTTCCGTATCCAAGAATGTATTGTTTAGCCATGTTTCAGTAAAAATGATTATGTCGTGTGATAGAATGATTATATTTTTGTAGACTTTATTGATCTTTGTCCGTAGTCCGTTGACATTTTGATAATAGATTAGAATTTCTTAAAGGAGTCAACAAAACTTAAAAATTGTAGAGAGAAAAATGTTTGTTTCTTGAATTTAAGTAAATAAACTAAAATAAATTAAGTTAAACAAATAAGTTGGGAAGAAACGTTTGTGTGGCACAAATTACACGTTTCAGAATCCCGTTTCACTTTAAATCTCAAGAGATTTGAAGCTTTTATATCAATAGATATGAAACATTTATTATGTTTTTCAATTAGCCATTAGTTTAACAAAGTGTCTTTTTTGGTGTTTTTGGGACATTTATATTCTTGAAATTCGTTTTTAAATCTCAGTTCTATAGCATTTAAAGCAAATTCACTTTTAAAAGAGGATTTCCTTAATTTTTTAGGATTTTAAATTAAAATACACGACTGGGTCGCTAGAACTTACCATTTTCTTTTAAAAAGTCTGTTTCAAAATATTAATATATTCTAAGATTAGAAAATGTACCTGCAAAATAATTTTTCTCACAAATTTAAATCCCATTTTATTTATCAAAAAACCTAAATTAACTTAATTCTTTGATCAATTTGATCACTTGATCATCGACAAGAACTTGCAGAGAAGATTATTAAAATCTGTCCATTGGTTCCTGAAAAAACTTAAAAACAAAATAGCGGTTTTATAAGGATAAGGAGCACCCTTTTGGAGCAATACCAAAATATGTTTTTTTTTAGAAAGAAGCCAAATTAAGAACAACAAATTTAGATAAAGTTTCAAAAACATCTATCGCTTCATTTTTGAACAAGTTCGAATTTTCGATTTTTAACCAACAAATTTGTATGGGGACTGCTGTTATTTTTCGTATTAAAAAAATAAAAAAAACGCCTTGCGCTAATCGGCTAAAAAACTTTGTTTTTCAATTGACACAATGGTTTGGGCTGTAGGCTCCAGGACAGACAAGCAAACGGATGGAAAGTTTAGGGAAGTAAAATACAAATTTTCTTTTTATATAAAAACAATACGTATTTTTTGTAGATTTTATTTTTTATAAAAAAAACGGACTGTTGGTTTTTTATAAAAAAATTAGTGAATATCGAAAACAATATTTTCTGTGCAATAAAATAAGTTTAAAGCCAATATATAATTTTTTGAAAAGCTATTTGAGCTAGTTGTAGTACCCGTAGCGTGATGGTTAGTGCGTTGGACTGTCATGCAAGGGGTCTTGGGTTCAATCCCTGCCTGTGCCACCTAACTTTCTTTCACGGGTACTGCCTCTTGCGAGGAATTGACAAATTCTCCAAGAGTAATTCTTGTCATGAAAAGTGCTTTCTCAAATTAGCAGTTCGGATTCGGCATATAAACTGTAGGTCCCTTCCATCTCTGCCAACATTACTCGCACACAGGAATGGTTGAGAGTTGTAAGTCACTAGGCCCTAGTTCCCAACGGACTGTTGCGCCACCCAATTTATTTTTTTATAAAATAAAAGTTGTATAATATTATAAGTTATAACTTTCATTCATTTACTTATTGAAAAAAAAAATTCAGAAAAAATATTTTTTTTAAATTCAATCAACTGGAACAATAATTTCTAAGTGCCAGAAAATAAAATCAAAATATTGAAATAATTTATAAATCAAATGTAAAACTTTGTCGCAACTTTTCTATTGAATACATTTTTATCATTTCCACTAAATGAACAAATTAATTTTTTCATTTTGAAAACCATACACAGTACAGCTTCGCTAGTCCGGACACTCGCTAGCGCGGACACTTCAATAGTCCGTACACCTCTATTTTTCGGACACTTTCAAAAGTTTACCTCTGCTGTCCGTACAGCGTATTAAAATGCTTATGTACAATACACATGCATATAATTATTTGTCTATGTTTCTTTGAAAAAACGTTTGTTCATACGATTACGGGGAATCCCCTTCTAGTTTTGTCGCTTGTAGTTGGCTCTGGAATCTAGACATTTTAATCGTTGCAAATTTAATCATTGGAAGTTTATATTTGTGATCGTTGATTTTTCATGCTCTGTTACATTTCATTGTGAGCTTTCTTTAAGGATAAGACATATTTTTTGGTGTAATTTGAATTTCTCATTGAAAATTTTTAAAACATAAGTTATTACTTATTATGGCTTCTACAAAGAAAAGGAAGCATGTTACTTTGAAACTTTCTGAGAAATGTAAAATATTGGATGATATTGAAACTGGAAAATCAGTCAGGCAAGTAGCAGAAATTTTCATAGTCTCAAAGTCAACTGTTTTTGATATAAAACTGAATTAGATGAAAATTCGGAAATTTGTATCTAACACATTCCAAGGATCAGGTAAGCTTACAAAAGGTCTGAAATTTAAGGTCTAAGATCATTTAACAATTGCTTTAAGGACAGAGAAAAATTATCAGACAAGATGAACACCCAGCGGTAGAAGAAGCATTGATGACATGATGACATGACACAACAAAGAAATCATCATGTGCCAATTTCAACAGATATTCAAAACAAAGCCAAATTCTTTTACAAGGAGATGACAGGTAAGGAAGATTTTGCAGCAAGTTCTGGTTGGTTGGAAAAATTTAAATTGCGACATGGAATTCGATGCCTTAAGATTTGTGGCGAAAAAGTATCCAGCGACGTTGCTGCTGTTAAGCCTTTTCAAGAAAAATTTTGCAAACTGATTCAAGAAATGAACATAAGTGAAGAACAGTATATAATGGTGATGAGTCAGCTGCCTTTTGGAGGGTTCTTCCGGGGACGACATGGGTTCATGCGAATGAAAAATTTGCTCCTGGCTGAAAATGAAAAATATCGAAAGATCGTGTTACTTTTATGCCATGTTCTAACGCTGCAGGAACTCATAAGTTACCCCTCTTAGTTATCGGAAAATCAGTTAATCCGAGGGCTTTTAAAAACGTTAATCTTCCAGTAGCATATAAAGCTACCAAAAAAGGCTCGATGTCTACAACGATTTTTTTTTATTGGTTCAAGAATAATTTTATTCCAAGTGTGAAAAAGTTTTTGACAGAGACTAACATGCCGTTGAAAGCACTTTTGGTTTTGGATAATGCCCCATCTCACCCTAAAGAAGACGAAATAAACTTTGATCCGCAGCCGATGGATCAAAATTTAATTCAGAATATAAAGGTAGCATATAGAAAGCAGCTATTGACCCACATTCTACTGGAAGATGATAAAAACATTGCAGCAGTCTTAAAAAAATTCAATTTGCGAGATGCTGTTTATTTTTTAGATTCAGCTTGGAAAGGTATCGGAGAGAAAAATATTAAAAAGAGTTGGTCAATATTATGGCTAAAACTGGCATCCCAATGGAACAATGAAGACCTTATACCACTTTCACAGTTACGCCAACAAATTGTCTCGGATTCTTCGCTTGCTGATTTAAATAGAATTCATGCCATGATAAGAATAATTGATCCGAATGGTGACACATCCACATATGAAATCAATAAATGGGCAACTGGTCAAAATGAAGTCTCCTACGACTTTTCTGATAATGACATTATTCAGTCCGCTTTACAAATCCAACAAAATGTTACTGAAGCTGAAGAAGAAGACAGTGAAGATGAAAATGTAAACAAAGAAGTTTCGGAAATTTCAAACAATGAAGCAAGGAAGATATTTGCCAAGGGTATTCAGTGGGCCGAACAAAATAATGCATCTCAAATGGATATCCTTCTCCTAAAGAGGTTACGCGAAAAAGCTGAAAAGATGTTTTTAGCGTTCCAACCAAAAATTAACACGTGCTTTCCTACTCTTTAAAAAAAATTAAAATGCGTTCATATTTCTTACATACGTACATGTACATATTTAAATTATGTGTATATGTACTTCTATTTGTAATAAAAAGGTTTTGAAAAGTTTTCGGTTGTCCATTGTATTTAATTTTTTCTCTATAGTCCGGACATTTCGCTATTCCGGACACGGTATAAACCTTCCCTAGTAGCACAAATGGCTTTTATTTTGATTTATATAACTACAATATAACAGCCAAGTTATTGCCAATGTGTTTTACATAGAGTTTGTAGGACAATGTTGTAACCGAATTAGCCGCGTTTCCCCACTTGATTTAAAACAAGTTGATTTTATTTCGGTTGCATTAAGGTCTTTATATGTTTTATTTCACTTTTTGCTTTGTATTTTTAATTAAATGATGTCATTTACAATACTATTAAAACTGAATTATAACTAAGGTAAAATGTTCTACTTATGTCATGCAAACTCAAGCATAAGTTATATAAATGTTTTTTGTAAGCTTAATACTGGTTTTGTTTGTGTCATTTACATTATTGAAACAATTCTTAAGTTATTGTAGAATTTAATTTATGTTCTAGAAACTAATTGTCAGTTCATGTTTATGTTGGCGTTGTATTTAATACTAAAAATTTGTTTCCCAAAATATTTTGAATGTTTTAATTAAGTTTTATTATTGAAATCTTATTATTTGTATTTATAATGATGTTTGATAAAATTTTTAAAGCAGATAGAATTCTTAAATTAAACTATTATTTTTGTACTACTTAATTTTACTGTTTTTAGTTGTTTTCGAAATCAAAATCACAAACAAATATCATTTTTATCTAAAATATGGGTATTCTACCTCAAAAAAAACTCATGCCCCACCCAAATACAAAAAATTAGGAGAATAATTGATAAATTGTATTTATTTTTGTTTTCTGCACAAGAGTTAAATCATGAAAAAAAATAGATTTGCGTAAAAAATCTAAAAACATGACGTTTTTGGCTCATACCATGTAAATTAGGGTAGAGAATAACTTCGAAAACAAATTTTTATATTTCACCCAAATAACTAAATTATTAAAATAAAAAAAAATACCATTCAAAATGGTGCGTGTTACAGATAACATAGAAACAACTTTGTTGCTTCATTTATAACTTATCAGTTATAGAACTGAATTTAAAAATGTTTGCAACATAAATATAACATAGATATAATAACTTGTGATTATTTTTTGTCGCATTGTTTTTTGAGCAAACTTTTTTTGTTGTTTCGATATGGTTGTAACTAAATAAAAAAGAAAAAAGCAAAATAATCATGCTTTCAAAGCGAACAGAGTTGCCGAAGAGTTATTTTGGTATTTTACATAAATATAATTTTTGGTAGGAAAATGTGACATTTCAATACCAATGTTGGTGCAGCAAAAAATCGCACATGAAGAAAATCTACATGCAATTTTTAACCCAGTTTTAAGCAGTTAAAAGTGCAGCGAACATATATACAATACAAAATTTTTGTTATAATCTGTGGTGTTTTCATAATTTTTCGTTGAAATTTCTTGTCAGAACACAATTCAAAGTGATGTGTACAGTTTTTTTTTAATTATACCTAATAATAATTAGATGCAATAAATTTCATATTACATTTTATTACATACATGTGATAAATAATGAATGATTTAGAACAATTTACAGTTATAAAATAAAATTGTAAGCTTTTGCCATATCCGAAACTGGGTGTGGCAATTTGAAAAGACCCCTACAAATTCCTGAAAAACATTTTTTCTTATTGTTTCTTTTTCATTCAAACATTTTTTTATCCTCCCTGATAAATAAATAAAAACATTTTCTAAAACAACGCTTAGTTTAACTGTGACCATTAATGGGTTAATTTTTCCACTCTTCACAGCAATAGCGCTCAAATTGTCACAAAATAGACAGTTTGCGCCAAAACACACTTTTTTCCTCATCTTTCAACCATTCAAATGTCATATTTCAATACCAAAGTTAGTACAACAAAAAAAAATCCACATGCGATTTTTAAATTGTCAGCGGCAACTCTACTAAACTACACGCATTTTAAGTAATGGCGTCTTAAATATTTCTATTAGGCATTTTACAAAATGTATATATTTTGAACATTGCAAAAATCTAAATACAATACACTAAGAACAAAAATTACCTGCTTTAATGTTTGGTTTTTAAAATGTTTTAGAACTGTTTCATTGTTGTAAATGAGATTATTAAACAAGACCTTTTCCATAACACATGTCATCAACAGTATTACAACAAAACGAAAAACAATAACGTAATTGTAACGTTGTTGGAACATTACGTACCACGAGAGTGTAAAAAAAACTCTTGTCATCTCTTTCATTTCAACTTAGTTGAAAGTAAATGTCATTAAAGTACTTGTACAACAGAAACAAAATAATTGACACTCGATTAGTTTGATGTATTGATGTTTTAAAAATATTACTGTGAAAAAGCATTTCTTCGTGAGTTGAAATTATCAAATTCAAATGTAAAACAATAACTAAACATCAATGTTTATGTTAAAACCCGATCCTACAAACCATGTCAATTATTTCCTCAAAAGAGTTGAGTTTTAATTAAACGTAATGTTATTAATTTATTATAAAGTCTTCATAATATCGTTGACTGAACTTATTGAAAATAATATTTTAAGGCCGCAATTTGTTTTAAACACAACATTAATTCATTGTAACAACAAAAAATAGTATATTATAATATTTTTATAAAACAGTTTCCAGAGTATGTTTTATTTCAGATGTAACAACGTTTAAGCCTGGAAATATTAAAACAGAAGCTTAGAAATATAGGTAGAACTTTTTTACAACCTTCGACTAACCAACTTTTTAATAATAACTAAGCAACAACTGGTATTTTTTTACTAACAACTTTAACTGAAATATAATAGTTTAAAAACGAGTTAAATCAAAATGTTACAAATATTTTTCGATTTACAAGATCAAAACAGTTTTGTAACCATACATGTTGCAGATTACTCCTATATAACTCAAAAATAACAAATTTTTGTTATAAATCGAATTCTGTGCTACTAGGGTTATGTGTCCGGACTAGCGAGGCTGTACTGTACAAGCACTCAACCTTAAAGGATGCAACCAACAAAACTGAAATGAACTAAATCAAAAAATAACAAAACATCCGGATCATATATTGTACAATAAAATGGAAAACGCTTAATGAGTGTCGATGTGGATATGGATAATGACGTTAAGGGGATGCGGACCAGAGAATTTTCCATTAGCATCCCCATTTTCCCTCATATCAATTCGAGAGCAAAACTAATACTCATTCATGCAGAATTCAATTAGTAAATCGATGTATCTTATTGTTTGTTTGTTTTTGTTTTGTTTTCTCTTTTTTTAATTACTTATTTTACTCGCCCCTCTTTTATCACTATAATGTATGTATAGGTTCGTATATAGTTTGGTTAAGCCAACCATGATGCAATTTCGTTCAACTATAAAATCCCTTCCTTATGTTATCCCTCCATTTTGTAGAAATTCCTACATTTAAACTTACATAATGCATAGGTATATTTTATAGATAGATATTTTATAAAACTCCCAGGGATAACCTTATCTAATCCAATAAATGACGACACCAATATACGAGTATGATCGGAAAACTCAAAACTCATTACTAAAACACTTGCCCCAAGTTTTAACTGATTGTATTTCGTCCTGCTCTTGATGATGATGCCCAGTTGAGGATATAAAATGATTCCATGGATGGTATTCGTTTTCATACACTGGTGGGAAATATTATTCACACAGGAAAACTCCATCAAAGTGAATTTAATATTTAATACGTTCTAAACCTGAAGAATTATAGCAAATACATTAGTTCATTGCTTTTAATGTTTTAAGTTACTCGAAGGAGTGTTTTTGTGAGGAATATGAATTTCTTAAAGAAATAAGCATATAAGACTATAAAATATTAAAATAAAATTCTAAAAATGGTCGTACTGTATAGAGTATTATGAGTCTATTTTTGAGCCACACATCAAGAATGTGGAATGATTTGACCAGTTCTAGTTTGATTCCCATTCATTTTATGTCGATTAAAAAAATCCAAGAATTTTACTAATAGTCCAGTCAATGAACGAAAAAAAATGCTTTCACCTCAAAAAAAATCCAACAGTTTTGAAACTTGGCACACTTACTAAGGGATGTCTGGTGATGATCCAAAAAAAGTCCCCAAGAATCTGACGTGAGCTCTAGCGGCAGTTAAGAGAAACATGGAGTTTGTTTCAGTTTTTCACGTTTATCTCGAAAACTATTCGTCGTATCAAAAATTTTGTTCCACAAAATTAAAGCTCATTAAATTTTATAAAAAAAAGCCTCCGTGAATTTTTTCGTATCTCTTATTATTTATAAAATAACTCTAGCGGCAGTGAAGAGAGACATACGGTTTTTTCGGTTTTTCGGGTTTATCTTGAAAACTATTTGTCGTATCAAAAAATAATCTACTACAAAATTAAAGCTTATTAAATTTCCTAAAGAAATATGATATTAACATGTTTTTACTTGTTTTAGTTTGTAAAATAACTCTATCAGCATTTAAGGAAAACATGGTGATGATTTTTTCAAACACGTTGATGACGATTGTGTACCTAAAACCCTAAGAACGTGCCTGGAAACTCTTATAATAAGGAATACGGACATTGAAAATAGAAAAAAGAAAGTTCGTCGCAACAGGGCATAGCATTATATCAGCTGTGCGTCCCAGATCATTCATGTATCCAATGCTAAGTAGCCTTACCTTATTTATATACAGAAAGCTTGGTTCTAAGAAGTTGGTAAACCTTATATTAAGCTTAGGGTTTTGTTCTATGAAGCTCACTTGTTAGAGATATCAGCTATTTGCCACACGCGAACAGATTCCAGCGGTTCATTTAACCAATTTGTATTTGATAATGCGGACTTTAATGTCAGAACGTTAGATGGACTAAATACATTTCATTCTTTGGGCGGAATAAGATGCATCGCTGCATAGGAAAAGAAACAGACACACGAATGCAAAAGCTGAAAAACTACCTTGTGCTAAATCAACTGGAGAACTTGGAGAACTTCCTTTGGAAACATTTCAGAAAATAGATGGCGGATTAAAAAAATTAGTTTTTGAGAATGTGAATGCGTGTTCCGAAGAAATGTTGCCACAGCTTCATCTGAGTCCCGTACCTATATCAAAATGCGTAATCAGATTGGGTGAATTTCACCTGAATGTTAAAATGTTCAATAGGTTTTCTGATGAGTGGAATTGGCCTGCAAGAGTTAATGAGTACTATATACGCCCCGGTTTCTGTTGGAAAAATGCTGCAAGGAGAAGCTTTCGATAGAGCAGTTCGTGCTTTAATACTAATACAGAAGTCTTTTGCTAATAATATAATAATGGAACAAATCGACATAAGCCAACATAAATTAGAGGAAATCCAAAATCTCAAGAAAAATTTTCTATATGAGTCTCCTTCGTTATGTGCACTAAAACAAAAGCCTCATTTGATTCATCTTAGTGAGAAACTACAAATAAATCTTAACAAACTCAAATCTAATGGACCAACTGCAGCCTTATGGATTCAGTTGTCTAATATGATTACATTGCTTAAAGATTTTACTCACGCTGAGCGGTTTGGCGATTGGAATACCCATATTAACTGTGTGAAGAATATGATTTCATATTTCCATGCCGCCAGAAACTTCTCGTACGCCAAATCATGTCACTTGTATTTGCAGGACATTATAAAACTGCCTTCTGTGATGACCCCACATGAAAACTTTAAAAACTTTGTGCAAGAAGGTTACTTTACTATGAAAAGAACTGACCGATTTTGGACAGGGGTGTGGTCGGACCAGACAATTGAACAAACTCTAATGCGTGGAATGAAGAGTATGGGTGGCTTGACACGAGGGCGTGGAATCACTGATAGTGTACTTAGGAAATGGGTTCTAGGGCTGGCTGCTACTCATAAAATTTGCTCATCAATCGAAGAATTCACTGGCGTTCTTTTTTCTACTATTGAGCAACATGAAGATTTTGGGAAGGCACGTTAAATTAATACAGACATTGCAAAGCTGTCAAATTGGTTCCAAAGTCGTCCTCCATTTCAAGTTACAAATGAAATCATGTCAATAGCGAGTGGCATCGTTGGAGGTGATAAAGTAACTTGCTACACTGCTTATTCTCTAGGCATGCAAGCAATGAGCCATATAGTGGGCCAACGAGTTTCAGAAGTAAGAAGGCACATACAAATTGAATACTATAATTTTTTTGTGGAAAATTACAGACACGAAAAAATGCATACTATATTTTTATAGGAAATTTAATAAGCTTTTTTTTCGTGTGAAAAAAACACATGTTTTCCTTAAAAGCCGATAGAGTTATTTTACAAACTAAAACAAGTAAAAACATGTTAATATCATATTTTTTAAGGAAATTTAATAAGAATTAATTTTGTAGAAGATTATTTTTTGATACGACAAATAGTTTGTTGTATGTATGTTTCTCTTCACTGCCGCTAGAGTTATTTTATAAACTATAAGAGATACGAAAAAATTCACGGAGGCTTTTTTTTATAAAATTTAATGAGCTTTAATTTTGTGGAACAAAATTTTTGATACCACAAATAGTTTTCGAGATAAACGTGAAAAACTGAAACAAACTCCATGTTTCTCGAAACTGCCGCTAGAGCTCACGTCGAATTTTTTGGGTCATCACCAGACATCCCTTAGTAAGTGTGCCAAGTTTCAAAACTGTTGGATTTTTTTTGAGGTGAAAACCTTTTTACAACTCTATCCACTGACCTTTCGAATTCGTTGTTAAATTTAATTATGAAATTATCCGATTTTTAAGACTACCTTATCACTTCTGAACTTGCTCTTGTTTCTGTGTTCTGTTGTTTTCTAAGGCTTATAACTTTGTTCTATTGTGGTCATTAAGTTAAATGTCAAGGAATTGAAAGTAGAGAATCTAAATGGCTTTACCTTTCATGTTAAGACCTTTTTTTAAGTTTTCAGGAAAAACTATTGTACTGTGGATCAGATATTTGTTTTAACGTCAATTGTCAAAGCATTCCAAAGCAGAAATAGGAAGATTTACGCTTTTTTTGTTGATTTTAAGGCAGCTTTTGACCTTGTGAACAAAAATATACTTTTTTTTTAACTCTCTTAACTCGGAATCTCCTCAAAACTTTTAAATGTATTAAGGAATATGTAAACTGGTACAGAATCAGCGGCGTGGGAAAGATCTACGTTTGATACTAACGCTGGTGTTAAACAAGGATGCCCTCTGCGTGCTATGCTATTTGCGTTGTTCATTGGCAAATATTTTTCTTTTAGGATTCGGATAGCTGGCACTACAATCAATGTTCTACTGTACGCAGACGATCTAGTGATCCTTTCAGAGTCATCAGAAAATGTGCAGCTTATGATAAATCAACATAGTGCAACACATGGTGACTTGCCATAAATACTGAAAAATCCAAAATCATGGTATTCACAAGATATTCTCACAGTTTGGTTAGAGAAAGTTGGTTCTTCAATGGCCATCGTCTTGAAATCACCAAAGGTTATAATTACTTAGAAAGAAATTTCATACAAAAAATTTTTAATCTGCCAAATGGAACACCTTACTACCTAATTTTTTTTGAAATGGGAGTTGCAAAACTGTTTACCAACACCCTTAAGATGCAGGCAGACTACATTTATCAAGTTGCTTCACATTCAAATGCTCGTTTGACAAAGAAAATGCTCCTTTATGAAATACGGAATAAGGACTGGTGGTTTGCAAAATGGCAACATATTGGCGATAGCTGTGGAGAAGTTATCCAATTTGATTTCAATAACTTGACTCAACTAAAAGAGCAGCTTTACAATTTAAATTTAGTTTAAAAAAAAACAAAGAATTTGTTAGAGAAAAATTAGTAACAGAGGCTGAGCAGAATAAATTACTCACAACTAAATCATAACCTTTTAAACAATGACGAGGCTGGTGGTAGCGGCGCGGGGGGAGGACATCACTGAGTGGGTCTACCCGAACGGGCACACGCCGCCGTTGTCGGACGCATGCAAATTACAGAGAAATCCTGTAAATATTTTATTTTTCGTGTAAATTTAATTGTTTCCTTAATAGGTACTTAATGATTTACTCGGTTCGTCTTTGATCTTTGGGCCAACGCCCAACATTCACTCGGACCATTGCCTTGTTGTAGCCAAGGTACGGCTACGGATATCCCAATCCAAGCCAAAACAAGGACTTACTGTGAGAAGTTTCGACATTAGACGGCTACAATCGCAAGAGACTGCCATATCGTTTTCCGATCGAGTCAAATTAGGCATTGAAAACCAGTGGCAACATTGCCTTGCAGCCATCAGAGATGCCGCCTCTGAAGTGCCAGGTTTCACACGGCCACCACAGCGAAACCCTTGGTTTGCCGACGAATGCCGGCAAGCACATGCAGCGAAACAACAGGCATACCAAACAACGCTGCACAGAAGGACCAGCGCTGCTCGCGGGCTCTACGAGCAGAAAAGGAGATAGGATCACCGGCTTCTTAGACAACAGGAATGATGTTCGTAAATTTTACCAAAAGGTAAAAAAAACCTCCAAAGGGTACCAGCCACGAACCGAAGCCTGTAAGGACGATCAGGGGAACATCATAGTAGAACCGCAGTCTATGTTGAGAATATGGAAAGACCAGATTTTAAAGCCGCCTATAACAGCATCTACAGAGAAGAGCTCTACAGAGCAATTTCTAGTTTTTGCATCCCTGTCAAACTAATCCTTTTGTGCAGAATGACGATGGAGAATGCACGCTGCTCTATCAAGGTCGGAAAAGATCTCACCGATGCATTTGATGTCAAAAAAGGTTTTAGACAAGGCGATGCACTGTTTTGCGAATTCTTCAATATCGTTCTGGAAAGAATTGTGCAAAACTCAACCGTCAACACTAGGGGCACAATTTTCCAAAGGTCCATCCAATTACTCGGATATGCAGATGATATTAGAAGATCAAAGCGTGATGTCAGTGGAGCGTTTTTGAGCATTGCGACGGAAGCGAAGAAGATGGATTTAGTGGTCAATGATGCTTCGAGAAAAAAATTCTTCGGGTGATTTTTGGTCCCTTATGCATAGCTGGAGAATGGAGGAGAATATATAACGACGAACTGTACGGGCTGTACAGCGACACTGACCTAGTTAACAGAATTAGAGTCCAACGACTTAGATGGTTGGGTCATGTAGAGCGAATGTACTTCAACGCTCCAGCCCGGAAGGTCGTCGAATTCAATCCCGAGGGTCGGCGCAGTAGAGGAAGACCGCGGCTCAGGTGGCGCAAGCAGGTGGGTGAAGACCTAAACCAACTTCGTGTGCGAAAATGGAGACAGCTTGCTAGGGACCGAGCTGGCTGGAGACGCATGTTGGTTTAGGGCCAGGTCCGCCCCTGACTGTAGCGACACCTTAAGTAAGTAAGTAAGATCCTCTTTTCAATTCCTTTGAACCTCAGATAACCTGCATTTTGGGGACGAAAATTGGGCCAAAATTTCGACCCAGGATCCAGAAGCCGTATGAATTTAGCAAATTACAAAACGTCATTTTAACATCAATAACATTTTAAGGGATTTTAAAGTATTCCAAAAATTACTTTATTTTTTTTTTTAAACTGGTCCGTCTTATTTTGGCATACAACGTCAAGGTTTTCCTGGACTTTGTTGCTCCAGCTGCATTTGCTGCATATGGAACAGTATGCTTTTTAACTGCTCCCTGATGCACCAAATTCATCCTATAGCTACTTTGTGCCACTGTGGAGGACTAAATGCCCAGTTAATGGGTAGACATTTAACTTCTCGTGCTCGCGTTGCGTTGATCTTCCGTCATCGTCGTCGTCGTTGTACTCATTCATCGCCACCAATGGGTGAGTCGATTAATGTTGAACTCTGGATATATGGGGAATTCCCGATATATGCATTTACATATGTTTGTATTGTATATGCCTTACCTATTGGAATGGCACATCATATATCCTTCCTACACGTGAAAACCCAAAACACTCGTTCATGGAAATTTTATGCAAAACTAAGTTTTTTTTTTCCTGGAATCTATTGTAGGTAAGGTTAGGTTGGGTTGGATTGGGTTTGGTTTAAAATAGAATGGAAATGAAAACCGTTCAACAGCATAACATGTGTTTTCAATTGGTATGTTTTTGCGTAAGCATCACACAGCATGCATCCATATAAACTCGTAGAATAAGGCTAACGTTTGCGTAGCTTTGTTCAGCATCGAAATAACACAAAATTTCCTAGAAAATTGAAATTGAATTGTGGGCAGGAAAATATTGGTGTAATAATGCGATGATGCTTGGGCTGGACTGCACAATGCACATTCCCTAGGTACGTTTTATATAAAGTAGATAAGTAGAATGTATCCCAACTAATACAACGCTTTAGCTAGGTATAAGTATGCTCAAAGGGTTACCTAGTAGCGAGATATTTTATTTGCTATACATTTCAAACATGAAATGATGCTTATTTTTCATTTGGATGTGTGGCAAAAGAAAATATTTTGATTGGGATGTTGATCATCATCATGGTAAATTAAAAGTAATATGAAAACCAACGAAATGGTTTTCCTAAGAGTGCCAAATAGCTTTTGTTCATGATATCCAATGAGACGTGAACTGTATGACACGTATAGTGAAATTCTGTTTAAACAATATGGCTGGAGTCCATATTATCTAATTCATGCCGGAAGAAGTGGGAAATCATCTACCTATAGCGCCAATAGTTGACGATGCAGGCCTGCCAACGTCACATCGTTCTAAAAAATTCTAAACCGCGGCGTACAGGTAAACGAATATAATGAGAAAATATGCATTTCAAATACCTAGTCTTTATATTAGTATAACTGTTTGTACTTGTATTTATTGGGATTGAAATTTGAAAATAGGTAGATGAGTGCAATAAATCAATTTAAAATGTACCCTTTTTTAAACAAAAGAGCTGAGCAGCTAACTTTATCTTATGTTTTTATTTTTGTAATTTTTTTTTTATTTTCCACTTAAAAACTGAAATTTACTATATAAACATAGATTACAATAATTCAGGAAAAAAAACAATACAGGTTTGGAACTGTGGTATTTAATTTTACCAAATTATATTTTATATAAATATACCTATAGTCATTTACAAAAAAATTTAATAATGTTTCAAAAATAAATTAATAAGGAAATATGCATGTACTGTTCACGGATCTAGGAATAAGTTGAACCCAAGATACCAAGATAGCAAAATTGTATCAAAACTTTTTCGTGATTTTTTATAAGGACCCATTGCAGATTATTATTTTATAATAAAAACCACATAGGGAATTTCACGTTCTTGTATCTCATGACATCTAATATCACAAATCTAACTTAACCTTAGTTTACGTATTGGGGTTTGAGCGAACCCCAACGCAAATTTGAATGATTATAACTTTTTTCTTAATCATATTATTGACCAGGGATAAAAAATCAGTGAACAAATTTCATTTTTCTTTACGGTTTTGATCGGTTTTTAATCAAAGCGATTTAAGATAATTTTCTGCAATTTTTTTCTAAAAAAAAGACACAAACCAAACTTGGGGTTCGTGTGAACCCCTTGATGGGATCCCATAGTGTACGTACACGACGGTGACCATCTCTTAATGCTCCAATGTACAACAAAACCCTAAAATATGCCTGCAGTTCGTGCATTGTCAAAGGCTTCCAGATGCGTTGTGATTGTCGTTTCGCATTCATTTTGGTACATACATATACATTACTGGCCTTTTCGTTTGTGTGTTTGATGATCTCATATTTAATTTTATGGTTGAAAATTCGATTTCAAATTAGCCACAGGGCCAACATTTCCACCAGGTCTGAAAACATTACTACCTTGGATACGACACAATACTGTTTCCTCCGGCTCTTTCATCCATTTTCGACCACTGACTTTCGTCAAATGGGGCATTTTGCACATAATCTGGATCATGCTGTGCGTCATCACCACCAACATCAAATGGATCAGTCTCCTCCTCTTCATTAGATTCCATGTCTAACATTGCTCTCAATGATATTGCTCTTTCTTCTTCATCTACTCTATTATATGTTCCCAATAATCTATCCAAATTAGACACTGAAATATAAAATCAATATAAAGATTGTTTTTGAACAACAACAACAACTTAAAGGTGCTACCACTCATTGTTTTTGGCTGGAGATATAGCTATTTCGTGCTTTGCCACTTTTGCACTCATCAGTCTCCTTTTTTGTGGTGCTGAGCTTTAATCCAATTTTATTTGAAAAACTTTCTATACACAACATAGGATTCGAACCCACGCATATCAGATTTGCTCAGTCTTAGAAGTCGTGTGCACTACGCACTCCACTACTTTAGACCACTGACGTCACAGGTCGAGATGTGGTAGTTGTTTATCAAATGCATTTGAAGCAATATAAAGGCTTACAAATTTTTGTAATAAAACTTAGAAAAGTTATAATTTTAGAACTCACTTTTTGGTAACTAAAAATTTTGTTCTCACTATTTTTACCAAATTCTTTTATATTTTTGAAACAAGACACGTGTTTTGTTATAATAAGACACCACAACTGTCAACTTAATCAATAACAAATAGAGGCAATGCATCATCTTGTAAATAATAAACAATTAGATGTGCATACAAATTTTGGGGTTCGCGCGAACCCCAAGTTTAGTTATAGCATTATTTTTCGTGCCGTAAACTAGGGTTAAAAAATGTGGCCGCTATCAACTGCCAAATTTCGGTGGTCTCTATTGGAAAATCTAGGGTATTTACAGTTTTTTTTAAAACCCTTAAAGGCAACCCTGGATGCATATTATACAAATACGTATTAAGCAGATCACGCTTCTGTGAGTTTAAAATTTAACAATGCTTAAAATCAAATAGTCACAATTATGGTTAACCCAATTCCACTGAGGCACCCAAAAAACATCCTTTTTGCTCCTAAAGTTTGAGCGATATCATAGAATCTGGGAGCAGATTTGAGAGTCAGTGGTTTGCCACTGCATCAAATTGTTTTAAAATTACATTCGAAATAAACATTTCGGTAATGTTAATTGAGGAAATTCACTCAGGCTCTGGTTCTGGTTCTGTTTCTGGTGCTGGTGCTGGCTCTGACGCTCGTCCCGGTTCTGGAATAATACTATGCTAATTCACTGCTGTGCATTTGAATAGAAAAGTTAAGCAGAGAGTATAGACCATAACAAAGCTCTATACAATGTAAGGTAGATGGTATCCTGTAACTTTGCATAGATATATTTTTTTATGCATGGTTTAAATTGAAAAGTTCAACTTTTGCGGTAGTGACTTTATGTATGATGGTTTGACTGATAACGTTGTGATTCTCTGTTCCCAATGTTCAATGTGCATTCCTGAAAGATACAAAATAATTATCATTTATATATATATCTATATAGTATAGTTTTTGTTTTTTTGCTATTCATCTATTCAAATGTAAAATTCTATTATATTTTGGTAATTGCATCGATTGATGAATTGCGATGAAATCTGTAAAATGGGCTTTTTTGATTGATTAATTAATTGCTAATTGAAATGTTTAAGTCATCGATTTTAATTTTATTAAATGGTTTTTGAAATGAAAGAACGAGGTAGGTAGCTATAGCTGATGGAATGATGGAGTATTTCATTTGGTTCAACTTTTATTATTGGATTTTTTTTGTTGTGTTTTCCTAAATTTATTGAAATGAGTTAATTGGTTTGGAATTTACCACTAATTTCATTTTTTTAATCTAAAACCGTTCCTGAATGTGACTGAAAATGAGTAGCTATTTTAGTTGAATAGATTTCATTTAAATGATGTTTTGAACACTTTAGCTAATTACGAACATAATATTTTTAGACATAAAAAACTTATTTAAAAGGTCAGATGGAATGGGAATTGAAACACATTTCAGATTCAAGATCTACGTTTTTAATGCGTTAATAATAACTATATATATATATAGCGTATAAGAGGCTTCCAGCCACGATCTCCGTTTAGTACACCGACACATTCCTCTTGGGAAATAAAACTAGAATAAAAGTAAAGCCTTCGGATTTCCTGTAATATTGGACAAAGTGCTAAAAAATGCAAAACATCTTCGTTTTGACCAAGGTTGCAAAGGGAACACACAGGGCTTAAGTCTGTTCTATGTGGTCTATAATTCAAATCGAGCATTTCCGTTCTGATCTTGAAGATCAAGCTCATTTCCGAAACTGTAAACTCTTCTCTAAAATAGTTTCCTTCACCAAGTTTCAGATTAAGTTGTCTGTATAATATTCCTGGATGTTGATGCAGTCCCTCGCGCAACACAAAGCCTATACAACGAGTCATCTATAACAGAGATATCGGGTGATTTTTTTGAGGTTAGGATTTTCATGCATTAGTATTTGACAGATCACGCGGGATTTCAGACATGGTGTCAAAGAGAAAGATGCTCAGTATGCTTTGACATTTCATCATGAATAGACTTACTAACGAGCAACGCTTGCAAATCATTGAATTTTATTACCAAAATCAGTGTTCGGTATGAAATGTGTTTCGCGCTTTACGCAAATTGTATGCGTTTTTTTTTTAAAAAAAGTTCTCAAGCTCTTAAAAAATCACATCAATTTGAGGTAAGCCTGACTCTAGGTGAATAGTATAATTAGGAGTGTTGATAGGTAACCTAAAAATTCGCTTGAAAAAATACCTCTGTATATTTTCCATTTCCTCCAACTGTTCGAAACCATATACCTCATTACCATAGCAAAAACAAGTATTCACGGTGGTATTGAAAACTTTGAATTTTGAAATTGGATCTACGAGTTTATTTGCGAAGAACTGGGACAACATTGTATTTATTGCAATTTTTGAAGCGGTTGTTTTTTCTTTTATAAAGGTTTGAATGTTACGATTATATGTCATTGTATACCCAAGATACTTAAAATTATTTACTACCTCAATTATCTCACCATCTAGAGTCCAATTCCGCCCATAGCCAATTGATCTATTTCGAGATCTGAAAGCCCTTATTTTGGATTTAGTGGTATTTATTCTAAGATCCCATAGATCACAAAACTGTTTTAGCTTGTTAATTTGGAGCTGTAGAGTAAGCGGACTGTCTGATAAAATCACTAGACCGTCAGCATAAAGCAAGACTTTAAGAGTAATATCCCCGAACTGAACTAACCCAGGTATACTGTTTTCGACATCGTTCATATACAGTGCAAACATGATAGGGCTTAGAACACATCCTTGAGGGACACCTGCTTCACAACTAAATTCTCTAGATACTTTTCTACCATTATGAACAGATTCCATCATGTTTTCGAGAAGTTTTTTTTAGACTCTGATAAATTTAGTAGATAGGCCAATTGCTGAGAGCTTATAGAGTAAGGACCTCCTATTAATAGTGTCAAAAGCCGCTTTTAAATCAACGAAAAAGGCATACAATTTCTTTTTTTATCAATAAAACGCCTAGCAGTGGTGCTAAGTACAAAAATTTGATCAATAGCTGAAAGGTTGGCTCGAAAACCAGCTTCAAATCAACTAATCATATTATTATCTTCTACCCAGGTCGTAAGTCTATTATAGAGTATTTGTGTAAACACTTTTCTTAATGAGTTTAGCACAGCAATTCCTCTATAGTTCTCTGGCAAATCACGGTTACCTTTTTTAAAAATGGGTGTAATTCGAGACAGACGAAAATTTTCAGGCACTATCTCTTCAATAATAGTAGTACCCGTGGCATGATGGTTAGTGCGTTGGACTGTGATGTGAGAGGTCTTGGGTTCGATCCCTGCCTATGCTATCTAAAGTTTTTTTCACGGGTACTGCCTCTTGCGAGGAATTGACAAATTCTCCAAGAGTAATTCTTGTCATGAAAAGTGCTTTCTCAAATTTGCCGTTCGGATTCGGCTTAAAACTGTAGGTCCCTTCCATCCCTGACAACAGTACTCGCACACAGGAATGGTTGAGAGTTGTCAGTCACTAGGCCCTAGTTCTCAAACGGACTGTTGCGCCACCCAATTTATATTTATTTTATCTCTTCAATAAATATTCTATTTAAAAGTTCTAACACATATTCCAAAAACTCAGGAGTAGCATGTTTATAAAACTATACTGGGATCCCATCAGATCCAGATGCTTTGTTATTTGTCATTTTTTTTGATTATCTTTATTTTTCTCTTGCGATAAAAAACATTTTATTGAAAACGCGTCTGGACGTTCAAAGCATTACGTTAGAATACTCTCTGCCTAGACATTCAGCACTACTAGAGGTCGACAATACACGACATGGTCGAATTTAAAAAAATATCTTGCTTAATGAATACTTCCATCCTGTGGTGCTTTTAAGGCTACTGAAAAACTGAATAAATATTCGAAAACTTGCTTCGACAACAAAAATATACCATTTCTTAGTTTAGAAAATATTGACATTTACTCAAACTGAATTTGAAATTGACTTTTTAATGGGTTTTGATGCTGAAAATATGACAAGTGTGGTAGTTAAGCAAATTGCAACAAGTCTATTTATTTATTTTTATTTTATAGGAATCATTTTAAAATTCCACCATAGCAACAATGAATTGTGACAATTATAATCAAAATTTGTTCAATCGAATTGAATTGAGTTGAAACATCTTACACAGACGGAATGAAAATAATAGTCAAATTTGACTATCAAAAATATGATAGTCAATTATCAGTTTAGCCGATTCCACTTTTGAATATAACTTTCTTCTTTTTTAAATTTGTAAAATATACGAACCTTCTAACTTTAATAAAGGGTATTACAATTAGAGCGGTGGATGTTGAAATATGAAATGGAATAAAACAAGCTGTGTGTGAGGTATTAACAAAATTATTTTTTTATTTAAAATGCGAATGTATGCCATTAAGTGTGGAATATAACATCATTCAAATGCCCTCCTCAGCTTCTTACGGTGGCACGGATCCGAGTGGTCCAATTTTCAATGACTCTTCCGTATAGATCCGTCTGAATTTGAGCGATGGCCTGTGTTATGTTCAGCATTAGGGTATCGGTCGATTGTGGTTTATTTGCATATACCTGCGACTTCAAGACTTCGCATGACCGGTGTAGGCCCAAGTCTCGACGCAAAATTCGCCAAGTTGAAGTCTACGAAAGGCCGAGCTCTTGTGCATGGCGAGGAATTGACTGCCTCGGGTTCTGCTGTACACTTTTAAGGACCATGGCGGTTTTCTCGGCCGAATTTGCGTTCCTTGAACGTACGGGTGTTGGCTGATTGTTTACTGAACCGGTCGTATTAAATTTGGCAACCAAACGTTGAAGAGTTCACTGTGAAGGGCCACCACGTCTACCGTTAAATCTGCGCAGTGCGCGCAAAGTTTGCGGTAGCAAACACTCGTTTTGATAATAAAGTTTTATCATTTGAACGTGCTGTTCAATTGTGTAACTTGCAACGATGATTTGGCATAAGCAACTGAATAATAAACAAAAGATTTGACAGATATCACCAAAACAAAATGGCCGCCACGAGGCGCCAAAGTCTACCTACGCCAATTGAAAAACCTTTGCAAAATATACTTGTTTATCAAAAACAGTGAGTTTTAAAGTAGCGTATACATTTTTTTCGTTACTCTCACAGCTCTCTTATCTATCAAGAGGAACTCTATTTTTTTTGTAACTTACTATTTGTTGTTATTCTCACATAACTTTAAAGAATTTGTAACTTCCACCACCAAGTGAATAAAGCTTCAACCATAATTGTGTGGTTAAATCACCTGAAAATTGACAAACAATCCCGAATCTACTCCTACAAGAGTTATTCCTGAAGTAGGATGGAAAGACCAACTTTTAATTTTCTGTGCGTTATCAAATTAATGCTCATTAGCTCCCTGGCTTTAATTCAATTAAAAAAAGCATGAACTTTTATCAACCCATCCATACAACTTTTACTATATACCACTAAATGTCGTGCACGGTGAAGTCTCCTTAACAAAAAAGAGGAAAAAAGCAATGAGAGTCTAACGAAAGACGATGTACCGCAACGCGACAACGATCGATATGGTAGGACTTTTTACCACCGCCATTTACTTAACTTAAAGCATATACAAATTTCCGCTCGAAGGAAACACTAAATTAAATTTTCAAGGGATTAAATGTTAGTACCACCAACGGTTTTGTTTGAATTTTTATTTTCCAATCAATCCTTCATCACCTTCGCCTGCACTGGCACTGGAAGTTGATCACCCAATCTTGGTGAGCCACAAGGTGTTAAGTGTCTTTCACTTCATTAAACCACAGGCAACTTAATTTTAAAGACCTACGAAAAGCCCTTCGAATTCAACACCGAAGAAGGAGATAAATGGGCAGAATGGGAACCGATACCCCGTAAGCAATCGTAGATATTAAACTTTTAAACAAAAAACCTTCTCCTATTTTACCAACCATACTAGAAGATACGTACCTTAGGCTCTTCTTCGACTTTAACTTCAACTTCGACCCAAAATAATGAAGATGCAGTAATTAAAATATCTCGTTTTCGTTTTTGGTTTAAGATACCATTAAGTATTTATAAGATTCACTTCGTTGAATTGAAGAAGGATAATTTTTGGAAGAGGAAGATTCAAAAAGTTCTTCCGAAATTTAAGTGTTTCGTCTTTGGGTTTTATTCCGACATGTTGGCCTCTTCGAGAAGATATATTAGGAAAAGTTTGTTTTGTCCAGTTTTGTTTTTTTTTTGTTTTTTTTTTGTTTTTAAGGAACAAAAGTTAAAATGGAAGGTACTTTTACGAGAATAGGTACGGTGTAAGGTACATGCAAGCAGACAGGCTTGGATGAGTCCTTAGCAGGTATATAAGCAATGGCAATAAGGGTTCAAGGCAAGGGTAAGCATTACTGAGTGATGCTGAGCTATAGGAGAAGACTGTTGGCTGATGATGGTGTATTTAGGTGTATCCACTTTGCATTGGATAAGGAGCCTGCAGCAGCTGCTAAAGCAAAAGTTTATTTTTGGGATAAAGTTTGCCATTCCATATAGAAGACCTATAGACGTTTAAAAACATGACAGAAGAGAGGGAGAGAGTGAGTAAGGAAAATATAAACTTTACCGTGTAATCCCTGGCGCACTTCGATGCTCTTATGTTTCACGGACTTTATCTATAGGTAGGTTTAGGTATTATAGGTACCTATTGCCAAAAAGTTGTTGCCAGGTTTTGGAGGCGTATAAAACTAAAACTATGGCTGCGTAACAGATGGCGAGCGGTTCAATTTAAGTGCAGTCTTCTTCAATTGCGGTATTTCCGTCATATCTGATGAGCGACTTGAACGCATAATGGTTGCTCTAGGGATAAAATCTTTAACACAAAATCAAAAATAAAAAGGACGAAACAACTAGGAATAGGAAGCCTTATATTTCTACCCCATCTACGTACAACTAAGAATAAGAAATTATGTGAAATGTTAAGTGAGATTAATTTCACAACAAAAAGACGAAGACGTGAAAAGTTAAACATAAAACTTACCTCTACGACTTTTGGATTCGGCATTATGTCGGAGGGTTTAGGGAAACAATTTTCGATGTGAACCTATAGTTTGCAGAGATGAAAAACTATTATTGTTTTTGTTTAAGATTTATCTACAGTGTCCTATGTTGATGCAGGTATTGTGATTGGGATGCACAAGCTGAGACGGAAGAACCATAGAACGGAAGTGACTTTGCTAACGACAAACTATGAAAGGATTAAAAAGAAAATCAATGACAATCATAATATTCTAATAGTTCGTTTGCGAATGACGAAGAGATGCAGGGGGAAAGTCTTAATTGCAATTCACACTTCTAACAATCTCAATCTACACAAAATAATACCTCTATAAGGTTGTACTTTCTTGTTCTTAGATTTAGAAAAGTCCACCACCGAAAATTGCACCGACCATATAAAGTACGACGTCAAAAAATCGATGAATCAGAATTGAAAGGCGAAAGGTAGAAGCTATGACTTATTTCAAATTTTTTAAATAGTTGTTTAGGTTTTTTATAGCCTTAATATGTCAGAGAAATAGTTAACAAAAGGAAGGGGTTATATAGAAATTAGTTTTGAATGACTGCACACTTCATTAACAGTAAAAGTGTTAGGACATTGCACATTCACGTAGTATGGCTAAAGAACGAGTCTCTGCAGTTTACAGTAGTGTAAGGTAGAAGTTGGATTTAAGGATAAACTGATATGAATTCTTAAACACGCCGGAATTACGATTGACTTGTTTAAGGGGATAATTGCATTTGCCTATTTCACTATAACGCATAGTGAGTAAACAAGTTTGAAACAAAATACATTATGATGATGTTCGTGTGACGTTTTAATGGTTCCATGATATTGTCACCAATAATTTTAAGGGCTCTGTTTAAAATAATGTCCAAGAACCTTAGTAATTTTTATGGAACACAAGGGACCTGTCAGTGATAGATCATCAAAAAAACGTGATTGAGAACTTATTGTCTTTTTTGTGGCTTATTTATTTGTTATGTAGATGAGTCTTAAGTCATAACCAAAGTGGGATTTAAGCCCAAAATAACAAAGATGAGATATTTGTCCAAATAGGATGTCCATATATGCCAACCACTAGGATGAGGCCATAAACTTTGAAATCGATTTTCACTTTTTATAGTTGGTGAAAGTGTTGTACCTGGAAACTCTTACTAGCTGTGAGTTGGTGCGCACTTCACCATTTAAAACTTATAAAATTAAAGAATACATTTGATACCAGCATTGGAATTTCCAAACGGTTTGGAATGGAAACATTAATTTTTTTTAATAATCACAGGAAATTTGGACTCAGGAATCATGAAAAGCTTCGATTAAGGTGTCCTTATTTTCAAATTGTCAGCTAAATTCAAAAACTTTACCAAAAAGTCATGGCCAAACGTTTTTAATTATGTTAAATTGCGGTGAATATATTGACCATGGCAAAAGTTCCCTGCAGTCTTCAAACTTCAAACTTCAAACAACCCTTAAAGTGTGAATGGGGGCCTTGTCTTTTTGGAAAATCCAAGGCATAGGTCGAAAAATGCTTTCCATTCCAACAAAAATGTATAGTTGTTTACGTTCATCTACACTAATATTATAAAGAGGAAAGATTTGTATTTTTGTATGTAACGAATAAACTCAAAAAGTACTGGACCGATTTTAATATTTTTTTTTTCATTAGAAAGCTACATTAATACTGAGTAACATAACATAACATAGTGGAATGAAGCCGCTCAAGCGTGCACTCTCTAAATACTCGTTGTTCGGATAGAACGCCCCGAAAACTAAATTGTTGGTCGAAGACATAGCTCTTGAAATGTGACCTCGAACGATTTTTATCACGAAATTGTCAATTCTGTTGATTCGAGCCCCGTTTTATAGGACCACGTTGGAATAGTAATGCACGTAAGAAGATTCGGCTGTTCGATATGAGCCGGTAAAGCGTCGTAAACACTGCCGCTCGAACACCCGAAATTTCTCCATCTGGGAATGGGCAACATTGAACCACACAGGACAACCATAAGCGATCATCGGCCGTATGAGGGCCATGTAACAAATTATCTTAATTCTAGGGCCAAGCCGACTGCTGTAAAACAGCCGTTTCGTCAGAGTGAAGGCTCTTCTGGCCCTGGTCAGAGCAGCATTTATATAAATATAAATAAATTAGGTGGCGCAACAGTTCAAGAAGAACCAGGGCCTAGTGACTTACAACTCTCAACTATTCCTGTGTGCGTGTAATGTTGTCAAAGATGGAAGGGACCTACAGTTTATATGCCGAATCCGAACGGCTAATTTGAGAAAGCACTTTTCATGACAAGAATTACTCTTGGAGGATTTGTCAAATCCTCGAAAGAGGCAGTACCCGTGAAAAAAGCTAGATGGCAGGGATTGAACCAAGGACCCCTTGCATGACAGTCAAACGCACTAACCATCACGCTACGGCTACTATGTCTGTCGAAATATAAATACTGATCTAACCAGATACCGAGGTACTTCACTACACTTTTGCTCGCTAATGGCTGTCCGTGAAGATCAACGATGACCATCTTGCGTTAATTCTTGCACGTATCCCTCGTGGCCCCATCTAACGGAGTCCGGAATAGAATTGTCTCCGACTTCTGGACAATTATTTTCAGTTTCCAGTCGACGCAATATCGCTGAATCTTGTCGAAATCACGCTGCAAGAGAATTCTAATAACCTCAACCTTTCGGTCTGTTCTGTACGCAATTAGATCGTCGGCGTACGCAATTGCCTTTGTAAGACTACCTATCAGATCGCTGGTGTAAATGCTGAAGAGAATCGGCGAATTCACCGCTCCCTGTTGAAGACCATTTTTAATTAAGAATGTTGTGGTAGAAGTTACATTGCCACTTTTGACAACAAACTTTCTACCGTTAAGCATATCATACAGTATATACAACAATGGCTTGCTTATGCCAAGCCTGCTCAGTTTTAGGTAAAGACCCTCTAACCATACGGTGTCAAAGGCCTTTTCCAAATCAACCAGAACAGCACCTGTGCATTGTTGTTTTGATTTGTTCCATTGGATATCAGAAACGAGTTTAGACGCAGCATGAATTGTGTCATGACCCGCCTTGAACCCGAACTGTTTATCCGGAATTATTTTGTTGTCCGCAGCCCACTTAGTCAGAGCCCTATTGATGATTTTTTCGAAAACTTTGCTGATGCTCGGAAGAAGACTTATCGACCGAAGATTTGACGGGTTGGAGTTGTCCTTTCCCTTTTTCGGGAGAGGATGAACCACAGCGGTCTTCCAATGCACTGGATAATATGCATTATTCAGTGCATTATTGAAGAGTGTGGTGTAAATGTCAATTGCCTCCATCGGTAAATGTCTTAGTACAACGTTGGATATACCATCGACACCTGCTGACTTTTTATTTTTTATTGAGTTGAAGATGAGCTGAAGCTCAACCTTTGTTACTAACAAGGGACTTGGTCCCGTTTGCTCGGCGATTATGGCATTTGCCAAGGAATCGTCATTGAACCGCACGAAACCGCGGTTCTCAGATCGCCATTGTTTTATATCATTTCGAAGGTAAAAATGATTAAGTAGGGCTCTGTTTTCCAGGTCGTGGTTGGGGCGAATGCTAACATTCACCTTGTACACTTGCTGGAAAGCAGCTCCCACCGCCTCCACTTTTTCCTTCGGATCTTCAATTATATAAAAGTCATCGTCAAAGATGGCTTCTTCTGGATCTATTTGCGCTGTCATGAGTACGTCTCTGTTCTCTTCAGTTCTTTGGAGTTTCAGACACGGAAGGTCATTGTCGTTCTTTTTCCTGAATATCTTGTTGATTTTCGGGAACATACTAGGGTCACTGGAATTAACTGACCGGATCTTGCGGTCCCAGTACTTGTTAATTGATAACCTGTAGTTCTCCTTAATCAACAGATTGACATTTTTTATTGACGACTTCAGTGTCCTAACCTCCAAGTCGTGTGGGTCTGTAAGTCGTCTGTACAAGTTTTTGAGTCTTGTCAGTAAGCCACTCTTGTGCCTACGTAGTGCGTCAATAGTCACGTTTCTGTAAGCGTCCATCTGGTCCCGTTCTTTGTACTTTGGTATTGTCCGTTCCATTGTTCGTTTTATTGTTTCGTCCATCTGTTGTAAATGTTGGTCAATTTCTGTATTTGTCAGGTTTCTGTTGTTTGGTGGGGCTATGTCACTCGAACGAAGTTCTCTCGCTAGGGTGTTGGTGAAACGAGGCCAGCGCATCTTACTGTAATTGTAAGAATGCGTTGCAACGTATTCCTCCAACTCCACGCGTTCGTTCGAAATCTGCATTACAGCAGCCAGTCCGCACTTTGTCTGTAACTGTCAGTCTTGTGTCGTACAGCAAAAGATCCAGAAAGGAGTCGCTTCTTGGATACGATGGCTTTTCAGTAGCCAGCAGGTCGACGCCATATTCAACGCTGTAAAGATTCATCAAATTAAAAAGATGGTTACCTCTGGGATTACTATGTTGATTTCCCCAATCTTCATGTTTTGCGTTCAAATCACCGGCCAAGATAAAATAGTTTTCTTCCAAGCTCAGTTTCAGTTCCCTAAAAAGAATCTCGAGTTCTGAAGCAAAGTAAGTAACCTGCGGAGCTCCAGCCGCATAAGCCGCAATCATATACATCCGCTTCCCTTGAGTGAGAGAGATGCATACAACGCAAACTTCTAGCGTCTTGAGCTTTCGCAATTCATTGTTGTATATGACTTTATAATTAATGCCTTTTCGTATAAAGAGAGCGACACCACCCCCTTGAGTGGAGTCGGGCCGGTCTCTTCTTACGATATTGTAATTTTTATGAGTCAATTTGTGTTTGTGGTTTAGCTTAGTTTCGCTAGCCATAAACACATCGGGACTGTAATCTTTCAACAATTGGAACATATTGGCTCTTCGTTCAATCCTAATCAGTGAATTTACATTCACAGCTAGGACTTTTAGGCGCGTCTCCGGCAGCGCGCCCATTATGGTCTAAATTGCGCCAGGCCAGGCAACAAAGAGTAGAGATGATCTACCCTTTTGCCTTGCTCCTTTATCTGAATTTGCAGCCCTGTAAGTTGACCTTGAATGCTCAACAACAAGGCTACAATGTCAGGCTGCACCTCTGGTGCCTTAGGCACAGGGGCCTTTGGGGCAACCGTTGGTAGAGCCTGTCTCGTGTTCCCATTCCCTGACGCCATTTGGGCGTAAGAGAATTTGGGATCCACGAATTTTTGTGTTGGAGCCTGTCGAACTGTTCGACTTCCTTCGGCTTTTTGACTGGCCGGTTTTTGTTTCATTTGCTGGACCTTAGGGCAACCCCTATAGTTAGCCGGGTGCCCTTGGTTTCCACAAAGGACACACTTGAGCTGGGTCAAATCCTCAACCCGCTCATTCCCTAGCTTGCATTCTCCCTCGTTGTGGGTTTCAGAGCACCTGACGCAGCGCAACTGCATATTGCAGTTGGCTCCGGCATGGCCGAACCTCTGGCACTTCGTACATTGTAAAATGTCGTCGTGCCTTTTTAATGTCTCCCAGTGTATGGCTTGATAGTCGAGGCATTTGATTTCCCTCAGACTCTCAAAACTACTTTGGGGCGATAATGTTACGAGGAACATTGGCAGCCTGTAACCCCCTCGCCTGGACTTCACCGTAGTGAAAGGCTTGACCCCGATGAAATCGAGATCGTCGATGGCTTTTTGGCGGAGCTCAGCTAAGAGCGCCTCCGGTTCCGTGCAGGAACTTATGCCCTTCAGAAGGACCGTCTTAAATTTTTCGCTTTTCGGCGTGAAGCTGAAGAACTCAGCTGTGGCCTGCTTAAGCACTTCTTTCAGTAGCTTGTATTCGGCCAGTGAGAAGCACTGTACCGAATACCGCTTTTCTTTTTCATTCAAAATATTTATAACAAAATTGCCCTTAGAGGCCGACTTACATACCTGTTTCAAGTCCTGCAGGTCAACCCGGTAGGTCCTGATTGGTGGCACCTTCTCTTTCTTGGGCTGTGGTTGTTGCTGGTGTTGCTGCTTCTGTTTCTGCTGCTGTTGCTGCGGCTGCTGTTTCTGCTGCTGCTGTTTCTGCTGCTTCTGTTGCTGTTGTTGCTGTTGCTGCTGCTGCTGCTTCTGTTGCTGTTGTTGCTGTTTGGCTTTTGTTGAGGTCGATGGGCCCCCGACACTTAGGCCTGCTTTTGCTGGCGGTGCTTTTTTAACTTGCTCCGCTCCTGAGATTTTAGTAGCGGGCTTGGTTTGTGGTTGTTGCTGCTGTGGTTGTTGTTGTTGCTGCTGTTTTTGTTGCAGTTGACGTTGCGCTGCCTCTTGTTGTCGGCGCGCCTCTTGTTTCAGCCTCAGTTGGGTGAGTAGCGGCTCGATCTCCTCCTGAAGCTTCTTAAGGCTTTCTTCAAACTTGCTGATGGTCGCCTGTTTGGCTTGCAGGGCCCTCATCAGCCCTTCTTCATTTTGGAGGTCCATATCCCCCTCCAGCACCTTTTTTGTCGACGGCTCTGCCTGGCTCTCGAATTTATTTTTCGGAGACTTAAATTGGCCTTCTCCTTCTTCCGAGACGTAATCAATTTCGTCGTCAACCACTGAACTCTCGGTATCCGACGTCATCAGTTTGGTCTTCTCCGTCTCCATCCTCTTCCTTATCGCGCTACGCGTAGCAGCACTCTTTCGTTGCACCAAATTTGGATTTGGTGCTTCCCGCTTCCGCTTGCTTGTTGTTGCTGTGTGCGTTGGATCGCTCAGATGGCCTGATGTTGCGGTGATTTGAAGTACCGCTGCCGGAACCACACTCACATCACCTGATTTATTAGCTGAGGTATCTTTCGATACCCCCGCTTTCTTCTCCTTCACCATTTGCTTTTCTTCCCAATCGATGAAATCAACAATTTCTCGATTGTGAAAAAAAGCAATTAAATTTTTCGTTGACTCCGCACGGGATTCGAACCCACGACCTTTGGAGTTTTCGGACGCCACCTCCACTACGCTACCAATTAGTTATATTATACAGTGGCACACTGCCTACTTCTGCCAAACACTACAAATGCACTTTTTTTAAATTAAAAATTTATTATTAGACACTTGTTTTCTCTTTGAAAGTCAAAGAACGACAGTCCAACGCACTAACCATCACGCTACGGGTACTACAAAAAAAAATTGTACTTTAATACGTATAATTCGTGATTCATAAAGTACATAACATTAAAATGTATATTTAACTGTCTATTAATATTCCAATAAATACTTCAGATGAAAAACGCCTTTTGAATCTTCAACATATACATTATGTAACGTACCTTAAACCTAATCCCATATAAGAATAAAGTTAATGAGTCATTAAAGCTTAATTGGTATATCCTTTGTGCTTAATATACATTCTTAAGGATTATAATTTCTTCTTGCAATGTTCATTAAGGTTTATAACCTTCCTGATGGACAGCTATAATAATACTCACATATGTATGAATTTTTTTTTTGTATTTTTTCCTCTCAAAGTGCAAACTCCTGAACTACGAGCACGACACATTGATGAAGGGCTGAATATAAAGTGATAATAATGTTCAGAGTCCTGGTACTACAACAAGAACAAAGTTTAAAAAAAAAAACAACTATACAAAACTACACATAATATTATGGTACATAAAATGCCATAAAACGAATGGATATACTTTTAATTAACTCAATATTTATATATTCGTTCATCTCAGTCCAGTGATTGCGTGAAAACATCACAGAAATGAGATGAGATACATTTTTGAGAGTTCATACATAAAATGGTTATAAAGCGATAATCAGACATGCCGTATAAATGTACCTATATAATATAAAATGTTGCTGAAACATACATATGAACTTATGCCTAATGACAGTGACTGTGACAGGCTGACAGCTGCTAGCTGCTTTATATAGCTGGCTGATTGTTAGCTGAATGGCTGGCTGGCTGTTTGCTGGTTGGCTAAATATGGCTGGCTATGGCTGGCTGCCTGACGCTGCAGCTGTCAGTTGAGTGTGCTATTAAATTTAATGCTTTTAAAAGATGACAGAGATATGTATACTTCACCTGGCTCCGGACGGGATTGAGTTAAAAAATTTAAACACACATTGGTTAATGTCGCACAGAGTGCGGGTAGTTTAAATAATTAATTTCATAAATGGAAATATATATGAATGAATGAATGTTTCGTCTGGTTAATATGAATATGAACTTTTCATATCACACCTATAGTTAAAATTATGGTGACCATGTCGAATTTTATGTTCTTAAAACCCAATATTGCTTATGAATGTATTTTCAAATCAAATTGATTTTATGAATTACTGGCATTTTCTTATCTGTAAAATTTTAATGGCTTAAATCGATTTTTTTCTTATTTTGTAAATACAATTTAGCAGACCCGCTGTGTTGTATTTTCAACATGTCTTTGATATAAGGTTTATTTTTAGATACTTGAAAACATTCTCTGATTACTCCTCTGCACAAATCTGGATCTAAGGGATCTGTGGAAAATTACAGACCAATTGCTAAACTTCAGTTAATTCCAAAAGTATTTGAAGCAATTGTTAAAAATGAACTGTATAATTTAGTTCGAAATCATATTTCTCAGCATCAGCATGGCTTTATGAGTGGTAGATCGACAGCAACCAATTTATGAATACATATTTACGAATTATTGTCTTGGTTGTTTAGAAAATCGCTTGCAAATTGACATGTGCAACTCAATATTCTTTTGAAAAAACTTGATCTGCTAGGATTTCACTCGGCTCTCCTTGACTGGATTAAAAATTATTTGGTTGGACGTAGTCAAAATGTTAAAATTGGGGATGTTTTATCAAATGAAATAATAAACTTTTCAGGTGTACCACAAGGCAGCCTTGGGCCACTCCTTTTTATTCTTTTTATAGATGATTTGCCAAACTATATTTCTTATGCAATGTGTCTGTTTTTATTATTATTATTATTATTATCTTTATTTTTCCAACATATAAAGTACAAAAGTTTTAATATAAAAGATTTACGAGCATGGCTTAAAAGCCGTCTGCCGATTATATCTAAAATTATTACATTAAAATTTACATTTATAAATTTTAGACACATCAAGAGAATTGAAAATGAAAAAGTGTAGAGTATTTTAACATTATGTAAGTATAATTTTGCCAGTTAACATAGACATATTTTAACAAGAATATCATTTGAGTTTAAGACTTTATTTTAAACAAATGCAATTGAAACTAATATAAACATATTTCAAAAGTTACATTTTTTAAACAAAAGGAACAAATTTAAACTAGTGTATATAAATTTAAAAAAAGTGGATAAATTAATCGATTAAAGAGTAATGGTAGATTAAGGGATTCAATATTAACTGAAAGATGGGCTTTTAGTTAAGCTAAAACAAAATAATAGATTGATTCTAAAAAAGATTTACATAAGTATTTCTGTAAGCGATAGCTTCAGTAACAAACCGGATAAGAACTTTCCAACCACACTCACCATTTAGAATTGAGTAACTCTCTTCTGTAGAAAGAAAGATTTTCTTAAAGTATAAACGTCGAATTTCTTGGAGTATTGGACATCTTGCTAGGAAGTGATAAACGTTTTCGATTTGATTAAGGTTGAAAAGATTACATTTATGATTTATATCACCCCTATGAGGTCTGTAATTTAGCTCTAGCATTTCAGTTCGGATCTTAAATATTAAACTCATCTCGTTAACTGTGAATTCTTTTCGAAAATAATTAGATTCCGCCAAACAATGATTCAGTTTGCTGTATATCGTTCTTGACATGGACTCTTTAGCACGGTTCAGAGAATTTTGAAATATTTGTTCGTCAATTGCTGAGATGCAGTCATAGAATTCATCCTTCCATGAATCAAAGTTATTCAAGGATATATTCAAGGTCGTATTATATTTAGTAGCCAATTCTTGCCAATCTTTGAACGGCGAGTAACAACGCTGAAGTGCAATCATGAGTACTTTTCTTTGAAGATTATTATCACATCTTTTTAAAACTTTGACAATATAGTCCGCATTTGCCTTAAGGTTTTTTAAGAAAATTGGAAGTAGTCCAGATTCGACATATATTGCATAGTTAGGTGTGTTTAAGGGGACCTTAAAAACACGTTTGAAGAAATATCTCTGGATAATTTCAAAGTCTTCACATGCTTCGTAACCATACACTTCATTAGCATAACAGAGTGAACTTTTAATTGTTGCATCAAATACTTTGAATTTTACCATCGGTTCGATACATTTGTTATTAAAAAAACTTGACCAAATGCAGTTAATGGCCGATTTCGCAACTGATGTTTTATCTTTTATATGGGGTCCTATGTTTAAATTGTGCGTTATTGTAAAACCTAAGTATTTAAATTTTTTAACTATCTCTATTCTTTCACCATTAAGGTTCCAAGAACGGTCATTTCTGACATTTTGATTATGAGATCTAAAAACCATAATTTTCGACTTTGAAGTATTTCTTTGAAGATCCCAAGAGTTACAATACTGGTTAAGTTTGTTAATTTGCAGTTGTAGAGTTACCGGATTATCAGTAAGAATGACTAGGTCATCCGCATATAAAAGCACCTTAATAAACAAATCACCATAATATACACCCCCTGGAACACTGTCTCCAATGTCGTTAATAAAAAGTGAGAAGAGCAAAGGACTCAAAATGCAACCTTGCGGGACACCCACTTCTGTCTTAAATTGCTGCGAAGAGATTCTACCATTAGAAACTACAGCTGTTGTATTTGAAAGAAGCTTCTCATATATTCTTAAAAATTTTGTTGATAATCCAACACCTGCTAGTTTAAAAAGTAATAGTTTTCTGTTTATAGTATCAAAGGCAGCTTTAAAATCTACAAAAAAAGCATAGAGATTAGATTTCTTATCCAAAAAACGTTTAGCGACATTAGTCAGAGTAAAAATTTGATCAACTGTAGAGAGGTTAGCTCGAAACCCAGCCTGAAAACAACTTATTTTGTTGTTTGTTTCAACCCAAGGTACAAGCTTAAGATATAGCATCTGAGTAAACAGTTTTCGTAAAGAATTGAGAACAGAGATACCTCTGTAGTTTTCGGGGAGATTAGGATCTCCTTTTTTATAGATCGCTTAAATGGATGACTCTTTGAAATTCTTTGGTATTTCTTCGTTGTTGAATACTCGGTTAAGTAAGAACAATACATGTTCTAAAAATTGTGGGCTGGCATTTTTCAAAAACTCGGCTGGGATGCCATCTAAACCCGAAGCCTTATTGTTTTTAATTTTTTTAAGGCAAAAAGTAGTTCTGGCATTGAGAACGGAGTGTCTAGTTCTTCGATGTAAATAAAGGGTAACGCAAAACATACGTAAGATTGGTTAGGATCTACTTTTGTAAGTTTTTCGAAATATGATCCCATCATGTCGATACTGATTGGAAAAACATTCGATCTGTTTCGGTTACCTAAAATTCGTACATTTTTCCAGAATTCTTTAGCATCCCTGCATTGAATCATATTAAGAGCTATTTTTTGCACATATTGTTGTTTTTTATAGAGGCATAGGTTTTTATAAGTATTATTCGCCTGCAGATAAAGACATTTCAAGGCTGAGTTGTTAGTTTTCCTAATGTGTCTGTTTTATGCAAATTATCTCAACATTTTTAGCTGTGTAGGACCTCCACTAGATGCCAGTAAAATTCAAACTGATATTGACTACATTGTTACAACTGGTGTACTATAAATCGTTTATATTTCATTATTAAAAAAGAGACTGGGATGCGACCCAAACTGATAACTTCCCATCTTTTCTGTCTTGCTTTTTTGTCTTGCTTAAAAGTTTGTTACCAAATTTGCGTACTATTTTTTGTAGATTTTATTTTTTTATGAAAAAAAGGACTGTTGGATTTTTTATGTTTTATCGAAAACAATATTTTCTGTGAAATAAAATGAGTTTGAAACCAACATTTTTAATTTCTGAAAAGCTTTTTGAGTCGAAAGTAAATTTTTACAAGTTTTAGTATTGTTTTTTTTTTAGGTTTTTATTTTTTGTAAAAAAAACTGTCAATCCGATTTTTCTCAAAACTTTACAAAATCTTGAAAATAATATTTCTTATAAGATAAAATTAGTTTGAAGCCAATGTCTCAAAAGTTTTGAAAAGATATTTACGTCGAAAAACAATTTTTACCAACTTTTATAAAATTTTTTTTTAGGTTTTTATTTTTTGTAAAACAAAATGTCAATTCGATTTTTCTCAAAAATTTTCCGAATGTTGAAAACAATATTTCTTATAAGTGTAGTAAGAAGCTATTATAAAAACATTTTTAAAAGGATATTTGATTCGAAAATCAATTTTTACCAGCTTTTGTTAAATTTTTTCTTCGGTTTTTAATTTTTTGTAAAAAAAATGTGGATTCGATTTTTCTCAAAATTTTATCAGATGTCAAAAACATTATTCTTCGTTGAACAAAATTATTTTGGAGATGAAATCATATTTTAGTCGTAAAATTTTCGAGGTGACAATTTTCGTTTCAGTTTTTTTGATTTATAAAAAAAACCGGTAATTGGATTTTTTTCAAAAATATAATTGTTTTGTATCACGTTACAATATATAATATAAAATTTAATTCAAGTCTTTAGCGTCATTGGTTCATGGTATATTTAGGGTTAACCAAAATGTTCACCTTTTTTTAAACTGCTATGGTAAAAAAAACCACCCACGCAATTTTCTGGAGAGCCCTTACTACATCATTCTTCCTTATTACAGATTATAATATAACAAAATTTATTTGAAGTCGATATCTCTTCTGGTTCTTGAGCTATGTACGACGAAAAAAATGTCGCGAACGTACGGACGTACTTTCTTCGAAGTACTATTAACCAAATCCAATTATAACGGTTTTTTTATAAATCAAAAAAACTGAAAAAAAAAAATGTTTCACCTCGAAAATCTTTCTGCCTTATTATCTGTATAACAAAATTTATTTTAAGTCGATATCTCTTCTGGTTCTTAAGCTATGGACGTTCGTTCTCATTAAAAATGTTACTATTTGTGCCCTTTTTTATTGAAATCTGCTTTTAAATCTGCACCAAGGCTCCAATGTTGGTCCAATATTTTTAAACTTGAAAGCTAGGGTGCAAGATTGTACTTATTTAAAAATACTAATCATTTATTACACAGTTACTATTTTAAAAATACGAAAACTGTAATATGACAAAAGGAACCATTAATTTTAAATATAACTCAAAATTCAAAAGTGAGCTAAGCAATTTAGTAAAAGTCTGGTCACCTTTGTGTTCTCTTTTTTTTCTGACAATTATGATAACTTTGAGTTTTGACATGTAGACTGCTGCGATAAGAATCCTATGGGAACTTTATCGTAAATTTATTGTATAATAGTTCCTATGAGAATCCTTTTAATGCTTCAAAGGATGTTCCATCCTTATTAATATACCTTTATATTCAAAGTAAATGTGGGTAGATAACTATGTAATAAAAAAATATGTGAACAATGGAAACAAATAACAAACCAAACAAAAGCTCATAGAATAGAAAACAATGGAAAAAGGTCGTTAATGAAAGCTGAAAGTTTGAATGGTATCCACCAATTGAAAATGCTACAACAAACTAAAATTATACTTTATGGTCAATTAAAAATCATACAACTCACGATCCATAGTTGCAGGTAGAAACATTTTAAATATTGCGAAATAATTTCCCAATGATATTTTCCTGTCTAGCGATTTTAGTAGTAGTAAATAATTTGGATTTCCATAACTTATGTAATTATATAAAACCAGTGTTGCTGGTTTTGAAATTAATTTATAAATAACTAATTTTAGTTGCCTGTCATGTTAAAAATTCTGGATTAATGAAGACGTTGTGAGCTTACGTCACATATTTAAGAAAAAAATCATTCATTACTTAAAGGCATATTTTGAAAATTTGACCATTTGAGCAAACTAGAAACTTAGTTCTGGTTACAAAATGGCTTTTTTGTATCCCCTAAATATGTGACAAACTTCAACAAAATGGCGTGTATTCTAGGTTGCGTCGAGGTTACACATCATATATAATCCAATGGTTCAATTTTAGAAGGCCCTTGCATTCAAATTGAGCAACCCACTGCGTGTTTTTTTTGAATGAGATTAATCATCGCTTGTGGATTCGAATTTAAAATGTAATTGGATTGCTCAGCGTAGGATAAGTTGCAGTAATCATCATGGAACTGCGACTACTTATGAATATACTCCAAAATGTATTTCTTAAAGCAGGACCTTTTTTATGTTACTTATCTGCAATAAATTAAGTGTGAAGGGTTGTTTAATTGACGTTTCTGAAAAAGCACCCTCCATTCGTTGGCCCAGTAGATGTTCCTACGAATAATAATTTCCGAAAGGATTTTGCGAAGCCTATTGTTCGGTAGCACCATGACTCTAGATGTGAATGAAAAATTCAGCTTAGGGTGGTCAGAAACAATTTTGGAATACCCGTTTCTGAGTGTACAATACAGGATGGATTTTGAATTAAGCTGTGTGTCGGATATTTTTATTTCATAGAAACTGAGACCATGTAGAATTTATAGAATTTTTCAAAACTTAATCTATTATTTAGGTGCTCCGTCCAAGATATGTTATACTTTAAAATAACTCTCCACACTACCAAAAAGGGCTGCTCTTCAGCCTTTAATTTGAAATATCACTTTTTCTAATTTTTCAATGTTGAATGTTAATCTCTATTTCGGGCAGTATAATGTATAATCAAACTGTTTATAAGAGTTGCAGTTTAGAAGAACTTTCAGATTGTATTACTATCAATCCTATTGAGAGTTCAGTATGTAAGTCTTTCACAAACAGGATAAAAAGAAGTGCACTCAAAACACAGGCTTGCTTAACACCTTAACACCACCAGACCAATTATAAGTTCTTCCTATATAAAGTCAAAAAATGCCATACGTCTAAGATCTCAATTTTCAAGTTCAAACTCATTCGAGGATATACGTAGGGGCGAGGAGAGAGAGACAGAAATTTAGACTCATGAAATTGTTGGATCCATTTTTATTGACTTCTTTTTCATTGTAATATCATATTTGATTCAAATCTCGAGTCATATAGTTACAAAAAATGATGACACATACCAATTTTGACGCATCTATTACCTCTCTTAAAAAATTTTAAGAAATATTCATAAAAAAGAGGTTGGAATGCGACCCACACTGATAACTTCCCATCTCGTCTGTTGATTTGTCTTATACTCAAAATGTTTATAGGCTGTCGTGTTTTATTAAAAAAGGTGTCAGTTGAATTATTAAAAAAAAAAAAATGTTTAATTACCAACAATATCTTGCATATAATGAAATATGTAGTTTGATTTGAAAGTCTATTTTAGTTATCGAGATTTTTAGTCGAAAACCAATGTTTTCCTAAAAGTTTTTATCTATAATATAAAAATAAGTCGGGTTTTCCTTCCTGACGCTATAACTCCAGAACGCACGAACCGATTTCCACGGTTTTGCATTGGTTGGAAAGGTCTTGGGCTCCGTGAGGTTCATAGCAGACAAAATTCAGGAAAATTTTCAACAGAAAAGAGGTGAACTCCGTTTAGCTTCCCATAGAAAGCTATTGTAAAAATTCCGATTTGTGGAATCGAAAATTTTTAAATTGTTTGACGTTTCAAGGGCCCTATATTCTAAACCAAAGCTTACTTTTGGGAACCTTTTTTAGTCAACCATATCTCTAGAAACGTCAGAGATATCGACTTCAAATAACGTTTGTTTTAAAGATACATAATAAGAAAAAAAATGCAAAAACGATTTGAAAAAAAAAAATAGTGAGTGTTTTTTTTATCATAGAGCAATTTAAGAAAAAAGTGAAAAATTTGGTTGACCCCAAATCCACTTATATAAAATTCTGTATTATACACATTCTGAGCAAATTTGGTATAATTTCGAAAAAATCAGTTATCTTTTTTTTTTTAAATCAAAAAAGTGAAACGTAGAATATTTGCCTAGAGTACGACGTGCGAACATCGGCCGCCGTACAAGACATGCAAGGCAGCAACAAGTGTATTCACAGAACTTAAGCGAAGAAAGACAAAATATATCAAGAGAAAATTCCAAATTGGTCACAGGTGTTTGCCACTGATGCGCTACACTGTTCATCCTAGAAATGATGAATGTTTTTATTTGCGACTGATGTTGGTAAATGTACGAGGACCAAAATCATTTGCGCATTTGAAAACTGTAAATGGCCACCAATGCCAAACGTATCGAGAAGCTACTGATTGAAGTAGGAATGATTGCGCCAAATCGATCGATGCACGATGCATTTAACCAAGAATTAAATCGAGAGCTGCAATTCAATGTTGATACATTGCAGGAATTCGTTCGAAATAATGTGCCGTTGCTGAATGACAATGACAATAATACTGGTGGTCTATTCTTCCTGAACGCACCTGGAGGAACAGGGAAAAAATTTGTCATTTCATTGATTTTGGCCACTTTTCGATCAAGATGTGACATAGCTTTGGCGTTAGCATCATCTGGAATTGCGGCAACTGTTCTCGAAGGCGGTCGTACTGCACATTCTGCGCTTAAGTTGCCAATCAATTTGAACAAAATTGATACTCCAACGAGTAATATTTCCCGATCCAGTGCAATGGGAAAATTGTTGATGCAATGCAAGCTCATTGTTAGGAATAAGTGCACAATGGCACATAAGAAATCACTTGAAGCACTTAACTTCACACTGAAGGATATTCGACGAAGTAACAACAGCCAACGGAGTTTTTGAACTCTCTGGAGTTACCAGGATTTCCACCACATAACTTGCAACTCAAAGTTGGTTCAGTTATTATGATATTGCGTAATTTGAATCCATCGGGACTTTGCAACGGTACTCGACTTGCGGTGAAAAGACTTATGCCGAATTTGATTGAGGCAACCATTATTAACGGAAAGTACGCAGGTGAAAATGTATTTATTTATCGAATACTGATTCCGACTGATCTTGACTTGACTTCAAACGATTGCAATTTCAGGTTTGCCTTGCGTTCGCAATGACAATTAACGCTTCGATTCAGTTTTTACTTTCGATTCACTTTCATTTTATACTTAGAGAAGTTCAACTAAATTAAATATTGTTGTTAAATCAAATAAAATTTTTCCTCTTCAAATATAAAACAAAAAAAAAAGAGGCTGGGATGCGACCCACACTGATAACTTCCCATCCCGTCTGTCGATTTGTGTTGCTTAAAAGTTTGTCTATATGTATCAATTTTTTCCAAATTTGCGTACTATTTTTTGTAGATTTTATTTTTTTTTGTGAAAAAACGGACTGTTGGATTTTTATAAAAAAAAAAATTACTGAATATCGAAAACTATATTTTCTGTGAAATAAAATAAGTTTGAAGCCAATATTTGTAATTTTTGAAAAGTCGAAATTAAATTTTTACAAGTTTTAGTATTGTTTTTTTTTCAGGTTTTTATTTTTTGTAGAAAAAAATTGTCTATTCGATTTTTCTTAAGATTGTATCGAATATTGAAAACAATATTTCTTATACGTTAAAATTAGTTAAAAGCAATTATCTTCAATTTTTGAAAAGATATTTGAGTCAAAAATCAATTTTTAACAATTTTTGTTATTTTTTTTTTCGGTTTTTAATTTTTTGTAAAAAAACTGTCAATTCGATTTTTCTCAACATTTTTCAGAATGTTGAAAACCATATTTCTTATAAGATAAAATAAGTTTTTAGGTTTTATTTTTTATAAAAAAAACTGTCAATTAGATTTTTCTTAAAATTGTATGAGATGTCAAAAACATTATTCTTCGTTGCAGAAAATTGTTTTGGAGATGAAATCATATTTTAGTCGTAAAATTTTTGAGGTAACAAATTTTTGTTTCAGTTTTTTTGATTTATAAAAAAACCGTTATTTGGATTTTTTCCAAAAATATACTTCTTTTGTATCACGTTACAATATATAATATAAAATTTGATTCAAGTCTCTAGCGTCATTGGTTCATGAGATATTTAGGGTTAACCAAAATTTTCACCTTGTTTTTAAACTGCTATGGTAAAAAAAAACCACCAACGCAATTTTCTTGAGAAACCTTTCTGCATCTTTCTGTCTTTTTATCTGTATAACAAAATTTATTTGAAGTCGATATCTCTTCTGGTTCTTGAGCTTTGGATGACGAAAAAAAAGACGCACACACAGACATCTTTCTAAAAATCCTTTATTTCGACTCTAAGGACCTTGAAACATCGAGAAATGTAAAAATTTTCAATTTGACAAATCGGACCCATTCATCTTTTAATCCCCAAACGAAATGTTACAAAAAACAAAGCCATCTGGTGGCGAAACGGAGTTCGACGGGTTTACTAGTTTCTTATAATAAACAAATACAAATTGGATGAATGAAATTAATTTGAAGTCAATATATTGATCTTCTATTATTCACGAGATACGAGTATCAAAACCGAACATCAGTTTTTACCAAATTTGCGTACCATTTTTTGTAGATTTTATTTTTTTATAAAAAAATGGACTGTTGGATTTTATAAAAAATTACTGAATGTCGAAAACTATACTTTCTGTTTTAGTTTTTTTTTTTAGCTTCTTATTTTTTGTAAGAAAAACTGTCAATTAGATTTTTCTCAAAAATTTATCGAACGTTGAAAGCAATATTTCTTATAAGTGAAAATTAGTTTGAAGAAAATATTTCAAAGTTTTGAAAAGATATTTACGTCGAAAAACAATTTTTACCAACTTTCGTTAAATTTGTTTTAGGTTTTTAATTTTTTGAAAAAAAACTATCAATTCGATTTCTCTCAAAATTTTTCTGAATGTTGAAAACAATATTTCTTATAAGATAAAATAAATTGGAAGCAATAACCTCAAGTTTTTGAAAAGATATTTGAGTCGAAATTCAATTTTTTTAGGTTTTTATTTTTTATACAAAAATCTTTTAATTTGATTGTTCTTAAAATCTTACCAGATGTCAAAAACATTATTCGTCGGTGCACAACATTGTTTTGGAGATGAAATCATATTTTATTCGTAAAACTTTCAATGTGACAAATATTGTTTTCAGTTTTTTTTTATTTATTTATAAAAAAACAGTTCATTGGATCGTTTTCCAAAAATATATTTGTTTGGTATCACGTTACAATATTTAATATAAAATTTAATTCAAGTCTCTAGCGTTAGTTCGTGAGATATTTGAGTTTAGGGTTAACCAAAATTTTCACCTTGTTTTTACACTGCTATGGTAAAAAAAACCTGTATCATAAATGATTTTAAAGGGTTTTAAAACTTTATCCATATGATTATGAAAAGTCGTCTTCTTTCTTTAAAACAAAACCTTAAAAATATAAACCTCAATTTGAAACTATAAATCTGTTGATAACGAACTCAATACTCTAGTATAATATTTTCCCCTCTTAAATTTCACTTTAATATTTCCAATATCCTTGGATTGAATAAAGAGTTAGTGGGTTACCGAATACGTGCGCGAATAGAAATAGGTCAAATTAATAAACCAGGTTATAGATATGAGTTGAGTACACTCACTATGTATTTCTTTCAGTACACTGGAGAGTTGTATAAATAGTGAATTTTAGAATTCAGAATGAAAATTATTATCTCGATATTCTACAGAAACTCTTGCAACAAATACCGTTCATGATGGGGATTCATTTGAACGTGCAAGGATAAAATTTCAATATAATTGCATGATTAAATGCAATACAACAACACTGTCCTTGTTTACGAGAATACCTTTACAAAAAGCTTTTAAAACGCATTTCTTTGCAATATTGTGGCCTTCTATATAAAAAGAAGGTAGGTAGGTAGGTAGGTAGAAATGGCGATCTCAGGGCAGACCTAGCCTGAGATCCAATTAGCGCTGTAGTGCGCCGTTTTGATACCAAAACTCGTTTGACCTGTGAAATAAAGGAGAAGATTTATAGCGATTAAGTTAGAGCCATTTTGTCGCATTGAGAAAAGAGATTAGGTCTCTAATCTTTGTCTCAGATAGCTCGTTCAGTTCGTGAAAGAATGCTTTCCCAAAGCATTTCATTCTAGTGCTTGCCAAGGCAGGACATTTGCAGAGGAAATGGATTATCGTTTCACTTTCTCTTTGGTCGCAGCAACTACGGCAAAAAGTGTTGTAAGAGATACCCAACTTCTCTGCATGGACTCCAATGGGCCAGTGTCCGGTACAAACCGCAACAATCCTGGCTATGTCTTGCCTTGGCCTGCGTAGAAGATCGTTTGTACGGGTTTTATTATAGGTGGGCCATATCTTCCTAGATATAATGCAGTTGGGTAAATTGCTCCACCTACGGTTTGATTCAGTTTGGTATATGGAAAAAATTTTACCCTTCATAGCACCAAGAGGAATGTTAACCATTTCCGCAAGAGAGCTATGAAGGGCCGATCCTTGCCTGGCTAACTCGTCAGCCCGTTATAAAAAGAAGACTATCCATTATAAATGGAAATTTGTTTTAATGTGCATTAAAAATGAGGTTTCATTAGTAAATTTGAGTTTTGTGGTTGAAAGTATCAATTACTAAACATCAAATGTCTTATTTCTGAGTTGAAAAATAACGCAAAAGTTAAGAGCTTATAATTATTGTAATCTTTGAATTTCATCACAGGGAAGACAAATATCAGCTTAATCCAAGATTTTCGCTTTATTTAATTTATTTTATATATTTTCGAAAGTATAATAATACACCAACACTATCTTGGGTAATAATCTGAATTATTTTATTTTCCTCTTTTAATATACAACAAGCACTTCCTTTCATAAATGACGTTACCAAATACAATCAAGTAGGCGAATACCGCACGCGTCTTTAGTTTATAATTTCATATTTTCCACATCGACTGCTCTACTCTGTTAAATGACATTTTTCTACAACACTTGGAAGTTGTAAACTTAACTCATTACTTGTATAAGAAAGTGGGTTGATTCCACGCCCATTTAATTTCATCACATCCTAAAATTATAATATTCTACAATGTGGGAAAGTGCTTCATTATTAACTTCCCATAGGAAGTTATTGTAATGGGTCCGATTTGTCAAATTGAAAATTTTGACATTTCTCGACGTTTCAAGGTCCCTAGAGTCGAAATAAAAGATTTTTAGAAAGATGTCTGTGCGTGCGTGTGTACGTACGTCCGTACGTCCGTATGTCCGTACGTTCGCGACGTTTTTTTCGTCGTCCATAGCTCAAGAACCAGAAGAGATATCGACTTCAAATAAATTTTGTTATACAGATAATAAGGCAGAAAGATGCAGAAAGGGCTCTCAAGAAAATTGCGTGGGTGGTTTTTTTACCATAGCAGTTTAAAAAAAGTGAAAATTTTGGTTAACCCTAAATATCTCATGAACCAATGACGCTAGAGACTTGAATTAAATTTTATGATATATATTGTAACGTGATACAAAACAATTATATTTTTGGAAAAAAATTCAATTAACGGTTTTTTTTATAAACCAAAAAAACTGAAAAAAAATTTTTCACTTCGAAAATTTTACGACTAAAATATGATTTCATCTCCAAAACAATTTTTTGCAACGAAGAATAATGTTTTTGACATCTGATAAAATTTTGAGAAAAATCGAATTGACAGTTTTTTTTACAAAAAATAATAACCTAAAAAAAAAATAAAAAAAAAGTTGGTAAAAATTGAGTTTTGGCTCAAATCTTTTCAAGACTTTGAGAAATTGGCTTTAAACTACTTTTATCTTTCAAAAAATATTGTTTTCAACATTCAGTAAAATTTTGAAAAAAATAGAATTGACAGTTTTTTTTACAAAAAATTAAAAACCGAAAAAAAAATTTAACAGAAGTTGGTAAAAATTGATTTTCGACTTAAATATCTTTTCAAAAATTTGAGATTATGGCTTCTAACTAATTTTAACTTATAAGAAATATTGTTTTCAACATTAGGAAAAATTTTGAGAAAAATCGAATTGACAGTTTTTTTACAAAAAATAAAAACCTAAACAAAAAAATTAATAAAAGTTGGTAAAAATTGATTTTCGGCTCAAATAGCTTTTCAAAAATTAAAAATATTGGCTTCAAACTTATTTTATTTATACGAAAACCTATAAACTTTTAAGCAAGACAAATCGATAGACGGGATGGGAAGTTATCAGTGTGGGTCGCATCCCAGCCTCTTTTTTTAATTATCGATCACGATTAGTCGGTTACGATGTTTGCGATGATTTTTGAAGTGCTGGATATCAGAAATTATTGTGGTTGTGTGTTTAAAATTTGGTCAGGAGCATAGGCTAGCTAACTAAGTTTTGCTGGAGTAAGAGGGCCGTCGAGTCCCTGCGAGATTTTTTTTGTAAGAAGGAAGTAGTACCAATACTTGGGTGGGCACTACTGCCCCCTTTGATGCTCTAAAAGTCTTAATACTTTCATTTTAGATCCTATATCGCACTTTTCTCATTATTCTCATTGAGAGCTAAATTTTAAGAAAAACTAGATACAACCCTTTCAGTTCGCGTATTCTACTCGTATCAAAATGTATATTAAGCCTAAAAAATAATGAAAATAAAACTGTCACGATTTCAAAGGAATCAAAACTCTACCAATATACAAAAGTTTAGGATATGTAGGATTCGTTTTCTAGATTAGGGATAGTGATGCTGTTTCTGAGATAACTATAGGTACTCGTGTACCTACCGTCCAAGATAAAATATTGTCTTTCCGAATGTAGACTTAATCACAAGTTCTGATGCCAACACCCTTTTAATTCAATTAATTAGCAACTCATCGTACAGCTTGTCACTCTAGGATTCATTCATAGGTATAAGGTACCTAATTTATTACCAATAGGTATAAGGTAAGAAACATTCTTTAGACACTACATCCATATATTACCATCATCATCATCATCATTGCCCTATTGCCCATTGCCTCGGACAATAATTGTACTCTCAGTAGGAACTAATTTCCTGACAACTGAACGCAAGTCAAATTAAATTTTGCTTCCTTTGCTATGTTATTGGGCATGTCATGTCCTTGTTCTGTCCAATGTCCATCAGCAAGACCTATGCCTTACAGATACGTATAATGTATGAATGTACATAAGGGTGGAGCGTCAATGTACATTTTGGTGCAGTTTGATTAGAAGAATAATTTGACTCAATTTTTTTTTAAAACGTCTTAGACCCTCGATTCATAAAACTACCTTATCATTTCATAGCATGTCTACCGACGCTGTCATTTTCTAACATGCCCAAACCATTATATTACATCCCAAATTCTCTGTACATATACATGTTTCTGAATTCTGTTGTTTTCTAGGGACTATAAATTTGCCTCTATTATGGTCTTTAAAATAAATTTCAAGTAATCGAAAGTAGAAAATCTTAATAAAATGCACATACGCTTAGATGGATACAGCAAGTGTAAATTGTATTGAAATGTTTAAAGCTTCTAAAAATCTATCGATGATGCTTTAAAAAAGAGTATCAAAATTGTAATTACTAGAAAAAAAGTACTTTTCGAATTCATTTCTAATTTAGAATTAAAGATTTGAATGCCTTTCAACAACGTTAAGTGCTGATTCCAGGAAGGTATTATTTATATCTAAAAAATCGGAAAAACTGAATTTTTGTAAAAATACTGGGAAAATACAGCTTAAATATTTTGACTTCAAAAATAAAATAAGTCCTTTTTCAGAATGCTACTCTCTTTAAAAAGCGAAATAAGCCCAAACTTTTAGGATTTAATTCATAATGGAACAACTTCTTATAATTAGAAATCTAAAAAGGTCCTTACTTGATTTAATTAAATGAAAAGACACACTTCAAACACATTTTTCATCAGTTTGAAAAACTTCAGGCTGTCGTAGATACATATACTATATGTATTTCTGGGGACTTAAGTATTTTAAAACTGACAGTTAAGACTATTAGATTGCTAGACTACTCAATTAAATTTTCTTTCAAAGATTGACCTTGTATTCGACGCTTCTCAAACACCATAGCTCTTGTTTTTTTTTGGATATTAATATCAGGTCCCATGAGCAAACAATTCAGTCAATTTACAAAATTTTAACTGTAAAATGAAGCTATTGTCAGTAGGAGGAAACGATTCATAGGTGTAAAGTAAGACTTTGATAAGTGTTTCCTAAAAAAACACCATTAAGAAGTAAAGTGAACAAATCATTAATGGAAGAGTGAGAACAGAAGAAGACTCAAAATACATCAATAGGAAGCTCCAGCGTTCGTTGAGAACTATTCTAATAACTGCAATCCATTTTAAACTGCTGCTGTAGCTGTAGACAATCCGAGAAATTGATAATAAACCATCGAAAGTTTATAAAATAACGCTTGCGTACATTTAGAGCGTCCAATGACACCTTAAAATTGACGAAACACAAATGCGGTTTTGGCACTGCCAACATTATGTGGTTGATTGTAGCGAACCTTTGTGGGAGCGCATCTTGAAAGATGTTGAGCTTGTTCAATCATTATATTCATAAAAAAAGTCTTCTATAAATTTAGACAAATTTAGAGCTGACAATAGAGTTTTAAAATGTGCAGTTAAAGACTGGTACCAAGAGACATCTTCATAATTCGGTTCAAAACATTTAGTCCTTGAACATTTTTTTTCCAAAATGATTTTGCTCAGCGAAATAATTTAAGATGATGATTTCTTTGAAATCTTTTAAGAATGTGAGTATTGGTAAATCTAAAAAGTTTTGATAAATTAATAAGTAATTCAAGATAGGCATTGTAAAACTACTTTGATTTTGGAGTTAAGTTTATAGTAAAATTATTTGGAAATGGTGCCGAAAAATAAATCATTCGGATATTGCATTCTTCTATTCATTTAAAAATATCTTAAGACATAACAGGAAGTTGAAAACATGGAGTGCGGTATACCAACATTTTCGTTTTCAAGAGAGTTGCAAGATGGAATACTTTTTTCGTTTCAAATTAATTTATTTTTAAAGTTATAACCACTTGAATTTGGTCTTTTGAATCAAAACGACCCTATCTAATAATTTGCTTAACAATAAAAAAAGACCTATTTTTCACTATAAACGATTTTATTTTCTAAACGAACCTATGTATTTTACAAATGAGAACAGAGTATGTAATTTGTTTTCAAAAGGGGTCTATTTATTTTGTCCCGCAAAAATCTGACAGATGAAAGAATTTGTGAAGTTATGAACTCAATTCACAGTCAGACGTCCTGCCGGTAAACTTTCAATTCAAGGCCTCCAAACGTTTCATTCTGACTCAGAAGATGGGTGTTCTTAAAATAAGGGGAGATAATAATCTATAAATGGGATGTTGGTGTTGCAAGGTCAGTCGTACGTCCTTGAAAACAGTTTTTAGGTATAGAGCTCGAACTAGTGCAGTTAGGAATTCCACTAACTTATGCAAAGAAGTCAAACATTGACATTGGTTCGTAAAACATCATTGTGGAGAAAACTTGTGCCAAATTAAAGAGTTGGAGTTATTTTCTACAGAAATATTTTGCAGAAAAAAGCCCTTACAAATTCTGAAGTAGGAGAAAATTGTTGTGAATTCATTGAGGAAATCAAATTTTATACAACGTTTAAAAACTATAAATACTTGGTTTTCACTGTAAACTATAGTTCCTTTAAAGATGTGTTACTAAACTTATTTTAAAAATAATGAATTTATGTTTTTAATATTTCATTAATAAAACAAATCTTTCAATGTAATTGTTTTTCAATTTCTATGCATTTCATATATTAAAACGGAACTATACATTTATTTTGGTTTTTAAATTTAAAAAGGCCTATTTATATTTTTCATGATCAAAGAGGCCTAACTTCTCTTTCTTTTAAAAAGTCCTGGCGATGTCCTTATATTTGATTTATTATTATATCTTATACAAAATTTCTTACAGATTAAAACAAAATTTAATTCACATAACTATCTCCAATAGTTCAGAAGTTATAGGTTTTCGCCCTTTTTCTTGGCTTTCATTCTAAATTTATAGGCCCATTTTGATTCTAGGTGTCACATATATATCACCCTGCATTTCTTATATTCCATTGGATTTTTCAAAGAGAATCCGAGATTCTCGATAACTCGATCCTATCAAAGTCTGCAATTGCTATGTAGTACGAGAAGTTGAATGGATCCACCCATTTTTCCGTGCAATACAAAAATTTAAAACTTTCCAAAAACAAAATTCTGTGTTTTTTTACTGTTTCGATATTTTATAACTTTTTCGAAGTATTAGATTACGTGTTCCATAGAATACCTTTACTATCTATCACTAATCTCTTGATGATTTGAGTACTTGGCTATGGCTAATGGTTGGAGATGAAAAATCTGGAGAATTTTATTGATATATCGCACTAGATTTAGTTTTAAGTTATGTTTTTTGAGTAAAAAATCTGAAACATTTCTTCCTTATCAAGAGATTAGTATTAGTGGAAAAAGCTTTTTAGAAGATAAACCATAACCAGAATTGTCGTTTTTGGAGTGAATATCAGCCAGAAGCATTGCAAGAGCTACAAATGCATTCACAAAAAGTCACAATTTGGTGCGGTTTATGGGCTAGTGGCATAATTGGAACGTACTTCTTCAAAGATGATGCGAATCGTAACTTAACTGTGAATGGTGAGCGCTACTGTGAGATGATATCCAACTTTTTTTTTGCCCAAAAATTCAAGAGCTTGACTTGTATGATATGTGGTTTCAACAAAACGGTGCCACATGCCATACAGCACGCGCAACAATGGATTTATTGAGAGGCGAGTTCGGCCAATTGGCCGCCTAGATCATCCGATTTAACGCCTTTAGACTATTTTTTGTGAGGCTATGTTAAAGCTCATGTCTATAAAGAAAAGCCCGCTTCAATTGACGCATTGGAAGAAAACATTGAAGCATTTATTCGTGAGATACCGGCCAAAATGTTGGAAAGAGTATGCCAAAATTGGACTAAGCGGATGGACCATTTAAAGCGCGCCGCCGCAGGCAAGGTCAACATTTCCATAAAATAATCTTCAAACATTAAATTATATGGACCGTACTATCGATTCAAATAAAGATTTCATGCATTTTTCTGCATTTTATTTTTTTTTTTTTTTTTGAAAAACTTTCTTATAGCTTTTAAACAAGAGGCTGGGATGCGACCCACACTGATAACTTCCCATCCCGTGTGTCGACTTGTCTTGCTTAAAAGTGTGTCTATATGTATCAATTTTTACCAAATTTGCGTACTATTTTTTGTAGATTTAATTTTTTTATGAAAAACCGGACTGTTGTATTTTAAAAAAAAAATTACTGAATATCGAAAACAATATTTTCTGTGAAATAAAATAAGTTTGAAGCCAATATTTTAAATTTTTGAAAAGCTATTTGATTCGAAAGTAAATTTTTACCAAATTTTAGTATTGTTTTTTTTATGTTCTTATTTTTTGTAAGAAAACCTGTCAATTCAATTTTTCTCAAAATTTTATCGAATGTTGAAAACAATATTTCTAACTAATAAAATTAGTTAGAAGCAAATTTTTGAAAAGATATTTGAGTCGAAAATCAATTTTTACCAACTTTTGTTAAATTTTTTTTTCGGTTTTAAATTTTTTGTAAAAAAAACTGTCAATTCGATTTTTTTCAAAATTTTACTGAACGTTGACAACAATATTTTTAGTTTAAAGCCAATATTTCAAAGTTTTGAAAAGATATTTGAGTCGAAAATGAATTTTTACCAACTTTTATTAATTTTTTTTTTTAGGTTTTTATTTTTTGTAAAAAAACTGTCAATTCGTTTCTCAACATTTTTCAGAATGTTGAAAACAATATTTCTTATAAGACAAAATAAGTTTGAAGCCTTAATCTCAAGTTTTTGAAAAGATATTTGAGTCGAAATTCAATTTATACCAACTTTTATTAATGTGTTTTTTAGGTTTTTTTTTTCTCAAAATTTTATCAGATGTCGAAAACTTTAGTCTTCGTTGCACATAATTGTTTTGGAGATGAAATCATATTTTAGTCGTAAAATTTTAGAGGTAACACATTTTTTTTCAGTTTTTTTTTTGATTTATAAAAAAAGCTTTAATTAGATTTTTTTCTAAAAATGTACTTTGTATCACGTTACAATATATAATATAAAATTTAATTCAAGTCTCTAGCGCCATTGGTTCATGAGATATTTAGGTTTAACCAAAATGTTCACCTTTTTTTTAAATGCTATGGTAAAAAAACCACCCATGTAATTTTCTTGAGAGCTCTTTCTGCATCTTTCTGCCTTATTATTTGAAGTCGATATCTCTTCTGGTTCTTGAGCTATGCACGACGGAAAAAACGTCGCTAACGTACATACGTACACACGCACGCACAGACATCTTTCTAAAAATCCTTGACCTTGAAACGTCGAGAAATGTCAAAATTTTCAATTTGAGAAATCGGACCCATTACAATAACTTCCTATGGGAAGTTAAAAAAGCCCTTTAGCACTAATCCATACCTTATAAAAAGAAAAGGTCTTGTGCAGAAAGCCAAAGTATGGAAGTTGAATTTGCTCCCATTAAATGTGTTAAATTTTTAAGAAATCATTCAAAGAAGGCTTATGAGAAAGAAAAAGGCAAGCAGTCGCCAATTGTAGAGCATCGGTTATTTGTCATATATAGCAACATGGGCCAAGGTATCGCTTATTTACATACATTTTTTGCTAGCACTCACAGTCAGGCCAAAGTTTTTCAATAATTTCTAAAGAAAGTTTAAATAATGATCAAAAAATTACAAAATTCTAAACAAATTAACATTTTTTCTAGATGCCTTTACTTATGTACATCGGTTTTATTTCTTCATATTTATTTTATTTTTCTAAGTGGAATCTTTAAAATGATTAAACTACAATTTTGTCTGTCGCACTTTTTTGAAGAATATTGGTTGAATGATTAAGTTGTCTTGAATTCGAATTTCGCCTTCAAACTTTCCTAACGTAAATCACAACACAGTTCTTCAAAATAAGTTGTATGTTGATTTTAAAAAGTACAAATCTTTGTCTTCTAGATACATTTTAGGACATTTTAATATTTCACTTAAATTTGTATAAGTTACGTGCGTTCATTTGCATTTTTACGAAGATTTGAGAACCATTAAATTGAATTATTTAATGTTTTTGGAAAAAAACCGTTTTAGAGTTCATTTTCATGCCTGATTTCGAATCCAAACTTCAATGTAATCGACATTCGTTTTAATTTTTATATTTTTTAAATATATCTCAAAAACTTTATGTGATAGCTTTTAAGACGACGTATTCGGTCCCAAAACAAAATTTACTTTAAAATTGTTTGAAATACTGTACAAATATTTAAAATGAATATTGGAGATAGGGTTTTGGAAAACATCTCGAATTTTAGTCGAAAAAAAATGTACTTCTCAAAATATTATATTGTGTTTTTTTGAATTTTTAAAATTATTATTCTCAAAAACCTGACGTGATAAAGTGATGTTGGAGTTAGATTTGTATTTAGTCCATCAAAACCCGGAAAAGGAATCTTGTAGATCGATAAATAAAATAGACGCACCACCCTAATGTACATCTCTACATCAGCTAAAGGCTACTCCATCAATTCAAAGCGTATAGTCGTAGAATAGGAGTATGTGCCGTGTGTTATATGTAAACATCAGTTAGACAGACATAATGTAGTTTCTCTGTTTTCATCAGTAAGTAAACAATTTCAGCTTTGCACTGATGGACCATATAGGACCTACATACATACAGACCACAAACAGGACCAATTTGAAATTCGATGGCACAACTCACTCACAAAACCTTAACATACCTTTATATAGACTAAAGGCAAAGAGGTAGATGCACATACATACATATACATACAAAGGTCCTTATAATGCCGCATTGAATTGATAATGAAATGTGTTTGTTGAGCATACATTTATGCAAATACACATCAGGCATAACTAAGGTGGAACACATTCCCTTGGGAAGTACACACAAAAACAAATACAACAAACTTCAAAATGAATTCCTCTCAAAAAGGATTATTTTTTTTCAGTTGTTGTTCTTGTCAAAAAGCAGCTGGAATCACATTTACAGGATTCTTTAACCATTCAATTAATGGAAAACAAAGTTTTACGTATATAGACAAAGAGGAAGGTAAAAGGAGTATAGGAGGCTATATGTACAATAGAAGTAGACCACCGTGAAGTGGGGTTGGGGTTAGGTTACAAAACCCTTTTAGCACACTAATTTGATTAAATTTTCTATTTTTTTTTCAAAATAATTGGATTCAAGGACGAACACAAAAATAATCCTGCTAAATCTCCCTCAATTTACCTCAAAAACATGTAATGAACTTTTAAAGATTTCTACAGCATTGATTTGGAATGAAAAAAATATTTGAATGCAATTAAAAATATAAATGTCCTTGATTTGCGAATTAAAATAGTTTCTTAAATATACGAACTTAGGATGCAATAGGCATAAATATATCAAGTGCATTTCAAAAATCCTTACTAAGAGGAAATTATAACCTCACATCCTGTTTAACTTTTGTTGTTGTTGTTGTAAGGATTTTAAGTTAAGTTTCTAAGAATAAATTCTAATTTATTTATAATTTAGTAGGTATATAAATTTCGTTCTATGAGTTCTGGATGTCGTTATAACGACCTAAAAACTGCAATTACCATTTCATTAATAGGAGGTACTTGGTTAAATACAAATGCAACTTGAGAACCCTTTGGTTTAGAAATCCTTCTATATTGTATAGTTTAAAAGAAACGCAAAAATAAACAAAAGAAATTAAAATTACATTAAAGTCAACAGCACCATTAACGCACAGAAAAATTGTTCCTTGGAAGGAGAGTTTTTATTGTCCTTTCGTTGTTGATTAAAGAAAATAAATAAAATCATGAAAAAAATGGACCCGGATGACGGACGACTACACGACGACTACCAAGGACTTTTTCTACAAGGAAGACGATATCACAACCGACCAGGAAAAACACGACAACGAACACGACAACAATTCAGTGCTTGAAAGATATAATTAAATATGTAGGTATACCAAAAAACAAAGTACTTATATACCACATAGAAGAAAAGGACATTTACTTACACAATAGTGTAGGTAAGGTACAACAAAAATAAAAATGAGTATTTATATTCATCAAAACTCTTTTTCTTGCCTTCCTGACATAATTCTTTAATGGCTCTAGGTACAATACAAAAATGGAGACAGAAGAAAGGAAGCCTGAATACAATAAGGACCATAACTTTAAAAGGTACTATATGGATTGTATGGTGGTTTTGATGATGGGGTCTATAAAGACATCATAATACTTTTTTTGTTTTCGTTTTAATTTCTGAGATTTCTGGGAAGTTCTTTTTTTGAGTTATAACACATAATTTTTATGGGAAGCAAAAGAGTATTATTCTTCTATAATATAAGGAAGAAAGTAACAACTCGCACAAAAATAGCACATCCAGGGCCGTCTCGAATTGGATTTCTCTTTGTTGTGTGTGAATTTTAATTTGTAGGAATCGCATAAACACAAAAATCAAATAAATATACCGTTATTTTTTAACATATGTAGCAGCATATAGGTGTATAGTTGGGGCTATATAAAATCCTTCTCTGAAAAATGATTTTAAAATGTAGAAAAGTGTGCTGAGGCGTATGCGTAATATTAACGTAAAGGGTGTCCCAAAATCAACGCAAGATTTGAATTTGCCGCCATTTGTGCAGTGAAGTGTTGGCAACCCTGAAAAAAAAGCAATTTGACAGCTAACAGTATAGGGTTATTAAAAATGGAGCGTTACACGATAGAACAACGTGTCTTCATTATTAAAGAATATTTCAAAAATAGTGAAAGCTTGGCGGCTGCAGTTCGAAAATTTCATACAAAATATGGTCGGAATAGTGTTTTAACTTCGTCAACTGTGAAGAGATTAATTGAAAGATTCATGGAGACTGAATCCGTTGGAGACGCCAAACAAACTGGTCGTCCAAAAACAAGCCGTTCAAATGTGAATGTCGAAGTAGTGCATGAGAGTGTTGCTGACAATGCAGGAACCTCAATTCGACGTCGTGGACAAGAATTGCAAATTTCAAGAACCTCTCTATCTACAGCGTATACTCACCAAAGATCTGTGTCTTCATGCTTACAAAATTCAATTAACACAACAATTGAAGCCTAATGACCATGAACAGAGAAGAGAGTTCGTTGAATGGATTATTGAACATCAACAAATGGACCCTGATTTTTCGAGCAAAATCATCCTAAGCGATCAAGCACATTTTCATCTTGATGGCTTTGTCAATCGCCAAAATTGTCGCATTTGGGGTTCGGAGAACCCACATGTGATTGTCGAAAAACAAATGCGTCCACAACGCGTGACTGTATGGTGTGGATTTTGGGCTGATGGCATAATTTGGGCCATATTTTTTTTAAAATGATGCTGGTCAAGCAGTGACTGTTACTGGTGCTCGATATCGCGACTTGATTACACAGTTCTTTCTGCCAAAATTGGATGATATTGATGTGTCCAATATGTGGTTTCAACAAGACGGTGCCACATGTCATACAGCCCGTGAAACAATTCAATTACTGCATGAGACATTTCCAGGTCGTGTACTCTCTCGTTTCGGTGATCAAAATTGGCCTCCTAGATCGTGTGATTTAACACCATTAGACTTCTTTTTATGGGGTTATTTGAAATCACAAGTCTATGTCAACAAGCCCACAACCACCCGTGCATTAAAGGAGGAGATTCAACGCTGCATCAACGAAATTCAGCCACATTTATGCAGAATGGTCATGGAAAATTTCAACAAAAAAGTGCGCATGTGCATGCAAAGCCGTGGAGGCCATTTGTCCGATGTGTTATTCCATACATAACCCTATCCTATATACTTTACGAGTCAATAAAAATATAACTATCAAAAGACTAAAAACGGCGTTTTCTATTTAATTCAAATCTTGCGTTAATTTTGGGACACCCTTTATAAATGTTTTTTTTTTGACAATTTTGTCTTGATCTAACACTCAACTTTTTCTAGGAACATGGTTTAAGTAAAAGTTGTGTAATTCTCGTATGCATTCATAGCAACACAAATTTTCTCCAATGCAATGTTATTGGTAGTGTGTATGACTTTCATGGTAGAGGTCTTTGATTCAATCCCTGTCTGTGCCACCCTAAGCTTTTTTCCTTGTGAGGAATTGAAAGATCCTCAAAGAGTCGTGAAAAGTCCTTTCTCAAATTGGCCATTCGGATTCAGCATAGACTTGTAGGTGCCCTCCATCCCTTAAATGAGTAGCACATAATAATGGCTCAAAGTTGTTAGTCGCACTTTCTCCTAAACGGACTATTGTGCCAGCTACTTTACTTATTTTAAAGTTACAGGAAATCTTTGTCTTTGCATTATCATGTCTATGTGTATGTACCAGGGTTGTTGCGGATGTAAAAATTTTGATATCCGCGGATGCGGATGCGGATTTTTTGAGACTCACTTCCGCGGATGCGGATGCGGATTTTAGAATTTATTAAATAAAAACAATTTTAAGTCCGTAAATAAAGGAAAATTTTATTGATTATCTTTGCGTTTAATAATTAAATTTAAAAATGGGTGAGTTATATTTAATAAAAAGCAATATTGCAGCCTTCTCAGATCGCAATCTGTTTCTTAGTGGATCGTATATTAATCCAGCTCCACTAAATAGTTGTTCGCTGGGAACACTGGCTGGTGGAGGTGATAAATACCTCAGTGCAAATTTGGAGAGTCTTTTAAAGTCTGTTTGATGGATTTTCCACCAATCAAGTGGATTATTATCCAATTCTAGTCTTTTTTTATTTCGGTAACATGCTAGCTAACTCCCTTCGGAGAAGTGCTTCGAGACTAGCGTTATCAGATTCTCCTTCACCTTCGTCTTCAGTTGATGAATCTAGCATCATTGCCATATCGCTTCTGAAGCAAGCCTTGTAACTTAAACCGGACGTTCCTGGTTCCAAATGTAAAGACTCATCCATTTTCTTCTTTTTTGTGTTGTTTGAATTTGGTGACAACGTAGGAGAACTGGTGCTTAATGGATCATTTATCATCTTTAGAATTACATCTTTTATTCTTTCCTCGGTGATGGGTTTGAAAAATGTATGCTTATAGCGAGGGTCTAAGTATGTTGAAATCGCTGAAAATGAAAATTTTGAAAATTTTTACAAATTTGAAAAAAAGCGTTTAAAAACATCCGCATCCGCAACAAACTCCGCATCAGTTTATGCGCATGCGGATGTTGGAATTATTGCGAATAATCCGCAATTGCGGATGCGGATGCGAATATTCGCAACATCCCTAATATGTATGCCTTAAAGTTGATTTAATGACGCTCATTTTTTTAGTAGTTTTTATTTATTTACCAAATTTACTTCATATATTGATATTCAAATTTTGTTCCCAAAACAGTTTCAGGTCTTAGCTTATTCATTTACTATTACGAGTAGTTTTATATAAATTAAAGGTAATAAAATATATATTAAAATGAAAATAAATTAAAAAATGTTCAATACTTTTATCTCTATAATGCAAATCTTTCATTTCCCCTAGGCAACATTGTTTTCCAAAATTTAGGCTCACAAATACGATCATTTTAGAATTTGTGTCCCTTTAGATCCCAGCACTTAAAAATAAAACAAATTTAATGTTATCTTCAATGATTTTAGCAAGGATTTGGCGATATGTCTTATACAGGTTTATACTCTTTAAGCTTTTTAACTTCCCATAGAAAGTTATTGTAATGGGTCCGATTTGTCAAATCGAAAATTTTGACATTTCTCAACGTTTAAAGGTCCCTAGAGTCGAATTAAAAGATTTTTAGAAAGATGTCTGTGCGTATCTTAAGAACCAAAAACGCTAGAGACTTGAAATGAATTTTATATTACATATTGTAAAGTGATACCAAACAATTATATTTTTTGAAAAAAATCCAATAAACGGTTTTTTTACAAATCAAAAAAACTGAAAAAAAAAATGTTGTCACCTCAAAAATTTTACGAATACAAAATGATTTTATCACTAAAACAATTTTGTACAAAGAAAAAATAACGTTTTCAACATCTGGTAAAATTTTGAGAAAAATCGTATTGACAGTTTTTTTATTAAAATTAAAAACCTAAAAAAAAACATTACTCAAAGTTGGTAAAAATTGAATTTCGACTTAAATATCTTTGCAAAAATTTAGGATTATGTCTTTCAACTAATTTTAACTTATAAGAAATATTGTTTTCAACATTTGGAAAACTTTTTAGAGAAAAATCGAATTGACAGTTTTCTAACAAAAAATAAAAACCTTAACAAAAAAAATTAATAAAAGTTGGTGAAAATTGATTTTCGACTTAAATGTCTTTTCAAAACTTTAAAATATTGGCTTAAAACTACTTTAATTTTTTAAAAAATATTGTTATCAACATTCAGTAAAACTTTGAGAAAAATCTAATTGACAGGGTTTAATAAAAATAAAAGCCTAAAAAAAATACTAAAACTTGGTAAAAACTTACTTACGACTCAAATAGCTTTGCCAAAATTAAAAATATTGTGTTCAAACTCTTTTAATTTTACAAAAAATATTGTTTTCGATATTCAGTAGTCCATTTTTCCATAAAAAAATAAAATGTACAAAAAATAGTACCAAAATTTAGTAAAAATTGATGTTCGGTTCTTGATATCTCTCAAATTAATTTCATTCATCCAATCTGTAAAATTTTAAGAAATGCTACTTAAATTGGTAAAAATTTGTTTTCGACTAAAAATCTATTTAATAAAACTAGATTTCAAACTAAACTATTTCTTTATATGAAAAATATTGCTGGTAATTTCAAAATTTTTAAGAATAATTCAACTGGCAACTTTTTTAACCCAACACGAAAACCTACAAACTTTGAAGCAAGCAAACTTTAAGTCGCCTACTTTTTATCCTCATCATAAAGTATATAGTACTGATTAATAAATATTCCCGTATCTCACTTTATGCTGATGACAGTTAGTTTTTGAAGTCAACTAGACCTCTATAGTTTCTCAGTCTAGTGCTAAAAAGCTCACTCACATCTTATTATAAGCAATACTTGATCAATACTTTTTCTATAATCAAACAATTCACTATGTTGATCTGATTTTATGTAACTGAGAGCGCAATTCCTCCGCATTTTGCTTTGTAAAACGTTGGCCAAAGGTATCTTACAACCCTTACGTTATCACACCTTTCTACATATATCCCACTTGTCTGTACCCCCCCACCCATTTAAATATGCCTCTCAGGGTGTTCTTAAAGGCCTTCTTTAACATTAAATTAAAGGCTTTGGAAGAATATAGACAAATATCTGACATATGCATCATTTCTGGCTCTTAAAGCTGTCAACATTATTAAAAAATCATTGGGGGGTCACACGCTTAACATATAGACGAGTTTTGTATCACCGCTTAAAAAAGTCTTTTATTGTTCTGTAAAAAAGGCTAACAAAATTTAAATAACATAGGTAATGTGTATCTTAACCCTAAATGTGCACATTTCAAGGGCTTAAGTGATAACTTTAGTTATTAAATTATTTTAGAACGCTGTTGTCTAGCAAGAAATAGTCTAAGTATTTAATTTGGTCGACTCTCTACATATTAAAGCATTCCAAGATTCCAAAAGTTTTCTAAATATGCCATGTTTAAGAGCAAAACACAATACTTTAGAGGGTTTTTGTTGCATTAAAACGTAGATTTTTTCCAAATATAATATATAAATTTCTTGTTTCCATTTCTAATAATATGAAAAACGCTACAAAAATTCAAAAACCCAAGGTTAGATTAGGTTGGATTATTAGGGATTACCAAGAAAGTTATTCCTTCTAATGGAGAGTGCTGGACATGTGCATAGAAGGTGTTTGACTGTTTCCTCTTCCTCCTCGTCCATGCAGCTTCTACAGAAGTCATTTGTGTAGACCCCTAGCCTCACTGATAACAAGAATTTTCTGGATTTTTTTAAACGTAGATTTTTTTCAAACTAAATTTTCGGGAGTCTATTATTACTATCGCTATAAGTCTGCTTACTCGTAGATTGGAGCTGAAGCTAGAAAATATTTTGGTCTTAAAGGAGTCAAAAAAATTTAAATATTGTAGAGAGAAAAAAGTTTGGTTCTTGAATATAAAGAAATAGGTGCAATTAAGTACATAATTTCTCTAAAAATTAAATAAAAACAAATTGGTAAGAAAATAAGTTGGGAAAAACTTTTGTGTGGCAGAATCTCTTTTCAGTTGTTAAGAGATTGAAAGCTTTTTTATTAATAGATATGAAACGTGCATTGTGTTTTCAATTTACCATTAGTTTAACAAAAGTGTCACTTTTGCTGTTTTTGGGACATTTTTATTCTTGAAATTCGTGTTTAAATCTCAGTTCTAGAACATCTAAAGCAAATTCACTTAAAAAATTAGATTTCTTTAAATTTTTAAACTTTTAGAAATAAAATGCACGACTGGGTCGGCAGAACTTGGTAATTTCTTCCAAAAATATTTCCAATATTTTAAGATTTGAAAAAGTACCTGAAAAATAAGTTTTTCTCAAGAATTTAAATGCCATTTTATTTCTCAAAGAATCTAGATTAACTTTATTTTTTTTTCGAAAATCATTAGAGGATTTTTTTAAAATTAATTTTTATATATACAATCTTTAAATTTTGTCTTTAAAATATTTATGTTATGCAGTTATTTAGTGCTTATAAATATACATTTTACATTTAAATTTCGTTAAAATATGTTTACCCCTTTCTGAGATATCAAATTTTGTAGTTTTTTTTTTTTAATCAAAAAAAAGTGCTTGCACTGAAAGACAAGATTATTGAATCGGTCAACTTAAAAACAAAATAACGGTTTTATGAGGGGTACCCTGCTGGAGCAATACCAAGTATGATTTTGTTGTAGTAAAAAGCTGAATTAAGAAAAATAAAATTTGAGAAAGTTTTAAAAAAATCTATTGGTTCATTTAAAAAAAAAATTGAATTTTCGATTTTAAACCAAACAATTTGTATGGGGACTGCTGGTATTTTGCGTATTAAAAAAAATGAAAAAAAGGCCTTAAGCTAATCGGCTGAAAACCTTGATTTTAATCAGCACAATGATTTAAGCTGACAGACAGACAGACGGACGGAATCGGAGGGCGCACTTTTTTCGACTTTTCTACAATCGTAATGTCATGTTTAATTCAAAATTTTTTACGAATGCAATACTTGCCATATAGTATCTATTTGTCGCAAGTAAAAAGCATTTTTCAATGTTCACTATTTATATGCATCAAAAAAATAAGATGGGGTTGAAGGTTAGTTTTAGAAATTTAAAGGCAATTTAATATAAAATTGAGGAAATCTTATTTAAGGTTTCTTCTTAAAAACCTGACTATTTGCTCTTTTTCTTAGAAACATATTTTATGAAAAGAATTCAAAGCTTTAATAAAGTTACAAAAAATGTAGTTGCTTTTGACAGCAAATTTTTTTGGTGAATGTCATTAAATTACTAACAAATCTTTACATTAAATCTTTACTTATACAACTTAGCTGTAGAAGCTTTATGACTCATATGACTGGATTGTCCATTGGTGAAAATTTGAAGAATTTGTGCTTAGTTTTTGGAATAGGGCTGAATTTCCGATTCATATTATGTTCATGGTCCAGTCCTCAGTTAAAAGTGGTACCTTTGGCAACAAAGTAAAATACAAACTATGTTTTTCTATAAAAAAATAAATAATTCAAAATTTAATGGGGGTCATATCCATTAATACGATTAGTTTAGAATTGAAGGGAATTCCTTCAAAAATACAAAACAAATTATCTCCCAGGGAGGGGTCATAAAAAATTAAATTTAAAAATATAATTAAGTTTTTTTAGAGAATTGGAAACAACTTAATCTAATATACAGCTGTTTCAAATACAATTAGCCTTATCTACAATAAACTAGCTGACCCGACAGACTTCGTACTGCATCAATCAATAAATATAAGACCTAAACTTTTGTATAAATTAATTTCAAAACAAACAAAACGTATTGAATAAAAAAGCATTTTTCTAATGAATCATGAAGTTTTGTTATTATTTTCGACACATGATGTTGATTACTTATAAAAACAGAGTTTTCCTGAAATACTGGCTATTTATAAGGTTTAAATTTTTATTAACAGAAACACACTGTTATGATACACTTTGTTAATCAATTTAAAGCTTTCTCATAAACTATATTTTTTGTTTTGTTTTGTGGTGCGTAAATAAACAAAGAAGACGGTTTTCCGATGCGCAAACACGCGACGTATAGTTATCCATGCGCGAAGCAGGGAAACTCCAAGTTGATTCCGCAAACTTCTAAAGACTGTCTTTGATATTAATTTATTGTCATCGCAAAGGCCAGACGTACTGGAAATTGTTAGCGTTTAAAATCGAATGGTAAATCCATTGGAATCATCGGTATTCGCGGAATCAAGATATCCTCTCCTTTGTATTTTCGTTTTATGATTGATGCCTCAATGACGTTATTCATCAGCTTTTTCACAGCCAGTCTTGTTCCATTGCATAGTCGAGGTTGATTAATGTTACGCAGCATGATGACAACTCATCCTACTTTTAACTGCAAATTGTGAGGTGGTAATGCAGGCAATTCCAGTGAATTTAAAAACTCCGTGGGATAGTTGACTACGTTATCCTGGTTCATAACGGTGTCGACTGATTTGAAAGAAACCAACTGTCCTGGAAGAAAATTCTGAATGGTCGCGTTGAGATCCTCGAAATCTTTATTTTCCGCTGCCAATATTGCTCGTTCACCCAGCCAATTATGGTTATTGAACATTTGCGCTATATCTGGGAAAACACGCTGAATAAGCTCCTCTCTTGAATCTGTGATGTGACAAAAATCTGTGGGTAATGTGATGAATCCGGTCAAGGTGTTCATTGCAACTATATTATTTCCAATATCTAACAACTGCTTCGCAAACACATTTGCATGTTAGTTGTTAATTAGAGTGTCTTTACGTACTGCTACAAATTCGATGATTTTAGGCATGCATTTAGTTCACCAGCAATAGTTGATCGGGGAATAACTGGAAGAGTCTGAAGAAAATCACCTGACAACAGAATCATGGCCCCACCAAAAATATTTTGGTAGTCACGAAGATCTTTCAATATTCTGTCCAGCGCCTCCAGTGACCTCTTATGGGCCATTGTGCATTCATCCCAAACAATTAATTTGCATACCTGTAGGATCTTGGCCATTGTTCGATTTTTTGGCGATGTTGCAAATTGGTGTTTCGGTGATTTGCATGTTTAATGGTAATTTCAAGACAGAATGCGCAGTTCGTCCGCATTCTAGCAGAGTCGCAGCTATTCCAGATGAAGCCAACGCTAGAGCAACATCATTTCACGATCTGATCCTCGCCAAAAGCAATGAAATTAAGAACGTTTTTCCGGTTCCTCCGGGAGCATCAAGAAAATAAATTCCACCAGAACCACTGTTCACAGCTACTATCAAAGTGTCGTACGCAATTCTTTGTTGTTGATTTAATTGTGGAACATTTGTACGAATGCTCCAATGTCGTACTGTTGTTCCCTTTGCAACTCGTGGTTTATTGCATCGTGCATATGACGATTGGGTGCTGTCATTCCCAAACACGACAATACTTTATTTGCTATCAATAAACGCATATTTTCTATCATGATCAATGTCTCATTGTAAATTTCTTCAGTCATTTGATGTGTAGGATTCAAAGTTTCAGGGAGCACACGATGCAAAACATCCTCAGACATGTCATCTCTATACTTAACCCAAATATTATGGTTGTGTTCAGAAACTTAATTTGTGAAAAAACTTAAGATTTATCAAACTTAAAAAAATAATCTGATACAGTTACAATTGAAGTTAGCTAAAATTAAGTTTCGCGAAGCCGACCAAATTAATTGGAAATCAGTACTACTATAATAGTTTATTACATTTTTTGTCGCGTTCGCGATTCACTTTTGTTTATTTTCGGAACGCGACATTAGATCCTCCAAAGCGCACGCGAAGACTATTTTCATAAATTGCAAATTGATTTTTTTGACGTTAGGAACACACCTAAATTGCTTAGACAACAGTGAGTGATTATAATTTAATATGAACTTTAGCTTTTAAAACTATTGAACTTTTAGAACTATTGAATAGCAATAAAAGTTATCAAATTGACTCTAGAAAATGTTTGTATGGGAAATAGAAAGGGCTGTTTTTAGGGTTTCCCTGGAAATTATTCGATTTTTTCACGCCTTTTAAACATTCCTTAGACCTCCACGAACATTTCAAGACTAGGATAAGATAAATCCGTTCAGCCGTTCTCGAGTTTTAGTGAGACTAACGAACAGCATTTTTATATATATACAAGATAGAAGATAAATTGGGTGGCGCAACAGAACTAGGGCCTAGTGACTTACAACTCTCAACCATTCCTGTGTGCGAGTAATGTTGTTAGGGATGGAAGGGACATACAGTTTTAAGCCGAATCCGAACGACAAATTTTGAGAAAGCACTTTTCATGAAAACAATTACTCTTGGATAATTTGTCAATGCCTCGCAAGAGGCAGTACCCGTGAAAAAAATTTTAGATGGCATAGGCTAGGCAGGGATCGAACTCAAGACCTTTGGCATGACAGTCCAACGCACTTTTTTTTTTTTTTTTCCAAATTCATTTTTATTAATTCATTCTTAAGACTATCTTAAAGCTAGACAAAAATTCATAAAACTAGCCTAATTATCCATAACTTACAACTAACTTACTGGTCCCATACGGACACTCTAAGTTAAACAATAATACTTAATGCTATTGCCTTTCGACCCTAAGATCTATTTAACTTCAATTCATTTTATTAACTTCCCATAGGAAGTTATTGTAATGGGTCCGATTTGACAAATTGAAAATTTTGACATTTCTCGACGTTTCAAGGTCCCTAGAGTCGAAATAAAAGATTTTTAGAAAGATGTCTGTGCGTGCGTGTGTACGTACGTCCGTACGTCCGTACGTTCGCGACGTTTTTTTCGTCGTCCATAGCTTAAGAACCAGAAGAGATATTGACTTCAAATAAATTTTGTTATACAGATAATAAGGCAGAAAGATGCAGAAAGGGCTCTCAAAAAAATTGCGTGGGTGGTTTTTTTACCATAGCAGTTTAAAAAAAAGGTGAAAATTTTGGTTAACCCTAAATATCTCATGAACCAATGACGCTAGAGACTTGAATTAAATTTTGTATTATATATTGTAACGTGATACAAAACAATTATATTTTTGGAAAAAAATTCAATTAACGGTTTTTTTATAAATCAAAAAAACTGAAAAAAAAATTGTCACTTCGAAAATTTTACGACTAAAATATGATTTCATCTCCAAAACAATTTTGTGCAGCGAAGAATAATGTTTTTGACATCTGATAAAATTTTGAGAAAAATCGAATTGACAGTTTTTTTACAAAAAATAAAAACCTAAAAAAAAATAAAAAAAAAGTTGGTAAAAATTGAGTTTTGACTCAAATATCTTTTCAAGACTTTGAGATATTGGCTTTAAACTACTTTTATCTTTCAAAAAATATTGTTTTCAACATTCAGTAATATTTTGAAAAAAACAGAATTGACAGTTTTTTTACAAAAAATTAAAAACCGAAAAAAAAATTTAACAAAAGTTGGTAAAAATTGATTTTCGACTTAAATATCTTTTCAAAAATTTGAGATTATGGCTTCTAACTAATTTTAACTTATAAGAAATATTGTTTTCAACATTAGGACAAATTTTGAGAAAAATCGAACTGACAGTTTTTCTTACAAAAAATAGAAACCTAAAAAAAACAATACTAAAACTTGTAAAAATTTACTTTCGACTCAAATAGCTTTTCAAAAATTACAAATATTGTATATATTCAAACTTATTTTATTTCACAGAAAATATTGTTTTCGATATTCAGTAATTTTTTTTAAAAAAACCCAACAGTCCGTTTTTTCATAAAAAAAAATAAAATCTACAAAAAATAGAACGCAAATTTGGTAAGAATTGATACATTTAGACAAACTTTTAAGCAAGACAAATCGATAGACGGGATGGGAAGTTATCAGTGTGGGTCGCATCCCAGCCTCTTTTTTATTTTTGTATTCATTAGAAAATTTAGAAAAAACTAATGCCAATATCCTTTTTTATTTTACTTAAAAACTACTTAAAATAAGGTCCTTAATATAAAACTTAAAGCTAACTAAAACTACCTATTCTACCTATAAACTACTTAAAACTAGAACAACCACAGCAGCAAATCTAACTATCTAACGTTTTTTGTTTTTCATATTTTGTCTTTTTTTTTAATTTTTTTTTTATTATTCCATGTTTTTTTTATTATTTTTTTTGTATTTTTTTGTATTTTTTTGTATTTTTTTTTGTATTTTTTTTATGTTTTTTTTTTTTGTGCCACCATGCCTATTCTACTTAAAACTAAACCCTAAAACTATAAAACAAGTATGTAAGCCGGCCAAGGCTTAAAACCCCATCCCGACTACTCACTATCAAGTGCCGATTGAAGCCACCAAAACTGGCTCTCCTGCTTCACCCTATCAGTTCGGTCCCGTTCGGACACAGCCCTACTGAACCGAAGGAGCTCTGCTCCGTCTTGTGCCATTACGTCCCGATTGTACAGGAGTCGCCTATCCACGGTACGTCGTCTGACGTGGTAGATTAACGGAACTGCCCATCTATCCTGTATCAGACCGCATCTATCTAAAAAGAGGAATGCCTCTGGTGGAATGAAGCCGCTCAAGCGTGCACTTTCAAAATACTCGTCGTTCGGATAGAACGCCCCGAAAATTAAATTGTTGGTCGAAGACATAGCTCTTGCAATGTGACCTCGAACGAGTTTTATCACGAAATTGTCAATTCTGTTGATTCGAGCCCCGTTGTATAGGACCTCGTTGGAATAGTAGTGCACGTAAGAAGATTCAGCTGTTCGATATAAGCCAGTACAGCGTCGTAAACACTGCCGCTCGAACACCCGAAACTTCTCCATCTGGGAAGGGGCAACGTTGAACCACACAGGACAACCATAAACGATCATCGGCCGTATGAGGGCCATGTAGCAAATTACCTTCACTCTGGGGTGAAGGTAATTTGCTACATGGCCCTCCAACGCACTAACCATCATGCCACGGAAACTACTACTACTAATTAGCCTTATCTACCCACAGAAAAGACCTTTGTTTCAAATTCGCTAGATACAATATTTTTTGGGCGGTGTTTACAAGCTGCTTTTCCACTAAACCAAAGATATCCAACTCGATCAATAAAAGCACATTGACCAAAAATCGACGAAATACTTTCTACTTGTTCTAACTGTTGGTTATTTTATCTTTTATGGACTTCTATCCTTACCATAAATTTGCTCTAAGAATTTAAACTGTCTTGGTTTACTTTTATTTTGATATAAGTTTTATATATACAAAAATGTTTGACATTTTATATCATGTATAAAATATATATAAAATCAGACATGTTTGTTCCATTAAAAATACATCTTCTAAAAATTTACGTTTCATTAAAGGTGCCTTAATCTGGATAGCTAAGATTAAGGCACCTTTAATGAAACGTAAATTTTTAGAAGATGTATTTTTAATGGAACAAACATGTCTGATTTTAAAGCCGTTGCAGTGAAAGTTGATTTCAATGATCTTTTACTCTAAAAACTTAAAAACAACATTTGAAAATCTTAAATATATCAGTTTTAGAGTGATTTAGGCTTCAAGGTGGCTAAACCTATCCTCAATATCAATTTGAAAGAGAATTTTAATTAAACCATCAATTCTCCATACAAATTGACGATCAACCATGATTATATTAATAGCCACTCATCCTGCTTAATAACCAGTTCTCAAAACCCAAAGAACAATTGTATCCTTTCTACAAAAATAAATATTCGAAATTTAGAAAAAAGACCTCAGCTCCATTGATACAGAGAAGTAACTTTTTCCTGAGCAAACCAATATGCAATAAATCTCCTCCTTTTTACAAAAATGTTATTTCGAGGTTGCGAAAGTTTTTTGAAAGAAAAACACAATTCGCACAAGAAGTAATTTTGTATGAATAAACATAGGTAAATCTTTGTTTTTGAATTTCACTTCATAAAATGTCAAACTGCATACAATTTAAAAGAAATATACAAAGAAAAAGTTTAACTATTTTGCAGAGTTTGTGTCCTTTTTCGTTTTCAAATAGAAATAGAAAAAGAAAAGTCGCCACATCAGGAACAATGCAAAAACCGACTAACAATGCAATTCTAGGATTTCTGTATTTGTGTAATTTTTCTTTGTATATTTGAATGTATTTGCCTTCTGTTGGTGACTTTTAGGGTTTTGCTTTCTTTTTCCTATTTTCAATTTTTGTTTTTATTTTTCATATAACCCCAAGCCCCTCAAAACAAACCAAAGCTGCTGCTCGCTGCAACTGGCAAAAACAATGAAAATAAGTTTCTTCGTTTAAATTTGCAGAGTATTTCCGGCGGGAAAATTCGTGTCCTTTGTCAATTTAGTGGGCAAAGTGCTAGTGGCATTTGCGAGGGGGAAGGTAATGTGGAGACCGGAGGGATGGTGTTAGTGTTGTGTGATTTCGTGTGAGACCTCTTTTTCTATTTACCAAAAACACAAGTAGTGCTTCTGTGAGGTTGATATTGTTGTTGCTGTTGTTGTTGCAGTCGTTGTCCTGGCTGCCTGGGTCTTTAGGTCCTGCGGATATACAATATCGTTGTGAGAATCCTTTTTTTTTATTGCAAATAGCATGCGATCAGTAATAAAATAACGCTAGGTACGTACTTCAATTGAGCATGGAGACAACGATAACAAACAAAATAAAAAGCTCACAAACAGAGAGGTGCCGTTGAGGTCAGGAAGGGTTAACTAGAAAACAGGATAGAGTATTGTTATTATTTTTTTCTATCTATTCCATTGATATGCTACGTTTGTAAATTGTTTTCAGTTTTGTTTCTTTTTTATCGTGTCGTGCATTTATTGTTTTTCTGTGTGCTATGAGCATTGAGCGTTGAGAGTGTCCTTTTTTCTCTTAGATATACAAAACATTCAAGTGCTGGCGGAAATTTGTCCTTGTAATTAGAATGATAGCGTGCGCCTGTCGATACGATACGATATGAAAGTAATTAGCCCCCGGCTGCATGCAATCGTCATCACTCTGCGCTTTATTATTTTTCCCATAGACATATTGTTTTCAAGTAGGTTCGTATATTAATCTTAAGCTGACATCTGACATGACAGGGGGAACCTCCAACAACGTTACAATCCCCTCCTAAATTCCTGTTTTGAAATAATTACCATGTCCTCAATGTGAGAATAATGTTTCATTATTGTTTGGGCTATTTAAGTGGGTAGAGCTAATTGATAATTTACTTATAATGTATGTATTGTTTTTTTGTCTTAGCATATCTACATACATATCTACATACATACATTTTTTAACGTACATAAGTCATAATTTTATGAACAAGGTGTTTCTAAACATAATTTATTTAGAGTGATTGTAGAAATGAAAATATGTTCGATGACGTTTTAAGAAACTTTGACTGCACAAATTAGTTTGACATTTGTAAATAAAATTAATGTTTTTTAAAGCAGGAAACCACTTATCTGCTGTTATTGTAAGCTAAAGCTTTTCTGGCTTCCTACATTTGTTAATTATTTTTGAAAAATTTTTGACAGATGTGTAAAAGTAAAAAAAATGATAATGCGTTTAAACTATGTACATAATTCTGTTCAGAATATCGAAAAACAAATTGTAGAAAAATACATACATTTTTTTAAAGGATGCTTCGCTCTTGGCGAAAATTACTGTCACCAAGAACTTATTGTTCTTAGCTCACAGCATAATAGTAGACTCTACTGGGTAGGGTACCAAATGACAGTGGTGTACCTGGGAATGAGAAAGCTGATGAGCTGGCGAGGATTGGTACAACATTGAACCAATCAAGTATATACTCAACCATAGACACCCCATCCCGTGAATTAAACGCATCATTAGTAACAAGATGCTCAAAGAAACCAATGAAAGATGGAAATGCCTTGAAAACAAAATGCGGCTTACAATCGATGACCATGTACATTGTACAAGGGATGCAGTGATGTGGAAAAACAAGAAGACTCAGCCACTGTCCAGCACTATGCCACACTTGAAACAAATTCAAAAAGAGGCTTGGATGCAACCCACACTGATAACTTCCCATCCTGTCTGTCGATTTGTTTTGCTTAAAAGTTTGTCTATATGTACATAATTATCTATTTTTACCAATTTTGCGTTCTATTTTTTGTAGATTTTATTTTATTGAATATCGAAAACAATATTTTCTGTGAAATAAAATAAGTTTGAAGCCAAAATTTTTAATTTTTGAAAGTAAATTTTTACCAAGTTTTAGTATTGTTTTTTTTTTAGGTTCTTATTTTTTGTAAAAAAAAAACTGTCAATTCTATATTTCTCAAAGTTTTATCAAATGTTGAAAACAATATTTCTTATAAGTTAAAATTAGTTGAAAGCCATAATCCCAAATTTTGAAAAGATATTTGAAAATAAAGTCAATTTTTAACAACTTTTATTAAATTTTCTTTTAAGTTTTTATTTTTTGTAAGAAAAACTGTCAATTCGATTTTTCTCAAAGTTTTACTGAATGTTGACAACAATATTTTTCAAAAGATAAAAGTAGTTTAAAGCCAATATCTCAAAGTTTTGAAAAGATATTTGAGTCGAAAATAAATTTTTACCAGCTTTTATTCATTTTTTTTAGGTTTTTATTTTTTGTAAAAAAACTGTAAATTCAATTTTTCTCAAAATTTTTCTGAATATTAAAAACAATATTTCTCATAAGATAAAATAAGTTTGAAGCTATAATTTCAAGTTTTTAAAAAAATATTTGAGTCGAAATTCAATTTTTACCAACTTGGAGTAATGTTTTTTTAGGTTTTCATTTTTTTGTAAAAAAACTGTCACTTAGATTTTTCTCAAAATTTTATCAGATGTCTAAAACATCATTTTTCGTTGCACAAAATTGTTTTGGAGATAAAATCATATTTTAGTTGTACAATTTTCAAGATGACAAATTTTGTTTTCATTTTTTTTTTCATTTATAAAAAACCGTTAATTGGATTTTTTTCCAAAAATATACTTGTTTTGTATAATTTTAAAATATATATAATATAAAATTTAATTCAAGTCCCTGGCGTTATTAGTTCATGAGATATTTAGGTTTAACCAAAATGTTCAACTTTTTTTAGACTGCTATGGTAAAAAAACCACCCACTCAATTTTCTTGAGAGCCCTTTCTGCACTTTTCTGTCTTATTATCTATATAACAAAATTTATTTGAAGTCGATATCTCTTCTGGTTCATGAGCTATGAACGACAAAAAAACGTGACGAACATACGAACGTACGAACGTACGTACACACGCACGCACAGACATCTTTCTAAAAATCTTTTATTTCGATTCTAGGGACCTTGAAACGTCAATAAATATCAAAATTTTCAATTTGATAAATCGGGTCTGTTACAATAACTTCCTATGGTAAGTTAAAAGTTAATAATCTTGAAAAACTTGAAGATATTCTTAGAAGCAGTCCATATTTGTCTTCATCAAATCCTCTAAATGGCTTAAAACAAATCATAATATTATAGGTTTATTAACTATTTGTATTGTTTTAATTTATTAGTAGTACCCGTAGCCTGATGGTTAATGCGTTGAACTGTCATGCAAGGGGTCTTTGGTTCAATCCCTTCCTGTGCCACCTAACTTTTTTCACAGGTACTGCCTCTTGCGAGGAATTGACAAATCCTCCAAGAGTAATTCTTGTCATGAAAAGTGCTTTCTTAAATTAGCCGTTCGGATTCGGCATATAAACTGTAGGTCCCTTCCATCTCTGACAACATTACTCGCACACAGGAATGGTTGAGAGTTGTATATCAGCTATAAGGAAATTTCAAAACTCCAGTGTATCACAATGGATCTACGTTGATCAAAGTGTAGTAATAACGTCATCAACCGCCAGCCCATCAACATAATCTAAGCTGGAAAAAAGGAAAAACAATCGGTACCATTTTTTCCACTCAAAGTTTTTTTTTTCTCGGGGTTTTAAGGTTCTTAGAATGTAAATAGATGGTTTTTAGAGAGGTGTTTGTGTGTTTTTGTTGAAGTTTGTTTGCACGTCCATTCATTCGGTATATCTTTTTTTTTGGGCCACATTTCAAAACCAACTCATAAATTGAGCTTTAAAAACATATTGTCTTAAATTATAGTAACATCAAAAGTTGCAGAAATGACTTTCAAAAAAATTGAGTCTGTTTTTTTTTTACTTGTGGCATATATGCCACAAGTAAAGTAAGTTTCTATAGGAACTAAAGGGTTTTTCAATAAGGGCGAATAAATGTTGAAATGGAATAAAACAAACTGTGTGTGAGGTATTAGGTAGGTATAATTTTGTTTGTATTTGAAAGGCGCATATATGCCATTAAGTGTAGAATATGACATCATTCAAACATTCAAATGCCCGCCTCGGCTTCTTACGGTGGCACGGATTCGAGTGGTCCAATTTTCAATGACTCTTCCGCATTGATCCGGCTGTATTTGAGAGATGGCCTGTGTTATGTTCACCTTTAGGGCATCGGTCGATTTTGGTTATTTGCATAGACCTGTGACTTCAAGAAACCCCACAGGAAAAAGTCTAGCGGGGTCAAATCGCATGACCCTGGTGGCTAATTCACATCACACCTGTGAGAGATAATCTTACCCACAAATCGTTCATGCAAAATGTCAATCGTGGCGTTTGCTGTGTGGCACGTAGCGCCACGCCGCGCCACGCCGCCGCGCCACGCCGCACCGCGGCGCGATATCATGCTGAAACCTACGACATGTGCGTCTAGGTTCATATGGTTCAATTTGAGTAATAAATAAATTAGTTATCATCGTTATGTAGCCCTCGCTGTTGACGGTGACCGCATCAATAACGACGTTTTCAAAAAAGTACGGACCAATTACGCCGCCGCGCCCGCAGGCCAAATCCACACCAAACGGTTACTTTTTGAGGATTCGTTATAACCTGGTGAACCTCGCGTGGGTTAGTGTTGTCCCATATACTGCAATTTTGCTTGCTAACAAAGCACCTCGTCACTTAAGATGATTTTTCGGCCAAAATTGAGGTCCTCTTCTAAAGAATTCGAAGCCCAGTCAGCGAACAAACTGCGTTGTCTATGGTCATGAACTTTGAGCTCCTGGGTCAGTTGGATCTTGTACGAGTGTATGCCCCCCAAGTTCCGACGCAAAATTCGCCAAGTTGAAGTCTGCGAAAGGCTGAGTTCTTGTGCACGGCCAGGAATAGACTGCCTCAGGTTCTGCTGTACACTTTCACGAACCGTGGCAATGTTCTCGGCCGATCTTGCGTTCCTTGAACTAACGGGTGTTGTCTGATTGTTGACTGAACCAGTCGTCTCAAATTTGGTTACCAAACGTTGAAGAGTCGACTGTGAAGGGCAACCACGTCTACCGTAAAATGGGCGCAATGTCTGCCACGTTTGCGTTAACGAACACTCATTTGGATAATGAAGTTTTATCATTTGAACGTGCTTTTCAACAGTGTAACTTGTCATGATGATTTGGCAAAAACACCGAAACAAAATGGCCGTCACGGAGCGCCAAAATCTACCCCCACCAATTCTTAAAACAATTCGGAACCGAGATTTTATGACATTACGATGTTAGAGATGTCGAAAAAAGTAGATCCTCCAATCCCCTCCGTCCGTCTGTCTGTCTGTCCTCTTCAAACTTGTAAATTAAGGTTTAATACAGATCAGCGTTGCCGTTTGTCCCCTAAAAGGGGCATTTGGCCCATTTTTTGCGTTCGATCCCCGTGGCCCCGACTTTTTTAGAAATTGCCCAATTGGCCCCTTTTAACGATTTTACTAGTAATAAAGTAATTTTCAAGGATAAATTAAGATATTTTTTATCTTATCCACTCTTTAAGTAAATTAATTAAAACTCGGTAACGAAGTTTCATATTGAACTTGTTGAACTGTCGGTTTATACTACGAAAATATTCGTACTGGACGCTGTCTTTTTATACTTCGAAAAAATTGTAGTTGTTATTAACAACTGACTTGTTGTTACTGTTTTCTTTTTTAAATCAATTTAAGTTTTTATTTTAATGTTATTGAAATAAAATTGTTTTTTTAAGTTTTTGAATACATTTTTGTTTTACTCCTGAATACAGTTTTGTTTTATTTGTACTTTTTTTCTATGGTGTCCAATTTTCGTATGTTGGCCCCTTTTTTTGTGGCGGGCCCCTTTTTTGTACCCTTTTTGATTTTTTTCAGCGGCAACACTGATACAGATATGCGTATTTTTCATTTTTTTTTGAAGATTAGTCCCCATACAAATAATAGTTTTTGAGAAAATTTTATAAAAATCTATCTGTTCGTTTTTGAAATGGTTATTTTATTTAAACATTTTAATCAGCATTTTTTTAACTAGAAATACAATATTTAAAAAATTCCTTGTAAAATTGGTTTTCGACGCAAATATATCGCGAACAAAAGTAGATATTGGTATTTAATAATTAAAGTTGTCAATTGGAATTTTCTAAGATATTAAATAAAATTTAACAAAATTATTTTGTATAAGATATGTTAAATTGTATTTAATATTTTAGAAAATTCCAATCAATAACTTTTTTTTACAACACTTACTATAAACTTTTTTCATCTTATACAGAATATTGTTTTTAATGTATTTTTTTAAGACTTTAAAGGCCAGTTTTTCTGTGCTGAGTTAAATCCGAGTTAAACCCAGATCTAGTTAATTCTAAATTCAGAGTTAACTCACGAAAAAGTTTTTCAGTGAGGATTTATTGTTAATCTCATGAGTTAAGTATCGATTAAAAAGTTATCGATTCAGAAATTCAAATTTTCTCTCCAAGTAAATTAAAATAAATTGGTCACTATCTGATAATTCTTCTCAAACGCTTAGTTCGGAGTCTGAATATAACAAAAAATAACTGTTCCATTGCAATTTCAGTATCTGCCAAAAACATCTGTATATTTAAACAAAATTATCTACAACATTATAATAGACTGACAAATATATTTCAGAAGTTAACGCGAGTTTAACTTTAAAGCTAGGATGATCTCTCAATGAAAAACTGGGCCTAAAAATATCGGCAGTCGTTCACGAATGTGTTTTTATAATGGGACGCATCCCAACTTCTTTTTTCATCTTGTATTGTAAAAATGTCAACTATTTTATTGTATGAGAACAAAAGTTGTTAATTTTTAATACAGATGTCATTCCAATCATAATACAACTTTTAGATTAGAGGCATAATTAATCTCGGACAACAACCTATACGAATAAGAAAGCTTCTATAATTTCCATCTTGATATCAGACTTAAAATTGGAAACATTCTTGTATTGAAAAAAGTTTGATAAAAATCATCACCACTTAACAACTTGACACCAATTATGCCAATACGAAAGTAATTTCGATTGTTCAAGTTCTGGTTTTACTTGTTTAGGAACTTTATAGTCCAGGAGGCAACGGTAAAAGTGCCTACCTCATCGAGTCAATGGAAAATTTGGTCATTAACGAATGGTAAATGACACGAAAATTACAAAACCGCTGGTCGGACAGACTTTTTCCGGGCTTTTTGGCCGCAAAATGGTCACTTCCGGTTGCGTTTTTTGGTGTTGGGGTATACCATCAGGTCAATGAAAAATTTAAATAGTAGTTGGTAGAGATCTGGTGGTAGATTTAAAATCATTTGGTCGGACAGACACAATCCGGGACCAACCCTTTGTCCGACCATCTCAAAAAACGGTATTTTTGGTGTTGACCTACCTCATCGGGTCAATGGACAAATGGGGTATCAAATGAAAGCTTGGACCATCTACTTTAAGAATCTACTGGTCGGACAAACTTTTCATGGGCCAAACATACGTCCGACCGTTTTTTCCCCAAAAAAATGCTTTCATTTTTTTTCACCTTTTTTCATCTTTTTTCATCTTTTTTCAACTCAATATCAAACATTTTTAAGTCAAATAAATATAAAATTTGTATCAGATAAAAGTTAACATTGTCACCTAAATAAATTATATGTATAAAAAAGTTTTAAAAAAAATTACAAAAAGCCATAACAAAATGTATTGATCATTTTTTTCTCAGGAAATTAATTTTTTTTTATAAATTAAATAAATGACATACTTACCGACGAACTACTAACTCCAATTAAAATGCAATCCTGTTTCTGTACTTAAAATTGCAGCAGGTATCTAATAAAATATTATATTTTTTGGTTCTAATGATAATTAATAAGGTATTTAATAAAGACAAAATTGTTTTTTCAACACATTTTCATGAACGTTTTTTTCAGGTTTTCAAGGAGTATAAGAACGAGTGATTTTGAATTGTATGTGGATTTTATTTTCGAACTTTCCAATTTATTTTTTGTGTTTAACTAACCTAATTATGCAAGGTGGATATTTAAATATAATTCTAATTTAGTTGAATTAAAAATACAAAATTTTAATTTAATATATGAATTTAGACGTGGTGCTTTTGGTATAAGGCGTACAGCAAAAAGTTTTTCTAGGTCACCAGTTGACCTGATTCTCGAACAAACTATTAATGCGGATGCTGCTAACTTGCTTGACTGGTGTTACCCATTTTCCAAATTCAGTTTCAGCAAGACAACGCTGGGCACTAAGTCATAACTTAAGAATACAAATTATTTCCCAAATGTTAACTGAAATAAAAATCGGACAATCGGATGATATATGTCATGAGCCAGAAATAGAATTCAAAAGTACAAGAAAGCATTAACTGATATCGTTAATGTTTTCAAACAAAATATAAATCCTTTTGATGAAAACTTGGTAAAAGAATTTCTTTTTAACATAACAACAGGTAGAGCGACAAGTCAACAGAAAGCTGACTTTGTTCTAAATGTCAATAAAACAGGCAAAACCAAAAGTTAGCACTTATTGAAGAGTGTTCTGAAAACATTGGTCGATTTGAAAAACCTTTAAAGCGCAACAATATTCTGAACTTCGCATCAGAATGCTTAAAAAAATATCAAAAAAGTAGAGATAGTACAAAACAGAGCCTTATAAAAATGGAACGGGATGACTTTGGGAGACTATATTAGCAATAGCTTTTGAAAAAAAAAATTGACATGGAGGTTTGTTTATCATATCCATTGTCTCCAGGCCTCCAGCCCTTTGTCACTATACTGGTGAAATGCACAAAACTGATAAAGCAGTTTTGGCAAAAAAACTGAAATCTAGAATTTCTCCGTCCGAGCCGTTAAAAGAAGATATAGAATTAATTGATGGCTTTTACTTAATCCATCTCTTAGGGTCATTAGTTCCTCAAACATTTAACAAAATATCGGAGATGATTTTAACAAGGGTATGTTAGACGGATGCCCCGGAAGTTCATGTTATTTTTGACCGCTATTTACACCCACTCATCAAAGACTCTGAACATTACGTTCGAAATGAAGTAGAAGTCTCAAATTTCACGATTTCTGGGCCACTTCAAAAAAGAACAGATGATTTTCTTAAATGCCTTAAAAGCCCTAAATTTAAAAAATCACTCGTAAGATTCTTAGGGCTGCACTGGGAGGATAGTTCCTTGATTCCAATTTTGGAGACAAAATTGTTTTTTTTGACGGTAGATGACACGTGTTTCTCCTATGAAGTTAAAACCAATGTATTTCTAAACGTGAGGAATATAAATATAGTTGCAGCCATGAAGAAGCCGATACCAGATTAATTTAATATATAAGCAAATCAAAACCTAATTCCAACATTATGGTTCGAGCATCTGACACAGGCATACTCGTTATTTTACTGGGGAATAATGCACAATATCAAGGACTTAGAGATTTGGTTAGCAAGTGGCAGCTCGAAAAGAAATTATTTCAATTGCATAAACTGTACGCAACTAGCTTCGACATCGGGAGTGAATTTAGTATGTGATGCGCTACCAGTTTTTTTTAGAAAAGGAAAAGCTAAACCTCTAGATATCCTTTAAAGTTATTAAGCCGTCTTTGAAGCATTGAGTAAACATTAAACAAACCGATCTTTTACTAGAAAAAGATACAGAATATATTCAAAACTTTACTTCACATAAATATGTATGGTCTAGGGAACTGCAAAAGTGTAAATGAAGCTAGATTTCAAAGGTTTCAAAACATATATGTTTCTAAAAAAACGTCGGTAGGTATTTTTTGTAAAAATATAAAAAACTTTGACCCTAGCTAGTTTCCACCATGTTTTGAATCACTCAATGAAAAAATTAAAAGAACAATTTGTGTAAGTTCTATGTGGGCTAATGCCAAAGAAGCAGAATGCGTCAAACTGAGGGCAGAAGATTTTGGGTGGGTATTGAAGGATGAAAAGTTTATACAACTTTGGTTTCAAGGGGATCCCACTCCGCTTAATGTTGATGATATTATTTTAAAAGACAAAGAATTGGAATATTCAAGTGAGGAAGATTCTGTTGAAGACGATATTTCTTAATTTTTTATTATTTTAATTGTCGTTGAATAATTACTAGGATATATGCAAAGTTTATTTTTGTATTCTATGTATTGATATGTGGTATTATGTTTATTTTATATAGACATACATACATATGTATGAGTAACATTTAATTAATAATTTGGATTAACTTTTCCCTGCTGGAAGTAGGTAAGTATGTCATTTATTTAATTTATAAAAAAAAATTAATTTCCTGAGAAAAAAATGATCAATAGATTTTGTTATGGTTTTTTGTAATTTTTTTTTAAACTTTTTTATATAATTTATTTAGGTGACAATGTTAACTTTTATCTGATACAAATTTTATATTTATTTGACTTAAAAATGTTTGATATTGAGTTGAAAAAAGATGAAAAAAGATGAAAAAAGGTGAAAAAAGATGAAAGCATTTTTTTGGGGAAAAAACGGTCGGACGTATGTTTGGCCCATGAAAAGTTTGTCCGACCAGTAGATTCTTAAAGTAGATGGTCCAAGCTTTCATTTGATACCCCATTTGTCCATTGACCCGATGAGGTAGGTCAACACCAAAAATACCGTTTTTTGAGATGGTCGGACAAAGGGTTGGTCCCGGATTGTGTCTGTCCGACCAAATGATTTTAAATCTACCACCAGATCTCTACCAACTACTATTTAAATTTTGCATTGACCTGATGGTATACCCCAACACCAAAAAAACGCAACCGGAAGTGACCATTTTGCGGCCAAAAGGCCCGGAAAAAGTCTGTCCGACCAGCGGTTTTGTAATCTTCGTGTCATTTACCATTCGTTAATGACCAAATTTTCCATTGACTCGATGAGGTAGGTACTTTTACCGTCGCCTTCCATACTATTACTATTTGCAAAAAATTCCACTTGATTAAAATAACAATAATAAAGAGCACCTTATGTTAAGATGAGCGTTTTCAATATGATTTATCTGCGATAAAATCTAATCATTGAAGCTTTATAATATTTTTAAATATAAATATTTTCTGTTCCTTGTCAAAGATTTAACAGTTTAAGCTTTTAAGCTTTTTTCCTTATGGTTTGTGAATTTAATAATACACTGAAAAAAAAATTATAAATATATAAAATTTCTTTTATTTCAGAGCTTCATCACTGGAATAATGCTCAATCCATTAGGAAATATATTTCTTTTTATTATTCTGGGTAAGTTTATTGTGAAATTTAACTTAATTTACAATTTTAAGTAGTTTATTTTTAAAGTTAAATTCGTTTTCTGCCAGGAATTTGTTTTTAATTATAATAATTTAAAGTTTATACGACAAATTACAATATAAGTATTGTAATACCTAGAAAAAATACAATAATAATTTTTAATTTAATAATAATAATAAACCTTTACATTAAATTTGTGATAAAGCTTTAATAAAAGCTCATTGTATTTTTATAAGTTTTAGGCAAAGAAGTTTTCATTTAAAGCTTTTTTTATGAACTTTAGATAGAAACTTTTGGACCTTATTTTAAGTTTTTCATTTTAATAAGCTTTAAGTTGATATCTTTCCCTCGGTTCATGCATTGGCTTAGTTTTAGTAAGATTTGAAAATTAGATAGAAACCTGTGGTAAGGTATAAAATATTAACATAAAGTTACGTTTTTCGATGTTGTTAACAGAATATCTTTCGTTTAAAAGCTTTGAATGTATGGGAAAAGTTTTAGTTAATATTAATTTGGGATTATACATAGAATTCGACTTCAGATTTAAATTCATAAAAATAAGAAAATTTTAAATGTGAGCCTGAGAAAGTTCTTGAAGATAAAAGCTAAGAGAAAAGTGGTTCTTGGTCAAAAACTATTAATTGAGTTGAAAGCTATGGTAAAGCTTATATATAAAACTAAGGTTACTACTTGTTAAGGAATTCAATGAATATGAAATTTTTAACGTTTTTTTCATTCCAATTAATTTGGAATAATCTTAATATAAAAATATACATCTGACTTTAAGATAGTTTCAAGAAACAATTAAGTAAAGGGTTTTTCAATAAGGGTGGGTATACATAATGTTGAAATTTAATAAATCAAGCTGTGTGTAAGGTATTAACAAAATTATTCTTTAATTTCAAAGTTGCATGTATGCCATTAAGTGTGCAATATGCCATCATTCAAATCTCCGCCTCGGCTTATTACGGTGGCACGGATCCGATTGGTCCAATTTTCAATAACTTTTCCGCATTGATCCGGCTGTATTTGAGAGATGGCCTGTGTTATGTTCACCTTTAGGGCATCGGACGATTTTGGTTTATTTGCACAGACCTGCGACTTCAAGAAACCCCACAGGAAAAAGTCTAGCGGGGTCAAATTGCATAACCCTGGTGGCTAATTCACATCACACCTTTGAGAGATAACCTTACTCTCAAATCGTTCATGCAAAATGTCAATCGTGGCGTTTGCTGTGTGGCACGTAGCGCCATGCCGTGCCGCGCTGTCCTGCTGGAACCACATGTCGTCTAGGTTCATATGGTTCAATTTCAATTTGAGCCATAAGAAATTAGTTATCATCGTTATGTAGCCCTCGCTGTTGACGGTGACCGCCTCACTAACGTCGTTTTTAAAAAAGTACGGACCGATTACAACACCGGTCCAAAACCCACACCAAACGGTAACTTTTTGAGAATGCATTATCACCTGGTGAAGCCCGCGTGGGTTGGTATCGTCCTGTATACGGAAATTTTGCTTCTTAACTTAGCCATTCATCCAAAAATGTGCCTCGTCACTAAAGATGATTTTTCGGTCGAAATTTGGGTCCTCTTCCAAACGATTCGAAGCCCACTCAGCGAACACAAGCTGCGCGGCATTGTCTATCGTCATGAACTTTGAGCTCCTGGCTCAGTTGGATCTTGTAAGGGTGTAGGCCCAAGTCCCGATGCAAAATTCGTCAAGTTGCAGTCTGCGCTAGGCCGAGTTCTTGTGCACGGCGAGGAATAGACTGCCTCGGGTTCTGCTGTACACTTTCACGGACCGCGGCTGATCTTGCGTTCTTAAAACGTATGGGTGATGGCTAATTGTTGACTGAACCGGTCGTTTTAAATTTGAAGAGTCGACTGTGAAGAGCCACCACGTCTACCGTAAAATGGGCACAATGCGCGCAAAGTTTGCGTTAACGAACACTCATTTTGATAATAAAGTTTTATCATTTGAACGTGCTGTTCAATCGTGTAACTTGGAACGATGATTTAGCATAAAAAACTGAATAATAAACAAAAGATTTGACAGATGTCACTTAAACGAAATGGCCGCTACGAGGCGCCAAAATCTACCCGCGCTAAAAAAAACCCTATATATACTGTTACTAAACGTTTCCTTCAATACTTCAATAGCGGCACGAGCTGTATGACATGTTGCATAGCGACGTCGAAACAACAGTTCCTTCACATCTTGGTTGTTCAAGTTACCATGGACATGGACCAATATTGCACCAGCCCATTAAAGACACCAAATCGTCAGTTTTTATGTATGCAACGGTGTCTCAACAACATCACTCCCAGCGTGACAGTTTTGTTTACTGGCGCATCCATTCAACCGAAAGCGAGCCTTGTCGCTAAACAAAATTTGAAAATTGGAATGAACAGCAATCTAGTTTTGGACTCATCCCTAGAACCGTCTATGCCTTCCAAAAATAAATCACTTCACATCTGATCAAATGGCCGTCAATTAAAAAAAAGTGTTTCCAACATAAAGTACCTTAATAGAATACCTTTTAAGAACACCAATTATTTGAAGGCAAGGTATATTTTAATTCTTACTTGACAGGTCTACTTTTAAAAATTAATAAAAACTTGTGAGGTTCAGGTGCTCTGAAGTCTTAGAAAATTTTAATTTTGAAGCTTTAATTTGTTTTCGTTTGAATTTTTCACGTCACGAGTACTTCTAGGAAACACTTTTCAATGGAAAATATTATTTTCCAATGTCTGCAAATCCAAAAGAAATTTAGCATTTTAAATGACATTTATGCTTTAAAGTAATAATTTTAATTAGAATTCTTATTAAAATGACCCAAATCTTCAAAATTAAAAGTATAATGTCCCCTAGCCATACCACAAAAGTTTATTTGCATTCGTGTATGTGTGTATATGTATGTATTTATTGACATCAATCACTTTTGAAAGAAAGTAAGAGTGACAATGATTTTAAATTCCACCCTAAACCATAGAGAATTTTATTAATGTACCCCAGAGGAAATTCCTTATACTTAATCCATCAATTTCCATGTCACCTGGATTGAAAGACATTTTACTCACTACTTGTATACATATCTACCTATACATGTAAGAGTATAACCACCTTTAAAAAAATTACTTAATTTTTTCATTTAACTTTGATTCTTAAATCCATCTCCGCAACGAATAAAATTTACCACCTCTTCTCAACAACTTCACACCTTTTACATATATGATGCCTTACATATCTGTATATAGGTTGCAGGATATGTTTGTAACATATCTTCCAACACATAAACACTGTAATAGCAACCCTTCCCTTCTACCCAAAAATATTATGCGAATTTCGTTCACACTTCCCAAAAAAATACCTAACGTTGTTGGTTGATGTCGGAAGCCTCACCTTCCCGATTGTATATAAGACTACGTACCTATCTTAAAAAATATATGTAGCACCACAAAAATGTTTACTTAAAAAAATGTATATGTATAGTATATGTAATAAATTCCGAGTTTGAATTTCAAATTACTAAACGCAATGAAGTGAAAAAATTCAAATGATGGGGTAGCGAACTAGAAGACTCCAAAGGGTGAGTGAAGGGGGGGGGGCAAAATTTGGAGCTACTATACGTACGGTAAACATTGTACAACAAGGAAAAAAGATAGAACGACGAGATAAACAAGGCCACAACGCAATAGATTCGATCCTATAAGGAGAAGATTTACAGAGATACAAGGATTGAAGTTTTATTGTGTGTCGTATCGTTGTACCAAGATAACAAATTTATAAATTTTAGGCATATACATATAATAAATAATCTTCCATTCCTCCTGTTTTCTTGTTGTTGTTGTTTTTTTATTCAACCGAAATTCCTTCAAGTTTAACACTGGATTAAGTCAATTATCCTTTAGGGATTATCCTAATCAATTAAGAGAATTATAACAAAATAATGTTTATCAAATTAAACTCTCAGCTATAGGTTAGGTAGAAACATAAATACCTACTTAGTGAAGATGATGATGCCTTTGATGATAAAATCTTATCAATAATAGCATATTATGACCCCTTTTTAATCCCTCTTGAATTCATTTATATTACATTTGTATTCATTGCAAATCCCTCGAAAAGAGAATTAAATGATATATTAGCTTTTTTTGAAATTAGAGGGGCAGTTTTATTTAATTCTACACCACCATTACCGCCGACGCGACGCGAACGCCGACACGTTGCCGCCGCGCGTTGCCTGCAATCACTCAGTCTTAGTTTTATTATTTCCGAAGCATAGGAATAACACAACTTTTAAATTAAAGTAAAACAATAAGAAAATAGAAAGAAAATTGCGTGTCACCATTTGAAGGATTATGAGAAGGAGGGGTAGATGGGTGTTTGGGTAGAGGAAATTGAATCCATGCTAACAATTGCAAAGCAACTTTTCCACAGGCATTGTTTGGAGTGAAACAAAATTGAAGAAATAAAAAATCTTACGTAGTCAAGGAAGAAATTTTCTTTTGTGACGAACAAAAATTACGCATACAAATCGACGACCACACAACCAGATTAACGTTGGGGAAAGTGGAGGAAATTTGGCAGTCTTGAATAAAACAAAACAATTTCTTTTGAAACTATTGCAGTATTTCCAACATACCAAAATTAGTGTCAATCAGAAAATTGTACCCAGTTAATTGTTGCTTTTTAAAAACAATTGCACAGAGTCTTCAATTCAGTGGTTTTATCTTTGAATTAAAACAAAACAAAGAATGTCTGAAAAAATATGCAATTTTTTAATTTCCCACATTAAGTTATTGTAATCGGTCCGATATTTCGAATTGAAAATTTTGATATTTCTCGAAGTAATGTCACTAGAAAAATATTTGCCACCTCAAATATTTTGAGAACAGCAAAAGATATAACATCCAAAATAATTTATAAAAAAATCACACATCACTAAAAGTTGGTACAAATTGATTTTAGACTCAAAAATTTTGTCAACATTTAAAAATGTTGGCTTCAAACTAAAAAAAAATATTATCTTCAAGCTCAAAATGTATAAAATAAAAGGGGCTAGGATGCGACCTTCACTGATAACTTCCCATCGCGTCTGTTGATTTGTCCTGCTTAAAAGATTAGTAAAGTTGTCAGTTGAATTATTCTAAAAAAAAATAAAATTACAACAATATTTTGGGGATGAAATATGAAACAGTTTAATTTCCAAAACTATTTTTGTTAACGCGATTTTTGTCGAAAACTAAGTTTTACCAATTTTAGTAGCATTTCTTAAAAGTTTTTATTTCTTATATAAACAAATATAAATCAACATCAATTTTTACCAAATTTGCGTACTATTTTTTGTTGATTTTATTTTTTGTATGAAAAAAAACCGACTGTTGGATTTTTATAAAAAATGTACTGAAAGTCGAAAACAATATTTTCTGTGAGATAAAATAATTTTGAAGCCAATATTTTGAATTTTTGAAAAGATATTTGAGTCGAAAGAAAATTTTTACCAAGTTTTAGTATTGTTTTTTTTTTGTAGGTTTTTATTTTTTGTAAGGAAACTGTCAATTCGATTTTTCTCAATATTTTATCGAATGTTGAAAACAATATTTCTTAAGAGATAAATTTAATTTCAAGCTAATATTTTTAATTTTTAGAAAGATATTTGAGCCGCAAATCAATGTTTACCAACTTTTGTTAATTTTTTTATGTTTTAATTTTTTGTAAAAAGACTGTCAATTCGATTTTTCTCAAAATTTTTCCAAATGTTGAAAGCAATATTTCTTATAAGATAAAGTTAGTTGAAAGCCATAATCTTAAATTTTTGAAGAGATTTTTGAGTCGAAAATGAATTTTTACCAACTTTTATAATTTTTGTTTAGGTTCTTATTTTTTTTGTATAGAACAATATCAATTCGATTTATCCCAAAATTTTATCAGATGTTGAAAACGTTATCATTTATCATTGTTTGTTCGAGGTGACAAATATTTTTTTTTTCAGTTTTTTTTTTTTTGTTATTTAGAAAAACCGTCAGTTGGAATTGTTTCCAAAAATATATTTGTTTGGTATCGCGTTACAATATATAAAATACAATTTAATTTAAGTCTCTAGAGTTATGGGTTAGAGAGATATTTAGGGTTGACCAACTTTTTCACCTTTTTTTTAAATTGCTATATTAAAAAAAACAACCACTCAATTTTCTTGAGAGTCCTTTCTGCATCTTTCTGCATTATTATCTGTTTAACAGAATTTATTTGAAGTGGATATCTTTAGTAGTTCTTGGGCGAAAAAACGTCGCGAACATACGCACAACCGCAAGCACAGACATCTCTCTAAAAATCTTTTATTTCGACTCCAAAGACCTTGGAACGTCGAGAAATGTCAAAATTTTCAATTCGACAAATCGAACCAAATACAATAACTTCCTATTGGAAGTTAATAATAAACCATACATTCTAAAAAATTATACAACAAATTGAAAAAACAGTTTTTTGACTCGATTATGTGGAGAATAATTGATTTTGTGGACTTCAAAAATGCAACTTGTTCTTATTTCGGTAAGAACTTACACTTAATATTTAAAAAAAATAAATCGACAGATGCACACGAATGGGAAGTTATCAGTATTAGCCACATTGCTGCCCATGTTTTTCATTTGAATTTTCACATTTAGTAATAAAGCGGTTTAAAAAATATATATATTGACGTAGATCTTATTTCAAATCTGAATTCAAAATAAATGTATCACGTTTTTTAGGCTATCTGAATTTATGAAGTAATTTTTTTTTATAAAATCCGTTATAGTTGGTATTTCAAAATCTATAATCCTTTTCTTCAATATTCAACTAAAATGTTTATATTATTTTATATAATGTTTAAAAAAAAATTTCAAAAGTTGTTAAATTTCACATGTCTTACAAAAATCTAAAAGATAAATGATAAACCATTTTCGTAAAATGGTTTCCAACATAAAAAGGCGAAACGCCCTTAAAAATTCTATTATATCAAGTTTTTGAAATGTATTAGGTTAGGTTAAGGTTAGGTTAAAGTGGCTGTTGGTTGGGACATCCAACACACTTAGACCAAACTATGGTCCATTGTGATACCACATGGATCAGTTAATCAGCTTAACTCGTTGAACCAATTGGAGCTTCGAATGAAGCGTAGGAGACAAGTAATGTCTGAATTTTTTAGATCGCTGGTATCGTTAAAGTAGTAGTCTCCAAGGTGGATTCTACGTCTGTGTGATAAGGCAGGGCATGTGCACAGAAGATGAGAGATTGTCTCCTCTTCTTTTTCGTCCATGCACCTCCTACAAAAATCATTTGCAGGGGCTCCAAGTCGAATAGCATGCCTTCCTTTTAAGCAGTGCCCAGTCAGGACACCTATAACGTAGCTAATGTGCAATCTACTCAGAGAGATTAATTGTTTTGAGCTCCTGGCGCTAAGAATAGGCCAAATTAGTTTTGTTGCGACACAGGTGGTGGTGTTATTACACCTGAGGTTTGTTTTCTCTATTGTATCTTGCTTTAGCATAAGTTTACATGTAGCTAGAGGGATACCTATGCTAGCATTGTGAGCCAGCAGAGGTAAAGTTGTTCCGCTTTTTGCAAGTTCGTCAGCTTTGCAATTTCCTGGAATGTCTCTATGGCCCGGCACCCAGAGAAGGTGAATGTTGAACTGTGTAGCCATCTCCGTAAGAGATGATCGACAATTTAGGGCTGTTAATGAGTTTGTAGAGACAGAGTCTTGGGACTTTAACGCGGCTATCCGAGAAGATGCGTATATCATTAGTTGATATAACGTTTTCTCTAAGCCAGGATAGGACTTCTTTTATAGCCAAGATTTCAGCTTGGAACACGCTACAATGATCGGGTAGACGAAAGGAGAGACTTAAGTTTAGTCTATCTGAGTATACGCCTCCACCAACCCCATCCTCCGTTTTTGATCCGTCTGTATAGAAGTTTATAGGACCATCGTTCAAAAATGATGTATTCTCCCAAGAAGACCTGGGGATATAGTCAATTTGAACCTATAGTTATTGAACTGAGGATGGGGTATGGTGTAGTCAATATTACTGTTTATAGTTCTGAACGAGTTCAAAATAGTGGTGTGGCCAATTCCATTATTGATCCACAGAGAGGAGGCTTGAAGCCGTATGGCAGTGTTAGCGGCTGTTTGCTTGCTGAAAATGTCCAGCGGTATTAGATGAAACAGAACATCTAGTGAGGCGGAGGGGGTAGAGCGAAGTGCTCCTCCCATACACAGGCAGGCTGTTCGTTGGACTTTGCTGAGTTTATCGCAATTTGTCGCTGTATCTAGCGCCGTCCACCATACCGCTACTCCATAAGTAAGGATCGGTCTTATGACCGAGATGTATAGCCAGTGTGTAATGCGGGGCTGTAGGCCCCATTTATTACCAATGGCCTTTTTACAGGAGAACAGGGCTACTGTGGCCTTGTTTATTCTCTCTTGAATATTAGGTTTCCAACTTAATTTCTTATCTAAAATGAGACCCAAGTATTTTGCTTGTTCAGAGAATTTAAGTGGTACACCGTTTATGAGGGGAGGGTCAATGTGTGGGACTTTGTATTTCCTTGTGAAGAGGACAAGGTCGGTTTTTTGTGGGTTAACGCCTAGTCCACACCGATTAGCCCATCTGATGAGCTTATTTAAAGCGTTTTGTAAGAGGTCTTTTAGTATATTGGGGTGTTTACCCGTTACCGCAATAGCAACATCGTCCGCATAGGCAAACACTCTGTATCCCCCTCTTTCTAGAGTAATTAGTAATTCATTTATTACTAAGTTCCAGAGGAGAGGGGATAGGACACCACCTTGTGGCGTACCTCTACTGACACCCCTTTGTGAAATGTATTAAAAAATATTAAAATAATGTTGAAAAAGGTTAATTTTAAAACTTTAGTAAATTGTTAAAATAAGAGTTTGGACTTGAAATAAGCACTAAAAATTAAGTCCACAACGTATTTTCCAAAAACTATCAAAGTAGAAAATTCAAGATTTTCTCGAAACTTCATATAAATTCAAATAGACACTCATAACGAATGAGATTTAACAAAAAAGTAAAATGCTAAAGTGCTATATTTATTTTTTATTTGTTATTTGTTTTATTGTATTGTATTTAAAAGAGAAAAATTTGTACTTTTTAAAATCATTATAGAATTTATTGTTAAGAGTTATTTTGAATGGAATATTCAAATTAAGGACACCTTCTTTAAAAAGTATTCTTTTGCTTGTGCAACAGAAAATAAAAACGTAATTTAACTAATTTCAAATGTTCAAAGTGAAATGCATAGTATACAAAAAATATTTCTAAAAAAATAGAAAAGTCTCATATTATTAAAAAAAAACATCGATTTTTATACAAAAAAGCGTCAATAAATTAGAGTATTTTTGAGAAAATAAATTTCATTCAAATTTTTAAAGATAAACTTACATTGCAATTTCAATATCTATCGATATCATAAGTCAGTAAAATCTGGTGTGCATTTGAAATTTACAATTTTCCTTGATTAGATCATAAACAGATTACTAAACCGCGGTTTTCAATGGTTTATGTTGGCTTTTGAAAAAGTCTCCACCTCAGATGAGCATGTCCTTTAAACGCTAGTACAAAATACAAAATTTTGCATAAGTTGTGTTGCACGTTATGTAATCCTTTTAAAGCTACAAGTCATTGAAGTGCACATATAAGCCAATTCAAGCCCAGAGAAGTTTTAAACTTGCCATTGAAAGTAATGTTTTGGACAATGCCATCGTTTCTTAACAAATATACATCACTTAGGGCGCCATCCAGCCCAAAAGCCATACTAAAGGGGACATTTTTTGGTATTGGCAGCTCTTGGATCTAGTGTGTTTTGACGGATTGATCTAGAAGTTGGCTGATGATAATAATTTTTGATAAAAATTATGGTGAGTTGCAAATGAAAAAGTTCGTTGTCTTTGGTAGTTCAACTTTAACGCCTGGATCAGATGAACGGGTACGGGTTCTTGCAAGGGACGTTAAATTAACTGAGGAATTCTATTGCGCAATCTAAGCTACTGCGGTGATAATGTTGGCAGATCTTGCGTAGAACATTAGGAAAATAGGAAAGAATCTAAGATAGTTACCCCTCCATACATCCGATCTTTCAGTTATGAAACAAAATATTAAACAACAAAAGTTAAAGCGTTCCCTACACTTGAAATTGAGACGGAAAGAAGAACCTCTACAAAATTTTGACTATTTCTGAAAGATTCGCATGCGATTGTTTCGAGATAGTTTTGAACTACTTTTTCTCATACTTCGGGGGTTATTTCGGACTTGAGTAATGTACATTTTAAATAAATCTTGAGTTCTTATCTTAAATTCCGATGGTGTCAAATATATTGGTGGCCAATTGATATCTTTTTGTAACTAGGTATCGTCCAAGTCATGATCTCTAATCGCTACCAACCTGAAAATCGGTTTTCAGTGAGCATGAGCATCACTTGAACCAGCAATATTTTCAACTGAGCTTGTATTATTACGATTCTGCCAAGCCATCATTCACGTATCCATTCTCTTGAAATTTCTTCACAATTTTACCGATTGATGGCGTCGTAAATAATTTTTAGTAATATTAAAAATTCAACTAATATTATGGCACTTCAAATGATAGCTAAATTTTTCAAGTGTTAAATTCCAGTTTTATCAACTTTATTATCGGATTGCAGATTTTAAAAGGACTCAATCAAAACAATCTAAGAGATATAAATCAAAAGCTGAGCATACAATCTCTCACAGTGCTTTTGAATTAAAGGTATAAAAAGGTAGTTTTTGTACGAAATACGAATTTTTAAAATATTTCGTAAAAATTTGTTGTTTATTTAATATTTCAAAAGCGGAAAAAGGTATTTTTCTATTGGATTGGGACCAAGTTCATTGAAATAAAATCAGGATCTACGGAGAATGAAAAAAGTTATTTTTTGTCATATTTGCAAAACTATTTTATTTGGCGGTTAAGTAATAACTGCTTTTCAAAGTCATATAGCTCTAAAAAAATCACCCTTTATAAAGACAAATTATAAATCCAATCAGGCAAAAGATTATGTTCTCATTACAAACAAGTTTTGTAATTTTTTTTAATAAAGTTTGACAAGAACAGGCACAAAGGTAAAAAAAAATAAGGAATGCTTGGAAAAATGTCCTTTTGAAAAATAACTTTCCATTAGTATATACATAATGTTACAGTTCTTTTCAAAATGTTGTTTTGTTAATTTAAACTTTTTGAAAATTTTAATTCCAAAATTCAGTTTAAGAAAATAGAAAAGAATAAAGTATTTATAGAGATTTTAAAATAGTACACTGAGGCGTATACTTACTTTTTTATTATTTTTTTTGATGAATTACATAATTTTTCTATTGCTATCTATGTTTTTTATTGTGTGTGTACAAAATTATCCCGATTTACCCTATCGCTTGACAGGTACGTAAACCTAAATCCTCTAACTCACGAATCCCGTCGCATTTGGCCATTTCCTACAACTCCGTCATGAATTCAAATTAAGGGAGGCATGAATAAATTAAGATAACATAAGAAATGTCACTATGTTAAAAAATAAAATGAAAAGAGAGAATGCACGAGAGAGTGAGAATGTGTGGGAGAGAATTGTGAGTGTTAATCCAAAGTGAAACATACAAAAAAGTGTATGATTAATTACTGATTCAGGATTTTTATGACATCATGTGACTGACTTAAGCCAAAACGAGTGTGAAGGAAAAAAGTTTTTTATTTTCTTCGTATCCTGTTCCTTTCCCCTTTTTTTCTTTTTTTCTTTAGCTTGAAGTGAAAAGTTTGAACTTATAACCACTAAAAATGAGGCTGAACATAAAAAGTTAGTGAACATATAACTTTTCATTGTTTTATTTATTTCTTTTTATTAAATTATAAATTATTTAATATAAAAACATGATGACGATTGTATAGCTGCAGAATTAATGCTTGTGCTGTATATAATTAAAGTACATATGTATGTATGTATAAGTATAAAGGGAGGGTGGTTGCCATGTTATTTGGTATTGCTAGAATTGTAAATAATTTGTGTCCGTAAATCGACAATAATTCTGCTAATTATTTACTCCAAGTGATTACTTGTTTCGGGCTTATCAGAGTAGATTAGTGACTTCACATATCATTACAGAAAATAGTCAAGCCGTTTGATACATCACTTCCAAGGAAGATTCTCCTCACTTCTTTCAGAATTGGGCACTTTTCGATGAAATTCATAATGTCCTCTCTCATCGACATGTTACAGAGCAAGCAAATTGTTGGAAGACCGTGTCGATGTGGAATGAAGTTCAATCTCACCAACTCTCCTCTTATCTTACATTGATTGGAATCAATCCTAAGATAATTTCTTTCACAAGGATTGTGCTGAAGAACGCTGTATGTGGCTCTATATACAGATGAAGTCATCTGATACTTTTAAGCCTATTTTTTGTCTGATTAGGCGATGAGATCATAGAGTGTATTTTTGATATCTCTTCCATATTGCATGATTGCACTTTGAGGGTAAAATGCATATCCCAATATTTAGCCAGTTTCTTTAATTTCTCGAACCAAAGACTCTCTATTAGAATATTAAACAGACAGTGCTATAACTTTTGGCAATCTTTTATTACTTTCTTAAAGTAACGTTACAGTCCTGGTGTTGACTAGGGCATCATCCAACAAACTTCAACATCTAGCCCAGTCCCTAACTAGATGCCACCAGTTGCGCGCTACAAGTTGGTTGAGTTCACTTTCCAATTGTGCGCGCAACCTGATCCACAGTCTTCCTCTACTGCGTTGTCCTGTGGTCAAGGATTCTAAGACTCTCCAGTTCGGAGCATTGGTTTCTAAGCGCTCTACGTAACCCAGCCATCTCAGTCGTTAGACTTTTATTATTTTTGCTAAGTCTACGTCACTGTACAGTCCGTAGAGATTGTCCTTCCATCTTTTCCTCCACTCAACTTCTATGCATACGGGACTTTAGATCACGCGAAGAATTTTACTCTCGAAACGACCCAAGGTGCTTTCGTTCGTTTTTGTCATAGTCCATGCTTCTGCACGGGGTATAGAAGGACGGGGATGATGAGGGTCTTATATAGCGACATTTTGGTCGCTCGAGAGAGGGTTTTGCTTATCAATTCTTCTTAGTCCAAGTTAGTTAGTTAGTAAGAGTAAATATTCATTTGATCGCAGTGCTGGTGTTGTTTTCTGTATTCATAGCGGAGCCTAGATAGACAAAATCGTTATATAACTCAAAGTTACGTCTGTCCATGGTGACGTTTTGACTGGGACGTCGGTGTTGTCAATTTCAGCAGCATTATGTTAGTAATTGGACAGACTCTTGAAAGATAGTGCCTATAGTTTTGATTACACTATTCTTTCAAGTACGATGTTAAATAAATCCCATGACATCGCATCACCTTGTCTTAATCCATTTTTGACATCGAAAGTTGTTTCCAATCTTTATGGAGCAGCGGCGGCGGCGCGCGTGGTCATCCTTCAAAAACATCTTTGATTAGAAATGTTAGGTTAGGTTAGGTAAAAGTGGCTGTCCATGATGGAAACGGACATATTTAGGCTAGTTTAATGGCCCATTGTGATAGCACATGAATCTTGAGACTTCCTCCTAAGCTCAATGGAACCAATTTGAGTCCCTTACAAAATGTGAGAGGCTGATTATGCTGATATTTAGATTTAGATCGTTTAGATCGTTAAGCCTAGTACGGAGCTGAAGTGAAACGAATTTTTTCGGCGGTCTCCAAGTGCAGAGCGAAATTAAAACAAAAACCACAGCGGAAAAATATTTGTGGAGAGTTCTGTCTGGAAGTTGAATTTCACTGCTTGTCTTCATCACTTCTTGCACATCATCAATAACATCCTGAGTTTCCGATTCAGAAATGCAATGTTGGAACACATTAGGCAAATCCATTTTATTTTAAATTTTAAATCAAATATAAATCTAAATCAAAACACCGAAAGTCACGAGTAAACAATTTTTTTTTTTCAATAAAAAAATTAAACGTCAAAATTTCGCAAGCAATTAATGTGCTGGGCAATTAAATTGAGAACGAAAAGAGTGGAGAATTGTACTAAGAAATCTAGTACACCTATCCACTAAAATGTCACATTTCGTTGTTCAGGAGCGTACTGAAAAACGAAAAGCACAGCGAAATTTTTCGTTTATGATTTCGTCATATTATTTTTGTATGGGAATTTTCGTTTCGCATCAGCAGCGTACTAGGCTTTAAAGAAGAATTTTCCTAGGCAATTCTTGCGTTTTTGAGCTAGAGCAGGGCATGTACAGAGAAAGTGAAGAACTGTTTCCTTCTCTTCCTCGTCCATACAGCTTCTGCAAAAGTCATTTGAGAATACGCCTAGTCGCGTGGTGTGCTTTCCTATTAGACAGTGTCCGGTTATGACACCTATTATCGAGCTTATATGCGATCTGCTTCGAGATAGCAAGCACCTTGAACGCTTTAAATCTAGTGTTGCCCATATGTTTTTTGTGACCTGACACGTGTGGTAACGTTGTTTGCCTTCTTGCATTAGCAACAGTTTACAAGTAGCGATTGGTATGCCAGTATGTGCCAAACGTGGTAGGATGGGCTGCATTGTACCGTTCCTGGCGAGTTCATCTGCCTTACAGTTACCTGGAATGTCTCTATGGCCCGGCACCCAGCAAAGGTGAATATTAAACTGTTGTGCCTTCTCCATTAGAGATGATCGACAGTTATGGACTGTTATAGAGTTCGTAGAGACAGAGTCTAGAGATTTGATAGCTGCCTGACTATCTGAAAAAATACGGATATCAGATGTTGATATCATGTTTTCTTTAAGCCAGGACAAGACTTTCTTGATCGCCAAAAGTTCCGCCTGGAACACGCTACAATGATTGGGAAAGCGGAATGAGAGACTTAATTTCAGTCGTTCAGAGTACACACCTCCACCAACCTCTTCTTTTATTTTTGAACCATCTGTATAGAAATGGATTGACTCATCAACCAGGAATGTCCTATCCTCCCAAAAAGATCTGGAAGTTATAGAAGTCTGGAAATTTCTGTCGAATTGCAGTTGGGGGATGGTGTAGTCTGTGTGCTTTGGAATTGATTCTAAATACCTAAGAATTACGGAGTGGCCAATGTTGTTGTTAGTCCACTACGACGAAGCTTTGAGGCGAATAGCAGAGCTTGCTGCTATTTGTTTGCTAAATATATCAAGAGGTGTTAGGTAGAGTAAGGTGTCCAGCGCCGCAGATGGGGTCGTGCGAAGCGATCCGCTTATACATAGGCTTAACGTTGGACTTTATTTAATTTTCCTCGGTTTATAGCTTTCTCTAAAGCAGTCCACCACACTGCCCCACCGTACATTAAAATCGGTCTGATTACCGATGTGTATAGCCAATGCGTGATTCTGGATTGTAAGCCCCATGTATTACTTTTTTGCAAGAAAAGAGAGCTACAGTAAGTTTTTCGACTCATTCCTGTACGTTGTGTTTCCAATTCAGTTTTTTATCTAAAACAAGACCAAGGTATTTAGCCTCGTCTGAGAATTTCAATTGGATTCCTTTAATATAGTTGACAAATGGAACTTTGTATCTCCTCAAAAATAAGAATAAATCTGTTTTGTGTGGGTTAACACCCAGTCCACACCGATCAGCCCAAGGTATTAGTCTGTCTAAGACATTTTGTAAGAGTTCTTTTAAGGTGTTAAGATGCTTTCCTGAAACTGCTATAGCTACGTTGTCGTTCGCATAGGCGATCACTCTGAAACCCTACACATTCAGACTAGTTGGGATTTCATTTACCACTAGGTTCCAGAGGAGAGGGGATAGAATACACCACCTTACGGTTTCCCTCTACTAACGAATCGTCTGCCAGAAGAGTTGCCCAGTTTTGAGTTAATTATTCTGCTATTCAGCAGAATGTTAACTTGTTAAAAACTCTCAAAAGATAGTCAATATGCAGCTTAAGCGTTTTTATAAAGAACGGAGACAGTCCCGTTACAATGATAACCACATAATTTGGCTGTTTTTATGTAGTTGAAATCATCTTTTGACATATAATTTTAGTAATTTTTCAACAATTCAATTCAACAATCAACAGTTAGATCGTCAAAGATGTTGTCGTAAAGCTGAAAAACAGATACGGACTGAAGGGGCTTTCTTGTTTTATTCCCATTGTTGTTTCAAACCAATCCGAACATTCTCCACCCATTCTACAACGCAGTTATATTTCATGCATAAAGATTTTTTAGCCTAATTTTTTTGTACAGCTTATAAAACAAGGCTCTTCTATCGATAATCTCGAAGGTGGCCTTGATAAAGGAAACATATCTTCTTTTTCTGCTGTAAGAATGTTTCCGCAATGCTTTTTAAGACAAAAATGTTATCGTTCGTTGAATAGCCGCTTGCAATTCCTTAAGGAATTTGTTATGGTTAATCCAGAATGTTAGGGGATTCCTTAACATTGATACAAATACTTTATAAAGTGCATTAAGAAAGGATGGTAATATTAAATTAAGAGCCGTCAGTTATTACGGAACAGTTAAAATTGAGGTCGTTACATCAAAAATTACCACAGCTTAATAAAAGTGAATCTTGGAAAGAAATTTTAATAAATACTCTTACATTTTGTGACCAATAAACTTTGTCAACGTATTCAAATGAAGCGGAGTGTTTATTTGCCTTCTATGCTCATAACTGCTACATTGTTTGAAAAATGATCAGTTAAAAGTTTTGAATCTTACAAATGAGTAGGTACTTATCAATGTTTCCGTATCACAGTTTCTTTTTTCATATTCATAATACGTATATTTACATTTATATTATTACCTCAACATTTTGAATTGAAAAAGTCTGTAAACCTTGTTAAATATGGGGAGGGAGAAGGGTGTTTAGAATTTTGTCAAAAAACCTAGACAAAATTGTATTTTAAGAAAAAATATTTTCAATCGTATACCTTTATTTTGAATTGTTATTGAAGACAAAAAAAATTAGAATCTGAGAATATAAAAAAAGGTATTTAGTTTACTTCTTCCCAATTTTCAAATCCTCATTATTTTAAAATAGGTATTGCAAAATTTTAGAGTTTTTTAAATGCAAAAAAATCCTCAACTAGAGGCCAAGTTTTTAAAGTCAAATTTGTATCTTTATTTAATGATTATTGATTGATGTAAGTATATTTTGTATTCTATTTCTCTATGTACAAAAAAATGTTTAAGAATTTTGTTAAAAAAAAAACTTTAAAAACAAATCAATCTTTTAGCAATTCAAAAATAATAATAAAACAAATAGAAGCAGAGCAGCTCTTATCTAGACATGAGACTTTATAAAAAAAGACCATCTTCCCAAAACTCTGTAGACTGTAAACAATGTGACCAATTTAAAGGACATTTTTAACAAGAAAAATAAGAAAAAATAACACAAAAACATTTTCTATCCTAAAGGAATTGCCTATCACGTCAATACCTCAATCTTTATATCACAAGAGATGCCCATAATTCCTTTCACCTCTGAAATGTCTGCTTTGGCTACCAACCACCACCGCGCACCGGCCGCCGATACAACAAGAAGATCTGCCCTTAGGCACAAAGCGAGAGGCACAATTTCAAACACAACAACTCACCAAATCAAATTCCGTCCAATAAAACATCTTCAATAATAAGAAAATATATACGTATATAAATGAATGAAAATGGCAATAACAATTCTTCACGATTAATCAAATTCAGACGATATCGGTTTTGGATTGGAATCATGAATAACAATCCCGAAAAATAGGCACAGGCACAAGGATACGAGTAGAAAAATGCAAACAAACAACAAACACCTGCAAATAGGCATCAACTGCTAAGACTCATCCTCTTGATTTTCGTCCCTGAATACCGCCATCACCATCTCCACCCATAACACCATCATCATTACCTATTCAATCAATGGGAGGTATCATCCTTAGCTGGCTTGAGCCTTCATTTGAATTCATTCCGTTGTTTGTGAGTTTTTTTTTTCGTCCTTCACGTTTTTTTCTTGCTCCCTCCGAAGGGATGGTTCTTTGTTGCCTATTGCCACCTGATTCTACTCCTCACAGGGTGTCCTACCCTCGTACTGCTTTCTGGAAACAGTCATGTTCCATTGTAGTCGTAGAACCGTTTATCCATAATCAGTTCAGTCAGGCAAAAGCAGGCGAGGCACAGTCATCGGAGAATAATGGATTACAGACAAATGCCGTAGCCGATTCCTACGCAAAAGTTCTACATTTCATACTCCTGTTCCATCTTCATCTCCATCTCCAAGTGTGAAAGCTGAAACTCTGAAGAGAGATAAATGATGAATTTTAAGGTGAACCATCGAACCATTTATCTCCTGATAGATGGACGGATTGAGATTTGAGATGTGAACGCGCGAACAGGGAATTAGATTCAAAGAGTTGTGTCTGTTCGACAGATAGTAAAGCCTAAGATTTATATCTTCTATTTGTGAGCTTCGCATAAGGCGGCATCAGTTCCAGCGCTTCAACTTCAGTTTCAGCACAACGACGACGAATCCCTCAATAATCTATGGGCTGCACGTATTATAAGAGTATACCTATCTCGGTATAATATGCAGACATTGGAGATTGCTTTTTGGAATTGGAATTTGCAAGGAGTCGTCTAGTTTGGGTATGAGTTGAGTATGGTATCAAGTATTTTTGAAGATATGGAAAATGGTAATGAGTTTCTTTTTGTTTTCGATCAAACTTGTAAATCTTGGAGGCTTAAGAGTGATATTCTATTGGAATGTGATGGCCGCAGCCTTATGGTAAATTTGACTTTACGCAAAAGTTCAAAAACCGAGTTGTTGAACAAAAAGAAAAAAAAAAAACAGAACTATATAATCATTGCGGTTAAAGTTCTTGCTAAGTTTGCGGTGATTGATAAGTTCTAGGAGACTATCATCATCAATAATGATGAAGAGAAAACAAAAATTAAATAAGTTTTCCAAGAGGATTTAACAGCAGCTGCATGGCTCAAAGACGTCATTGATTTAAGTCTTTTTGCTCAAGTTGTTGAACATAGAAAACACAACACTTAATTTATTTCAATATGGTAGACATGCATAATTCATTCTCCAATATTTAATTTTAATTACAAAAAGAGGCAGGGATGCGACCGACACTGATAACTTTCCATCCCGTCTGTCGATTTGTCTTGCTTAAATGTTTGTAGGTTTTCGTGTTTTGTTAAAAAAGTTCTCAGTTGAATTATTCTTAAAAATTTAAAAACTACCAACAATATTTTGCATATAATGAAATAATTTAATTTCGAAATTTTGTTTTGTTAACGAGATTTTTAGTCGAAAACCAATTTTTACCAATTTCAGTAGCATTTCTTAAAAGATTTTATTTCAAATACAAATTGGATGAATGAAATAAATTTGAAGTCAATATCTACTATTGTTCACGAGATATCGAAAACCGAACATCAATTTTTACCAATATTGCGTAGTTTTTAATTTTGTATGAAAAAACTGACTGTTGGATTTTTATAAAAAACGTATTGAACGTCGAAAACAATATTTTCTGTGAGATAAAATATGTTTGAAGGCAATATTTGAGTCGAAAGTAAATTTTTATTAAGTCTTGGTATTGTTTTTTGTGTAGGTTTTTGTTTTTTGTAAAAAAAACTGTCAATTTGATTTTTCTCAAAAATTTTACAGAATATTGAAATATTGCTTATAACAACAAATTTGTTTAATGCCAATATCTCAAAGTTTTGAAAAGATATTTGAGTCGAAAATAAATTTTTACCAACTTTTGTTAATATTTTTTAGATTTTTATTTTTTGTAAAAAAAAACTGTCAGTTAGATTTGTCTCAAAATTTCACCGAATGTTGAAAATAATATTTATTATAAGGTGAAATTTGTTGGAAGCCATAATCTTAAATTTTCGAAAAGATATTTAAGTGGAAAATCAATTTTTACCAACTTTGAGTAATTTTTTTTATAGGTTTTTATTTTTTATAAAAAAAACTGTAAATTTGATTTTTCTCAAAATTTTACTAGATATTCAAAACATTATTCTTCGTTGGACAAAATTGTATTGGAGATAAAATCGTTTTTTGTTCGTAAATTTTTCAAGGTAAATAATATTTTTTTTTCAGTTTTTTTTTTGATTTATAATTGTAATTTTTTCCAAAAAAACATTTGTTTGGTATCACGTTACAAAATTTAATTCAAGTCTTTAGCGTTATTGGTTCGTGAGATATTTAGCGTTAACCAAAATGGTCACCTTTTTTTTAAACTGCTATGGTAAAAAAACACCCACTCAATTTTCTTGAGAGCCCTTTCTGCCTTATTATCTGTATAACACAATTTATTTGTTCTGGTTCTTGAGCTATGGATGACGAAAAAACGTCGCGAACGTACGTACACTAGCACGCACCGACATCTTTCTAAATATCTTTCATTTCGACTGTAGAAACCTTGAAACGTCGAGAAATGTCAAAATTTTCAATTCGACAAAATCGGACCCATTGCAATAACTTCCTATGGGAAGTTAAAAATATATGGAAGTTGATTTTTTTAAAATTTTGAAAACATCGAAAAATTGGCAAAATTAAAGAAAATCAAACCACTTTAGCTTCGAACGCCGAAAAAAACATAACGTTGCGTTGTCTACTGAGAGGTACTCGATGATATCTCCCTCCACGTCCGACATAATTTGTTTGTTTATCTGGATTACTATCTCATGTAGTTGGAGCTAAAATGGCCCTCTCACACAACCACTTCCGATAGGCCATATTTATTTGCAGGTTTGGATAGACATTACTTTTTAATTCGTCTGTGCTACAGACAATTTGACAGAATTCATGACTCAATGTAATCGAGCCGTTACAGTCTGTTGGCATACAATCTTCTCCGATTTTTAAAAGAGCAGCGGCATATTTTCCTGCTCGCATATTCGTAGTCCGACTGTGTCGGAAGACATTGGCAACACCAACAACTACAATACAATATTATATTATGTCTATGTAAACATGTATATACCTATAAGTCACACCATATTAACAGCACATTTGGTCAGTTATGAAATGCCAATAAATACAATAATTGCTGATGAGCAAGAGCATTCTTGTCAAGCAGTTAACTAGAATAACACATGGTGGCAGCGGTGCTGTTTTTTTGTTTTAATCGCAACTAAAATCATTTTGTTTGCCTTCTACTTTGATTCATATTTTTTCTCTATCCTTGTCTGTAGAGAAGAAGAAAAAAATTATTGATAATGCTACCCGCAGCACCAGGAGCATCACCAGCTATTCCAACTTTTGGACAATTTCAGGTACAGTGCCCCGAATCCTTCACATTTTCGACGCCTTCGGAGTGGCCAAAATGGAGAAGACGCTTTGAAAGATTTATGCGGGCATCTGGGTTGAGCGGAAAAACAGATGAAGAACAAGTCAACACCTTCATATACATCATGGGAAGCCAGGCAGAAGACATTCTACTTTCCTTTGGATTAACCGATGGTGACTCGAAAAAGTTTTTATTGGTTATGGAGAAGTTTGACAATTACTTTGTTATCCGCCGTAATGTCTTTTATGAACGCGCCATGTTCAATTCAAGGAAACAAGAAGAAGGTGAGCCGGTGGACACATTTATCACTTCGCTTTATGCATTGGCCGAACACTGCAATTTCGGTGCACTACATGATGAACTAATACGCGACCGCATTGTAGTTGGAGTAAGAGACCACAAGCTTTCTGAAAAACTGCAGATGGACAATGCTCTAACGCTCGAGAAAGCTTGCGAGACAAAGCGAAGCCGTCAAGCGCCAGCTGCGTGACCTTGCGGGAGACTGTGAGGGAAAAGCAGTCGATTTTGTCGCATCAACATCTAAATCAAGCTACGATCGACATTCAAAAACAAGTTCCAGTGACAGTAAACGTCAAGAGATTCGTGCATGGCGATGCAGGTGGTGCGCAGGTAAGACAAGACACAAGAAGAATGACTGTCCAGCTAAAGGTGAAACATGTAACAACTGCAACAAACAAGGTCATTTCGCCCGTGCTTGTCTCGCAAAGAAAACAGTTAAGCAAGTTATAGCCGAACCAGACAACAATGCGGCAAACTTTCTCGGAGCTGTGTCAGCCAATGTAACATTCAACGATGCCAAAAATCGCAGCAAAAGATGGTCAGCTGAGGTAGCTGTGAATGAAGTAATGATCACGTGGAAGTTGGATCCTGGAGCTGACGTTACAACAATCCCATTTGACATTTTTCAACAAAAATTCAAGATGACTTCACTCCTTCCTGCGGACCAAGTGCTTTGCGGTCCAAGTAAAAATAAACTTCAAACAAAGGGTATGTTCCGAGGTGAGTTAGTCTATTTACAGGAGCGAAAGTTTGAGACAATCTATGTGGTAAAGGGCTTGGCCCAGCCTCTTTTGGGTCTATCAGCGTGCGAAGACCTTGGGCTAGTCAGACGCATCAACCACGTGGAAAATCAAACAAAATTGGAACCTAAACAAGAGTTCGCCAAACTTTTCAGTGGACTGGGTACAATAAACGAGCCATACGACATCAAACTGGAAGATGGTGCCGTTCCATTCGCTATTCACACACCTAGGCGCGTGCCAATTCCGCTTCTAAGTAATCTGAAGAAGCAATTGGACGACATGGTGCTTCAAGGGGTCATCGAACCGGTAGATAAGCCAACCGACTGGTGCGCTCCGATGGTCATCACTTCCAAGAAGAATGGAGATATCCGCGTCTGCGTTGACCTGACACGGCTCAATAAATTCGTTAAAAGAGAGCGTCATCCTATGCCTTCTGTCGAGCACACCCTAGGACAGCTGACAGGAGCAAAAATTTTCAGCAAGCTAGATGCCAATAGTGGGTTTTGGCAAATAAAACTCACTGAAGAGTCAAAACTACTAACTACATTCATCACACCCTTCGGGAGGTTTTGTTACAACCGGCTTCCATTTGGTATAACTTCTGCTCCAGAACACTATCAGAAGAGAATGTCCAGCATAGTCCGAGGGTTGGAAGGAATCCTTTGTCAAATGGACGATATTCTTGTGTGGGGCAGCTCAGTTAACGAACACGACAAAAGACTTCGTCTAGTACTACAACGTCTTCAAACCTCAGGGGTCACACTCAATGATGCTAAATGTCAGTTTGGGGTACAACGCATCAAGTTCCTCGGGCACATTCTCGATGAAGATGGCGTGCATCCAGATGGCGATCGTATTACAGCTATCATCAACATGGAACGACCGAAAAACGTGCATGAAGTTCGCATTGTGATTGGACTTATTAATTATCTTGGAAAATTTACACCAAGACTATCGGACGTACTGCAACCTCTCAATGAATTGCTCAAGAAGGAACGAACATTCACTTGGGGGTTAACGCAGGAGAAGGCGTTCGAGGAAGTGAAGAAAATCCTGACCAGCGAGCCCGTGCTTGCAATATATGACAGCAACAAAGAGACTGTCATTTCAGCTGACAGTTCGTCATATGGTATCGGTGCTGTCATTCGTCAACGGCAACTCGACGGTAAGGACCTTATAGCAGCAGATGCACTTAGCCGCCAGCCTTTGCATGTGAAAGATAGCGAAAACAAGCTGGAAGAAGAAATTTTCGCACACGTACACTTGGTGATCGCGCACATTCCTGCATCTGATTTGAAAATAGAAGAAATATGGACCGAACAGCAGCGCGATTTAACTCTCCGCAAAATCGCCTCCTATACATTGAATGAGTGGCCAGAAACTAACAAACTACCCAATATTTTGCAACCGTACTTTGCAGTTAGAGACGAAATTGCCAACGAGAACGGTTTGCTTATGCGTGGCTGCCGTCTCATCATACCTGCATCGATGCGACAAGACATTCTCGGAAGACTTCATGCTGGCCATCAAGGAATAACTAAGTGTCGAGCAAGAGCTCGTGAATCTGTCTGGTGGCCAGGCCTTTCTACAGACATTGCTGAGATGATCAGCAGATGCAGTGTTTGCATCCAAGAAACAAAAGGAGTTCGAGAAAAATTAATGCCATCGGACTTTCCAACACGTCCATGGCAAAAGGTAGCTATGGATCTTTTCAAATGCCAAGGGCGCTGGTACTTGATCATTTCTGATTTCTTTTCTAGATTTTTCGAGGTAGCGTTACTCGAAAGATTGACGGCTGGTGTGGTCATTACCCATTGCAAATCGATCTTTGCACGCTTTGGAGTACCCGAACTGGTGAGAAGTGACAACGGAACCCAGTTTGAACCAGTTCACACCTCAGAGTTCTCCAAATTTGCAAGGGATTATGGATTTCGTCATGTCACATCCAGTCCCCACTTTCCACAAAGCAACGGATTCATAGAGGCTGCAGTAAAAATTGCCAAACTCCAGCTCAAGAAAAATGCCGATCCATACAAAGCCTTATTGGAATATCGTGCCAGCCCTTTATCCAACGGCTACAGCCCAGCAGAACTTTTGATGGGCCGCCGCATCAGATCAACACTACCTATGGTTCCAAAACGCTACGAGTCAAAAGCAGTCGATTATAATGACTTAAAAAGGAAGGCGGATGATAGAATAGAAAAGCAAACACTAAACTTTAACCACAGACATCGTGCCGTGCAGAAGCATGATCTTATTCCCGGAGAATTAGTTTGGGTACGAGATAAACGAGTGTGGGCTACAGTTCGAGAAAAGACCAAGCACCCTCGCTCTTACATCATCGAAACCCCGACAGGAAAACTACGTCGTAACAGCTTTCATCTAACTCGAGCTCACCGAGCAGGAGAGATACTCAATGAAACAGAGAATGATATTCCAGATATCACAACTCCAATGACATTACCATCAGCTTCGTCGCCAGAGAAAACATCATCGCCGATCACATCATCGCCATTCTCAACACCCTCTTCGTCACCTTCACAATCATCAGTACCATCGTACGCGTCAGCATCGTCAACTCAATCGCCATTATCGTCCGCATCGATTCCTTCATCTTCTGGGCCTACAAGTAGAAGTACCGATAACCAAGGGTACCTAACTCGATACGGCCGGCTAGTGAAACCTGTCGATCGTTATCAATACTGAAAAAGGGGGATGTGTCGGAAGACATTGGCAACACCAACAACTACAATACAATATTATATTATGTCTATGTAAACATGTATATACCTATAAGTCACACCATATTAACAGCACATTTGGTCAGTTATGAAATGCCAATAAATACAATAATTGCTGATGAGCAAGAGCATTCTTGTCAAGCAGTTAACTAGACAAAACTTTTTTACATGTACCCATAACACAGATGCTTTCAAATATGCGTTTATTTCATCTGCCGGTGTATACCTCTAGTATTTACCGGCAGGGTCTGTCTAAAGTCGCCAGCTAAGATAACCACCATCCCTCCCATGATAGCCTGGTTGTTTTTGATGTCTTTCAGTGTACGATCTAGTGCTTCAACTGCTTATTTGTGGGACAACCGAGCCTTAGCCGAAACAGAATTATTAGAAGTAGAAGAAAGACCATGTGAATTATAAGTTGTACCTACATGGCTTGTGTTTGGCGATGAAAGGTTGAGCATAGCAAAGTTTAGGTTTAAAATTAGTATTTGTGGAACTTGGTGGGAGCCACAGTTTGCGTCTAACGTTGAGGGCTTGAGGCACGTGGCGCGCGAAGCCCGCGTTAATATACGTGTACGATAAGTTTAACGTGTTCGACAACTTATTTCATAAGGGTTGGGAATGCGTTGTTTTCCGTAATACCAATTTTATCCAAATATTATTCAAATTTTTGGTAATTTTAGAAGTGAAAGCGATCAGATTCCCCGGAAAGTTATTTTTCCCATGGGAATGCGTTATTTTGTCGAGGTCAAAAGTACCTCATGTCCTTTCCTAGGTCTTAAACTATCTTCTTACCAAATTTCATTTAAATTTGTTCAGTAGTTTAGGCGTAAAAGCGATCCGCTCACCTAAATTTTCCCATGGGAATGCTGGGGTAAAAAGTAGCATATGTCCTTTCTCGGGTATCAAAATATTTCCATACCAAATCTCATGCAAATCGGTTCAGTAGTTTAGACGTGATTGAGTAACAGACAGACAGACAGAGTTACTTTCGCATTTATAATATTAAGTATGGATGATAGATAAGTTTGATTTCAACAAATATTTTTGTTTCCGAGATGTTTTAGTCGAATACCAATTTAACAATTTTTAGTAACATTTTTTAAGCATTGTATTGTGTCTTATAAAAATGTGCCGATTGGATTTTTGCAAGCAAATTATAGGGCTGAAGATCGCTGCATTTTTTTTAAGTTGAAGACCTGGTTACTGGTTAAAATTGTATGGGTTTACTTACTGAGTACTAAAGTAAACCCATCCAACTTTTGTCAGTTATCAATTTGTATGTTTTTGTTGTGATTTCACTGATTTTTGCAAAGTTATATTTGCCTGATGAAAAACTCTAAATTAAAAATATAGCTGAAGTTGGGTGAAGTTGGCATGGCCCACTCTCTGTCGAATGTTTTCGGCACAAGTGTTTTTTGCAACCGAAGTAAGGGTCAATCCAATCTATAAAGCCTTCTTAGTCTATTTTATTCTTGAGCTTTTATTTCCTTTGAATTAAAGTTAATTAGATAAGTTTTTACTCTGGACAAAGCTGTATATACTTACCAGCAGAAAAATTAGGACGACCCAATGCCAATAACATTTTTCCAAGACAAAGCCTTGGCTTTTATATATTGTTATTACACATTCCGCAATACCCGTGGCGTGGTGTTTACTGCGTAGGACTGTCTTGGGTGTTAACCCTGTCTGCGCAATTTATAGTTTTTTTCCATGTGTACTGCTTGTTACGAGGAATTTGCAAATCCCTCAAGAGTAGAATTCTTGGCGAGAAAAGTGCTTTCTTAAATAAGCGGCTCGGATTCGGCTTACAACTTTTAGTCCCTTCTATCCCTGACAACATTACACGCACACAGAAATGGTTGAGAGTTGTAAGTGGCAAGGTTCTAGTTCTCAACGGACTGTTGCATCACCTTTTTTATTGCATATGCCAGGGAGAAAGGAAACTTTTCTGGCTATACAAATTCTTTACTAATTACTTCAAACACTTCAAACGATTCCAATGCTGACTTTTATAGTAACCTCCTTGTCTCTTTTATTATCAACTACATTCCACGAAACCTTTTTAACAATTTCTATTACCCATTTACCAAACCTAGACTCATGTCTTCAATTTATTTATTTAAACCTTATTCATGAAAGTGGGTGTATACCACTCCCCCCGAATGTATATTTTATGTGCTAAGTGTGTTTTTTATGTTTTACTGTGCACACCTACCACTCTAACGGATTTCATTATTCTACAACACTGGGAAGGGTTTCATAGTTTTGACAATTAATCAGTTGCGGTTTTTTGTGATTTTTAAAATGATGTATCTCGAAAACTCCTTTTACTACGTAGCTGAAATTTAGTTAGCTGCATAAAATGGAGTATATATTTTTGTAAGTTTTCGTGGTTTGTTAAAAAGTGGTCAGCCAATTATTTCCATATGTTGAAATAGTTTGATTTAAAAATCTTTTTTTGTTAAGGAGATCTTTAGTTGAAAACCAATTCTTACCAATTTTTAGAAATAATGTGTCAAAACAAAGAGAATTTTCCGTGGACTATACGAATTGTATTTTATTGAATATTAATTGAATATATTTTTATTATAATAAAAATATGAAATACTCGGAAAATATTATGTTAAGGGAAATGATTTGTGTATTTGAATGAACTTATCGAATACACACCATTTTTTGTCTTTAAGCTAGTTTCCAGGTATTTTATTTGTATATACAAAGGCGCGATTCATCCCATGACACAACTCATCTTAGCACAACTCATCTCGAAAATGAAAAATACTTGTAAGCATACTTAACGAAAACAATTGTTTGTGTATTCAACTATTTCGTTCAAAGCTTTTTCCTTTGGATAGCTTTATTTAACCCTTCAGTGCACACCTCAAAAAAAATCACACCATTGCACACGTGGGGCCTGAGAGGCCCGTAAACACAATTTTATGAGCAAATGTAGAAATAATTGAGGAAACTGAAATTTTATACATTCGTTTATAATATTTATTCAAAATCAATCTTAAAAGTAATAAAAACAGAGAATAAAACATAAATATTTTGTACAGTAATATCAAATAAGCAAGTTGGGCAACAATAGTGCGCATGTTGGAGGCAAATGCATTTGCCGCATTTGTCGCAGAAGTATCGACTCTTCCTTCGTTTTGTACAGAATGCACAATCTTTTCTGGTACTTACGTTATTGGAAAACGCTATTTCTTCAACAGGCAGCAATCCAGCAAATTTTCTCGCATTTGATACCTTGGGCCTATTAGACCCGAAGCTCTATTTAGTGAAGGTAGATGAAAGATTATTTTATTTCCAAAGACGGTTTCAATTTTATACGTATTTTAATTTTCACTTGGGCCTGTCAGGCCCCACGTGTGTACTGAAGGGTTAAATTTCAGATTAGAAGAACCAGGATGTAAAATAAATTATCTGAAGATAAGAAAGAGGAAGAACATGTATTATTAAATTGTAAAGAGATCGCCTATTGGTTCTGTAGTTCTACATAACTAGGTGTCTAAAACGAATAAAGAATAGTTCATTGGCGTGCTCAGCTTTATTCAGATAGATAAATAAAGACATGTTTATGGTGATAATGACATTCCTTCTTTCCTACAAGCTTTCAATGCAAACATTGAACTCCATGTTCATTAAATTTTTTTCATTAAAGTTTAAAAAAACAAGCATACGAACAGGTACAAGAAATTGCTATTCATGTGTTGTTTACAGGTTTTTAGTTATCAAGTGACACGTAAGCAGTAGTTGAAGAGGTTGTACGTAAAACCTATGGGTATAGATATAATGTGTATAATAGATACGTTAAAAAAGTGATTCTAATAGAAAATATATATATTCTTTCTGGCCAGTTTCTTTAGGTTGTACTAAGTATTTATTCTTTTATATAGGCGAAGGCAAGTAAAATATGTGTGAAACAACCTTATTAAAAATAATATTTCAAAATCATAAATACAAAGGTACCAAGATAATACTTCTTGATAGACACTTTAAAATAGATTAAATATATCATATTCGTTAATCCGATGCAGTGAAGTATAGTAATAAAATACATAAATATGTATCAAATGCATTAATTTGGATAAAAGATAGGAATGTTGTTAAAATTTTGTCAAAATAATGCGCTCTTTTGGGCTCATGCACAGTTAAAATAATTAAAAAAAAAAACTATTTTAAGATTCGAAATTTTACTTGAAAAATAAGTTTGTCTTCAAAAATTTAAATGCCATTTTATAAATAAAAAAACCCTTGATTTTTCAATTTTTTTTTTTTTCGAAAATCGTTAGAGCGGTTTTTGTTTAAATTAATTTTGTATATACATATATACAATTTTTCAATTTTGTTCTAAAAATTGTTTTGGTATGCAGTTGTTTAGTGATTGTAAATATACGCTCCACATTTAAATTTCATAAAAAAATGTTGACCCGTTTTTGAGATATGGAATTTGGAAAAAAAATGATTATTTTGTTCAATCCAAACAAAAAAAATTGCACTTTTAATAATCAAATATTGTTAAGGCAATATTAAAACGCGTTCAATAAAAAAAATTATTGAAATCGGTTCATAAGTTGCTGAGAAAATTAAAAAACAAAATAACGGTTCTATGAGCGGAAGGTACCGCAATACAAAAATATGTTTTTCTTATTATAAGAAGCCAAGTTAAAAAATAAAATCTTAGAGAAAATTAAAAAAAAAAATCTATCGGTTTGATTTTGAGAAAATTTAAATTTTCGTTTTTTGATCAAAAAATCTTTAAAAAAATGAAAAAAACGTCTAACGCGAATTTGCTCAAAACCTTAACTTCCAAGTTTTAACTCATTCAACCCAACGGCTTAGGCTGTAGGAGCGTGGACAGACAGGCAGGACAGATCGAACGGAATTGCGGGACCCACTTTTGCGACTTCTCTACCATCGTAATATTATCATGTTTGATTGAAATCTTGAGTTCGAAATTTTTTACGAATGCAAAACTTGCCATATATGTACATTATTCCTATATGTCGCAAGTAAAAACCCATTGGGGTTAAGTCGAGTGCACCTTGGTGGCCTAGGATGTCCCCAAAGCTGTTGTAACCACGTGTTCCTCAAAAAGAAAAAAATATTACTATTGACATTTATCACCTGGCCCTGGATTTACAATACGAAAACGGTTCAACATCATCTCACAAAAATGTTTGCGTGAAACAAAATCAATTTTTTTGAGTTTTTAAACGATTTGAATTTTTAAAACTCTCTTCAACCACTTGAATGTTTTCGGGATTCCTTGAAGTTCGACTGAGCCCTGGCCGTGGGGTGTTCATAGCCTAAGCAGTTACACGGAACCTCTGCACCCACGAACGAATTAAATTCATACTCGGCCCTTCACTAATTCGTTTTATACCGAAGTATGAACAAAACTGTCGACCCGTAGTTACGTATGAATCATTACTCTTGAAAAATCTCTCACCACTCCCCCCTCAACGGGTATTACTTTGTGAAATAATCGTATTTAAAAAGATAAATTAAAACTTATTACAGTTATTTTTTCAATAGGTAAGAAGATATGTAAGTCATCTAGACAAATAAATATAGATACGAAAGACATTACAAACATTTTAATTAATTTCTATGTAAATAATTTGTTTTAGTACAAATTTATTAGCGTACTGCTATACCTACGTTAAGTATTTCTACCCTTTCTTTTTTTATTGTAAATGTAAAAAACTACTAGGTTAAAAAATGATAAATATTCTTTATTTAATTCAACCAATCATTTTTGAAATTGAACAAGGACTCTTGTCTGGTAAAAAATACAAACTAGTCTCCTTTCCATCTAATACCCGCAAATTTCGGTTAAAAAACCTCACTTATCTCTTTTCGTTACCTAAATCAATTTCTTTTCAATGAATTTCGCTCATTTTTTCCACAAATCCAATTTGATTTTCTGTGAGCCGCCTTTAGGAGAGAATTTCATGATATATTGAATTTTTGTTAAGGTCCTTTTTTTTGCACAACAGTAGTAATCTGATCAGAATGTTTATATACATGTACACGAGTATTATGTAGGTACATATAGTTATCCCTAAACAATGAAATAAAAAAATTGTATGATTACTTTGTTTCATTTTTTTATTATTATATCGAAATAATATAAAAATCTGCCCGAAGGACACGCTTAAAACGTCTATAGACGAGATTGAGTGGGTTTATACACATATCCTTACACTACCCTACTCTACCCTATGTAATGTATACAAACTAAATGAGTGAGTTCAATTTGATGAGTTTATATGTAGAGTATTTGGGTCCAAAAAATACACGCTAAATTGATTTTTCTGTTTCGTCACCTTCTGCCAGGACTCTTTTCAGCGGCAGACTTGCGATCTGCCGCTGTCAGTCATCTATTGGCAATTTGTATTCCTGCGATGTTGATGTGCGTTTTTGTTGACTCTGTGGGCCTATGGCTGGTTGTCGACCGTTTGAAAATGGCGGCAAAGCCCGGTGCTGTGCGGCTAAAACCTCTACCATGTCATTCGCCAACTTACAATCTGCTGCCTGCAGCGATAAGTGTTTTCATATCATAAATAAATAAGCCAAATAGAATTACTAACGATATGAGTGGTACGCATATTCCTTCCACGCCACATAGCTTTGCCACCGCCGCCGCCGCCGCCGCCATCCAGTACGGCACGCAATATCACTACTTTTTGGCCTTTTATTTCCATTAGAATAAAAAGGAACCACATACAGTGTCGAATACATTGGGGTAGGTGTGATAGATAAATTGGAAAAAATTGATGGTAATACCCAAATAAATGGAAACTGAAGAATTTTTGTTTTAGGATTCGATTATTGACTTAAGTTAAAAGTTTTCACAAACCACATAAGTATTAAAATTTGATTGGTGTCACATGCCCTTAAAGAGCAGAATTTGAGCTCATTTTGTAAATATTAGGAATTAATTTTATTTCAATATTCAGAGTTTAACAATTAGATATTATAATCAATTAATTGTCAGCAAGGTTTAATGTAAAAAAAACTTTCCAGAGCAGCGGTAAAGACTTGAAAAAATTCTCACGGTCACATTTACAAGCAGGAACACGGTCTTGGATGGCCCACCACTATTTCCGAACACCCTGTCTTACTTCCAAACAAGTAACTGAAGCTTAAGACTCATAATAATTTATTATAGTATTTTAAGTGAACAAGCAATGTTGCAAATACTTGAAAATCTTTCTGGAAAAACTATTGACAACCTCCTGCAACAACAAAGGACAAGTCAGGAGTGTCTTAGTTATTTAAATCCAATGCTCCATTTTGGAGCAGCATTTTGGTTGATGTAAATGTAGGTTTAGCCTGAACTGTAGCACTACCTCTCACTAGAAAGTTATTGTAAATATATAAAATAAAAAGAGGCTGGGATGCGACCCACACTGAAAACTTCCCATCCAGTCTGTCGATTTGTCTTGCTTCAAAGTTTGTAGGTTTTCGTGTTGGGTTAAAAAAGTTGTCAGTTGAATTATTCTTAAAAATTTTAAAATTACCAACAATATTTTTCATATAAAGAAATAGTTAAGTTTGAAAATCTAGTTTTGTTAAATATATTTTTAGTGAAAAACAAATTTTTACCAATTTTAGTAGCATTTCTTAAATTTTTACTAATTGGATGAATTAAATTAATTTGAGAGATATCAAGAACCGAACATCAATTTTTACCAAATTTGCGTACTATTTCTTGTAGATTTTATTTTTTTATGAAAAAATGGACTGTTGGATTTTTATAAAAACCACTGAATATCGAAAACAATATTTTCTGTGAAATAAAAAAAGTTTGAAGACAATATTTTTAATTTTTGAAAAGCTATTTGAGTCGAAAGTAAATTTTTACCAAGTTTTAGTATTGTTTTTTGTTAGGTTTTTATTTTTTGTAAAAAAAACTCTCAATTAGATTTTTATCAAAATTTTACTGAATGTTGACAATAATTTTTTTTTAAAGATAAAAGCCAATATCTCAAAGTTTTGAAAAGATATTTGAGTCGAAAATAAATTTTTACCAACTTTTGTTAAATTTTCTTTTAAGTTTTTATTTTTTGTAAAAAAACTGTCAATTCGATTGTTCTCAAAATTTTACTGCATGTTGACAATATTGTTTTTCAAAAGATAAAAGTAGTTAAAACCCAATAACTCAAATTTTTAAAAAGATATTTGAGTCGAAAATCAATTTTTACAAACTTTTATTAATTTTTTTTTGTTTAGGTTTTTATTTTTTGTAAAAAAACTGTCCATTCGATTTCTCTCAAATTTTTTCCGAATGTTGAAAACAATAATTTTTATAAGTTAAAATTAGTTGAAAGCCATAATCTCAAATTTTTGAAAAGATATTTGAGTCGAAATTCAATTTTTACCAACTTTGAGTAATGTTTTTTTAGGTTTTTATTTTTTATAAAAAAAACTATCAATGCGATTTTTTTCAAAATTTTACCAGATGTCAAAAACATTATTTTTCGTTGCACAAAATTGTTTTGGAGATAAAATCATTTTGTATTCATAAAAATTTCGCGGTGACAAATTTTTTTTTCAGTTTTTTTGATTTATAAAAAAAAGCGTTAACTGGATTTTTTTTCAAAAAATATACTTGTTTGGTATCACGTTACAATATATTATATAAAATAATTCAAGTCTCTAGCATTTTTGGTTCGTAAGATATTAAGGGTTAACCAAATATTTTACCTTTTTTTTAAACTGCTATGGTAAAAAAAACACCCACGCAATTTTCTTGAGAGCCCTTTCTGCATCTTTCCGCCTTATTATCTGTATAACAAAATTTATTTGAAGTCGATACCTCTTCTGGTTCTTGAGCTATGGACAACGAAAAAAACGTCGCGAACGTACGGACATACGGACGTACGGACGTACGGACGTACGTACACACGCACGCACAGACATCTTTCTAAAAATCTTTCATTTCGACTCTAGGGACCTTGAAACGTCGAGAAATGTCAAAATTTTCAATTTGACAAATCTGACCCATCACAATAACTTCCTATGGGAAGTTAAAAAGAGGCTTGGATGAGACTCACACTGATAATTTTCCATCCCATCTGTCGATTTATCTTGCTTAAAAGTTTGTCTATATGTATCAATTTTTACCAAATTTGCGTACTATTTTTTGTAGATTTTATTTTTTTATGAAAAAAACGGACTGTTGGATTTTTAAAAAAATTTACTGAATGTGAAAAACAATATTTTCTGTTAGATAAAATAATTTTGAAGCCAATATTTTTAATTTTTGAATAGAAATTTGAGTCGAATATAAAGTTTTACCAAGTCTTAGTATTGTTTTTTTAGGTTTTAATTTTTTGTAAAAAAAACCTGTCAATTCGATTTTTCTCAAAAATTTACTGAATGTTGACAACAATATTTTTTCAAAGGTAAAAGTAGTATAAAGCCAATATCTCAAAGTTTTTAAAAGATATTTTAGTCGAAAATCAATTTTTACCAACTTTTATTAATTTTTTTTTTAGGTTTTTATTTTTTGTAAAAAAAACTGTCAATTCTATTTTTCTCAACATTTTTCAGAATGTTGAAAACAATATTTCTTATATAAACATATAAACAATATTTCTAACATAAAATAAGTTTGAAAAGTTTTGAAAAGATATTTGAGTCGAAATTCAATTTTTAACGACTACTATGAGTAATGTTTTTTTAGGTTTTTATTTTTTATAAAAAAGCTGTCAATTAGATTTGTCTCAAAATTTTATCAGTTGTCAAAAACATTATTCTTCGTTGCACAAAATTGCTTTGAAGATAAAATCATATTTGACTCGTAAAATTTTCGAGGTGACAATTTTTTTTTCAGTTTTTTTGATTTATAAGAACCTTTAATTGGATTTTTTTCCAAAAATATAATTGTTTTTTATCACATTACAATAAATAATATAAAATTTAATTCAGGTCTCTAGCGTAATTGGTTCATGAGCTATTAAGTTTTAACCAAAATGTTTTTTTTAAACTGCTATGGTAAAAAACCACCCACGCAATTTTCTTGAGATCCCTTTCTGCATCTTTCTGCCTTATTATCTGTATAACAAAATTTATTTGAAGTCGATATCTCTTCGGTTCTTGAGCTATGGACGACGAAAAAACGTTGCGAACGTACAGACGTACGTACACACGCTCGCACAGACATCTTTCTAAAGATCTTTTATTTCGAGGGACCTTGAAACGTCGAGAAATGTCAAAATTTTCAATTTGACAAATCGGACCCATTACAATAACTTCCTATGGGAAGTTAATAAAAGAAGCTGGGATGAGACTTACACTGATAACTTTCCATCCCGTCTGTCGATTTGTCTTGCTTAAATGTTTGTAGGTTTTCGTGTTTTGTTAAAAAAGTTGTCACTTGCATTATTTTTAAAAATTTCAAAAATTGGTTTGATTTCAAAATCTATTTTTGTTAACGCGATTTTAAGTCAAAAACCAATTTTTACCAATTTTTTTTTAAGTTTATATTTCTTAAAAAGGTAATCAAATACAAATTGATCGAATGAAATTAATATGAAGTCAATATCTTGTATTTTCCACGAGATATCGAGAACCGAACATCAATTTTTACCCAATTCGCGTACTATTTTTTGTAAATTTTATTTTCTTTACTAAAAACGGACTGTTGGATTTTTATAAAAATTTAATAAATGTCAAAAACAATATTTTCTGTGAGATAAAATAATTTTGAAGCCAATATTTTTAATTTTTGAAAAGAAATTTGAGTCAAATATAAAGTTTTACCAAGTTTTAGTATTTTTTTTTTAGGTTTTTATTTTTTGTAAAAAAACTGTTTATTCGATTTTTCTTAAAATTTTATAGAATGTTGAAAACAATATTTCTTAAAAGATAAAATTAGTTTGAAGCCATAATCTCAAATTTTTAAAAAGATATTTGAGTCGAATTTATTTTTTTGTTAGAAATGTGTTTTTTTAGGTTTTTATTTTTTGTTTAACTTTATTTTTTATAAGGCAATATTAGTTTGAAGACATTATTTTTAAAAATATATTAAAGTCGAAAATCAATTTTAACCAACTTACGGACTCACAGAAATCTCTCTAAAAAAAACTCTTATTTAGACTCTAGGGACCGGGAAACGTCGAGAAATGTCAAAAGTATCAATTCGACAAATAAGACCGATTACAATAACAGTTGACAGTTTTCAACATTACTTTAATATTTTGTTACATTGGACCAATGTATCATATCTGCAGTTAAAGAAAAGCTCCTACGAGAACAGTTGGGAAATATGATCAAAAGATTTGGATGGTCTCTTTAGGAAACTTTACTGCTTCCTCTATAGTGATTTGGACTCTAGCGCAGAGCTGATATAATAACAAACTTAAATCTTTGGGCAATGAGAAGTTTTATTCCAAATAGGGAAATATCTGTCAAACCTAAAGCTGTAAAAAGGTTATTAGGATCAGATATTTAAGTTTCCATTGTTATAAAGCCAACATCACAAAGAAAAACCGAAATAAGTTCAAAGAAGCTTGAAAGACATGTAATGGTCATTTTCAACCACCAAAATCTTACATGACCAGAAAGTAAAGTAAAGTAGAGCACTGAAAACCTTGACATACACAAATCCACTGGCTCGGATAGTATCCCCATTATTTTTATGAGGAGGTTGGCAACACCCCTTTGAAAGCTTTTTCACTTTTAATATTCTTCAGGTTTCTTTCTGAGTGAATGGGAAACAGAATTTGCCAAGCCTGTTCCACTCTTACTTTCGTCCAATCTCACTTGCATCCCTTCTTTACAAGGTAAGAAATATCTCGACCATTGAAAGCTTGTTTATGACGGGCAGTACGCATTTCGTAGCGATTGGTTCACCAGTGATTTGATGGTTCATCTAATCGAACAAGGGAACATATTATCCATACATAGTTTTGGAACTTGCATCCAGGAAACTAATCAACTTTCAAAAGTCGTAATACAATAATAATGTATCAAAGATCAGATATTCGACATTACCAAAAACGCTGCTAGGTGCTTAGGATTTCTCTGACAGTGCAAGAAATGTGTACCCCTTGTGATATGGCTGTTATTCGCAATGGTACTTCGTTTTTGCAAAGCTTTAAAATAATTCTCAGATGCCGAAAACAATTTTACATCTCTTGAATAGACTCAAAAAAAGGGCTTCGAAAATATAAGAAGATATAAGTTCAACCGAAACATTTACATCACTCGAACAGCGCCGCAATATTTCATGTCTTTCGTTGTCTTCCCCTAAAACAATTCAACCGTAATACTCGCATTTCCAGGAATGCTCAGTTTCTATCTTCTCGCCTATAATATTCGTTCTCTGAATTAAGGAATGCCTTTATAACCAATACATTAACCAAATAGAAAATAACTTTCTTTCCGAAGCAAGGACATTTTTCGAGTTTATAAATGTCAAACGAAAATCTGATGGGTTTCCACCTTCAATGAGTTTCTCCAACTTAATCTTCTCAGATCCAACAACTATAACAAATCTATTTGCTAAATACTTTAGCAAAGCTTATGTTGAACATCTTCATGATCCTGATCCTCACTACTTTAGTTATTTATATGGTTACATTCAAACCTCTCTATCATCTTTTACAATAACTGAAGAAATGGTATTTGCCAAAATCGTAAGCCTCAACGAAAACTTTAGCCCTGGTCCTGATGGCGTCCCATAAGTTGTTCTAAAAAAATGTATCCATTCTCTGTCACAGCCTCTAACTGCACTCTTCGAACTCTCTCTTTACCAAGATGTGTTACCTCATTTATATCGAAAGATTCATTTATATTTCCAATTCATAAACAAGGCAATAAAACTGAAATTATCAATTATAGACCTATTGCTAAACTTTTATGCATCCCAAAACTTTTTGAAAGCTTAGTTTATGATTCCGTTTATTTCCATTGTAAGCCCTTATTCTCCCCCGCTCAACATGGTGTTCTTAAAGGTAGATCCACTATGACTAACTTAATTGAATTTGTATCCAAAGTTTTTTCAGCTCTCGAGAATGGCAATGAAGTTGATGTTGTATACACTGATTACAGCAAAGCTTTTGATAAAATACATATGTATATCATAACTCATAAAAGAATTTATTTCAAACTTAGAGCCCTAGGCTTTCCATCTATATTTATTAACTGGATAAGCTCCTGGCTTATACCTTGCGAATAGAACTTATAAAAGTCCTCCTCCGTAACTCAGTCTCCAGTTCCATACATGCAACTTCTGGAGTCCCACTAAGTAGTTACCTTGGCCTCCTACTCTTCGTCTTATCTGTTAACGATTTCTGTCTTAAATTAAAAAACTCAGAAAAACTCCTAATGTTTGCAGATGATAAGACAATTTTTAAGATTGTCTCAACTTTACTTTTACAAAATGATCTGAATATCTTTTTTGTTTGGTGCTTGCATAATTTCCTAGAATTAAATGTAGGTAAATGTGAACAAATGACCTTTTCGCGCAAACAAATCCCATTTCATAGAGTATACTACTTCCTTAATGACGCCGTCAACGTAGTCGATTCTATTAGAGATCTTGAATTTCCATTCCCATTTTGACCAAATTATTAATAAAGCTATTAGATCTCTCGGTTTTATTTAGAGACTAGCGGCCCGGGCACGGGCAGACATATGTAAATGGGCACAGATATTTAAGTTACATATAAACATGCTAATTAAAACGACCATGAATCACTAAATTAGAAAACATTTTTTGTCCTATTCTTAATACTCTTCGCAGCGTATGCGATGAAATACATTTTGTGGCTAATTTTTTTACACTTTCGGTTGGTTTTAATAGGAATTTCAAAAGATTTCTGTAGTAATCTAGTACTAAATATAGCCTATAATACTCAGTGATAATGTAGCTTTCTAATGAAAAAAGAATTGTTAAAATCGGTCCAGTAATTTTTGAGTTTATTCGTTATATACAAAAATACAAATCTTTCGTCTTTATAATATTAGTGTAGATGGTCAAAAGAATTTTCCAACCTCTATGTAACTAAAGCGCTTTAAATTTGCCTAGTCCGTCTTCATCTTGAATATGCATGCCAAGTATGGTCTCCCTTTTATGAAAACCATTCAAATAGAATTGAAAATGTTCAAAGACGTTTCGTTCGATTTGCCTTACGTGGCCTCCCCTGGGATGATACTTCCAACTTGCCTCCGATTAAAAGTGATAGCTTTGCAACCCTTATATCGGGTGATTTTTTAAGAGCTTGAAAACTTTTTTAAAAAAAAAAACGCATAAAATTTGCAAAATCTCATCGATTCTTTATTTGAAACGTTAGATTGGTCCATGACATTTACATTTTGAAGATAATTTCATTTAAATGTTGACCGCGGCTGCGTCTTAGGTGGTCCATTCGGAAAGTCCAATTTTGGGTAACTTTTTCGAGCATTTCGGCCGGAATAGCCCGAATTTCTTCGGAAATGTTGTCTTCCAAAGCTGGAATAGTTGCTGGCTTATTTGTGTAGACTTTAGACTTGACGTAGCCCCACAAAAAATAGTCTAAAGGCGTCAAATCGCATGATCTTGGTGGCCAACTTACCGGTCCATTCCTTGAGATGAATTGTTCTCCGAAGTTTTCCCTCAAAATGGCCATAGAATCGCGAGCTGTGTGGCATTTAGCGCCATCTTGTTGAAACCACATGTCAACCAAGTTCAGTTCTTCCATTTTTGGCAACAAAAAGTTTGTTAGCATTGAATGATAGCGATCGCCATTCACCGTAACGTTGCGTCCAACAGCATCTTTGAAAAAATACGGTCCAATGATTTTACCAGCGTACAAACCACACCAAACAGTGCATTTTTCGGGATGCATGGGCAGTTCTTGAACGGCTTCTGGTTGCTCTTCACTCCAAATGCGGCAATTTTGCTTATTTACGTAGCCATTCAACCAGAAATGAGCCTCATCGCTGAACAAAATTTGTCGATAAAAAAGCGCGAAACACATTTCGAACCGAACACTGATTTTGGTAATAAAATTCAATGATTTGCAAGCGTTGCTCGTTAGTTAGTCTATTCATGATTAAATGTCAAAGCATACTGAGCATCTTTCTCTTTGACACCATGTCTGAAATCCCGCGTGATCTGTCAAATACTAATGCATGAAAATCCTAACCCCAAAAAAATCACCCATTATATGTATATAAACGCAAAAACGCAGATATATTATTTTCTCACCAATTGTTAATGGGCAATATAGATTCTATATCCCTCATCACCGCACTAATTACGGGCACTTTGAACCAATAATGTCCAGAATTCTTCGTCACTGCTACGCTGCTATGCTAGTCTTCGGCTTTAATATTTCCAAATCTCATCTGAAAGATACGAGTACCCTTTACTTTTTCCCTTTTTGAGTCCGCATTCCTCGTCCCTTTTTATTTTAAGTCTAATAAAATTAAAATTGTTAGTTCTTGTACATTAAAGAGCTTTTGTATGAATATTAATGTTGAATACTGATAACAAAAAAAAAATTGTTAAGCTAGTATTAAGGTTAATTAAGTTAAGTTATTGCTTGTATTAAGCTGAATAAATAAAAAAATAAATAAACAATGTGCGCCGGTACCTCTTCTTAAATCCTTCCCTATTTTTCTATAAAGAGTTTATTTATAATCTCTCGAGTTTCAAAAAATACTTTTCAATAGTAACATCAGGCCCACTGTAAGCCTTCAAATCAGTGGATTATTTGCAGTGTGTTTTCTTCGTCCTTTGGCCTTGGCCCCATATAAAAAGAAAAGATGTAAAACAATAAAAGGCTGAAAATCTTATCGGTCCTAAGGAAGAACGCCAAAAAAAAAAAAAACTAACTAAACACATCCGAAATACCTTGAAATTTTGTTACGTAGGTAGGTATACGCGCTAAGGATGAATATCGGATTTTAAGTATTAGATACTCGTATCAAAAAAAAAAAAAAACATAATAAATAAAAAAGAAAAAAGAAAAACTCACCCGTGTTGTTGGAAGGATACAAATTGGCTCATCTAAAGGTTATTGAGGAATATACATATTATTACCTGCCGACACCATTACGCGCACACTTTGCCTACGGGCTTAAATCAATTTGAATACGTAACGTATATATGTATATAATATATATATGCATATGTATTTTTTTTTTCATTTCTAATTTTATGTTCTGCTTGCTGAAGCTGATGGTGGATGCGGTTGCATAAGAAATTGGAAAGAAAATTTCGAAAGCAGCAATTTATATTTTGTAAGTGAGTTATTAGTGGTATTTTTGTTCGTTTATCTCTCAAGGACGACTTTTCTCGCTTGTGTTTTTTTTTATTTTATTTTCCGATGATTGAAATCTGTGGAAATGATATTTTGTTAAAGGCATAGTACGTATGTACGTAATATGATAATACAACTTTGATACGTGTGCTTATGTAAAGGTAAGTATGATGGAGTAAGAATGAACAAATATATCGACAAAAATATACATATATGCAAAATCTAGAATGTTTTTAAACAGTATCAACATAACTGAAAATATTGTTAAATTTTCATTACAAAAATCAACTTTTGGTGGAGTTTTAATTAATAATTGTTTTATTTATGATTTGCAAACTTGCAATTTTAAGTTATATTTTTGATACATTTACTGATACTCGTATTTGAAAAAATGTGTAATTTTAATATTCCTCATTTAAAATGTTATTTGTATAATGAAGAAGGAAAAGTAATAGCAGAACTAATGATTTAATTTCAAAATTTTTTTAGAAATTGTTTATTTTAAATTTATGAAAAGATTATCTAATATGTAAGTAGCTTAAATTTTGATAAAATTCAAACATATGCATGTCAAATTTGAAATATTTCGTTTGTATTCTGGACGTATTTTTTTATTGATTTTTGTTATAATACATAATATTTATTATATTGGAGTGTTTCTGAACACAGTTCTTATAACACCTTTTCTCAATCCAATAGACTTAATAAATATTTAATATTTGCATAGACCTGCGACTTCAAGAAACCAACCCCATAGGAAAAAGTCTAGCGGGGTGAAATCACAAAACTTTGGTGGCCAAGGCACATCACCCCTGCGAGAGATGATCTTACCCTCAAATAGTTCATGTAGCACGTAGCGCCGCACCGCTGCCGTCCTGCTGGAACCACATGTCGTCTAGGTCCATATGGTTCAATTTGGGCCATAAGAAATTATTTATCATCGTTATGTAAAGCTCGCTGTTGACGATGACCGCACCACTAACTTCGGTCGTTTTCAAAAAAGTACGGAATAATACGCCGCGTCGGCCCAAAATCCACACCAAACGGTAACGGAGGATTGATGTCGTCCCATAAATTGCAATTTTGCTTGTTAATACAGCCATTCATCCAAAAATGCTCCTCGTCACTAAAGATGATTTTTCGACCGAAATTGGGGTCCTCTTCCAAACGATTCGAAGCCCAGTCAGCAAACAAACGGCACAGCGTTATTTGTGGTCCTGAACTTTGAGCTCCCGGGTCCGTTGGATCTTGTACGGGGTAGGCCCAAGTTCCGACGGAAAATTCGCCAAGTTAAAGTCTGCGAAAGACCAAGACTGCTTCGGGTTCTGCTGTATACTTTCACAGACCACGGCGATGTTCTCGGCCGATCTTGCTTTCCTTGAACGTACGGGTGTTGGCTGATTGTTTACTGAACCGGTATTCTCAAATTTGGCTAACAAACGTTGAAGAGTCGACTGTGAAGGGCCACCACGTCTACCGTAAAATGGGTGCAATGGCCGCAACGTTTGCGTTAACGAACACTCATTTTGATGCTGTTCAATCGTGTAACTTGCCATGATGATTTGGCATAGACAACTGAATAATTAACAAAAGATTTGACAGATGTCACCAACAAAATGACCACCACAAGGCGCCAAAATCTACCCGAGCCATTTGAAAAATCCTTATAATTCCCTTTAACCATATACATAGCTTCGGATGCTGCTGCACACAGAGCAATGTATTCAGCTCCACTTGAAGAAGTTGCCACACTATGTTGCTTCTTTCTTGACCATGATACACTTACTTACTTACTTAAGGTGGCGCTACAGTCCTGTGTGAACTAGGGCCTCACCCAACAAACTTCTCCATCTAGCTCGGTCCCTAGCTAGATGTCTCCAGTTTCGCGCTCCGAGTTGGGTGAGGTCACATTCCACTTGTGCGCGCCACCTGATTCGCGGTCTTCCTCTACTGCGCTGTCCTGTGGGTGTGGATTCGAAGACTTTCCGGGCCGGAGCATTGGTTTCCATGCGCTCTACGTGACCTAGCCATCTTAGTCGTTGGACTTTTACCCTTCTTGCTAAGTCTACGTCGCTGTACAGCCCGTACAGCTCGTCGTTCCATCTTCTCCTCCACTTCCCTTCGATGCATACGGGACCGTAGATCACACGAAGAATCTTTTTCTCGAAACGACCCAAGGTGCTTTCATCCGCTTTTGTCAAAGTCCATGCTTCTGCACCGTATAGCAGGACGGGGATGATAAGGGTCTTATATAGCGACACTTTGGTCCTTCGAGAGAGAATTTTTCCACTCAATTGCTTTCTTAACCCAAAGAAACAGCGGTTAGCAAGAGTTATTCTTCGTTTGATCTCAGCGCTGGTGTTGTTTACTGCGTTTACAGCGGAGCCTAGGTAGACGAAGTCCTTGACTACCTCAAAGTTACGTCTGTCGATGGTGACGTTTTGACCAAGACGTCGGTGTTGTAGGTCCTTTCTTGATGACAGCATGTACTTTGTTTTGCCCTCATTAACCGTTAAACCCATTTTTGCCGCCTCTGCCTCAATACTCACAAAAGCCCCATTGACATCACGCTGAGTTCTTCCGATTATGTCAATGTCATCAGCATATGTTAGTAATTGGACAGACTTTTGAAAGATAGTGCCTCTGGTGTTGACGTGTGAGCTTTGCACTATTCTTTCAAGTACGATGTTAAAAAAATCACATGACAGCGCATCACCTTGTCTAAAATCTTTTTTGACATCGAAAGGTTCAGTTAAGTTGTTTCCAACCTTTTTGGAGCAGCGTGAATTCTCCATGGTCATCTTGCACAAACGGACGAGTTTGGCAGGGATGCCAAAACTAGACATGGCTCTATACAGTTCGTCCCTGTAGATACTGTCATATGCGGCCTTGAAATCGATGAAAAGATGGTGAGTGTCGATTTGGTGTTCTTGGGTTTTTTCCAGGATCTGCCCTAATGTGAATATTTGATCGACTGTGGACTTTCCTGGTCTCTTAGACCACACTGATAAGGACCTATCAGGTTGTTGACCATGGGCTTTAGACGTTCAAATATTACGGCAGAGAAGATTTTATAAGCGATGTTAAGTAGACTGATTACTCTATAATTGGTGCAGTTTAGAGGGTCTCCTTTTTTTAGGATCGGGCAAACAATACTGAGGTTCCATTCATCGGGCATGCTTTCTTCTGACCATATCTTACAAATAAGTTGGTGCATGCTCCTAACCAAATTATCTCCTGCCTTAAAGAGCTCGGCATTCAAGCCATCCGCTCCAGCGTCTTTGTTAGACTTCAGCTTAGATATGGCAATCTTTACTTCGTCTAAGTCGGGAGGACGGGATTGTTGGCTTTCGTCGTCTATGTTGAATGGATCATCCTGCCTGACAGCGGAATTCGGTTCGTCGTCGCCGTTATACAGTCTGCAGAAGTGGTCCTTCCATATCCTCAGCATTGACTGCGGTTCCACTATGATGTTTCCACTTTCGTCTTTGCAGCCTTCGGTTCTAGGTTTATGTACTTGTGAATTTCGTTTCACCTGTTCATAAAACTTTCGAACTTCATTTCTGCTTTTAAACCTCTCAACATCTTCGACCGCACGCTTCTCATGCTCTCTCTTTTTCCTTCTGAGAAGTCGGTGTTCCTCTCGCCTCTTCTGCTCATAGAGCTCATGAGCAGCTCTCGTCCTTTTATGCAGCGCCGCCTTGCGTGCCTGTTGTTTGGCTGCATTTGCCTGCCGACATTCCTCATCAAACCAGGGGTTCCTTGTTGGTGGTCGCTTGAAACCCAGCACGTCAGAGACGGCTTCTCTGATTGCGTCTTGGTAATGTTGCCACTGGTTTTCTATACATTGTGTTGGCGGCACAGAACTTCGAGAGAGGTTACTTGTAACTCGGTCGGAGAAGGATTTGGCGATCTCTTGCGATTGTAGCGGTTCGACGTTGTACCTTCTCCCAACATCTCCCTGTTTTGCCTTGGGCCTGGAAACCCGAAGTGCTACCTTGGCTACAACAAGGTAGTGGTCCGAGTCGATGTTAGCTCCTCGGAAAGTTCGGACATCCATGATGCTGGAAGCGTGTCTGGCGTCGATCGCAATATGGTCAATCTGGTTGACGGTAGATTGATCTAGAGATCTCCAAGTTCCTTTGTGGATGTTGAGGTGTGGAAAACGCGTACTGGCTACCATGACGTGTCGCCCCGCAGCAAAATCTATGAGCCTGAATCCGTTGTCGGAAGTGTTGTCGTGCAGGCTGTTTTTCCCGATTATTCCACCAAAGATGTCTTCCCTTCCTAGCTTGGCATTAAAATCGCCCAGGACAATTTTAATATCGTAGCTAGGAAACTGCTCGTATGTTTTGTCTAAGAGCTCGAAGAACATATCTTTGGTGTTGTCATCCTTCTCATCTGTGGGGGCGTGCGCGCATATCAGGCTAATGTTGCCGAATTTAGCCTTGATGCGGATGGTCATGGGACGCTCGTTGATGCACCTATAGCTTAAGACTTGTTGCCTAAGTCTGGCTCCAATGACGAAGCCGCATCCAAATAAGCGCTGTTGGTTTTCTCGGTAGCAGTCACCATAGTAGATATCGCAGTTTTTCATCCTCTTTTTGCCCGGCCCATCCCATCGTATTTCCTGGATGGCGGTGATGTCTGCTTTATAGCAGTCTAGGGCCTCCGCTAATTCTTCGGCTGCACGTGGTCTGTTAAGGGACCTAACATTCCACGTGCATATCCGAAGTTCGTTGTCCTTAATTCGTTTGCGTTGGTTGTCAGCAGTAAATCCGTCCGTATCCGAGGCTTGTTGGTGCTTCGCAACTATAAGATTTTTAAGTGGCCAGGAAGTCACCCTGACGGCACAACCCCCAACCAGATCCTTAGTATAACTCCAAAGACGGGGAGCCGGATAAACCGCTCCTTATAGGCCTGGGCTCCGAATAAGTCGTAGAAGCCCTATAAGGTGTTCACTAAGTAGTTCAGCCTTACTGGAACTGTAGACGCCACCGTTGATTCCATCTCGGGAATTCCTCCGCTGCCGTCTGGATAAGGAGAGGTGCCTTAGTGGACGCACCTCTCCCCCCCTCTCTCGTTTGCTGCCCCCAATAACTTTCCACTGGGGTTGGAACCCAATCTCCAGTTGAGGTACTAGGCACCCGATGTTCACCACGGGGAGGTGAGAGTAGGAGTTGATAGACAGAGGTTGGTTTTGAGAAAAACCTGTGGACGCTTGTGTCCTCTTGAATGCACATGTCTACCATTTGAACATCTGTTTTCGAAAATTTTAAATAAATAACCGCTTACCAATTTTCGATCAATTTAGTCTGAAGTCCAACCCGCTACACAGTAACCAAGAAATATTTCTCTGTTGAGATTTCTTTTTAATTGCAGTTTCATCTTTTTGTTTTCTTTGATATATCTCAGTATTGGCTTCAAAGCTTTCCAGTGACTTTCAGTAGTATTTTGTTGAAGGAGTCCTATGTATCCGATGTAGTAACATATCTGGTCTTACACAAAGCATCAAAAAGATTAGAATTCCAAGTAGTTCTCAATAGGGTTGGTCTGTATTTTGTTTGACGTCATCAATTTTAAGTGCTTTTTCCATATCTGTTTATTTGAATTTCTTAAGTATTTTGTCAATGTTCACTTTTTGAGATAAAAGTATAGTTCCATCTAGTTGCTCATATTTTTTGTATTCAAGGAAAACTTCTTAGCTCGACACAGTCTGACATCAAAGAATGTTCAGAAAGTTAATATTTAATTTTCTTGATTTCAGGCAAATGTTTTTCAGCTATAAGTTTATCGTCTACATAAACATAAACAATATAAACAGTTTACTCTTGGTTTATTTTCACATAAAGGCAGTCCTGTCTTTTTTACAAAAAATAAAAACCAAAAAAAAAAACAATACTAAAACTTGGTAAAAATTTATTTTTGACTCAAATATCTTTTCAAAAATTAAAAATATTGGCTTCAAACTAATTTTTTCTCAGAGAAAATATTGTTTTCGACATGCAGCAATTTTTTTTATAAAAATCCAACAGTCCATTTTTTCATAAAAATATAAAATCTAAAAAAGAAAGTACGAAAACTTGGTTCTCGATATCTCGTGAACAATAGAAGATATTGACTTCAAATTAATTTTATTCATCCAATTTGTATTTGAAATAAAAACTTTTAAGAAATGCTACTAAAATTGCTAAAAATTGGTTCTCGACTAAAAATGGATTTTGAAATCAAATTATTTTTTCATATGCAAAATATTGTTGGTTGTTTTTAAATTTTTTAGCATAATTCAACTGACAACTTTTTTAACAAATTAGTGTGGGTCGCATCCCAACCTCTTTTTTTATTTAATACTTCACCTTAAGTCTTGTTCCAAATAATTGTTTGAACTACTCTTTCCAAAATTGCAAAAGTGCGTGTCAAAAATTGTTTGCATACTTGTTTCAACTTTTAGGGGTTAAAGATTTTTTCTTCTCTGGTAAATTGATCTCCGAGACTTCTGGTTGTTGATCATTTGTCTCATTATTGGAACCATGATCTTCTGTAGAAGAGTCATATACAGAAAAGTCTTCGTTTACCAAATCGGTTGTTTGATTGAATGTTTTTTGAATACCTTTCTTAAATTAATTTTTGTTTCAAAAGTGCTTTTCACATTGAAATAGCTTTGTTTTCTTCGTTTTAATATGCTTCTGTTAAATTACTTGGTTTGGGGCTCGGAACTATCTGACACAGCTGGAGAAACTTTATAATGCTCAGCTACTGCTTTTGCCATTGCGATTGCAAGTTTTGTAAGCAGTTTTTCACGTCCACGCATTTTGTAACAATGTCTGCTGTCTTACAATTATTAAAACTTTTACTTTTTTACATTTAAGATGTATGATACTCGAAATCAGTATCATACCTCCACGTCAATAAGTGTTATATTTAATCTTGACGCTATTAATTGTCACCCTCGAAGCTGTGACCTTTTTGAACTGGAAATGACTGTAGATAATATTATTCAATACTTATAAGAACGTTATTGAGAAAAAAATATCAATATTTTTAAGATACAATTAACTTTTGGATGCTTGATCATACCAAAATAACACCACACTCTTAGAAGTGCCCATTAGTGGAGACAAATAGATATTCTTTTCTTAACCGACTACTCTAATATTTTTCTAACACCTAAACTATGTTTCAACATTTTAAGATTAGTGATGATCAATTCAGCGTGTAAAAATTATTAACAACAGATCCTATGAACTTGATTTTATCCTTTTTCTTATATTAATATCTAAGAAGAAATAAAATGTAAAATAAACAAAGATCCGTTTTAGTTCAGACTCGGAACTAGGCATTAACATACATATATGTAAATTCAAAATTACCCCCCCCCCCAAAGAATTAAGCTAAAGGCACAAAAGACTCACATTACCAACAATTGCTTAGCACTTAACTTTAAATTGCAAAATAAGTGCACTTATATACACTTAGAGATATGTATTTCAATTTGATGCCATTTGCCATTCTTTAATTAAATTAACTTGACCATTTTGAATAGCAAAAAATTCGACTCGTCTAGATCAAAAGTCTCCGGGACAGCAGACAGGTTAATATCGTTTGACTGCATTTTGCTGTAAATGTAACTCACCATAGCGCAATCCTCATCGCACGATGCATCACATCAGGACACGAAAAAAAAGAAACCCTTGCCTTACACAACAACTGCATGATGGCTTTGATCGAAAACTGATAACTCAAAATACTGCAGCAAGTCATCCACCACACCATAACCCAACTCCCAAAGTTATAGTGGTGGCAGCAGCAGCAGCAGCGGTAGCAACGGCCGGCGGCGGCAGCAAGGGAGGTAGAATGGCAGCGCTATGGCTATGCATATCTTAACTAGGAAACATGTAGCGTCTCTGGATTTGTCATGACACGAATCAGTAACACCACCGAGTCGAGTCGAGTCGAGTCAAGTCAAGCAAACCATTCTGTCCCCGTCCCATCCGTCCGTCCATCCGTCTATCCGTCTGCATCAGCAATTCCAAAAAAGGATGCAACATAACATTCCTGAGGGCAACAAACATGCAACCTTTCACGAAAATTTAGCCATAGAATCCAGTACTATAGCAGGAGCAGCAGTAGCAGTGTGGGAGAGCCATAATTTGCCTTTCGAAAAATTGTCCAAAAATGTCAACAACATTGAGTTCCTGCCGTCGTCGTCACTCGTCGTCGTCGTCCTCGTTGTCCTTCGTTTTTCAAAAGTCCTCTGGCTTTCGAGTGAAGACAAAGGTAAAATAAGAGAAAAATAGGACTAAAAAAAGAAAAAACTAGTTTTGCATGCGATAATCCTTGAGCACAACGGTGAGTGGCCACTTCCATTTCCCATCGACTAATTTCCAAATGATTCATTTATACAAAAGAATTTCTTTCGATTTTACTTGTTTTTTCTTCGTATTTGCCCTTTGATGCCAAAAATAAAATAAAAACACCGAAAAAACACGAAAACTACGAACGATGGTTATTTTGAAGAAGTCCTGGTGACCATATTAGACCCCAATTCCCCCCATGATCGACCCAAAGATGAAACAAGAGAGGGAGGCCATATCCAAGCCATATAGCACAACTGCCACTGCCACTGCCACTGCTACACAATTCTGCGATAGGAAAGGAACTCACCTATCCAACTGTATGGTCAATGGTCTGGTCATATTATGAAATAGACTTAAGGATGGAGGATAGTAACGGTATAAGAGTAGGTATACGTATAGGAATATGGTTCGTGCTTTGTGCAGGACTCTAACAATTAAAGCAATGGCAGCCATCTGAGCGGTGTTAGCAGGGGTGGTGGTGGTGTAACGTTGGAAGTTCTAAGAGGAAACAATCTTTTGCCCTTCCTCAGTGCAGAAATCAAGTATACGAAAACTGTTTGGTTATTATAATATGGTAATAGGAATCAAGTGCCGTGTTGTGTACCTACCAGCAAATACAAGGCTTTTAGATTTCTTCCAGTTTTTCTTCGAACAGGGTGGTCTTAAAATTTGTAGGCATATCTACCTCTGTGTCATGGCAACATATCAAATCTCTGAGAGAACTACCAGTTTTCAATGTTTTCGGTATTTTTAACTCACGAAATTTGTTGGTCAAAATTTAATTTTCTACCAAATATCTTATCCCAATGATCGAATCCGAATATCCAATTTCCTTTTCCATTGCTCAGAAGCATAAATTGATTTGAATTCAACCAATAATGCTTTGGATTATAAAGACTTTAAGTGCAGTTTTAAGGACCGCAGCGATGCTCTCGGCCGATCTTGCGTTCCTTGAACGTACGGTTGTTGGCCGGTTGTTTACTGAACCGGTCCTCTCAAATTTGGCCACCAAACGTTGAAGAGTCGACTGTGAAGGGTCACCACATCTACCGCGCAACGTTTGTGTTAGCAAACACTCATTTTGATCATAAGGTTTTATCATTTGAACGTGCTGTTCAATCGTGTAACTTGCCATGAGGATTTGGCATAAACAACTGAATAATAAACAAAAGATTTGACAGACGTCACCAAAACAGGATGGCCGCCACGGGCCCAAAATCTACCCGCGCCAATTGAAAACCCCTTTATTAACTTCCCATAGGAAGTTATTGTAATTGGTCCGAATTGTCAAATTGAAAATTTTGACATTTCTTGACGTTTCAAGGTCCCTAGAGTCGAAATAAAAGATTTTTAGAGAGATGTCGTCTGTACGTTCGCGACGTTTTTTTCGTCGTCCATAGCTCAAGAACCAGTAGAGATATCGACTTCAAATAAATTGTGTTATACCTACAGATAATAATACAGAAAGATGCAGAAAGGACTCTCAAGAAAATTAAGTATGTGCTTTTTTTACCATAGCAATTTGAAAAAAAAAGGTGACAATTTTGGTTAACCCTAAATATCTCACAAACAAATAACACTAGAGACTTGAATTAAATTTTATATGATATATTGTAATGTGATAGCAAACAAGTATATTTTTTGGAAACAAATCCAATTAACGGTTTTTTTATAAATCAAAAAACTAAAAAAAAAATTTGTCACCTCGAAAATTTTACGAATATAAAATGATTTTATCTCCAAAATAATTTTGTGCAACGAAGAATAACGTTTTTAACATTTTTAAAAAAATCGAATTGACAGTTTTTTTTACAAAAAATAAAAACCTATACAAAAATGTAATAAAAGTTGATAAAAATTGATTTTCGACTCAAATATCTTTTCAAAGCTTTGAAATATTAGCTTAAACTAATTTTACCTTATAAGAAATATTGTTTTCATCATTTGATAAAATTTAGGGAAAAATCGAATTGACAGTTTTTTTTACAAAAAATAAAAAACCCTGAAAAAAACAATACTAAAACTTGGTAAAAAATTTACTTTCGACTCAAATACCTTTTCAAAAATTAAAAATATTGACTTCAAACTGATTTTATCTCACAGAAAATATTGTTTTCGATATTCAGTAAGTTTTTTATAAAAATCAAACAGTCCGTTTTTCATAAAAAAATAAAATCTACAAAAAGTAGTATACCCAAATTTGGTAAAAATTGATGTTCGGTTCTCGATATCTCGTGAACAGAAGAAGATATTGACTTCAAATTAATCTTATTCATTAAATTTGTATTAATTTATATAAGAAATAAAAACTTTAAGGAAATGATACTAAAATTTGTAAAAATTGGCTTTCGACTAAAAATCTCGTTAATATAGATATTGAAATCATACTATTTCTTTATATGCAAAATATTGTTGGTAATTTGGAAATTTTTAAGAATAATTTAACTGACAACTTTTTTTACACAACACAGAAACCTACAAACTTTTAAGCAAGACAAATCGATAGACAGTATGGGAAGTTATCAGTGTGGGTCGCATCCCAGCCTCTTTTTTACTTTGCAGTAAGAAGATCTTTTCGTTCTTCAAGTAAAATGAATCCAACCTCGGCTAAAAGATTGGGGATAGATGTCTTACGGAAGGCGTCTAGTGCAATTCTAAATGGAGTGGGGCTTTAAGTTTACAGAACTAAGTTTTAGGGTAATTCCCGAAAATTGGGAGACCATAATCGATTTTTGCTTAAATAATCGCACGCACAAGATTTAAAGTTGCGTTGGATTGGAAGGAACCTTGCTTTTTTTATTACAGAATTTTAATATATTTAAACGTGATATGAGGGCTATTATTAATTGTTCAATAAGCGAAGACCAGCGATAAGTTTTGTTAATGGTTACGCCAAGAATGTATTGACACAATTTAGAGTGTAGTTACCAACAACTAATGAAAAGTACTTGCAGCTGGTTTCATAACACTTGTTCTCAAAATTCTCAAATACGCTTGTCAGGTCTGGGCAACAAGTTATAGCTGTCATAAATGTGGGCTAGTATTGGTGCAGAAAAAGTTTCTGAGTTTTGTGGTAAGGGGGTTACGATGCATTTGGCAGGTTCAGACAACAGAAGGGATTTCATTTGCAGTCAACTTTATTCTTTGAACGTAAATTTTGACCAAGGCAACTAGTTGGTTTTTCAAGTGTCATGAATTTCAAATTCAGAACTTTACTTCACAAAGCTCTACTTCCAGTTCATAGGTCAAAAACTACCAAAATCATTATTTTCTACAAAACACTCCCCAGGCAAGCTAAAAGTCCATCACGATTTGTATTTTGTATTTTAAAGAAATATTACTTATTTCTTTTCCAAATTTACAAGGAACCTTTTTACAGAAAGCATTAAATGAAGTTGTGCAGAAAATAAATAAATCATTGAGTAATAAAGTTTAGCTTTTAGTTGAATTAAAAAACATGATCAATTGTCATTTTGACATAAGTTGACTTGACTTGATAGTTAGGGAGATTTTCCTTGACTAACTTTCCAGTGAAACTTTCCAATAAAGTTGCCTTAATTGGAAGGCAATTTTTTGGCAGCTGGCCAATCAGATGCTAGAATTCTGCCTTACTTTCAAGTCCCTTATGTCGGCTGAACGTGCCCATTATCATTACAGTCTTGAGAATTTGTATTTTTTGTTCAATTAATAAATGGAAATGTTGACTCTTTGCATCTTCTGTTTAGTGTCAACATTAATGTTCTCCAAAAAGAGCAAAAGAATTAAACCGATTGAAAACGTACTCCCAACTGTTGGTCTAATTATAACCAAAGTTCTTCTTTGAAAACCATTTTACCTTTCGATACTATTAGTTCCTACTATATTTAATTGAAGCTTTTAAGATATGATAGAATAGTAAGTTACCATTGAAAATATAAACTTGAATCTTGAGATCTTTTCAATTTAAAAGGTCAAAGTTATGTCTACAAAATTCAAATACCTATATAGAAGATTCTACATATTCTTAAATTTAAATTGTTTTACAAGTAGGTGTACAATATGTACATTGTACAATCCTTCAAAGTCACCCTGTACTTGTGTTATGTATGTTTGTGAGATTGGTTGTCGTTGTTGCATGGAGTACAAAGCATATTTAAATAGAAGCTTAAGAAAATGGTCTGAAATAAAAATCATTACCTTGCTGATCCTTATCTCCTTCGATATACATAGTAGCTGCTCAGTTGCCCAAGCTACAGTACAGAGTACAAACAAAATATACAAATATACTCAAGTTCCCCCCCCCCGCAAACTCTCTATATTCGACTATAGGGGTTTGAGGGGTGTCCATACCAACTATTTGTATAGCCTCACATGAGTAGGCAGGATAACATTACGTTATGTTTGGCCCATTATCGATTAGTTTTACGTAAACTCTCTCATTCCACTTTCTAATGATATCATGAATGGCCTAAAAGAAAACAACAACAATAACAACAGCAACAAGGACTTAGTACAATTTCTAGCCAACAGGTTTAGCAATCATAATACGAAAAGCTACATCCCCATCAGGATATTGTATAAAAGGCAGCCGAAATCAGGCCAACCCATCGTCATCAACCTGGCTTACTAAAGTCACTTTATAGCCCATTTTAAGGACATGTACTCGATATCCTATTTAAAGAGAGAGAGAGAGAGAGAGTGAAAAATAGATTGAGAGTGAGTGAGAGATAGTAGATATGATATTGGTTTTATATGTTCCTGCAAAAGTGCTGACTTGTGCAAATGGGAATTAAATTAGAAACACTTCTTCGAATCAAAAATTCTAATAAGTAGTGTGTTGATTCTAGAATTGGAAAGGTCAAGTTGAATTACAGTATTCTGTGTTCCTAAAGTACCAACCTATCTATCTTTCAAAATGCAGATACACAGATTCTATAGACAAATAAGTTCAATTCATGATAATGCCTTAAATACCTATAGTTTCCATTTTCATGTTTGCTATGTTACCTGGCCTTAAGCACACTACGCCTGAACTTTCGTTTAAAGTCAATATTTTGAACAGCAACTTTTAAACAATATTCTGGTTATTTTATCTTAATATTTATGATTATTATCAAACAAGCTTGAATGAAATGCTGTGAGTAAATACTTAACTTAAAATGGATACAAAGGAGTTAAGTTTCAAATTCGTACTAATATCAGACTCAAGATTTGTAAGGCTAAAGATGATCTTGAGTAACAATTTTTGCAATAAAATATGTCAATTTTTCTAGCTGTGTGTGATTTATAAAGCATTTCTAGAGTACGTTTGTTTAAAGAGGTATAGAACTTTAAGTTGGCAATACTGTTTCAAGTGGCAGCTATGAAGTGATTAATTTTTTGGATCAGTTTGGCATTTCAACGTAAATATGCTGACGCCTGAACGTGTCGCTGGAATTTTGTTAAGCGATTTGCTTTTAGTTAAATGAATACGTCAATAAACAAAACTTCGAAATTTCGAGTTATTTCAATCCTCAAGTGTATGTTGAGACACCGTTACATTCAGTTTTGCAATGACAACGGGCTCATTATTCTTAATGGCAGAACAAAAGGAGACGAAGAAGGGAATCTAACTTACGTTAGTAATATAGGAGAATCGGTGAATGATATTTGTGCGGTTTCACAGGATATGCTGATGTTTGTCGAACGGTTTAATGTATAGAAAATGCTATATGGTCGGATCACTTACCAATAAAATTGAGCTTTCAGAAAAACAACACTAATAGCGGAACCTGCCCCAACAATCTTTTGCCGAAACTCAAATGGAATGAAACCAGGAAAGCAGACTACCAAATAAATCTAAATTTAAATCCTCAGCAAGTCAAGATCGAAAAAGAAACAATCGATTTAGCAGACTTAACCAATATAATAAAGTTGTCTGCACCCCTTCAAAACAACAATTCAAAAACGTTCAACCTTAAAAACAAGTGGTACAATTCCGAATGTGAAATCGCACGAAGAAAAGCTTTCAAATCCCTCAAAGCATTTCGCAAATCAAAAAGTCAAGAGACTAAACTATGCTATTTGAAATCTCAGCAAGACTATAAAAATGTTTGTAAAAAAAGCAAAAAATTATACCAACAACAAATAGAATTAAAAAATAACACAGTTCGAGACAGCAGAGACTGGTGGCGCCTATCCAAGTAGATAAAAAACCAAGACCAACATGTGATGGCTGACATAACTGCTTTGGAATTTAAAGCATATTTCAGAGACCTTCTAAATCCAAGACAAGAAATGAGCAGCACACTTTATGTAGCGAACTACGTCGAGGACTCAACATTAGATATGCCATTTTGTGTTGGTGAATTAAGGAATATGCTGAGAAACGTTAAGCTCAATAAGGCGCCAGGAGAAGATAGGATTCCATATGAGTTCATAATAAATGCTACAGATTCTTTTTTGGAACAACTCGCAACGACATACAGCAAAATATTAGAAGAATTCAAGGTAGAAGAAACTTTTACTAAATCTGTGATTTTTCCAATTTTCAAAAAGAGCGACACATATGATCCAATCAATTACAGGGGAATTTCGTTCATGAATTGTATAGCAAAAATCATGATGGGAGTCCTTAATGAAAGGTTGTATAATTGGGTGGAACAAAATAATATATTAACAGAATATCAGGCTGGCTTTAGAAAGAAATATTCTACAGTGGATAATATCTATAACTTGGCGTCCATTGTACACATTAAGCTGGCTGAAAAAAAGAAAGTCTATGCTTTTTTCGTGGACTTAAAGGCGGCTTTTGATAAAATCTCCAGACAACTATTAATGCTCAAGTTACGTGAAATGGGAGTCTCAACTAAATTTGTAAACCTGCTAGAGTTCATATACTCTGATACTTAATCAGCAGAGTGGATAGGAAGGGAGTTATCGGAGTACTTTGAAATACTATATGGGTTGAAACAAGGATGCCTTTTATCACCTTTACTTTTTGCTTTATATATAAATGATCTACATGCGATTATTGAAGGAGGTCTCAATATCGACAGTTTAAATATAAGGTTGTTGCTGTATGCTGACGACATAGTGATCAACAGAATTCAGGATAAGACATTTTGAAAAGGCAACTCTAAATGAAGCTGAAATTATTGCTGTCCTTAACGGAAATTGGTATTAACGGATGTAGGTATAGATCCAAAATTTAAAATACACCATAATGTGCCGTAAGACAGTCCTAATTCTAGATAACGATGAGGAATCGACACATTCTGGTCTTCGTCAAATTTCTTTATAATTTTGCCAAGTGATTGCATAGTTGGGCGATTATATAAACCACAATCTCTTCTTAAAGCACGATATGTGACTGTGGCAGAATCACTGTTTAACAATTTGTATGCATTGTGCGATATTTAAACGATCCATTTTCGTAAATGTCAGACTTTCAACTGAAAAAAAAATTGGTTTAACAACTTAGTTTGACCGATGTCGACTTATACTTTTGAAACCGCAACATGGATAACTTGTTATAATATCATCAAAGAATTACATTGAACAACAGCGTCTTGGATAGAATATCCCTATATGGACAGATATAACTTTCAGGTTGTTAAGAACCTTGTCGACCTATAAACACAGTTATAAATTCAGACAACGACGTCAGCGCTGAAATTAAACAAAGAAAAGGGTTCAACCAACTAAGCGTACAAAAGTGAAAACAGCTAGCTAGAGACAAAGTCAATAATCTGACATTAGCCCTAAACAAAGGTCTAGATACTGCATGTCCTCTTATACAAGTTAGAGGTAAAAAGAAGCCACACTGGTGGAACTCAGGGCTGGATCCACTTCGAAAAGAATGCAGAAAACTAACAGAGCGAAAGCTTCTAGAGACATGTCTGACTGGGATTCATATAAAGAATCACTGAAGATATATAAAAAAGAACTGAGGAAAACCAAACGATCGTCCTGGAGAAACTTCTGTAGCAACGTGGAAGATTGCTCCGAAGCATCAAGGCTGCGCAAAATCCTCTCCAAAAATCCAATCATGCCAAGCTGCTTGAAAAAGCCTCTGGCCTCTGGACCAATTCAAGTGAAGAATCGCTCAACTTGCTACTAGACGTTCACTTTCCTAGTAGCTCTAATATTATTAATAATATTGCACCTAATAATTGTGACAATACATTACATCCCCCACAAGGTCTAGTCACTAGGGAAAAACTCAAATGGGCTATTAACAGCTTTAAGCCATATAAATCTGCAGGTCCGGATGGTGTAATTCCAGCCGAACTGCAAGAAAATGCAAGTTTTCTAATACCCGTCCTAGAAAACATCTTCAAGGGATGCCTTGAATTGGCATACATCCCGATGTCTTGGAGACAAGTTAAAGTTGTTTTTATTCCAAAAGCTGGAAAATCCAGTCATGTAAACCCTAAAGACTTAAGACCTATCAGCTTATCATCATTCCTTCTCAAAACTTTTGAGCGTTTGATCGATATTCACTTAAGGGCAAGTATTGATAAGTCCCTCCTTTCAAAGGCTCAACATGCCTACCACAAAGGGAAATCAGTTGAAACGGCTCTACACAGTATAGTACGTACAATCGAATATTCCCTCCATCATAAAGAGTACACCTTAGTTGCCTTCTTAGACATAGAAGGTGCATTTAACAATGTCGACACATCTGCAATTGCACGTGTATTGGCATCTCTGAAGGTAGATAAGTCGATCAGCGAATTGATTAATCAGATGCTGATAAGCAGGATTATCAATTCAAAACTGGCAATTTTACTACACAAAGGGGTGTCAGCAGAGGTACGCCACAAGGTGGTGTCCTATCTCCTCTCCTCTGGAACTTGGTAATAAATGAATTACTAATTACTCTAGAAAGAGAGGGATACTGAGTGTTTGCCTATGCGGACGATGTTGCTATTGCAGTATATATATATATATATATACTAAAAGAACTCTTACAAAACGCTTTAAATAAGCTCATCAGATGGGCAAATCGGTGTGGACTAGGCGTTAACCCACAAAAAACCGACCTTGTCCTCTTTATAAACGGTGTACCACTTAAATTCTCTGAACAAGCAAAATACTTGGGTCTCATTTTAGATAAGAAATTAAGTTGGAAACCTAATATTCAAGAGAGAATAAACAAGGCCACAGTAGCCCTGTTCTACTGTAAAAAGGCCATTGGTAATAAATGGGGCCTACAGCCCCGCATTACACACTGGCTATATATCTCGGTCATAAGGCCGATCCTTACTTATGGAGTAGCGGTATGGTGGACGGCGCTAGATACAGCGACAAATCGCGATAAACTCAGCAAAGTCAAACGAACAGCCTGCCTGTGTATGGGAGGAGCACTTCGCTTTACCCCCTCCGCCTCACTAGATGTTCTGTTTCATCTAATACCGCTGGACATTTTCAGCAAGCAAACGGCCGCTAATACTGCAATACGGCTTCAGGCCTCCTCTCTGTGGATCAATAATGGAATTGGCCACACCACTATTTTGAACTCGTTTAGAACTATAAACAGTAATATTGACTACACCATACCTCATCCTCAGTTTAATAACTATAGCTTCAAAGTGACTATACCTCCCAGGTCTTCTTGGGAGACATACAGACGGATCAAAAACGGAGGATGGGGTTGGTGGAGGCGTATACTCAGATAGACTAAACTTAAGTCTCTCCTTTCGTCTACCCGATCATTGTAGCGTGTTCCAAGATGAAATCCTGGCTATAAAAGAAGTCCTATCCTGGCTTAGAGAAAGCGTTATCAACTAATGATATTCGCATCTTCTCGGATAGCCAAGCTACGTTAAAGTCCCTAGACTCAGTCTCCACTAACTCACTAACAGCCCTAAATTGTCGATCATCTCTTACGGAGATGGCTACACAGTTCAACATTCACCTTTTCTGGGTGCCGGGCCATAGAGACATTCCACGAAATTGCAAAGCTGACGAACTTGCAAAAAGCGGAACAACTTTACCTCTGCTGGCTCACAATGCTAGCATAGGTATCCCCTTAGCTACATGTAAACTCATGCTAAAGCAAGATACCATAGAGAAAACAAACTTCAGGTGGAATAACACCACCACTTGTGCAGCGACTAAACTAATTTGGCCTAATCTTAGCGCCAGGCGCTCAAAACAATTAATCTCTCTGAGTAGATTGCACATTAGCTACGTTATATGTAGGTGTCCTGACTGGGCACTGCTTAATAGGAAGGCATGCTATTCGACTTGGAGCCCCTGCAAATGATTTTTGTAGGAGTTGCATGGACGAAGAAGAAGAGGAGACAATCTCTCATCTTCTGTGCACATGCTCTGCCTTATCACAAAGACGTAGAATCCACCTTGGAGACTACTACTTTAACGATACCAGCGATCTAAAAAATTCAGACATTACTTGTATCCTACGCTTCATTCGAAGCTCCAATTGGTTCAACGAGTTAAGCTGATTAACTGATCCATGTGGTATCACAACGGACCATACTTTGGTCTAAGTGTGTTGGACGTCCCAACCAACAGCCACTTAAACCTAACCTAACCTAGCTAGAGACATACATATGTAGCCGGTTGGAGACGCTTGTTGGTTGAGGCTCAGGTCTGTTAGGACATTAGCGCCACCCTTGGTATCTAAATAAGTTTAAACGTTTGATAACGATAACATAGTTTCACCTTAAAGACCCGCGAATCGTCTCCAAGATCATCCAATTTAACGCCACTTGATTATTTTCTGCTATTATATGTGAAGTTGCTAGTCTACTCGTACGTCACTGATAGGTTTGAAAATATTGTCCACCTTGAGGACTGCATTCACCGCGTTATTACGAATATATGGCTTCAATTTTTTCAAAAAATCAACGAAAATAACACCCCCAGATTATATTACGTCCGAGCCAAACGTGGCGGTAACATGCCTTAAATCATGCTTATAAGTTATAATTATCTTTTGATCTTTTTGTAAAGTTGAGTCAATTTTAGACCAATAATGCAGAATATCAACTTCCAAACTTAAACCTAACCAAAATTGATACCATATCTCAAAAGCTACATTTCACATTATTTGATTGTCTTGAAAATAAAATACCTTATATTTACCTTTAAAATAGATGAAATTCTTTGACCTCATTTTTCTGACTTAAGCGTCACAAGTTTTTATTTCAATTTTTTCTATGAAAACCACGATTTCGATTTCTTATCGTTTATTATCATAACCAAAAAAAAAAACAAAAGTCCAACAAAGCGTAATATTATATCCTATTCCAACATTATCTTAAAGAAGGCAAACAAAAAGAAAAAATAAGACGAAATTGTTAGCGTTGCATAATCTACCTACTTTCGTCAGTGAATCAATTTGAAATCAAAACGGGAATTGATGATTTGATTGGAGGGCTAGAGTTTTCAGCTCGGAAATTATTGGAGCGGGATCATCATAACAGGAGTTTTATACTCCTTAAACAAATCTCTCTCCTACTACCTCCATCGCCATTACCAAAAGCAACATACAAGCCGTCGCGTCCGTCCCCACCTACTTAGAGATTGTTTTCTCTAATAGTCTCCAGAGGCTTGACTTACTCACTATATTTTTGTAGATACTCGTATACTGGTGGCTGCCTCTGAGAAATGATTATATGAAAATTTTCGAAGATAATTCTACTGGGAATATATTGAGATACATATCTGATGGGAGGGTGGTTTTTCCAGACCAAGATAATGCAAGGAATCTCCATATAGAAAAAGAAAAAAGAAATGAAAACCAAACCGATGTTGATTGAAAAGTTTTCTTTGTTATACCCGTAGCACATAGTATAGATATGATACCTATTCAAGTCTAGAAAGTCCAAAGAGGCTTGATGATAGAGATACATAATATATATAGGGATGGAAAAGTCGAGGGAGCAAGGCACGGCGGCGGCGGCGCGGCGGTGTTCGGTGGTGGCGAGATCATTGTGTTTGGCACAGCACATCAGACAAAGAGGCACAGCTCATCATTGAACTTACTTCGATTTCCAATTTGTCGAGGGGAACAATTTCTTTTTCATTTTTATTTAGAATAGAATTATCGTATATTTATGCTGATTTATGCTAAGGACCGCACCGAGAGTAATCTGCAATCGACAAAGTACGAGTACGAGGATTCCTTCGATTTGTATAAATTCATATCTATAAGGCGAGGTTAGATTTTGTTGTTTTTTCTGATGAGCTTGAGATTGAGGGATGAAGAGAAAGAAAAATATCTTAATAATAACAACTTTGAACTGCTTCAATAGAAATAACGATAGAGTATACTAGTCAAGTAGGTACATATCTATTCTATATATGTATAGCACAAAGGATTTTAAAGGACCTTATAGCTATAGAACGGCATAGGTATACCCTATAATACGAATATTATAGACTTAAGTTGATTGTATGAGGTTTTTCTGTATGCCTCTATCTATAACTAGGTACAGAGAGATATGGATTAAATAATAATAACAATTCCAGAGAAGATGTCTGGATTGTGGTATTAATGCGTCATAAGACTTCTCGATTATCCTGGCGATGATTGGGGGTGGTGAATTAAAATGTGAATGAATTGAATTTAAATTTCATAAACAAATACATAATAATTATGTATTTACATACATTTTTGATGAAATTTATGCCATATTATATGATTTAGGTAATTGTAACTGTATTAACCCCCTTTTGTATTAAAAGGATAATTAAAACCATAGTTTATAGGTAAGGTACATTAAGATTCTTATTCATATTCATACACGCAAACTAAACAAATAAATGTAGAGGTAGACATAAAAGGGTTAGGTAGTAGAAAACAGTGTTTTTTGGCTTAATTTATTGGTTATTATGTTGAACTGGGAATTTAATTGAAAACCCTTAAAAGCCGCAGACAAGCTCAATGCGTTCTTTTTATAAAAGACATTTTAAGTAATTGTATAAAATCTGAAGAACTACTTGCACAAATTTCTTGGTATGTTCCAGAAAGAAATCTAAGAATTCGTAATGATCTGTTCTATGTTCCCATTCATCGTACAAATTATGGTTTAAATAATCCTGTAACTCGTTCGTTAACATTGTATAACTCTATCTGTAGTGAAGTCGACCTTTCTATGAATAGGGTTAATTTTAAAAATATTGTTCAAAATATATTTCATTCTTGAGTTGAGCTAGAATAAGTAAATTGTAACTAATGTAAATACCAACCCTTTGTTATCAGCAGATTGTTAAGTCAAATCCATTGATGAATAATAAAATAAATAAGCAATAAAGGAATGTTTAAATATAATTAATTTGAAAGAAATACACAGGTATGCTTAGACAAAGCGGGGGCATATGGAACTTGTCGTTAAAAAAACTTGTCTTTATAAAAATTAAAGCTGGTAGGGCCTTAAAAAACACGAAATCTCTAATGAGCGCGTATTCAAGAGGTTTTTAGTGACCTTTTTACGCCTAAGATATGGTGTGTGGTAAAGATAAGAAAAAGAAGGCTTGAAAAGAGGTTTCGTTGTAGATTGGTTTTGAATTCTGAATACTGTAATGACTGAAAAAGACTGAATGTGGTTAGGCCAGTTTGATGGCCCATTGTGATACCACATGAATCTTGAGACTTCCTCCTAAGCTCGAATGGAACCAATTTGAGTCCCTTACGAAACGTGAGAGGCTGATTATGTTAATATGATTTAGATCGCTTGGATCGTTGAAGAAGAATTCTCCTACGTAATTCTTGCATTTTCGAGCCAGAGCAGGGCATGTGCAGAGAAGATGAAAAACTGTTTCTTCCTCTTCCTCGTCTATACAACTTCTGCAAAAGTCATTTGAGAATACGCCAATCTCGTGGCGTGCTTTCCTATTAAACAGTGTCTGGTTATAACACCTATTATCAAGCTTTTATGCGATCTGTTTAGAGAGAGCAAGCCCCTTGAACGTTTTAAATCCAGTGTTGGCCTGATGTTTTTTTGTGACTTGACACGTGGTGATGTACTGTACCATTCCTGGCGAGTTCATCTGCCTTACAGCTACCTGGGATTTCTCTATGGCCCGGCACCCAGCAAAGGTGAATGTTAAACTGTTGTGTCATCTCCATTAGAGATGATCGACAGTTATGGACTGTTATAGAGTTTGTAGAGACAGAGCCCAGAGATTTGATAGCGGCCTGACTATCTGAGAAAATACGGATATTAGATGTTGATTTCTTTAAGCCAGGACAAGAATTCTTTTATCGCCAAAAGTTCCGCCTGGAACACGCTACAATGATTGGTAAGGCGGAAAGAGAGACTTAATTTCAGTCGTTCAGAGTACACACCTCCACCAACCTCTTCTTTTGCTTTTGACCCATCTGTATAGAAATGGATTGATTCATCTTCCAGGAATGTCAAATCTTCCGAAAAAGATCTGGGAGATATAGAAATCTAACTAAGATAGAAAGCAGCATTGAATTTTCGACGCATTATTCAATTTTGTAATCCCCATTTAACGATGAGGTTCAATTTTAGAATAATATCGGGTTTTTCAATAAGAGCGCTACAAAAGTTTTTTTTTAAATAAAACAATAACGGTTTTGGATATGAATGAAGTTCTTTATTCCTGTGAAAGTAGGTTCGATGCCATTATGTATGGAACTTGATTTCTTTTGTATGGTCACCACGTCCGCAGAGATCCAGACGCTAAACCCATTTTTAGACGGTTTTCAAACATAAATCGGTCGATATTCTCGCAATTTCACGTTCGATATTCGTACGATGTTCATCAATAATTGTCGCTGTCTTGTTGGCATAGACCATAGACTTCACGTAGCCCTACAGAAAATAGTCTAAGGGCGTCAAATCGCACGACCGAAGCGGTGGAGCGACTGGACTGGATTTCGTGAGATAACAGGTTCTCCAAAGTTGGTTTCCAATAAATTGATTGTGACATTCGCCGTGTGGCTTGTGGCGCCGCCAGCCGTCCTGTTGGAACCACATGTTGTCCAAGTTCATATCATCCAATTGGGGCCAAAACTATTCAGTTATCATTGAACGGAAGCGATCACCATTCACAGCAACGTGACGGTCTTGATCATCACGGAAGAAATACGGCCCAATGACACCACCGGCCCATAAACCACACCAAACCGTATATTTTTCGGGATGCAATGATGATTCAAGGAGTATGTGTAAATTGCTGCCTGACCAATATCGGATATTTTGTTTATTAACGAAGTAATTCAGCCAGAAATGAGCCTCATCACTAAAGATGATTTTTTGATAGGTATATAGTACCTCGAGTACAGACGTCTCGTAATTTTTGGTTAACGAAATAAGTTTTTACCTCCTACCGTTTATTACGCCATCCACTTCTTCTAAGTGTATGACAAACATGCTTAGGCCATCCAGTGAACGTAGCGTCAACCGTTTATTATGTGGTAACCTTCTTCTAAGAATATTACGGACATATTTGTCACTGTGAGAAAAGTACCGATTATCTTCAGGTTTGCTGCTAGCTACACGAATGGAATATAACCCTGTCTTATTCCAATGTCCAATTTTAAGTGTACTATGTACAAGACTAAGGCCGAAAGATTATTCTCTTGTTTATAAATAAATAAATTAGGTGGCGCAACAGTCCATGAAGAATCAGGGCCTAGTGACTTACAACTCTCAACCATTTCTGTGTGCGAGTAATGTTGTCAGAGATGGAAGGGACCTACAGTTTATATGCCGAATCCGAACGGCTAATTTGAGAAAGCACTTTTCATGACAAGAATTACTCTTGGAGGATTTGTCAATTCCTCGCAAGAGGCAATACCCGTGAAAAAAGTTAGGTGGCACAGGCAGGGATTGAACCCAAGACCCCTTGCATGACAGTCCAAGGCACTAACCATCACGCTACGGGTACTTGTTTGTCTCTTGTTTGTGAACCGATTATTCTGTGATCGCTGTCTAAGACAACCTCGGAAAAGCCTAGCGTCGTTGTGGCTAGTGCTTTACTGATCATTGTTAATGACAAGTTTTAATACCCGCACCGCCCTTAGGCATTATAAAGGAGTTTTCAATAAGGGCGTGTAGATATTGAAATGGAATAAAGCAAGCTGTGTGTGAGGTATTAACAAAATTATTCTTTTATTTAAAAAGCCGCATGTAATGTATGCCATCAAGTGTGGAATATGACATCATTCAAATGCCCGCCTCGGCTTCTTACGGTGGCTCCGAGTGAATCCGAGTGGTCCAATTTTCAATGACTCTTCCGCATAGATCCGGCTGAATTTGAGCGATGGCCTGTGTTATGTTCACCTTTAGGGCATCGGTCAATTGTGATTTGTTTGCATAGACCTGCGACTTCAAGAAACCCCCCACAGGAAAAAGTCCAGCGGGTTCAATTCGCATGACCTTTGTGGCACATTCATATCACCCTTGTGAGAGATAACCTTACCCTAAAATCGGTTATGTAAAATGTCAATCGTGGCGTTTGATGTATGGCACGTAGCGCGCGGCGGCGCGTCCTGCTGGAAGCACATGTCGTCTAGGTTCATATGGTTCAATTTGGGCCATAAGAAATTAGTTATCATCGTTATGTAGCGCTCGCTGTTGATGGTGACCGCCTTAATAACGTCGTCGTTTTCACAGAAATACGGACCAATTACGCCGCATGCCCAAAATCCACATCAAACGGTAACTTTTCGAGGATGCATTATCGCCTGGTGAAACTCGAGTGGGTTGGTGTCGTCCCATAAATGGAAATTTTTTTTGTTAACACAGCCATTCATCCAAAAATGCTCCACGTCACTAAAGATGATTTTTCGACCGAAATTGGGGTCCTCTTCCAAACGATTCGCAGCCCAGTCAGCAAACAAACGCCACAGCGTTGTCTGTGGTCATGAACTTTGAGCTCCTGGGTCAGTTGGATCTTGTACGGGTGTAGGCTCAAGTTCCGACGCAAAATTCGCCAAGTTGAAGTCTACGAAAAGCCAAGTTCTTATGCACAACGAGGAATAGACTGCCTCGGGTTCTGCTGTTCACATTCACGGACCGCGGCGATGTTCTCGGCCGATCTTGCGTTCCTTGAACGTACGGGTGTTGGCTGATTGTTTACTGAACCGGTCGTCTCAAATTTGGCCACTAAACGTTGAAAAGTTGACTGTGAAGCGCCACCACGTCTACCGTAAAATAGGAGCAATGCGCCCAAAGTTTGCGTTAACGAACACTCATGTTGATAATAAACTTTTATTATTTGAACATCCTGTTCAATCGTGTAATCCCATGGTGATTTGGCATAAACTGGCAAAACTGAATAAAAAATAAAGTTTTGACAGATTTCACCAAAACAAAAAATCTACCGGCGCCAATTTATGCAATATAATGCTAGTTTAGTGATAAAAAAAGCATATGAAATATTTTGCTATCATAGTAATTAGAGCTTAATAATTACGATTTGAATAAAATTGGTTACAAGAAGTCGAAAACAGTGGTACCATCGATTCCACCTATCTGAGTCTGTCTGTCTTCGACCGTTTAAGTCTTAACTATTGAGTTAAAACTTGTCAACTTTTATCCGCTTTAGGTGTTAATTAATTTTCTTATGAATTTGTCTCTACATGTTTTTTTCTTAACGTGGCTATAATAATTTTTGGAAAAATATAAGGATCATTTCAGCGCAACGTGTTATCCCACCAACGAAATAAAAGATTAATTAAGCAAAATGTTTGGTAACCAATTAATTTGCGCTTTAAGGAAATCGTACGGCTGATTTATTTTTGTGCGGATTTTTTTTTAATGGGTCTATTTGAAATCCTAATTATACATATATGAAATAACTCTGTGGGGCTTCAAAGAGCTGAAAGTTTAATTTGACAGTATTCTGTCAAAATTTACAATCAAATAATTGTTAGGTTTGCGGCAACGTATAGACAATCAGATATGAATGACGATATTTTTAAAACCCACAAGCTTTCAAAACAAATGAATAAATCAACAAAATTTTCTTTTGTCTTTACAACGGTGCAAGATTCGTTGTTGTAGTTCAATTTACAATGGGGTTATGATTTTAACTTGCGACATATTGAAATTATGTATATGCCAAGTATTTTATTCGTAAGAAATTTCGAACTACAGATTTTAATCAAACATGACATGGTAGAGAAGTCAAAAAAGTCGTGGACGTCTGTCCTCGTTCATACAGCCCAAACTATTGATTCAATCGATCTGAAATGTAAGGTTTTGAGCAGATTTGCGTTAGCCATTTTTTTTTTTTTTTTAAGACTTAAAATAACAGTAGTCCATACCATCTTTTTGGTCAAAAGTCGTAACATTGAATTGTCTCAAAAATGATTTAATAGATTTTTATAAAACGTTCTCTAATTTGTTTTCTTAACTTGGATTCATTTAAAAAAAATATATATATTTTTGTTTTGATCCAAAAGGGTACCCCACATAGAATCCTTACTATGTTTTTAAACTTTCTTAGGAACTCATTAACCGATTTCAATAAATTTTTGTCTGCCCTTGTGCAAAATGTCTATTTTTTGTTTGGATTCTTAAAAACATATTTTTTTGTTGCAAAACTCGATATCTCGAAAACGGGTCATTACTTTTTTACGAAAATCAAATATTAAATGTATATTAATATGTATTAAATAACTGCATATTCAAAATATTTCTAAGGAGCAAGTTTGTTCGAACTAGTCGAAGTTCAAAAGTTTCGAAATTTCCATCTCTAAGATTGTCAACCCAATTGTATCTTAAATGCGTTACATTGATTTATTGTTTATTAATAAGGACTCAAGTTCAAATGCTTTCAAGGGCGTGCAGCAAATCCTTCTTATAGCTATCACTCTCCACTCTATCATTTATAATTGCAATAATTAAACTTTTCAGACACATACGAGTATTATCCTTATTCATTGTATAAACCAAAGAACGGTCCTACAACCTGCACTAATTGTCCCTTTCGAATCAATTTGTTGGAGCCATGTTTGTTGGGGATACTCGTTGTAATATTAAAATAAAAATACCTATCCTCTATACGACTATTACACACGTGAACACATACTGAATACTCATTAAACGCCGGTACCTATAACAAAGTTAATAAACAGGAAAACACGTAGCTTCGAGAGCAGCGTAACGTCCTTAACAAAAATAAACCCTATACTAAATACTTGCACTATACCAACATCAACACATAAACTCCATGGCAAGGAAAGGGAAAACCTTTTGCTTGAAACTCAAATGCGATCAATTACAAGCTTGGTTGGAATTCGTCTCACATTTCCGTTACTGGTATGGACATAATAAAAAATAATTACATATCCTTGGGAGGAGATTGGTGGTGGTGTTGAGATGTTTGGTGCAAAACTATAATGGGTGCTTGCATTCCTGGCTATTCGTTCGATACGGAGTCTTGTCCTTTGAGTCCTTTCGCGAGAATCTAGACACACTCGAACACACACATATATAAAGAGGCGATGTTCGTAAGGTGGGTTCGTTCGTTCGTTCGTTAACCATTTTTGTTGTTCTTTTTGTACTTTTAGGGGTCATTTGTTCGTATATGATGTACATAGGTTGTTCAAATGTACAGAAGTCTGTGTTCGGACGACAAAACCGCAATGTTATATGGCACTGAGGTTAATTTCCTTCTAAATTTGATTCCTGACTTCGATTATAACGAGAGAAAGGTTTCGAGAGCATGAGGTGCCCCCGAAGACGTGCTGTTCTATCGTTTTGATATGGTGAAAGTAAGATTAGGTAGGTATTATAGATTCAAAAATGTCCACGAAACTCAAGAAAACGCGACGCCGCCGCCGATACACTTTCTATATTATAAGTACCTAAACCCACCCATAGGTAGTATAAATGTGAATGGCATTTCGAAGAACACTTCGTGCTTACAATTCATTTTTACCTCGGAGCTGTGCATTTCTTTTATTTTTATAATTAGTTTTGCGTGTTGATAAATTATAATTCTTAAGATCGTCGCCGTTATAGTTGGGGGGACAGAGATTTTGGATAAGCATAACACGCACCTATACAAAGTACTTGGTCTTGAGTCTTGACGTTGACTAAATCAAATATGAATATGAGTTCCTTGCAAATACATACATAAATCTCGAACAATACAATATTATGTATTCATAAATGTTATTAGTGTAAAAATGAATAACTTGCTTTGGGAGGAGTTAGGACTTTGAAAAATAGTTTCAATGCCTTTTGAATTTTAAAATAAATAAATTTAAATTTTTCACATTTATACAGAATGCCTTTATTTCATTTATTTTTTTACATTAGTACATTTTTTATCGTATAAAATTTAAAAAAAATTGTTTGTGATATTTAAAAACTCTTTTTTTAAAATACTATATTTCAAAAGCATATTAACTATTTCTGTGATTAGTTTTGTATGCAATGTGTTAATAGTAGATATATAGGAAAAAAGTTTTAAGGTCCAAGTCATAAAATTTTATTTTTTGAAACGATGTGCGACGAAATCACATCCAAAGGCATCAAAAACTTAAAAATTTAATATAATTTCAATATTATCATTATATTCAATGCTATACCATAATATTTTAAAAAAATGTACAAATCTTAAGATTATAACCAAATATCGTAGTATGGAAAGCCATTAAAGTTACTTCCAAATTAAAAAAAGAGGCTGATGGGATGCGACCCACACTGATAACTTCCCATCCCGTCTGTCGATTTGTATTGCTTACAAGGTTTGTAGATTTTCGTGTTTTATTAAAAAAATTGTCAGTTGAATTTTTCTTAAAAATTTAAAAATTATCAACAATATTTTTCATATATTGAAATAGTTTGATTTAAAAATCAGTTTTTGTTAACGAGATTTTTAGTCGAACACCAATTTTTACCAATTTTAATAGCATTTCTTAAAAGTTTTTATTTCTTATATAAGCAAAAACATATTGGATGAATGAAATAAATTTGAAGTCAATATCTTCTATCGTTCACGAGGTATCGAGAACCGAACATCAATTTTTACCAAGTTTGCGTACTATTTTTTGTAGATTTTATATTTTTATGAAAAAAAAACTGCCTGTTGGATTTTTATAAAAAATTTACTGAAGTCAAAAATAATATTTTCTGTGAGATAAAATAATTTTCAAGCCAATATTTTTAATTTTTGAAAAGAAATTTGAGCAGAATATAATGTTTTACCAACTTTTAGTAATGTTTTTTTTAGGTTTTCATTTTTTGTAAAAAAAAAAACAGTCAATTCGATTTTTCTCAAAATTTTACTAGATGTCAAAAACGTTGTTCTTTATTGCACAAAATTATTTAAGAGATACAATCTTTTTTTGTTCGTAAATTATTCCAAGTGACAAATATTTATTTTTAACTTCCCATAGGAAGTTATTGTAATGGGTCCGATTTGTCGAATTGAAAATTTTGACATTTCTCGACGTTTCAAGGTCCCTAGAGTCGAAATAAAAGATTTTTGGAAAGATGTCTGTGCGTGCGTGCGTGTGTACGTACGTTCGTACGTCCGTACGTGTGTACGTCGTGTTTTTCGTTGTCCATAGCAAGAACCAGAAAAGATATCGACTTCAAATAAATTTTGTTATACAGATAATAAGGCAGAAAGATGCAGAAAAGGCTCTCAAGAAAATTGCGTGGGTGGTTTTTAAAAAAAAAAGTTTTAAGAAAAGGTGAACATTTTGGTTAAACCTAAATATCTCATGAACCAATGACGCTAGAGACTTGAATTACATTTTATATTATAAATTGGAGCGTGATACAAAACAATTATATTTTTGGAAAAAAATCCAATTGACGGTTTTTTTATAAATAAAAAAAAAACTGAAAAAAAATGTGTCACCTTGAAAATTTTACGTCTAAGATTTGATTTCATCTCCAAAACAATTTTGTGCAACGAAGAATAATGTTTTTGACATCTGATCAAATTTTGAGAAAAATCTAATTGACAGTTTTTTTTTATAAAAAATAAAAACCTCAAAAAAACATTACTCAAAGTTGGTAAAAATTGAATTTCGATTCAAATATCTTTTCAAAAACTTGAGATTATGGCCTCAAACTTATTCTTTCTTATAAGAAATATTGTTTTCAACATTCGATAAAATTTTGAGAAAAATTGAATTGACATTTTTTTTTACAAAAAAAAAATAAGAACCTAAAAAAACAATAACTAAAAACTTGGTAAAAATTTACTTTTACTCAAATAGCTTTTCAAAAATTAAAAATATTGGCTTCAAACTTATTTTATTTCACAGAAAATATTATTTTCGATATTCAATTAAATAAAATCTACAAAATATAGTACGCGAATTTGGTAAAAATTGATACATATAGGGCTCAAAATCACCAAGGTGTCAAATTTCAAAATTTTTTTATGAGAAAAAAAATTGCAAGCTGTGATGATGAATTTTAGTTTATATTGTTGCAAAAATTGTATATAAATAAACTTTGACAGGGCAGCGCACAGAATTGTATACTTTTTTAGTAATATTTTATAGTACTAAATGTCATACAGAAAACCATCAATTCGGGAACGTTTTTCTAAGTTTGATAAAATCAACAAAAACAAAACAAAGTACATAATTTAAGCTTTGTTTAATAACATGGGTATATTATGTATGTGTATTAAATAAGCAATAATGAAAACAATACATACAAAATCTTCTACAAGCAAAATACGTAAAAATCATGTCCGGGAACGTTCCCGAAATGACCGTTCCCGAAATGACGATTTCAAATAAGCAAGCGCTTCAATTATACGGCGGTCATCTTCAATGCGATCTGACTTTGTCAATAGGAAAATATTTGAGGTAACTTTAAAATTTCGTGTCGTAGAAAAAAATTTCATCAATAATTAAATGTAATAAATGCGTTCACGGATTGACGGGCTATTGATGTACGCTCTACGAATAATGAATAAAAAGGTATTTACCATTTATATAAAATTTATTTTACGATAAATACTTTGGCAGCCGGCTTTGCTATTGTTCTCTACCTCGACTGACGTGTCACACCGAATGGCTGCGTTCACTTAAAATTATTTTTGATCGATTATCGATATGTTCACTGAAATGACTTGTGCGGTATCGGACAAACTGTTTTTGCATTTTTTACAGTTAAAAATAAATAATCTATTAGTATCGTTTCTAAAACTAGATTCTGTATAAAAAATACGGTGTATTAAGTGATGACCGGGGTTGAATACCTTACATTTTTCAATTATATTTTGAACTTGTTGTTGAAGATTGTAGATTAGGACGCGTTCCCGAAATGATTTTCTATGCATGTATATTGATTTCATTTAAAATTTAGTTTATTAATAAATTATATTGTTTGATAGACACACAAAACAGGTTATTTTTAGTATTTTCTTAATTTTTTTTTCTTAATAAAGTCAAGATTTAAGACATTAAATTGCTAGCGAAGCCAATTCTGCACCTTGGTGATTTTGAGCCATAGACAAACTTTTAGGCAAGACAAATCGACAGACGGGATGGGAAGTTATCAGTGTGGGTCGTTTTTAGTTTTTTTGATTAAAAAAATCGGATCGATTACATTAACTTCCTAGGAGAAGTTAATAAAGCACTTCACAGCTGATGAAATGGCCGCGATTTAAAAAAGTGTTTCTAACTTAAAGCTATATACCTTCAAAAAATCCTATGTGATTGGACTAAATGATCTATGAACTTCGAAAACAGAGTTATTTTTTCAAAGTATATTTTCACAATTTGTTAATGTTATGCTAGCGTACACTGTTTTTAATGAATTGCTAAACTGTAATGAAAAGAAATTTCCACACAGTTTGACATACTCAACTGTCAAACCATAGACAAAAACCATCGAAAATTCTCATGCAGCTAAAAAAGCCCCTTAAGTTGGTAATTACAAAATTAGCTTTTAATGTTTCATGTCAATAAATTAAATCTCTTTTCATCCATATTTGTTTACTGCAAACTTACTTGAAAGTTTTCTATACAAATGTTAAATAAAGCCGAATTGTAAAATGAACTTTGAACTATTTATTTATTAAGATCAGCTAATTAGGTAAAATTTTACTTGAGAATATTGACCGACAAGTTGATAAAAATAACATTAAAATAATTAAATAATTTTAAAATGTTATTCAAATGGAACATTCTTCATAATTTAACTGGCAGTTTGGAATACGTATGCAAATGGTTAAATTCCTGACACCCTCACTGCAAATCTTATTAACCATGCGTACTCTTTTCCATCTTTCTACTCTACGTAGCAATATGTCCACCCATGATTTGATGGTTTATCTAACTTAACAGTGGAACAAATCTTTACATTGTTTTGGAGAAAGTAAGATTATTGCACTTGATATTTCAAAAGCATTTGATAGAGTTAGGCGCAAAGCTCTCTTTGGTAATCTCTACTTCGTTGGATTAGACTCTATCTTTCTAACCGTTCAATACAAGTTATATTGAATGGTTTCAAATCTGACACTCATAAAACAAATTCTAGTTTCCCCAAGGCATCCGTTTTGTCTCCGACTCTCAGCCTTATATTGATAAATCTCTTGTCTGCCACTTCTAGCGTATGATAAGATCATTAAATTCTCGACAGTATTGTCCAATGGGGAAATACGAACCGTGTACAATTTTATGCTTCAAAAACTCAATTCTGTCTCATGGCGTAACCCGCATCCAGAAAACTAATCAACTGTCAGTACTCGGTATGTGTATCACTGATCACGTCTTATAGAATGATCAAATATTCGATATCGCCAAAAATGCTGCTGGGTGCTTAGGATTCCTCGGACGGTTCAAGAAATTTGTAACCCCTAATCTGGTTGTAATTCACAAAGCACCTTTATTTGTCCAAAACTTGAACATAACTCGCATATTTGGGCAGGTGCCCCTAAAACAAGTTTAAGTCTTTTGGAAAGGATCCAAAAAAAAAGCTCTAAAAATGATAGGCGATAGAAGTAATAACCGAAACATTTACATCACTCGAACATCCCTGCATTATTTCATGTCATTCGTTGTTTTAAAAACATTATTACAAACAATGCTCTGTTGAATTAGCCAGTTACATTACCACCCCCCTCCCACCAGACAATTCAGCCGTAATATTCGCTTTTCCAGCAATGATCATTAGTTTACCCTTGAGCTCAATTTCGGGCATACTGTTAAGTATAGAGATTCTTATTTTTAACTACACATCGAGAATGTGGAATGCTTTACCGAACTCTGTTTTTCCCTCCCATTTTAATATTCAAAAATTCAAGACCAATGTGCACAGTTATCTTCTCTTAAATGCTTCCAAACATTCGCACTGTGTTGGAACGTCAACATCTTAAGGGTATTGATAAACCCTTGAGTGCCAGTAGATTATTAAAAAAAAATACCTTTTGTTGCACGATTTCTAGTCTGAATTTATGACATGCATAATTAGGTGCCCAGACCTGACAAGAGTTTTCGAGAATTGGTCCGACTAAAGGGTTGTTTTAATTCCATCTCAATCTACCCAAGAATTGAATAAGCCTTATTACTTGTTGAGTTGATGTGTTTTGAGAATGTCAGGTTTTTAAGAAATTAAATAAATCTATCTCGTAAAGCTCATTGTTTTACACATAACAAAAAATGTTAAGAATTATAACCTCATCGTCATAAATGATGCACTTAGAGTGCTTTAATACAGACGTTAAATCGTTAATAAAATAAACAGCTTAGGACCTAAATGACTACTTTGTGGCATTCCAAAATTAACTTAAAACTTTTTCAATTTGCAACCATTGAAAAATAAAGAGAATGACCTATCAAATAAATAAGACCATCAGACATCGTTAGAAAAAAGGCATTTATTAACTTCCCATGGGAAGTTATTGCAATGGCTCCGATTTGTCAAATTGAAAATTTTGACATTTCTCGACGTTTCAAGGTCCCTAGAGTCGAAATAAATTTTTTTTAGAGAGATGTCTGTGCGTGCGTGTGTACGTACGTCCGTACGTTCGCAACGTTTTTTTCGTCGTCCACAGCTCAAGAACCAGAAGACATATCGACTTCAAATAAATTTTGTTATACAGATAATAAGGCAGAAAGACGCGGAAAGGGCTCTCAAGAAAATTGCGTGGGTGGTTTTTTTTACCATATCAGTTTAACAAAAAGGTGCAAATTTTGGTTAAACCTAAATATCTCATGCACCAATGACGATAGAGACTTGAATTAAATTGTATGTTATATTATATTGTAACGTGATACAAAACAATTATATTTTTGGAAAAAAATCCAGTTAACGGTTTTTTTATAAATCAAAAAAACTGAAAACAAATTTGTCACTTCGAAAATCTTACGATTAAAATATGATTTCATCTCCAAAACAATTTTGTGCAACGATGAATAATGTTTTTGACATCTGATAAAATTTTGAGAAAAATTTAATTGACGGTTTTTTTACAAAAAATAAAAACCTAAAAAAAATTAATAAAAGTTATTAAAAATTGATTTTGACTCAAATATCTTTTCAAGACTTTGAGTTATTGGCTTAAAACTTATTTTATCTTTCAAAAAATATTGTTTTCAACATTCAGTAAAATTTTGAGTAAAATAGAATTGACAGTTTTTTTACAAAAAATTAAAAACCGAAAAAAAAATTTAACAAAAGTTGGTAAAAATTGATTTTCGACTCAAATATCTTTTCAAAAATTTGAGATTATGGCTTCGAATTAATTTTAACTTATAAGAAATATTGTTTTTAACACTAGGATTTTAAGAAAAAACAAATTGACAGTTTTTTTACAAAAAATAAAAACCTAAAAAAAATTAATAAAACTTGGTAGAAATTGATTTTCGACTCAAATATCTTTTCAAAACTTTGAGATATCGGCTTTCAACTAGTTAAATCTTTAAAAAAATATTGTTGTCAACATTCAGTAAAATTTTGAAAAAAATCTAATTGACAATTTTTGTACAAAACATTAAAAACCTAAAAAAAATGTAACAAAAGTTGGTGAAAATTGATTTTTGACAAAAATATCTTTTAAAAAATTTGAGACAATGGCTTCTTACTAATTTTAGCTTATAAGAAATATTGTTTTCAACATTCGATAAAATTTTAAGAAAAATCGAATTGACAGTTTTTTACAAAAAAATAAAAACCTAAAAAAAAAAACATTACTAAAACTTGGTAAAAATTTACTTTCGACTCAAATAGCTTTTCAAAAATTTAAAATATTGGCTTATTTTATTCTTATTTTATTTCACAGAAAATACTGTTTTCGATTTTCAGTAATTTTTTTTATAAAAATCCCACAGTCTGTTTTTTCATAAGAAAATAAAATCTACAAAAAATAGTACGCAAATTTGGTAAAAATTGATACATGTAGACAAACTTTTAAGCAAGACAAATCGATAGACGGGATGGGAAGTTATCAGAGTGGGTCGCATCCCAGACTCATTTTTAAATTTGGTTAAACTCAAGAATGAGAATTTCGTAATTATTTCATCCCAAATTTCGAACACAGTGCTTAGTTTCTGACTTTATTTCAAATAATTTGCATTCAGTCCAGCATTTAATATATGCAGAATGCAAATAAATGCGGTGACAATTATTGTCAGCATTCGTTTTAAAGCCCGTATCGCCGCCCTTAATTTTCCATACATATATGGTGCGTGTAAAGTTGTACGACGAGTATTTATATATTGAGTTGGAAATTGCATAAGAGCAGATATTAAACGGAGGCCGCGGCGATTTATCTGTATCATTTAAAATGCAATTTAAAATTTATTTTAAATCTACATGAGTGTTATTTACTTGTCTATTATTTGTATCTTGCACAAGCAATCAAATTAATGTACATTCGCTTATTTTTAAATTGTTACATTTGCTCCTCGCGCCTCCCTCCTCTTTGTTGGAAAATACAAAACCCAAAAATACCAAAAAATACTAAAAATTTACTCACACTTTTTACTTCTCTCTTCCATCAAGTGAAAACGAAAATGCTGCGTAAATTTCAATGTAATCCTGTGGAAATTCCTTATTTAAATTATCCAATAACACGACCCTATAAATCTCGCATAGTCTGGCGGGCGTCACATGATTTTTATTTAAATCGTAATTACCAAGCGCCAAGCCGAGCCGAGAATGTAAAATAGAAGCACTGCCGCTTCTGCTGCTGAGTTGCTGAGCGAGCTGAAACGAATCGAGAGCGCTTTCAGCTTTGCTATTGTTATGTGAAATTCGAATAGCTTATAACATCACGAGGATCAGGATTCGGGACATTGCTGTGTAATGTGTATATATGAAAGCGGAAGCGGATGTGTGTCGACGGCGAAGTAAAATGATAGTAGAAACGACAGCGAGCCGTAGCGGGCGGTCGGTGGCACCGTCAGAGTCAGAGTCATAGTCATAGTCATAGTCAGAGTCAGAGCTTTGTCACCACACACGTTCTATAACGTAGGTATATCCTCTTGTGCGTTTTACATTGTGAATATTGCAATTCGGTGTTAGTTTGGGAAATTTATGGGATAAACATTTATCCTGAATTTTATAAATAAGTATTTTTTATTTTGTTTTTCTTTCTTATTTTTCCGCTCGTAGCCGATTTTTTGTTTCTTTTAATTTATTTTTTAGGCCGTTAGATGAAAAAAAAGTCTATTTATTTAAACATTTATTTCCTTTCTGTCGTTGTCTAGGGTTGGAAAAAAAAAAGGATTTTATGCCGTATAATGTTCTAGATCCTGGATAGAAGAAGTAAAGCGCGAAGCGGCACTGCCGGCGCGGTGCGACGTACAACGTTCAACGTAACGTACGCGTACCCATACATGTATTGTGATTTGAAGCAAGCAGCTCTAGGCTTTTAATGTGACATTTAGATAGAGCGTATTAGGCCTTTTAAGCGGGATGTTTTTTGTTGTTGTTGTTGTTGTTGTCGTTGTTTTTACATATATTATTCATTCGTTTTCCTGGTAAACCTATTATCTATATGTATATTATATACATATGTATGTATATAAGAGTGATAGATTTTTACGTTTTTATTACATGCCTTAGATTAAATGGGCATTATTTTGATTGTAGATAAACTGGTTTTATCAAGAGGAAGTGCGAAGGATTTTTAGATTTATAAGAGATGAGACATTTTATACGCGATTAAGGTTATCGGATGACATTTTTGAATTCTAATGGATTGGTGCGGGAATTCTAAGTCTTCCTAAGACCCAAATGTATACTTTCACATAGTAAAAGAAAAAAAGAACATTACAGTGATGAACATTTCAAGAAAAAAAAAACAATTAAAGAAGATCCACTTCCTATATAGATTCTTAAAATTTACTTTCAAAATGGATAAAAACCTTGGCTCGGTGTCAAGTTTAAGGTAAGGGACGCATAAAAATAAGCTTTTTTTCAATATATTTAGCTGATAATTTAAAAAAAACTTAGGGTTGTAAAGTTTTTCACTGGAAGTATCACAAATCATCAAAGCTTGGAAGATTCGATTTTTCTCAAAATTTTATCAGATGTCAAGAACATAATTCTTCGTTGCACAAAATTGATTTGGAGATAAAATCATATTTTAGTCGTAAAATTTTCGAGGTGACAAATTTTTTTGTTCGGTTTTTTTGATTTATAAAAAAAACCCGTTAATTGGATTTTTTTCCAAAAACATACTTGTTTTGTATCACGTTACAATCTATACTAATAAAAAAATTATAAATTCGAAAGTAACTCTGTCTGTCTGTCTGTTAATCAATCACGCCTAAACTACTGAACCAATTTGCATGAAATTTGGTATGGAGATATTTTAATACCCGAGAAAGGACATAGACTACTTTTTAGCACGGGAAAATGTCGCATTCATATGGGAAAATTCAGGTGTGCCGATCGCTTTTCGCGTAAACTACTAAACAGATTTAAATAAAATTTGGTAAGGAGATAGTTTGAGACTTAAAAAAGGACACGAGTTACTTTTGACCTCGGGAAACAACGCATTCCCATGAGAAAAATTACTTTCCGGGGAATCTGATCGCTTACGCGGTAGACGACGCAGGTGGCGGCGCGGGGGAGGACATCAATGAGTGGGTCTACCCGAACGGGCACACACGTGAAGGCACATGCCGTTGTCGGACGTATGCAAAATACAGATAAATCCTGCAAAAATTTTATTTGTCGTGTAAATTTAATTGTTTCTTTAATACTTAATGATTTACTCGGTTTGTCTTTGATCATTTAATTTAGGTACGAGAAGTAGGTAGGTAGTTCTAAGTCAGTTTTCTCTTAATATTAATACGTGTTTATTTTTTAGTTTTAAAATAATAATTTTAAAATAATAAACGGTATGTAAACCTACTTAATTTCTGAATGTTTTTGAACAACAACAACAACTTAAAGGTGCTACCAGTCATTGCTTTTGGCTGGAGATATAGCTATTTCGTGCTTTGCCACTTTTGCACTCATCAGTCTCCTTTTTTGTGGTGCTGAGCTTTAATCCAATTTTATTTGAAAAACATTTTATGCACAACATAGGATTCGAACCCACGCATATCAGATTTGCTCAGTCTTAGAGGTCGTGTGCACTACGCACACCACTACTTTAGACCACTGACGTCACAGGTCGAGATGTGTTAATTGTTTATCAAATGCATTTGAAGCATCAACCTTCTTATAAGCTCCGGGAGGCGGAACAAAACAGCATACTTAAAGGAGCTAGTACTAGTGTTTCCAAATGACATCTTTCGGAGTAGACAATGAAGTTGTTATGCCTGGATTTTCACCTACTTTTACAATTCAAGGACAGATTTATCATAGGATTGGCTCTTTAAGCCGCCAATGGTAACCTACTGATGGTCTGTGAGATCGAAAAAAATGCGAATAACTTTCTTCTCCGTTATTGTTTTTTGTTGAACTTGAATTTGTATATTGTAATAAAAGAGCTTCTGTTGATTTAATTAATCATTAGTATCATTTAACACCAAATATTAGTAACACATTTCGAAAAATCTTCAGTTGAAAAACCCGATCCTTGCGACCGGCGCGGCGTCACCATTAATCAAAGTCAAATTTACGTCACCAATGGCGGGTTAAAATGTATTAACCTAACTTAACCTATGACAATCACACTTAGTATGGCCTCATCACATCTCGGCACAATTCAAACATACGTACAAAACAGTACAGCTCAGGTTTTTTCATACTATCGGTTGATTTTTTAAGAGCTTGAGAACTTTTTTTAAAAAAAAAAACGCATAAAATTTGCAAAATCTCATCGATTCTTTATTTGAAACGTTAGATTGGTCCATGACATTTACTTTTTGAAGATAATTTCATTTAAATGTTGACCGCGGCTGCGTCTTAGGTGGTCCATTCGGAAAGTCCAATTTTGGGTAACTTTTTCGAACATATCGGCCGGAATAGCCCGAATTTCTTCGGAAATGTTGTCTTCCAAAGCTGGAATAGTTGCTGGCTTATTTGTGTAGACTTTAGACTTGACGTAGCCCCACAAAAAATAGTCTAAAGGTGTCAAATCGCATGATCTTGGTGGCCAACTTACCGGTCAATTGAGATGAATTGTTCTCCGAAGTTTTCCCTCAAAATGGCCATAGAATCGCGAGCTGTGTGGCATGTAGCGCCATCTTGTTGAAACCACATGTCAACCAAGTTCAGTTTTTCCATTTTTGGCAACAAAAAGTTTGTTAGCATTGAACGATAGCGATCGCCATTCACCGTAACGTTGCGTCCAACAGCATCTTTGAAAAAATACGGTCCAATGATTCCACCAGCGTACAAACCACACCAAACAGTGCATTTTTCGGGATGCATGGGCAGTTCTTGAACGGCTTCTGGTTGCTCTTCACTCCAAATGCGGCAATTTTGCTTATTTACGTAGCCATTCAACCAGAAATGAGCCTCATCGCTGAACAAAATTTGTCGATAAAAAAGCGGATTTTCTGCCAACACACATTTCGAACCGAACACTGATTTTGGTAATAAAATTCAATGATTTGCAAGCGTTGCTCGTTAGTAAGTCTATTCATGATGAAATGTCAAAGCATACTGAGCATCTTTCTCTTTGACACCATGTCTGAAATTCCGCAACAAAAACCCTCTAAACTATTGTGTTTTGCTCTTAAATATGGCATATTTAGAAATCTGTTTGAATCTTAGAATGCTTTCATATGTAGAGAGTCTATTAAATTAAACAATTAGACTATATATTATATACAGCATTCTAAAATAATTTAATAACTAAAGTTGTCGTTTTAGCCCTTAAAACGTGTATATTTAAGGTTAAGATAGACATTATGTTATTTCAATTTTGTTAACTTCTTTTACAGAATATTAAAGAACATTTTTAAGCGGTGAGTAAAAACTCGTCTATATGTTAAGCGTGTGATCCCCCCCCCCCGGGTGTTGTGTTAATAGTCTGCCCTTGAAATATCTATTTTATTTTAAAATCTTAAACATCTTCTTTTGCGTAGCCCCTTTTTATGACTTTCATCGATTGCGTAGTAGCTCTCAATTTATATTTCTTTTAACAAGATTTTAAGTCGAAAACCAATTTTAGTAGCATTTCTTAAATAAAATCATTTCTTATATAAACAATACAAATACAAATTGGATGAATGAAATTAATCAATATCTTCTATTATTCACCGAGTACCGAACATCAATTTTTAAAAATTTAGTGTACCTACTATTTTTTATAAAAAAAAATTTTGAATGTCGAAAACAATATTTTCTGTGAGATAAAATTAGTTTAAAGCCAATATCTCAAGTTTTTGAAAAGATATTTGATTCAAAAGTCAATTTTTACCAACTTTTTTTGTTTTTTTTTTTGGGGTTTTTATTTTTTATAAAAAATACTGTGAATTTTAAAAAATGTCAAAAACGTTATTCTTCGTTGCATAAAATTATTTTGGATATAAAATCATTTATTGTTAGTAAAATATTCGAGCTGACAATAATTTTTTTTTCAGTTTTTTTTTTTGATTTATAAAAAAAAACCTTAATTAGAAACGTCGAGAAATGTCAAATTTTTCAATTCGACGAATCGGACCGATTACAATAACTTCCTATGGGAAGTTAAAAATACTTTTTTTTTTAAATCGATATCTCGGAAACGGGCTAACATACGAAAATGAAGTAAAAAATATATAGTAACTAAATTTTACCCGCGACTTCGTCCGCATTAGATAGTTTTTTTGGATAGTAGTATGAAAAAACCTGAGCTGTACTTTTTTGTACGTATGTTTGAATTGTGCCAAAATGGGATGAGGCCATACTAAGTGTGATTGTCATAGGTTAGTTTAGGTGACGAACCGAGTAAATCATTAAGTATTAATAAACAATTAAATTTGCACGACAAATAAAATATTTGCATGATTTCTATGTAATTTACATGCGTCCGACAACGGCGTGTGCCCTCATGTGTGTGCCCGTTTGGGTAGATCCACTCAGTGATGTTCTGCCCCCGCGCCGCACTACCACCTCCGCCACCTGCCTCGTCTACCGCGTGCGACCCCCGCATATATTTTTAACTTAACAGGGACTGGAAGGATGGAGTTATTGTAAAGTTACCAAAGAAAGGAAACCTCAAAAACTGTAATAACTAGCGTGGCATTAATGGCAACTATTATTCTTGAGAGGATTAAGTCCAGGGTCGAGTCTACCTTCAATAGGCACCAAGCGGGGTTTCGCAGTGGCCGATCTTGCGTCGTCGACCACATCAACAACTTGCGAATCATATTCGAACAATCATCTGAGTACCAATAACCGCTGTACCTAATGTTTTTAGATTTTGAGAAGGCGTTTGATCGGGTCAATCGTGAGTGCATCTGGAGATCGCTTATTGCGCGAGGAATCCCTGAGAAAATTATCACTGTTATTAAAGAATCGTACAACAACGCAAGGTGTTTTGTTTTGCACAATGGACAGCTTTCCGATTTCTTCGATGTGCGTCAAGCAGTGAGGCAAGTAGATGTCTTGTCATCAATTCTGACGATATAATATGTCTCAAGGCAAACAACACGACAGGGTTAAATCAGAATTGTCATTCGCTGCAATTGAATAGAGAGGTGGCTGGCTTAAGGATTAATACAAATAAGACCAAAGTAATGACCACGGGCCAAAGCACATAAGTTATTTTAAGGCAGGGGACCATAGAGGAGGTCGAGCAGTTTAATTATCTGGTAAGTTTTATAGTTTTATAGCTCTCGATGGCGGAACGGACCTGGATGTTAACAATAGAATAAACAAAGCCCGTTGTGCATTTGGAATCCTTTCTCCTGTGTGGAACTCTAGCAAAATATCGCTACGCACCAAGTTGAAACTCTTCGAATCCAACTTCAAATCAGTGCTGTTATATGCTTCTGAAACATGGAAATGCTCTGCCAACATCTCGAGCAGACTACAAGCTTTCGTTAACCGTTGTCTGCGCTCTATTCTGAAGATCCGATGGCCGCAAACCATATCTAACGTTGATCTGTGGAATAGGACCGGACAGAAAAAATTTTACTTAGACATCATGCAACGGAAGTGGCGTTGGATAGGCCATACACTAAGGAAACCTGACGACAATATAGCAAAACAATCCGTCCAATGGAATCTCCAGGGTAATAGACGCGTTGGAAGACCAAAAACAACTTGGAGGTCATCAGTTTTGAAAGAAGCTCGATCTCAAGGTATTCAATCGTGGCCACAGCTGAGGTCATAGGTGGAAGGATATTGTTGCTGCCCTATGCTCCAGGAGGAATTAAAGCGCTGCTGTACTTGCAGCCGGACAACATATATATATATATATATATTAAAAAACTGCATACCGAACAAAAAATTTTTCAGAAATCAAATGGTATATATATATATTTTTAAAAACAAACTTATTTTGTAAAATATTTTTAAATACTAAACTATAGGTAGTAGGTACTATTTTTAAACAGACTCTTTGGATTCATTAGCAAGCTCGTGTATTTTATTTAAAAGTCATTCCTCTATCTTTTGATTTTTTTTTGAAAAACAAAATTTAATTGGAGTCGATATCTCTACCCGTTTTTGATATATTTTTGTGTGTCTATTTTTATTTATAAAAACATTCAATATGTAACGGATTTACCAGATCTTCTCAATTAGCATTAAAGGATTTTATTTGTTGTTGTTTCCTCATGATCACAGGATTCCCCGAGGTAACTTAAAATTGCCAAAAGAGTGGTTTAGCTAGCTTGGTACGGCTCGGCATGCTTGATCACCATTGGCCAGCTCGTCAGTGGGTGTGGGAACTTGTACCAGCCGCTAAACAAGCGCACATTGATCATGCGTAAAAAAAAGCACGCAAAACGATAAAATGGAAAAGATAAATTAATTTGTGATTAAAATTTTCTAGATTCCTTTTGGTGTAATTAAAGGAACCGGAGTGTAGCCCTCCCACTGTTTTGTACAATCAAAACTCCTTGGTCATTGATTCACTCCAAAATATCACTCAATGACCCCTAATCCGAAAAACACTCTAAAATTATTCTGAATTAACGAATTCCATTAAACGTTGCTTCACTCTAGTATATAGCCCCTTCTCACAAAATAAAACTTATTCCATTTTTAAATTTACGATTATAAATTCCATTAAATATAAATTTTATTCGTGTTTTTAATCATCCAAAAAAAAAATAATATTATAAACAAAAAAATCGTCACCTCATCAAAAACAACAAAATATGATGATTACTTAAATATTAAATAATTTATCATTTTTATATAATAAAATAAAATTCACAAAAAAAAATATTGCGCGAGACTCTAATCATTGTCACCGGAGTTTACTGTACAAGAAGTTTGAGTGAAAAGAACGCATATAGTTATATCGGGTGATTTTTTTGAGGTTAGGATTTTCATGCATTAGTATTTGACAGATCACGCGGGATTTCAGACATGGTGTCAAAGAGAAAGATGCTCAGTATGCTTTGACATTTCATCATGAATAGACTTACTAACGAGCAACGCTTGCAAATCATCTGCCACAACGTCGAATTTTCAGTGAATGGGCCCTAGAAAAGTTGGCAGAAAATCCGCTTTTTTATCGACAAATTTTGTTCAGCGATGAGGCTCATTTCTGGTTGAATGGCTACGTAAATAAGCAAAATTGCCGCATTTGGAGTGAAGAGCAACCAGAAGCCGTTCAAGAACTGCCCATGCATCCCGAAAAATGCACTGTTTGGTGTGGTTTGTACGCTGGTGGAATCATTGGACCGTATTTTTTCAAAGATGCTGTTGGACGCAACGTTACGGTGAATGGCCATCGCTATCGTTCAATGCTAACAAACTTTTTGTTGCCAAAAATGGAAGAACTGAACTTGGTTGACATGTGGTTTCAACAAGATGGCGCTACATGCCACACAGCTCGCGATTCTATGGCCATTTTGAGGGAAAACTTCGGAGAACAATTCATCTCAAGGAATGGACCGGTAAGTTGGCCACCAAGATCATGCGATTTGACGCCTTTAGACTATTTTTTGTGGGGCTACGTCAAGTCTAAAGTCTACACAAATAAGCCAGCAACTATTCCAGCTTTGGAAGACAACATTTCCGAAGAAATTCGGGCTATTCCGGCCGAAATGCTCGAAAAAGTTACCCAAAATTGGACTTTCCGAATGGACCACCTAAGACGCAGCCGCGGTCAACATTTAAATGAAATTATCTTCAAAAAGTAAATGTCATGGACCAATCTAACGTTTCAAATAAAGAATCGATGAGATTTTGCAAATTTTATGCGTTTTTTTTTTTAAAAAGTTCTCAAGCTCTTAAAAAATCACCTGATATAATGCTGGCGCTTTGATCTCACCGCCTCTATGTAGAGAGCCAATTCTTCGCAAATATTGGATTCTTAACAAATACACTTTCTATTCACTTTCACTCAATGTAAACAATAAACCAACGTGTATCTTTAACAAAAATCAATAGTTCAAGGATATCTTCGATAAGTTAAAAGTATATATATGTACGTACATAGATCAAACATTATATTAATCAATCAAAAAAAAAACAATAATAGAAAAATCACTTACCCAGCTCCAATGATGGTGTGCACAGCATCGTTGCAGTGGTGGCGTTGAGCTTAATTTCAGCTATGTACACTATTATTGATCATATATACCTATATATATATTTTTTTTTTGTTTTGTTTTTACGCTCGGTGCGTAGCATGAACCGTTTCAATTACTTTTTTGTTTGTTTTATCGGTAAATGATATTTGTTTCTATTTTTTTTTATGAATTTAACTTTTAAAGGCGTAAATTTAAATTTAAGATGTAAATTTTAGATCATAATGACGATTAGCTTTAGATTAAGTTAATGATTAATTTTAAGTTGTTCTGTTCATTTCTTTAGTTTAGGTTTGCTGGAGTTGGTTGATGGCATCCGTCGCTACGATCAGCGGCGGCGTAAGCTGTAGTCGTTGGTCTTAGTAGTTGGAGTTGGAGTTGGTGGTGATTTTTTTACGCGGGCAGCGTCGAAGGGAACTCCAGTGGCGATTGGAAGAGCGAGGTGATGGAAAGCACCTGACTCGATGGAATGAAATTAGGTTTTCTTTTCTTTTGTGTTATCGAGTAATTTATTTGGTGGATGTTTGGTTAATTAGCCTTTAGGGAATTATAAAAAAAATGGAATGTTCACGTGATTTTCTGAATTTTAATCAAATTTGTTTTACCTTATTTGTTTTAGAATTAAAATTCCTAGATGATCTTAGGGTGCTTTCTCGCCCTTGAATTAGGTCACTTATTTGTTTCAGGGTTAGTTTGCTAGATCAGCTTTCGCTAATTAATAAAATTTGTTTTATTTTATATATTTAGTGAACATAGGTAAGTTGACTTTTTACCTTGATCTTAATTGATTTTGTTTTCCAAATAAATGGTTTTATTTCACATTAACTTTCCGATTATTAATAAGAGTTCACTTTATTAATATTATGTTGGGAATTAGTAATTCAAAAAAAATTCAAATTCCCTTGAGAAAATTAAAATCGAAAAAAATTTGACTTTGAACGAGGAGAGTTCTAACCTGTCCGATTGAAATTTCAAGAAGAAAAGAAAGAGATCTCGGAAATAAAAGGGTGACCAACGTCAATGACAGGATGTTCGAAACATTGAACGAAACTTTCAGCGGCGATCACGGGAAGTAACTTCTTCGTTGTAAATTTGATTCTACTTACGAATTTCGAATGAAATAAACAAATTCACAGTATAAGTTCAATGTATTTTGTTTGGACATTATTTTAAGGGCCATTTTATTCAAATAAACAAACAAAATAATAAAAAAAAAACTCTGATTGAAAACCAATTTTTAGCAGGTTTTTATTACATGTCAATTTCATTTGTATAAATCAAAAAAATTGAAAAAAAAAAAAAAAATATTAGTTGCCCCAAATATTATAAGGACAGAAAATGATATCATAATATATATATCATAATAATAATTTTATGTAACAAATAATTTTTCTTCCCAAAAATTGAAACTTACTAATTTACTTTATACTAAGAGTTAGTAGAAATATAATTACTTTAAATCAATGGAAATTAATCAGTGTGGGAGGCATATCCTAGTATCTTTTTTATTTAAACTTATCCATAGAGGGTACCACCCTCTTTCCATTGCAATTTAATTTCCTTTAAGTGGGCGCACGTATTTTCGTTTTACAAAAATTATCCTCATTTAAACTAAACTATTTCCGAAAAATTGTTTTCAAAAACCAACAATGGAACACTAAATTCAATTGAAAGTAAAGTATGGGAAAGTACCTACCTACCTACGAGATACAAACCAAACTTTACCATGTGAAGGTTGCCATCACACGTTCATTAGAATAAAATTTCAATTTGTTTAAGATTTTTGCGTAGAAAAATAGAAAAAAAAAGGTTTATATGTTTCCTTATACTCGTTATCCTTTATATCCTTTATATTCGGCGCGTATACAAAAACGCTTTTGTCGTTGTTGTTTTTCCTTTTTCAAATAATTTATCAAAAGATATCCGGCGCCCCTTTGAGCTGAACTGATGTGCTCTCTGTTAAACTATATAATATGGCAAATAGTAAAATAGAAAGGAATATCACCAAATAGACGAACAAACGATAAACGAATGCCTGACAAATCGAAAGGAAGAAATAAAACAAACACAAGTAGAACAATGCAAAATAAATTCCCCAAATGTCCTTGCCATGTTTTGTACCATTTTTTTTTGTTCTTGTCGTTGTGCCTCACTAACGCCCCAACCCCAAAAACACCCAACAACCAACACCCCTCTCACCATTTCTTCTTTTTCTTTGTAAAGCATTTTAAAAGACATAAAAAAAGTGTAGATATCCTGCGGATAAGAAATGGAAAATTTCATTCGCCCCTGGAGGAGCTAAAACGTCTATATATTTATGTATGCCGTGCTTCCATACATCGAAGCCTTTTCTAGCTAAAAGATAGACAAAAAAAGTAAAGACACCAAAAATATTTCACATATGCGTTTGGCTATAGGCGTGACGCGTATGAGGGCGTCGCTCGTCGTCGTCTTCGTCGTTGTAACGCTTAGGGTAAAACAAAATCGCTTTATGTGGCTAAATTGTTTCATTTACAGCTTTAAATAACGTATCCCTTTCAATGATGCCGCTATTCAATTTGGACTATATCTCAGAATGTGGAAATGCGAAGCGATATGCTCTATAGGAGGGGTGGTGGCGGGCTGGTGATGCTGCGATTGCGATGTGTGGAGGAGTCTTTGTGCTTCCGCATATAAATTTAAGCCGGAGAGTTCACGGCAGTTTCTTAGGATTTCTTTAAAGTAATTTCTTTTTGTTTTTTCTTTAGACTCATGGCTGAGCTCTCTCTAGACCCTCCACTATCTTGAAAGAATTCCCCTTTTGGCATTCAAATGACATGCAAAACGATTGTAACAGTGAAGATTCTAGGATTGGCAAAGGGAATTTATCCAAATGGGTGCTGGGGGTTTTTAGGGGGATATGTGCGGTTTGTTGAGATGGCGGGGGTGGATTTGGATGTTGTAGGGAATTTAAAAACGACGACGAATTGAGGTAATCAGCCGATGTGAAATGGCTGATCGAGCCCAGATACTCGCACTTGTACATATTATTCCCTTTCATCACTTTGTTTTTCTTTTCATTTTATATTTGCTTGAAGAATAAAAGGGATCAAAGAAAATGGGTATAGAGAGACACAGGAAGTAATATATATTCTCTTACCTCTGCTTTAGAGTTTTCTTTTACCTGCCTTAGTTTTTTAAGTCTTTTATATTTTTAATCTTGAAATCCACTTAAAATAAAGTAAAAAAATTCTTAAAGGGGCTTCTTATATTTAAATATTTAAAAAAAATATATATATATATTTATCTACTTTTTTAATCAAATGAATTTGGCATTGTTTAAATTTGTAGGTTTTAGTAATTTGGTTTGCAAAAATATGTCATCTATGTACATATGTTTGATGAAAATAAAAATAAATGTCTAACTAAAGAAAATAGTAATGAAGAACTTTCTTACTTTCTTTGGGGCGTTCTTTTTTTTTTAAGAGTGAGTAATTGGTAAAAATTTGACACTCTCATGTGCCAACCATAACTAGGAATTTTTCAAAAGTGTAAATTTAAAAAAAAGGTTAGACTTCAGTAAACTTATTTGGTGCACTTGGGCGTATACGTACTTTTTTGTTTTTTTTGTAATTTTACTGAAAAATGTTGTTGTAAACTAGAGCATAGCGACTTACAACTCTTAACCATTCCTGTGTTCAAGTCATTTTAGGAATGGAGGAGACCTTCAGTTTATATGCCGAATCCGAACGGGTAATTTGAGAAAGCAGTTTTTATTACAAGAATTACTCTTGGAGGATTTGTCAATTCCTTGTAAGTGGCAGTACCCGTGGCACAGGCAGGGATTGAACTCAAGACCTCTTGCGTGAAAGTCTTACGCACTTACCATCACACCACAGGTATTACTTTCTGAAAAAAGAAGCTGGGATGCGACCCACACTGATAACTTCCCATTCCGTCTGTCGATTTATCTTGCTTAAAAGTTTGTAGGTTTTCATGTTTTGATAAAAAAGTTGTCAGTTGAATTATTCTTAAAAAAATTAAAAATAACAACAATATTTTCCATAATAATGAAATAGTTTGGTTACAAAATGTATTTTTGCTAACGAGATTTTAAATCGAAAACCAATTTTTACAATTTTTAGTACCATTTTCTTAAAGTTTTATTTCTTATATACAGGGTGGGCCGTTAATAAGTGCACTTTTTGTCTCGCTCTAACTCCCGAACGAAATAACCGAGACGCGCGGGGATGGTATCTCCTTGCAGCTCGAGATCTAAATTTTTAGTCGCAATGAGTCCGTTCACGGGAGAGCAGCGCGATTTCTGCGTTCGCGCCTTTTATGAAAACAATCGCTCATACGTGACTGTTCGTCGGCTTTTTCGGGTAAAGTTTGGATTACGCAACATCACCGAGTGTCCAATTACGAATGTAATCAAAAAATGGATCGTAACATTCGAGGCAACGGGATCAACGCAAAAACTTCGACCTACAGGACGCCCACGTTCCAGGCGGACTGCAGAAACAATTGAACGCGTACAAGCTTCTGTGCGCGAGGATCCAAGAAGCTCTACACGGAAACGCGCTGCGGCCCTGGGAGTACCCAGAACGACTTTACGTCGCATTTTACGGGATGATTTGAAGTTATACGCTTACAAAATTCAGATTGTCCAAGATTTGAAACAATCCGATTTTGTTTCACGGTTCAATTTCGCAACAGAAATGTTACGGAGATTCCGTCACTTCAATAACATTATCTTCTCAGACGAAGCTCATTTTCATGTCAACGGATTTGTTAATCGACAAAATTGTCGATACTGGGGAACAGAAAATCCACGCTTAAAACATGGACGACCGTTACACTCTCCGAAAGTGACCGTTTGGGCCGGAATAGCCAAGTGGGGGATCATAGGGCCGTATTTTTATGAAGATCGATACGGGCGTAATGTTACTGTTAATTCAGAGCGTTATGTTTCGATGCTTAGAGATTTTTTAGCTCCAAAACTGCAAGAATCGAGTGGTTACACTATTTACACCTGGTTCCAGCAAGATGGCGCTACCTGCCATACAAGTAACGACTCTCTGGAGGTCGTTAGAGAATGTTTCCTCGAAGGTTGATATCGAGGAGGGGTGATATTGCTTGGCCACCCAGGAGCCCTGACTTAATGCCACCGGATTTCTTTTTATGGGGCTACCTCAAGAGTAAGGTGTACTCTAATAATCCTTCAACGACGGCTGAATTAAAAGCGAACATTGAAGAAGAAATCCGCTTAATCACTCCGCAACTTTTGACAAAAGTGTTACAAAATCTCAGAGTCAGATTGGAAGAGTGCTGTAGGCGAAATGGACAATATTTGGATGATTTAATTTTTAAAAAATAAAAATTCATTTTGTTTTGTATAATTTAAAATAAATATTTCATTTAAAAGCGCTACAGTTGTATTAATATAATTTTTTTTTAAGTGCACTTATTTACGGCCCACCCTGTACATAAATAAATACAAATTTAATGAATAAAATTAATTTGAAGTCAATACCTTTTATTATTCCCGAGATATCGTTTATTATTTTTTGTAAAAAAAACTGTCAATTCGATTTTTTTCAAAATTTTACTGAATACAGACAACAATATTTCTGGAAAGAAAAAAGTAATTTAAAGCCAATATCTCAAAGTTTTAAAAAGACATTTGGGTCGAAAATCAATTTTTACCAACTATTGAGTAATGTTTTTTTAGGTTTTTATTTTTTATAAAAAAAAACTGTCGATCAGATTTTTCTCAAAATTTTATCAGATGTCAAAAACATTATTCATCGTTGCCCAAAATTGCTTAAAAAAAATCCAATTAACGGTTTTTTTTATAAATCAAAAAAACTAAACAAAAATGTGTAACCTCGAAAATTTTACGACTAAAATATGATTTCATCTGCAAAACAATTTTGTGCAACGAACAATGACGTTTTTGATATCAGGTAAAATTTTTAGAAAAATCGAATTGACAGTTTTTTTATAAAAAATAAAAAACTTTTTTTTTCATAAAAAAGTAAAATCTACAAAAAATAGTACGCAAAATTGTTCGGTTCTCGATATCTCGTGAGTAATAGAAAAGATATTGGCTTCAAATTAATTTTATTCATACAAGTTGTATTTGTTTATATTAGAAATAAAAACTTTTATGAAATGCTATTTGAATTGGTGAAAATTGGTTTTCGAATAAAAATCTCGTTAACCAAAATAGATTTTGAAATCAAACTCTTTTATCATATACAAAATATTGTTAGTAATTTTTAATTTTTTTAGAATAATTTCAATGATAACTTTTTATTAAAACACGAAAACCTACAAACCTTTTAAGCATGACAAATCGACAGACAGGATGGGAAGTTATCAGTATGGGTCGCATCCCAGCCTCTTTTTTTTAAATATGTATGTTCTGTGAGCTATAAATTAGAAATAGTAACATCTTTACTGACAGCTATGTTGAAATCAAAGCTATTTCCTTGATAATAATCAGCTATAACAAAGTCAACACTTATAGTCCTTTGTCGGTTTTTGGTGCAATACTATCCACTTTCTATATCCCATCCATACTGCAGTCTACTTTTGACGATGATTACTGCTGCTGACGCAAACACCAGCTTTTAAAGGCCGGAATATTGATTGTGATTAAAGAATTTATTTTAAATTACTTTACTAATCCAAAATATAGACAAAATTCCTACAGTACAGACAAAAATCAAGACTGTCTACGTTTGTGTTAACCTTTAAATAAAATTCCAAGAACATTCGATAATTTATTTTAACATATTACGTCGAAAGGTTTGTGTCTGACATTGAGACGGTCTAGAAATTAGAAATATTCAATTGTTGTAACACAGATAAATTGTTCTCACAAATTCGTTCTTATAAAATGTTAAATTCTAGTACCTTATTTAAATACGTTTATCTTTTTCTTACGTATTTTATGACGTACATATGTATTAAAATTAATTTCAATCTCATACACGAATAATTTTTAGAAAAGGAAATGAAAAGTTTTAAAATAACTTACTTACGTCAGATCGGCTTTGTTGTTTCTTCCCCGCAAACAAAAATAAATTGTTCATTTCCGTTTTTCTATACATCTACACTTCCCCAACAATTCAAAAAGCCTCCATCGTCCCTTCAAAACTAAGTGCCGACCAAACTTAGTAGCGGGTGTTTTTTTAAGAGGCATAGAACTTAAAGTTTAGCTTTTTTGTTAGTTTGGTTTAGCACAAACCTCCAAATAGAACACATTGATTTTAAAAATCATGGTTCTGTTCGAAGTACAAAGTTCACGAACTTTGTTGAGAAATGAGGCTCCCTTTGGTGAAAGGGATACGTCATTAAACAAAACTGCAGTGTTTAGACACTATTACATTCTCAAAAACATTGGTGTGCTTTATGGGTTGGTGCAATAATTAGTCTGTACTTATTTGAAAACGTTGAAAAACTTTGATGTGCAGGAAATTTGGTTTCGACAACATTTCAAAACATGTCAGGCACCTAGTTCATGAATTATTTTTGGTAACCGCCTCGTGGCTTGACTATCTCTGTTGTGTTATGTGAATTCACGACCGAAACGAATGACCATTTGGAGGACAATATTCGGCACTTTGTTGAAGATGTACGGCCACAAATGTTAGCTGGACCTCATGATTAAACTGTGTCCGAGCCAGTTGTGGCAGTCTTATGCCAGAAATCGTATTTAAGTATAATGCCAGAAGATTACACTGAGCAACAAGGTAATGTAGGTGACAATAAAATTATAATTTCTTAAGGTTTCTGATTGCTTAACTTCTAATCCGGCTTCAAAATTAATCTATCACGTCAGATTTTTGATTTTGAAGATTTGTTCAATTAAATACGTAATGATATTCCAAATCACGATCCATAATTCCATTTAAAAGATATACCTATATCTCTTAAAAAATAAATAAATAAATTAGGTGGCGCAACAGTCCGTATGGAACCAGGGCCTAGTGACTTACAACTCTCAACTATTCCTGTGTGCGAGTAATGTTCTCAGGGATATAAGGGACCTACAGTTTATATGCCGAATCTGAACGGCTAATTTTGTGAACCCAAGACCTCTCGCGTGACAGTTCAATACACTAACCATCATGCCACGGGTACTACCCTCTTAAGAAAACACCCTTTATAAATAACTATACACTCAACCATTATATACTCAATTTATTAACTCGAACTCCTCCAAGTTCGGCTGTCTAATTCCCTTACAAATTAACCTGCCACTTTGGCTCCTTTTCTTCCTCCTCAAAACCTCAAAAGGCATCCTTAATTTTAATAACGAGAACGAGAAAGAAAATAGCTCACTTCTTAAAAATTTCGTATCCTTGTTGTGTTGTAAATACGTAATGTTTATAAATTCTACAACAAAAAAACAACAAAAGAAAAACAAAATCATAAAAAGGGTTCTTTTCCTTTGTTCTTCTTAACTCGTACTATGAATTTAGAATAAGGGAAGGGCCATGTTTATTTGATGGTTGTTTTTGTGATCTTATTCGCATTTTGCGGGCTGTCAGTGAAGTGCGGTTCATTTTCATCACTTTCTAGCGGAAAGCCGAAAAGTCAACCGGAAATTTCAAATTGGCAAGGATTTGTAAAATGTTGTTTTGTTCATTCTGATTCTTGTATGATTTTTGCTTTCTCTTTCTTTTTCTTCTCTTTTTTGTTTGCTTCTTATTTTTCTTCGTCTTATTCGTTTTCAGCTACTTTTATTTCTTCTTTGAAATGTTATTTATGTCGTTTTTAAAGCAATTTACAGCAAATGTTCCACAAAATTGTAAAACGAGGCAATATACGAGAAGCTAGCTAAAGCTGTGGGTTCCTTATTCTTGGTATATTACAATACTTAACTTGTATATACCGCGAACCTACTTCCTTCCCGCTATGTTTGTTTTATTTATGGTTAAGGAGTCTGTTGGTGCTTTTCTTTTTTTTTTTGTTTTGTGAGGGGTATTTTTCTTGCTCTTTTCTTGATTTCAAATGGAAGGACATCAAATAATTTACTCTTTAACAAAACCTAGTTAAGCTTATATTATTTAAAAAAAAAGGCTTAAAAAGATTTAAGCTTGTAAAAGAATGCAGTCTTATGTAAATGAAATAATTATCAATCATTAATTGAATTCAACAAAAAGATTGGATTCATTGATTCATTTAGTCATTGGGACTAAAATGTTAGCAATCACTAATCTCCGGAATCATTTGAATGAAATCAATTGATTGCAATAGTTTATGCAATCTTTTTTATTCAATTGAAGTAGTTGCATTCTTTTGTAGTCTTTGGATTCTTTTGCAAATCCTTGCACTGGCTTGTATAAATAAATAAATTAGGTAGTGCAAAAGCTCGTAGACAACCATTGCCAAGTGACTCCAACTTTCAACCATTTCTGGAAGAGAGTAATGTCAGGAATGTAGGGCACCTGCACTTTTTATGACGAATCCAAACGGCTAGTTTGAGAAAACACTTTTTATGAAAAGAATAATTTGGAGGATTTGTCAATTCCTCGAAAGAGGCAGTACCCGTTATAAAAACTTTAGATGGCACAGACAGGGATTAAACCGAAGGCCTTTAGCATAACAGTCCTGTGAATAAGGAATTAGGAATGACGTTCATGAAATAATTTCAATGACTTTCAAAGAATGCAAAAACAATCAAGTCAATCCACAAAAAATGCATAAAGTAGACAAATTATTGGGGAACAAAGTATGGCAATCTTTTTTATAGTCCAATTTTTGGTGATTATTAAATTTGAAGATCCAGTGTCCAAGTGAATTAAAAATATTAAATCTTTTAATTGAAGTTATAGAAGATTAGGTATATTTACCAAAAATTCCACTCTTTTATAGTAATAATAAAGGGCTATATGAAATAACTCCCCAAGAAATAACCCAAACAAAAAATTAACATACCCCCCTCAAAAATTGTACTGGAATGGGGAGTTATTTGATATAACTCCCCATTGTCCTTTTTGAGGATCATGTTTTTTTGTTGACTATTTTTATTTGTTATTTGGGGACTATGAAGTATGTCCCCACGTTGGGAGTTTAATCAAGCCAATTTTTAAGAGTTGTAGTTTATTTTTTTTTATTTAACTATATCAAGGTGAAATAAGAAAAAATTGGTGTTATTTAACTTTCAACAGTTTGGTTTGCACGTCAACGAATGAACAGAAATATCTATGGAGACAGCATAGATAAAACCTCACTGTTTTACTTACCTTAATAATGGATACTCTCCCTTTTGTAAAATAAGTTGACCTTATTTCTTAAAATAATATGGCTCAGTTTCACTTTGTCAAAGTACAATGTGACCAACTTATAAAAATAATAGTTATATACTTATGTAAAATACAATGAGGGCAATTTTTGAAAGTTTCGCACGTGGTGTGATGCGGTGCCGTCTAAACGCGCGTGAATGGTTAAGAGCCCTCGCAGACTGCAGACTTTTTATCGGCCGATAGTTTGGTCGGCATCTTAATCAGTATGGAGAGGAATGCATATGCGCACACTACAGCGATTCAGTATCGGGTGATAAAAAAGTATCGGCCGACTGTTTAATCAGTATACATGACGATTGTTTAGTCAGCCGATAGTTCAGTTCGCTCTGTGATTTGGCGTCGTGTGCGTGTATTTTGAATATGGCGTCACCCGAATCACAATTGTTGATTCGAGAATAGTCGGCCGACTGTTGGATAGTCTGCGCCTTGTTCACCAACCAAACTGTTTAGTTGGCTCGGTGTGCGCACTTTCAGCCCAACCCGACCAAACTATCGGCCGATAAAAGGTCTGCAGGCTGTGGGTGCTCTAAGTAAGTCAAAAGACCCTAGATCTCAACGAACTGTTGCGCCACCTAATTTATTTTATTTTTTTGTATTGCGTAAAATGTAATCGGTATAGTTTGTAAAAGCAACAATTTATATCAAAAATATGTTTCTTTTTGTTTAAAATAAACTAATTCCAAATGTTTAAACATGTACTTTCAATGAAATTCTTAGAGTTCTTTTTAAATAACTTTTTAAGCGCTGAATTGAATACTAGTATAATATTATTATTATTAAAATACAATTTTTCTTTTTTCTGTTTCTTTACAGGTGAGTTACCAAATGAATACTATTGTATAATGACATTAAAATCATCAACAGTAAGTAGCACGTTTAAAAAACAGATACAATTTAACTTTTTCGATACATTCGAGCTTTTTAAAGCAAACGAAAAGATTAACTTTTAATAAATTTGGTCAAAAGTTTTGTACATATTAATTCATCGAAAAAGATGTTAATTGTTTTCAAAACACATTTTGTTATATTTTTTGATTCTCTGGGTGTAATCACTAAGTAGCTTATTCGGTTTTAAAATAAGTTTTTAGTGAAAAGCCCATCTTTAAAACTATCTCGAATTGCGTACAATAGTTTTAATTTCAAAAACCCTATCTAATTACTGACACTGCTTTCATTGGTGTTTTTTTTTTTCAAATGTAAGTCACTATCCTATATTAGTATCATAAATAGGAAAGTCAGTTTGCTTGTTCGTTTGTTTGTTTGTTTGTTTGTCCGTCCTTCATATCACAACGGAGCAATATTATGAAATTATTTTTTGTGTGGATTTAGTTACGAAGCTGGGGAGTCTTTTCATCTGCTTTTTATTGCGTTAAAATATCTAGTTTCCAGCTCATTCGAATAGGTTCGTTGGTAAGACTTATAATTATATATAAGATATATTTTTTAAGAACACTAAGCATATCATTTGGTTCTTCCTGATTTTGGACCTATCAACGTTGATTATCATATATTATAATGACATTAACGCACGGAACTATATGGCGAAACAGTATTCAAAAAAAGAGGCTGGGATGCGACCCAAACTGATAACTTCCCATCCCGTCTGTCGATTTGTCTTGCTTAAAAGTTTGTCTATATGCATCAATTTTTTACAAATTTGCGTACTATTTTTTGTAGATTTTATTTTTTTTTTATGAAAAAACGGACTGTTGGATTTTTATAAAAAAATTACTGAATATCGAAAACAATATTTTCTGTGAAATAAAATAAGTTTGAAACCAATATTTGTAATTTTTGAAAAGCTATTTGAGTCGAAAGTAAATTTTTACCTAGTTTTAGTATTTTTTTTTTTTAGGTTTTTATTTTTTGTAAAAAAAACTGTCAATTCGATTTTTCACAAAATTTTATCGAATGTTGAAAACAATATTTCTTATAAGTTAAAATTAGTTAGAAGCTATTATCTCAAATTTTTGAAAAGACGGTTGAGTCGAAAATCAATTTTTACCAACTTTTGTTAATTTTTTTTAGGTTTTTAATTTTTTGTACAAAAGCTGTCAATTCGATTTTTTTCAAAATTTTACTGAATGTTGAAAACAATATTTTTTGAAAGATTAAAGTAGTTTACAGCCAATATCTCAAAGTTTTGAAAAGATATTTGCGTCGAAATCAATTTTTACCAACTTATAATTTTTTTTAGGTTTTTATTTTTTATAAAAAAAATTGTCAATTAGATTTTTCTCAAAATTTTATCAGATGTCAAAAACATTATGGGAAGTTGAAAAGCGCTGGTGTTAAAAACCAATGTTGAGGGCTATGTGACATTAACGGAAGATTTCTGTATTTTGTACATAGTAATTCATATGTTCTGTTCATGAGGATCCATTTCTCTGTCAAAGGGTGAATCTAGCACCAATAACCAATCTTTTCTTGAAAATAAAGTCAAACATGGAAAGCTTACCAACATGTGGAGTTAAATTACACAATCTTGCGGATATCAAAATTTTCCTTCAAAATTTCTGCTGTGGAGCTATGTTGCACGTGCGGCTCCATCTTGTTAAAACCACAGCTTCTGCATATAATAGATGTTCAATTGATGAAATAAAAAGTTTGCATCTAAACGTGGCTCGATAGCGGTTACCAAATACTGTAATGTTCTGGCGAGCATCACTTTTAAGGAAGTACGGTCCAATTATTCTACCACTTCTATCCTCTATTTTTTGGATGTAACGGATTGTGGTCACAGTTGTTGCCACTTGAAAAAAAAATTGCATGACCAAAGCTGAAAATAAAAATGACCAATCGTACCAAAAAAGGACCAACATAATTTGTGTCCGCAATGGCTTTTAACTTCCCATAGAAAGTTATTGTAATCGGTCCGATTTCTAGAATTGAAAATTTTGACATTTCTCGACGTTTCAAGGTTCCTAGAGTCTAAATAAAAGATTTTTAGAGAGATGTCTGTGCGTGCGTGTGTACGTACGTTCGGGAAGAATAACGTTTTTGACATCTGGTAAAATTTTGAGAAAATCGAATTGACACTTTTTTACAAAAAATATAAACCTTAAAAAAACAATAGTAAAACTTGTTAAACGTTTACTTTCGACTCAAGTATCTCTTTAAAAATTAAAAAAAAATTTTGGCTTTAGGCTAATTTTATCTCACAGAAAATACTGTTTCCGACATTCCGTAAATTGTGCATAAAAATCCAACAGTCAGTTTTTTTCATAAAAAATTACAACCTACAAAAAATGGTACGCAAATGCTACGAAAATTTGGTAAAAATTGGTTTTCGACTAAAAATCTCTTTAACAAGAACAGATATTGAAATCAAACTATTTCATCATACTCAAAATATTGTTGGTAATTTTTAATTTTTTTTAGAATAATTCAAATAACAACTAGCAAATCACGAAAGCATACAAACCTATTAAGCAAGACAAATCGGCAGACGGGATGTGAAGTTATCAGTGTGGGACGCACCCCAGCCTCATTTTTTTTTAAGATCACAATATGTTAACATTATGTCAGGAGATCGAATAAGTCAGGAGATCGAATACTATCGCTAAATAAAATTCATATAAAATTAATTCAAAAAAAATGTTTTTGCAGACCAAACGCTATGGTTATTTTTGTCATCTTGACGCTCTTTGACCAGCATTACTTTATTAATGGTACCCAAATTAAGTCTGCCTTTCCTTTTTATCAAAGTTAATTCCAAAAAATTCCTCTCAGCAGCAGCTGAGCTGTGAGGAAGTTATATAAACGAACTAACTTAAATTTTGAAAACAATATTCATTTTAAGCGTTTTTATGATAATTGAATTTTTCCCAAAATTATTTAGGTATGTTTTTTTTATTTTTGAGATTATAAAAGGAATAGAGTGGAGTTATTTTTTTCAATTTCTTAAAAAAGGGACCAAATGGAATAAAAAATGACTATGCGACCAAGTGAGAAAATAATCACCAAATTTGGTCGTAAAAGACCAAACTGGCAACCGTGATTGTGGTTGAGGTATAAGTACATTCAACCAAAAGTTAGTTGCATCAAAATAGAAGAAGTATGCGATACGTACTTTGAACCGTGAATTTGAAAATAAATTTGGACAAGTTGGTCAGGTCAGTCTATTCATGTTGAAATACCAAACCACTTATAAATCGATCTTACAAAATTCTTAAAACAATAATTTGTGTGAGATTAAATAAATTAAATTAAATTAATTTTGCTGACGACATGAAGATTTTTAAAATAATAAAGTCCACCCATGATCGTATTCTTTTACAAGCCGACATTGATAGTTTCACATTTTGGTGTGGGAAAAATAGCTAGCCTTTCACTCAACCCTTTAAAATGCCAGACGATAACTTTTACTAAAAAACGAATCGGTAATGTATTTGATTATTGTATATCACAGCAAAAACTCTTTCGCGTCTCCACATTTAAGGATTTAGGTGTTCATTTCTGTTCCAACTTAGAATTTACACATCACATTAATTTGATTGTTAATAAAGCAAGTTCTATGCTTGGTTTTATAAAACGCTTGGCAAAGGAGTTCAATGATCCCTATGTTACTCTTTCTTTGTATAGGGTGATTTTTTTGAGGTTGGGATTTTCATGCATTAGTATTTGACAGATCACGCGGGATTTCAGACATGGTGTCAAAGAGAAAGATGCTCAGTATGCTTTGACATTTCATCATGAATAGACCTACTAACGAGCAACGCTTGCAAATCATTGAATTTTATTACCAAAATCAGCGTTCGGTTCGAAATGTGTTTCGCGCTTTACGCAAATTTTATGCGTTTTTTTTTTTAAAAAAAAGTTCTCAAGCTCTTAAAAAATCACCCATTATATTAAACAATGTCCTCTTTTCAATGGAGGACAATAAATACATAATGGGTGATTTTTTAAGAGCTTGAGAACTTTTTTTTAAAAAAAAACGCATACAATTTGCGTAAAGCGCGAAATACATTTCGAACCGAACACTGATTTTGGTAATAAAATTCAATGATTTGCAAGCGTTGCTCGTTAGTAAGTCTATTCATGATGATATGTCAAAGCATACTGAGCATCTTTCTCTTTGACACCATGTCTGAAATCCCGCGTGATCTGTCAAATACTAATGCATGAAAATCCTAACCTCAAAAAAATCATCCGATATAATTGCCATGTTCGTCCTCATCTTAAATATGCTTCGCAGGTATGGACTCCCTATTACGAAATTCATAGAAAACGTATCGAATCAATTCAACATAACTTCATTCGCTTTGCCTTAAAGGGTCTTCCTTGGGATGATCTCTTCATCAAAGGCGTGTTAATAATGACTTAGTATTTTTTCATCAACTCATTAATGGTGAAATTGATGCACCTTATTTGCTATACCGAGGCGGAACTCATCACCTGCGTAAATTTGATTTTATACATATTGACTTTCATAGAACTAACTATGGGAAGAATGAAGCTTGAAGTCGAATGAGCATTTTATATAACTTAAACTGTTCATCGATAGATTTAAATTTGAATAAGGTGGGATTAAAATCATTGTTTAGAACCAGTGCTCCACTATCGTAAACGTTCTCATTTTATTTTTTGTTCTGTAATAGTTAAATGTTTATTATGTTTTGTATTTAGTGCGTGTGTTAGGCTATAATTGTATTATTTTTTTACTAACAACTAACACATGCACTTATGATGAGCCTCTGATCGTAGTTTGGCGCTTGCTATAAGCTTACTACTTTCTGAAAATTCTAAAGTGTAAAAATTAAAGTCAATATCATTCTTTGTTTTCATATAGTACATTAGTCGAAAAAGAAAACGGTTTTCGTGTTTTCCAAAAAAACTGTTTCCAATTTTTTCTAAAAAAATAACTAAAAGTTAGCAACAATACTTTAAATAATGATAAAATAAGTTTTATTTCAATATCTGTTTTTGTTTTCACAACATTTCAAGTCGAAAACAAATTATTATCAATTTAATCAATGCTTTTTGACAGTTTTAGTATTTTACTATACATAGTAATACCGATTTGTTTTTTTAAGAACACTTATTTCAATTAACAACAAAAACTTTCATAGAATTAAATAATTTTTAAGTCAATCCCTTCATCTGTTCTCGAAATATTCTAATGAAACATTACATTTTACAAATTTTTGCGTAGTATTTTATATAGATTCTAATTTTTTCATAAAAAAAGAACTTCAAATTATTTTTTTCTAAAAAATTAGCAAATGTTAAAATCAATATTTTTATAAAATAAAACTATTTTGAAGGCAATATCTTTACTCTGCATCGATTTTCAAAATTTTTCCAGACTTTAAAAACGTTATTTTTCGTTGCACGAAATCATTCAGGACGTAATATCATTTTTTGTTCGTAAAAAATTCGAGGTGAAAAATTGATTTTTTTTTTTCAAAATTATTCGTATATGGTATCATGTCACATTAATAAATATAAAATTGTATTGAACCTCGCTAGCGTTATTGCATTACGAAAATTTGAGGTCAACCAAAATTTTAAATTGTTTTAGGAAAAAAGACAACCGCTTAATTTTTTTGAAAGTCCAATTTGCATCTTTCAATGTCATTATTTGTAAGACAAAATTTCCTTAGATCCGATATCACTACTGGTTTTTGAGATATGGACGTCAAAAATGGTATATTTCTCTTAAATGTTTGATTTAAATTATAGGGGCCTTGAAACGTCGAGAAATGTCAAAATTTTGAATTCGACAAATCCGAACGATTACAATAAATTAATATATGGAAAGTTAATAAATCAATTGACAGATGTCAAAATGACCGTCAGTGAAAATAGTGTTGCCATATTAAAGTTGTATACCTCTTAAAAAAACACCATTAAGAACATAATAAGTTAGAAAAAATTGATGTAAACATTATTTTGAATGAAAAGAATTAATCATGTTCATATGGAATATATTAAATTAATGTTCAAGTAGCCTGTATTTATAAATGGTGTGAAAATTACTTAAAATACAGAATAATAAAAAAATAGGACCTAAAAATTAGGTATCAATTTCTTAATTCTAATACTTGTTCCAAATTTACGTACAAAGATCCTTTTTCTAGTTCAAGTTTTTCGAAGGCCTATTGTGAAGGACAAAGTTCAGACATTTCAAAAACGCATTTTGTGGTTGATATATTTCAGGATCCATAAACTTTCTTATTTATTAACAAAATTGTTATAGGTATTGACTGTGGTTTCGTGTCAATCCCCTCCAACCTTAAGAGCATTATCTTTTAAATAATATCAAAATAAATTTCAGAAATATCAATTTTTACGGTATATTGTATTTTAACTTAAATCAAAATTATAATCACAAATCAGACAACATTATTATTGTATCTACAATGTTCCAATTCCAATTTTTCTTTTTAACGTTAAATAATTCTCGAAGAATAAATTTGATATAAAGAAATACGTGACCTTATTTTAAAATTGCAGTATAGAAATACTGAACAAATTTCTATAGGTCTACTAATGAATATTGTTTTTTAGTTTTTGTTTGTTTCTTTAATTTAGTTTTCACTTAAACAAAAATATTCACACAGACAATATTGGGGGAACTTTTTGTATATACATATGTTTTTCTTTTTTCGTTTGGCAATTCGATGAATAGAAAGTTGGAAAAAGGCCGACCAACCGACGACGACGATAGAAACTGAAAAAATAAAATATACAGAAACAGATATGGAAAAGGCAGGAGTTCACTTTAGTATTGGTTTATTTATGTCAAAACAGTCGCAATCCTGTATTCGAGTTTTAAAAGATTTTTAAGGGTAAAAATGGTGGAAAGGTTTTATTCATTAATTGTTGAATATACACTCCGCTTCAACTAAATACGCCCAAACATTTTTGAAAATACTTTGTACATTTCTTTCTAAATATTGATGGTTATTGTTCCATCTGTTGCTGATGCTAACTACTCTCTTATTATGCTAAGAAAAAAATTAAAAAGATCTATTCAAAATCCACCAATTTTTTTTCCTTCGCTCACTTTCAAAGCTTTCTAATTCATTGGATTAAAATAAAATAAATTTCTATTAAGTTTGGTAGTGGGTACTTCCACTTTCACCTCCACTTTTACTTTTAATCATATCGTAAGCTATTTCCGACATGACTCATACAGCCTTTTAATATAATTTAACGGAGTTTCGCTCCATGCTAATTTAAATTAAGGATTCTTTGTCACAAAACTGACAAATTGTGGGTACCAACAATCCCTACGTATATTTCAAGGAAGAGCACATTTTGTTCCTTTATCCAAGCTTTTATTTTTCGCAACGAGTGAATAATCGTGTTATCATGTTGGTAATAAAAGTTGGTGGGTCAAAAAATGTAAGAATATTTATGAAAATTTATTTCCAAGATTCCCTTATAACCATCTGCATTAATTTTTGAAGTAGCGGCCTCAATATCAACTGTTCCATAATAGCTGACATCTTTCCATATCACAACCAATCCCTCACAGCTATGATGAAGCTTTAAAAAACCTCTTTATTTTCGAAAATCGTGAAAATAAAAGTTGGACCCATTCAACTTAAATAGTTTTTTCGCCTGAAAAAAAACGTAATACCATTCTTGTTTGAGTATTGAAAAACTCTAATTGCATAACTTTCCGTTGTTCGTCAAGTAGTGCAGTTTTGCTTTAGTTTAATTCGTTTAAGATAGGTCGAGTTATAATAACTCTTAAAACTGTTGAGCAATTTGCGTTTACGTCAGTTGGTTGTTAAATTTTTGCAACAGAATCAGAATAATGTGATGCACATCTAAAAATGCTCGTTTTCAAGCTACTGTTGTAGTGTTTTTTTTTTTTAAATGTCTTCATGTTTTTTCTGTACGAATCTAAATCTAATTTAACTGCAAACTAAAAGTATTGTTTCAAACTGCCCAGCACTAGAAAACGCCATCAACGACGATAAAATGGTCGTTGTTCTCATTTAGTTGAATTAAAATAACATTTTACATTGCATATGGAGCTTTTTCCGCCATTTTTATCGCAAGCGACATTTTTAATTAAAATGAAAACTTTATTATTAAAATTTGCTAATAACTCATAAAGCCTTGACCTTGAAGGCTATTGTCTTAGTTTAAGCATAATTAATAATTTCCAATACTGTCTTAGGGTAAAAGTGGTTTAAAGGACCAGCAGTTAGTTTTTGATTTGTCGTTTGGTTCTTACGATAAATTGAGCGAAAACAAAACTCGCAGTTTTATTAGTTTTTAATTTGAGCACGCACTCAAGGGGATATGAATACCCTTACAATGATTAAAAAAAGTTCAAGCAATTAGGAAGGGAGGATTAGAAATAAAATGCCGTTGCACATTGCGAAATATTGAGCCTGGTATCACTTCTCACATTCGTGTAGTGCGGCTAATGAAAGAATCGCTGTACTTAACGTCCGAAATTGGAGTCACAGGTAAACTGATGAAAATTCCTAGATGTTAGGATATTACGGTCGAATTGGTTGATGGGAGGAATACAACTTACTATTTTACTAGAGCGTTGTTGGTGAAAATATCGACAAAATAATGATATCCATGAGACCTTGCTGCGGTGTTTAAGAAAAGCAAATGTATCGGTAAGAGAACGATCTTCTATCATTTTAAGAGCTCTCTTTACAATTTTATCCAAAAGACTCAAGTACATTATTAGGGCACCAGCCCAAATATGAGAATTAACTTGAGTTTTATGTGAATAAAAGCTTTGTATATTATAGCCAGATCGGAAGGCGTAAAAAACTTTTTGCATCGTCGGAGAAAACCTTAAAACTAAGCAGCATTTTTGGCGATGTCAAATATGTGATTCCTCCACAACAAGTGGTGTCTGATGCATATAACTGAAAGCTGTTCAGTCTCTTCGATGCAAGTATCACCAATGGATAGTGGCATTGGGGGAAGGTTGCGCTTTTGCGACAGTAGACAGCATTGAGTTTTCGAAGCATTATATATTCTACACGGTTTTTGATTCCCCATTGGACAATGCTGTCAATGTCGGAATTTTGGATGTGGACTACCCTGCCTTTGGTAGTCCACATCCAAAGAACAAGTATAAGAATCTACAAACGAATATGAAAAGCTGAGGGTACTAGCATCACCGACAAAATTTAGAGGGTTAGAAGTTCAAGACAAGTGATCATTTATAAAAATAAGGAAGAGTGTTGGAAACAAAACAGAGTCCTGGGGCAGACCACCGTTTAGTTTTTGGGTATCAGATTTTGATAATTTTTTTTTGAATTTTTGTTCTCAATATTTTTAAGGAGCACAAAACATCATAGGAAAAGCCGCATTATTTTGAAAAAAAATGCAAAAAAGATATTAAAAAAATATTTGTGCGAATCTAGTTAAAGCGAAGTGTATGTTTTTTCCTAATAATATTTTGTTGCCAGATACTTACTATATTTCAGAATTTTTTATAAATTCTTTTATTTTAGTAGTTTTTAGCAGAAAGGATATTGGTCCAGTGATTTTATACATCAGACTATGCCGTAAATCGCGTAGTTCTTATTTGTTGGTTACTTTTTTTTTTTTATTATTATCATTCTTTAATGTTGATATTACAAAATTTTTCTGCGAAGCCTTGGCTTTTATGCAGAAGATTATTTTTCTTTTTAATTTATAATAACATAATAACAAAGTGGTGAGCATAAGTTATAAAAACAAAAAAAAAGCTATACAATTCAAAAAGCTGTTTAAAATTAAGCTGTAAAAAACACATACAAAATATTATATATATATATATATATTTTTTTTTTTTTTTTAAGGTTCATAATGCATTTTGAGTTTTAGGAATGTGAATTTAAATAAAAGTTTTTTAAAAGTTTTTTTCTTATTTTAAAATTTTGAATATATTTTAGTTCTTGAGGTAACGAATTCACAGTTGCTGGTACAATATGTGCTAGTTGTCTTCTTCCGTATTTGTTGTAGAGTCTTGGAATTTGGAGAATGGTATTGACTTGATGGTCTATTGGTCTGATGAATTGATTGTCGTTCTGGTATTCCAAAAGTAGTGCCATCTTATAAATTTGCTCGACTTTTATAACTTGAAATCTGCTGTCATCACTGCGCCTGTTATTTCCTTGGATATGATTGAGTGCTGAGTTTTGCAGTCTTTGGAGTTTTGCTATGTGAGTTGCTGATGTACTGCCCCAAGCAAGTATTCTATACCGGAGTCTTGACTCAATTAACGAATAATAGACCTGTCGTATTACAGGTTCATTTGTGTGATATTGCAGGTGAGAAAGCGCAAATGGACCCCTCTTCAGCTCCATACGCAGCTTGTCTACGTGTTCATCCCACAAGAAGTGAGAGTCAATGATGACTCCGAGATATTTATAGCTCTCAACTAATTCAATGCATTCGGGGGACGTGTTTGGAAAATGTTCATTTCTGAAGTAGATTTGTTGGTCGGTTTTTTTGATTTGTGGGCTTCGGATATGCATTAATTTAGTTTTAGTAGCGTTTATAACTAACCCGTTATCATGACACCATCGTACAGCTGCATTGAATTTTTCCTGCATGAGCACTGTCACGGTTTCTAAAGATCTCTGGCGCACAACAATTGCAGTATCGTCAGCAAAATCAAATGGTGTACTATTTTTGAATATTCGAAGAAGTTCGTTCGTATACAGGATGAATAACAATGGACCCAAATTTGAGCCCTGTGGGACTCCATATTCAACGTTAGTCTCCGCGCTATACACATCATTGATCTTGACGCAGAATCTTCTATTTTGAAGATAATCTGTCATCCAGTCAGCCATCATTCCTCGGATTCCAATTCTTCGAAGTGCTTTTAGTAACGTCTGGTGGTTTAGGATATCAAAGGCTTTGCTGAAGTCCATGAACAGCACAAGTACATGATGGCCTCTATTTAGACTCTCATATACGCAATTCGCAAATTCTCCAAGCAATTGTCCTGTCTTCCTGTTTTTTTGGAACCCATATCGGCTTTTGTTTATAAGTGAATGTTTTTCAATGAAGCTCTGAAGTCTTTTTACAACGACACATTCCAAGCATTTTTCAACAACCGGTAATATGGAAATCGGTCTGTAGTTGTTAAATTCATTTTTTCTACCTTTTTTATAAATTGGCCTTATACTACAGCAGTCTTTAAGGTTTTAGGTACACTACTTTGCATAAGACTAAGATTAATGATTTTGCACAAAATTGGAGCAAATAATTCAGCATGCTTTTTTATGTCTGTAGCTCTGCTTATGATGTTGGCCAAATTAATAATCAAGAGCACTGAACATTACCAAATCAGGGAAAATTTCAGGTATTGCCGATTTTAACCCTGATGGGCTAGTTAAAGTTAGTAAAAATTGATTTTCGACTTAAATATTTTTTTAAAAATTTAAGATATTGGCTTGAAATTAATTGTATATTATAAAAAAATATTGTTTTCAACATTTAGTTAAATTTTGAAAAAAATGGAATTAACTGTTTTTTTACAAAAAAAAAAAAACCTAAACCTAATATCGGTTTCAAACAAATTTTTACTCACAGAAAATATTGTTTTCAAAATTCAGTAAATTTGTTATAAAAAGCCAACATTCAGCTTTTTTATAAAAAATGAAAACCTACAAAATATATTACGCAAATGCTACTAAAATTGGTAAAAATCGGTTTACCACTAAAAATCTCGTTAACAAAAATACATATTGAAATCAAACTATATATCAAATATCATTGGTAATTTTTATTTTTTTAAGAATAATTGAACTGATAACTTTTTTAACAAACCTTTTAAGCAAGAAAAATCGGCAGACGGGATGGGAAGTTATTAGCGTGGGTCGAATTCCAGCCTCTTTTTATTATGATATTATTGGTATGGTTTAATTTTGTATGGCACAAAATATCAGCCTCGGCGGCACACATCCATCAAAAGGTGAAAATTTTGGATGACGTTAAGGTATAATTTAGGGCCTATGACCTGAATGTGCTGAAATTTCATGTCTCTAAGCTCTTGAATTGTTGATGGCTTATCGACGTACACCTTTTTTTCAAATAACCTTAAAGAAAGAAGTTCAACTTTGTCAAATCACTCATGATCTTTCTTGGTAGCCAATTGTCATCGCCACCATGTGAGATAATACGCACTAAAGAGCCATTGTTTCGTTAGCTGTATGACAAGTGGAACTGTCATGTTGAAACCATAAATTGTCCACATCCATATCTTCCAATTCGAGCCATAAAAAGTTCCTTATCAACTCACGATAGCGAACTTCATTCACAGTTACTGCCTGAATAACCTTAACACATTACTCGATTGATAAATATCAAATGAAATATAGAAAATAAACTTGACGTTCAGGTTGGTTCACATTCAACATCGGCTTTCAAAATTTACCCACCCTTTATAATAACAGCTTAAAAAGTGACAACTGCCCAAAAAACAGACAGTTCTGAATGAAACGTATGTTTTAAAAAATCGACAAACCTTTTTTGAATAATGTCAATTCGCAAAACATTCTTAACTGAAAAGTAAGATTTTACGGAGGCTATTAACTCGCTGGGCCTTTCAATACTTCTATTTGAAAGAAAAAAGTTTCAAGTGTCCAAAAAAAAAGAACATGAAATACTTGGTTTCGATTGTATTTTACGATGATATTCGTAAAAAGCTAAAAATTTAAGAACGACGTGTCACGTATTCGCACTCGGAATTAAGAATAAAAGCAGAACGAAAAAAAATAATATGCATGCAGTGAAAATAAAAATCACATGAATTCGATTTGAATTTAATTATAAAGCGATTGAATTAATGCATTTTTATTGTGAACACACAGCCTTCCAGGAAAAAAGCTGGAATACCTATGTAAAATAATACAAGGCACTTTTTGAATTCAAAAACGGTTTTTTTTTTGTTTTTCGAACATTCGTTTCTGGTCTGCTTCTTTGGTTTGGGGATGTGTTTATTGGTCCTTTTTCTCCAAACAAACTATACTCATACGAACCGAACACCGTACCTCATACCTCACTGTCATATTGTCTATACAAATGCTCAGGGTTGGTAGCGCTGGGGCGGGGAGTCGACTCGACTGCCATGAAGAATGCCGATGACAACAATGACGACGACGACACGAGGACATTTCCTTTTTGTGTGTGACTTGATTGAAGGATTTATACTTAATTTATATGCGGTAGGCTTATGGTTTATTATTATGATGAGGATGACGAGGAGGATGACTGTAACGGTAACGGTAACAATACCCCTATATGCAAACGGGTGCAATTTGACTTGCTTGTTGAGACGGATTCTTTGCGCGGCGCACCCTTCTACCATCTTCCTGTATTTCCGCGACAAGGATTAATCCTTTTGAAATAGGAAGAGAGGTGACAAAACACAACCTTAACAATTACAATAACCACAACAACAACAACAATTGCGTAGGTAGTCATAGGTACGAGTACTCAATGAAAATGCATTATGACATAAATGTTAATGTGGTTAACACTTCCGTAATAGAAAGCAAGAAACACAACGTCTGCGATTGTAGAATGATCAAATAAAGGATAAGAAACTTGAATTTATGTAAAGTTAATTATTATATAAGTATGAGCTGGGGTTTTAATGTGATTCTAGGATGAGAAGGAATTTATTCATAAACTTAAAAGGTTGCAAAGGTCATTAGTATTGCAGAGAATAATTGTTTTTTAATTACTCAATAATTTGCTGCTGATGGAACTTTTTCAAACACAGTCATAAAGTTATATCCTTGGGGGTCTGAGTACCTATTTAAATTGATTATTTATGAATTTTCCAAGAATTTTTGTCTGTTGTTTCAGATATTCGGATCTTACAGTTTTTTAAACTGTCTTAATCTGAACTCAATTTAAGGAAATTTTTAACATATGTATATCTCTCGACTGAAAAGGTAAAATATCTTAAGTCAACTTAAGATGATTTGATTTTTATTAATGGATCCTAATTCTTTTTTAAAGGAGTATAGATCTGTCCAATCCGTATTCTTTTATCTCACTCCTTTCGCTTTGTATGAAGAAAAAAATTTCATCTTATGTATTAAAAAGATATTGCTACAAAACGTAAAACATCTAAAGTCAATATAAGTTGTTGTCTTCAATCAAATTAATAAATTTTAAACAGACTTAAGATTATTTCATCTTGATCATTTTTTATAATTGTAAAAAAGTAAAACATATTAGGTTGACTTAAGATACTTTACTACGTGCAAAACAAAAAAAAACTCGCCCTTAAGTTGACTTAAGATACATTTCATTAAAAAATTTCTTGAATGTGAAAAAAAGCAAATCATCTTATCTTCATATAAGATTTTATCGTGAAATTCAATTTTTTTTTTTTCTGGAACCTAAGTAGACACCGTACCGTACCGTTTGCAATATAAAAAAAATACACGCAACTACGATGACATAAGATGGATTCAATGGCAGTTTAGTTCAGTATTTTGCTCAGAGCATATGTTCCTTAGATTAAAGTGCAATTATTGTGTTTGAAAGATCCTATGAAATACAACGATAACTTCTAGCTAAACTTAAATAAAGAGACAAACAAACTAAAATTTATTTCAGAGGTAAACACCTTTTACTTTTTTGTTAGGTTTTTAAAATCATTTTTAGACAATCATAATGTATAGCAATTCCCGTGCAGCAGCCATTTTGCGTATGGTTAATTCAAAAAAGAAAACTGGAACTCAACTTTGCACGAAAGAGGAACATGAAAAGAACATTGTTCAAAATGAACTTCAATTTTTGAATGATGAAGTTTTCGATGATGACATAACCGACCCAAACTATTATCCTTTTTCTGAGGACGAAAGCATTGTTTCAGATAAGAATGATAATGTTGGCATTGAAGACACAAACTGTTCTTCTGAAGAAAGCATGGTCTCAGAAAGAAACGAAAATGTGGATCCTATCATTCAACAAATGGGAGAAGAAGTTGAAAGGCAGCTTAATTTAGAAAGATCATTTGAAATTGAAGTACCATCTTTAAATAATCAAAAACAGAGCGAAACATCAACTTCAAGAAAACAAAAAGGAATCAAGGTAAGATGTATGTAACAAAAACTGGAAATTTTATGAGGGAAAAAATATGCAAGGAACTCGAAAGTTGCCGAAAAAAATGTAAAACTCGAGTCACACATGGAAATCAAAAAGATATCTTTGACGCGTATTGGAAGTTAGGAAGCCATAAAAAGAGGATTGAGTTCCTTAATCGTTTGATTGAAGTAGTTCCTAAGAAAAATCAACGATTGACTGACGAAATTCTAATTCTGGATTTATTGAAGTTGACATAAGAAGGGATCCTGCAAATAAAATATCACCTATAAAAATCAATGAGATCCGCAATCACATCAACAGCTTTCCATTGTATGAAAGTCATTACACGCGTGCATCTTCATCTCAAAAATACTTAGCAAGTGATTTAACAGTAACAAAAATGTTTGAACTTTACTCAGAATCACATGAAAATCCAGTTTCATACACAAAGTACAGGCAAATATTTTTGACGATGGGAATTAAGATGAAGAAACCCAAGACTGATTGCTGTAACAAGTGTGAAATTTTCAAAATGAAAATAAATTCGGCACAAGATGAAACCGAAAAAGAACAGCAAAAACTTATGCAAGAAAAACACCACAAAGAAGCAGATGATGCCTATAAGGCCAAAGCTGCTGATAAGGCCATTGCGAAAGGAGTTCCAAGTCTTAAAGTTCTTACGTTCGACCTTCAAAAATGTTTGCCAACTCCAAATTTGGAAACATCGGTATCATTTTATAAAAGACTTTTATGGACATACAATCTTACAGTTCATGACTGTATTTCTGGACAACCAATTTGCATGATGTGGCATGAAGGGATTGCAAAACGTGGTGGAAACGAAATAGCCTCATGTATATTGCAGTCCATACGAAATGAATGCAGGCATATAATTTTGTATAGTGACTCGTGTGCTGTACAAAACAAAAATGCATTTGTGTCAACTATGTTTTCAACATTTATGCAGAGTGAATCAACAATCGACCATACATTTCTTGTTCCGGGACATACGCATATGGAATGCGATGTGGATCACTCCTTAATAGAACGAAAAAAGAAGAATTCGCATGCGCAGATTCATCATCCACGGGATTGGTACTTATTTATTTCAGCATTGGGAACCAAAAACACTTTCAAAGTGCATGAAATGGATCAATCAATGTTTTTGAACTTTTCAGCAGCCTTAAAAGAAAAATTGACTTGGCGAAAAACAAACACTACCGGAGAACCTTTTAAATGGAGTTCAGTAAGGTGGCTGAGATACACGAAAATATTTGGAATCATACAGTATAAGACCAGTTTAGTAGAAGAAGAGGATTTCAAAATATTGAATACGAAGAAGAGGGGGATTGCCAAACTCACCATAAGTGATTTAAATTTAGCATACAACGGACCCATAAATATAAGTGCTGCAAAGAAAAAGGATCTTGTTGATATGATCGATCTGATAAATCCAAACTATCATGAATTTTACCTTAATCTGATAATCAACAGGATATTCATCCAGATCTTTCAGAAGACTCTGAAGAAGAAGCTTAATTTAAAAACAAAAAACATTTTGTAATTACTAATAAGTTTATGTTTCATTAATTTTTATGAATTTCTTCCTACAAATTTATTTATTAATTTATGTTTTGAACTTCTAATTTTTAAATTTAATAAAAACAAAGAAAAAATATCATCTTATGTTTCATTTATCTTCACTAACGCATTTGCAATTCATCTTATATTGACTTATTTCATAGAAAAGTTTTCCAAAAAGACAAGGCATATCATCTTATCTCAACTTAAGATTTTGAAAATAAATTGTTGGAAAAAAACTAAAAATAAGTAAACTATCTTATGTCTTATTTTGTTATTTAACTCAAAAAATATAAACAATATCTTTTCATAATATTTTTTTTTGAAAAGGCCATTTAATTTTATCTTAAAAAAATTTAATCTTAGAAAATTACACACGTTACACACATTAATACGCACCATCGAATACTCTGCCCATCATAGAGAGTTCTCTATGGTTGCTTTCCTTGACATCGAAGGCGTTTTAAGGAACGTGGAAACATCTGCAATTACATCTGCACTAACATCTCTGAACGCAGGGAGTTCGCTTGGGGAGTCAATTCATTAAATGCTGACTGGCAGAATAATTTACTCAAAACTAGGCAATTCTTCCGCTAGAAGATTCGTTAGTAGATGGACGCCGCCGCCGCCGGCCGCCGCAAAGTTGTTCGCCTCTCCTCTGGAACCTGGTGCTGAATGAAATCCTAACTGTTCAGGATGCTGAGGGTTTAAAAGTGTTTTCCTATGCGGATGACGTTGCTATAGCGGACTAAGGAAATCATCTTAACTTTGGGCCGATGTAGTCTTATTTTCCAGGAAATACAAAATTCCAAATGTGAACTCTTTCCATATTAATGGGTTTTATTTTGGACACAAATCTAAATTGGAAACGCAATATACAAAAAAGTGTCAAAAAAGCTACTGTAGCTCTCTTTTCTTGCAAAAAAGCTATTGGCTAAAAATGGGGCTTACAACCCCGAATCACGCATTGGGTATGCAGGCCTATTTCAATGATCGGTGTGGCATTATGGTGGACTGCTTTAGAAAAAGCTATATACCGCGACAAACTTAGTAAATTCTAACGTTCAGCTTGCATATGTACATATAAACGGATCTGGATACTCTACTCTACCTAACACCTTTTGATATACTTAGCAAACAAATAGCAACAAGCTCAGCTATTCGCCTCAAAGCTTCGTCGCAGTGTGTTAACAACAACATCACCACTCCGTATTTCCTAAGTACTTAGAATCAATTCCAAGGCACTCAGACTACACCATACACAAACCGCGATTCGACAAAAATTTCCAGATTTCTATACCTTTCAGATCTTTCTGGGAGTAAAGGACATTCCTGAAATACGAGTCAGTCTATTTTGATACAGATGGATCAAAAAAAATGTACTGTGAACGACTGAATTTAAGTCTCTCATTCCGCCTTTCTAATCATTGTGCATGTTCCAGGCGGAACTTTTGGTGATAAAAGAAGTCTTGTCCTGGCTTTAAGGAAACGTGATGTCAACATCTGTTATCCCTTTTTCTCAGATAGTCAAGCCGTTATCAAATCTCTAGGCTCTGTCTCTACAAACTCTATAACAGTCCATAACTGTCGATCATCTCTAATGGGGATGACACAACATTCACCTTGGCGCCGCCCGCCATTAGAGACATTTTAAGGCAGTTGAATTAGCCAAAAATATAACAGTACAACCCATTCGACCACCTTTGCCTAATGCTGGCATAACAATCGCTAGAACATCTGGCTTGACTGGAGACTTGACTGGATTTCCAAACTTGGGACAGACCACTAAAGGCAACGCGAGCTTTATTTATTCTGCTTTTTACGTCCAGATTCGTACCACCATTTGCTGATACAATTCTTCCGAGGTAATTAAATTGTTCGACCTCTTCAACAGGCGTGTCATGCAGAATAATACGATGTTGTGTAGGGGGGCCTGTAAGCATTATTTTTGTCTGTTTGCTATTTATTTTAAGACCGCACGATTTTCCTTTCACCCGTAAAGTTTGACACATCTCGTTCAGCCCACTGATGTTATTTGCAATGAGACATACATATATCGTCGGCATAGTCTAAATGGCTAAGCCTTTCAAACGTTCTCCATTGAATACCTTGTCTCTCAGTTTTACCGACGCTGGCCGTCAGAACATCATCTATCGCCAGCAGAAAAAGAATTTGCGATAAAACATCCCCTTGTCTCACACCCTGACGCACTTCGAAAGAGTCGGATAGCTGCCCATTATGAAACACGAAACACGAAACACTTTACATTGTTGTAGGACTCTTTTATAATGGCAACAATTTTTGGCGGAAGAAGTGATCTCCATATAAATTCTCGGTTAACTCGGTCAAAGGCCTTCTCAAAATCTACAAACATGAGGTTTAGCGGTGTTTGAAATTCTGCAGACTGCTCAAGAACAATGCGTAAGGAGTTGATATGGTCATTGCACGACCGACCGCTGCGGAAGCCAGCCTGATTCCCCTTGAGTGTAGTCTCAATTCTAGCTTTTATCCGTTCGAGGATTAAAGTTGCCATTAGCTTTAGGAAAATAGACAAAACGGTAATACCACGCCAATTGTTGCAGTTCTTAAGATCACCTTTTTTTGGCACCTTAATAATTACTCCATGCTTCCATTCCCTTGGATAGGTTTCGTTTTCCCAAACAGTTTGTATAAGCGGATGCAAGATACTAGCTGCTGTGACGGGATCAGCTTTCAGGAATTCCGCTGGTACTCCGTCAAGCCCGGCTGCTTTGTTGTTTTTGGGGAAATTAATCGATTTTTCAATTTCCGCTACTGAAGGGTGTTCGATCTCAATACCCCTGCAGGATCTGCGCATCTCGTTAAGTTGGGGCACTTCAGCACTCTGTTCAACGAAATCCTCATTTAACAGGCCACAAAAGTGATCCTTCCACCTGCGAAGTTGATCTTCAATTAATACCAATAGTGTCCCATCCACATCCATTACAGGATGATTGTTGTTGCTTTTTGTTTTTTTTTTTTACTTTTACAGAAGCTGTATGGATGAGGAAGAGGAAAATACAGTTAGTCACCTCCTCTCCAGATTCCTCAAGATTCATGTGGAATCGCAATACGTCATTAAACCGGCCTGTGTTCTACTTTATTATGGACAGCCAATCTAACCAAAGATTACCTGACAGGACTGCTTTTTTCCATATCTTCTTACTCACTTACTTCTGAGACAAAGTTTTTAACTAGTCGAGGGACAATATATGAGCTCCACCTAAAGCATAAGAACAAACTAGTACAGTAAGCCGTTCCTCCGATTCCTTATACCCTTTAACAGAACGCTTGTCACTGCATGACAAAGTGTTTGTGGGCAAACATTTCCAAAGTAGACTGGCTTCATCGTCATTATAAGTTTGCTCATTGTTTAAGATCTCTGATTGAATGAATTCAAATAATTCTTCCGTACAAAAATTTGACAGCTTCGTAGTCAGCAGACTCTTTTTTTACCTGTTGCTTTCAATCCATGGTTTTTAATTTTTTTTTCCAGCCAGCCTTCAGAATGTACACAATCAGAGGCTATGCTTAGATTGAACAGATTAGATTGAGCATGAATAAATTTAGCCTTTTCCATTATTATTTGTCGGTTAATCTGTATTCAGAAAAATCTGGATAGAGATTTTATTATCCGGATATCGTGAAACCATATCAAATGGATCTTGAGTCAACAAATCATACATTTCTCCAATGAAAATACAACTACATATCTGGTTATCTGACATTATCCAAATAGTTGGGTTCACTTGTATGCATCTGATTATCCAAATAGTTTGAATGTTATGATATTGTTTTTACTCTTGGAATTTTAATGCTACGGCTTCTAGACCTGAATTATCTTATCCAGCTTGTTATATTTTTAATTTATTCATCTCACAAGCTTCTTAGCTTAGTTATTAATTTATTTGATGTGATATTTAAATACAGATACTTAATCTGTATTCGGGTTCATCAATACATTTGAGTGGTATTTGACATATCTATAGATATTCGAAAATCCAGATAATTCAATAACCGATATATTTGGATATTGACCGATTTAATCAAGATTCCTGACACTCTGCTCATAAGCTCGGATGGGAACTAAATCATTTTTAATTTTAGATCCAGTTCAAATACTCGTAATTAGCCTCTGAATAATTCGAACACAATATGAACCTGAAATTGGATATGTCATACAATATTATCCGAGTATCTGACTTCTTTAATATCAAGGTATCTCCGTATCCGAATTATATTAATGGTCTTTATATCTGGTTTTTAATGTTGGACCTGAACCGTATCGTTTTGAAATCTGTACATCCAAAATTATCCGTACAGTTTTCGCAGTAGATTATTGAACAAATTTATTATACATTTTTAGAAGCTTTTTCTCCATCAGTGATCCGGATTAATTGAGAAACATTTAGGAAAACTTTTTGTGCCTTTAATTTTATCCAGTTGAAGTCAGATCTGATTTTCTTAGTACTAATTTAAATACCAAAGTATTAATTTTATTCCCAAAACTAACAATTCTTTCATGATTATTCGGATGTTCAAAATATTTGTCAAGATTTTGGTCCAACATTTTATATCTGGACTATCCAATAGAATTTATCAATCATGATCATTTGCTTCCAACTAGTTCAAACTATCCGGATAATGTCGGATCTATCGTTCGTATATATGTATCTAAACTTGAATATCCGAACAATTTGATTCACTAACCTATTCTAAATTTTATTTTAATATAAATTGTTTTTGTCACAAAACAAAAATGGTACTTCTTCACTTCAAAGGTTTTCAAGTAGAAATTCAAACAAAAATGTTTCTCATTCTTAAAAATCAATAAAAGAAACTTCAAATGCATATTGGTGCACGTATGTATATATGGATTTATGTAGGTATATATGTATAAGTTTTTCTTCACTTTACGCTCCATATGTTCACTTTAAACACCATTCAACTGGCATAAGGAGTTTAACGAAAGTTTTTCACCCCAAATCCTTTATATTCCGATACCAACTACCTACAAAATGTTGAATCAGGACAACGAGAGAATATGTTTTGTGGAACAACAGCAAGTGAACGGGAATAATAGAACAGCACCGCACTTTAATTGTAGGGAGCATTATATAAACACCAATATATACAAGTGGATACATCTACCTAGTATGAGGAGTCAAACACACACACGAAAAGAAAATCGCCCTTTTTTGTTCTCCTCAGCAGCAGCAGCGCAAAGAATGAAAGAAAGGAATTCAAGGAATTATGGGGTCGAAAGGCGCCATTTGACTGAGGAGCTTCTGCAACTGCTACAAAAGCAAACACCAAACACATTCGAAAACTCAGCGTGCTTCTGTTAGGTAGGTATATCGAATCGGTGTGCACCTTCGCGTGCATAGGAAACCCCATTTTCCCAAACTGTACTACTTCCGCCCACAACAAACTCTGCGTTCGATAGTAACTAATGTCCTTCTTTTTCGCTGGATAGGATATGGATGCAGCCACGATATAATGTGCCGCCAAATCGTAAGTATGTGTAGTAAGTGAAGTTTGCTGTTTCTTTTGTTTTTTATTCTTTGTCGCCAAACGAATTTAGAGCTCGTCCTCCTGCGATCCTCGATGAGGACGAGGAAGGAAACTACGAGGAGTTGGAAATCGTTATTTTTTGCAATGCTTACTCCTTATAGCACAACTCTTTGCATGGTGCATTATGTAGATATACAGAAAGCCAAGAAGTCCCGAATTGTGCATGTGAATGCACATTGCACAAACAAAAATTGGTAGGATGTTATCCTTCTTAAGCTTCATATATTCCAGCAGAAGGCAACAGAGCATAATGTTTGGCGGAAAGGATAGTCGGAAAAAGTAAGGCCCTCGACAGAGATACAAATTAAATAATTCCACAGCGAATTGCTAAAGGCCTTGGCGGCAGCGTTGTCGTCGTCTTATAGATTTGGATTTTCGTTTTCTTCGTTCCAAGTCGTCGTCGTCGTCGTCTTCGTCTTCGTTGTCGGTTCGCGATTTTATACCCATAAAGGCTAGTGATGGGCAAAAAAACTAAACTTATGGGTGACAGGATTAATTAAATTTAATTATCTGCTTTCTTATTTTTTTTCTTCGACTCAAAGAAGCGAACTAGGGCAAAAACAATTCGAAAGAACACAGAGGCGTCATCAAGCCAAGAGAAGGGTGTTCCTCTACGGTAGGTGCTGTGGACGTGGAGTCGGTGTTTGGAAATGGATGAGGAGAATAAGAACTCGTTCTATACTTTATGCTATGTTCCAATTGCACCTAAAAACCTCCCTTATTCTTGATAACTTGGTGACAGTGCGGACAACTTAAAAGCCAAGTAGTTACTGAGGGCTGATGATGGTGTTCACATAAAAGGAGGAAGAAATGAAAGGGGCTTGGAGAGGATTATTAGAAACAACAACGACGAACGGTACCTACTGTTTAAGTTGCATTTCGTTTTGCAGTTTGTTTTCCAAGGATATACTATGCTGTATACCTAACTCTTGGCAGCACAAAGAAGGAAAAGACACAAATTTATTACATCAGAGGCAAGTACGAGTATTGAAGTTGGCGACTTGGGGAGGGTGGGCTGGTATAGGTGGTTGGTTGGTTGGTTTAAAAAGCCCTTACCAAGGATTAAATGAGTTCTTAGTAGGTACAAGGTGCTTACCTATACCTACCTATGGGCCTATACCTGATATGTATACAGTGTTACAGTTGTCGTATATTTTTAGTCGCACAGTGCTATGATGGCGTGTATTATGAGTGGGCATTGTGCACGCTTTTGATAGACTGTCGTTAGTTAGAAGTCCTTCAGCAGTAGGTATGGTCCTGCAGGAGGTGTGTGAATATATGAAGAAAACGATAACAACGCCGTCGAAGAGATGGCGACGAAGACGATGGCTACGACGACGATAGCGATGACGCCGACTATGACTACGACGCTGAACGTAAGATTATGATGGCCAAAGTAGTGGTTGGTTTGCGCGTTTTCTTTTTTTTTAAGGTAAGTTCAGTTATTTTTATAGTTTTATGTTCTGAGATTTTTCATTTTTGTGTCGGGTTAATGTGCTTTAACTACAGTAGGCACGCTCAATTTGGACTTTTATTGACTTGGCTTTGCCTCCTTTATTTCATATAACTATACATTGCCACAAGATATTATATTTATTACTAGAAAACAAGCAAGTGAGTTGTGTATCTATAATAGTTATAAACAAAAGATTGGTTAAGGTTCTATACCTTAACACTCTAATTAATGCTTAAACAGTGAAATAGGTTATTCTAATCGACTGATACCAATTTCACTGTTATGTTCTGAGTATTTATACTTTTTCCCAATAATAATAATAATACCTTTAACAAAACAGCCTGGGCAGAGAAGTACCTATTTCAATTTCGGTAAAGAGCATTGTTTCCTTCTTTCTCGCAAAGTATTTTTGTATGGTTAAAAAAGTGATTTCTTAAGAGCTATCGGAAATAAAAAAATATAATATAAAATTAAAAACATGTATAAAATATTTATTTGAATCGATAGTACTATCGTTATAATTTAATGTTTTTTAAAATTTTTTAATGCAAATGTTGGCCATGACTCCGTTCTGAACGGTCCATCCGCTTAGTCCAATTTTAGCATAGTCTTTCTAACATTCTGAACGGAATCTCAAGAATAAATGAAACAATTTTGGCTACCAGTGCGTCAATCGAAGCAAGCTTGTCACTATAGACATGAACACTAACGTACATCCACAAAAAGGCGTTAAATAAATCGATATAATTGGGAAACTGAACGGCCCAAAACGTAAAATAAACTGTTCACCGAACTGGCCTCTCAATTTGTGTATTATTACGCGTGCATTGTGGCATGTGGCACCGTCTTGTTTAAACCACGTGTCAAATTTGCGATTCGTATCATCTTTGAAGAAATACGGCCCAATTTTTTCACTAGCCTATGATCCACACCAAATAGTGACTTTTTCTGGATGCATTGGTAGCTCTGGTAATGATACTGGCTGCCCATCACTCCAAATGCGGCATTGATGCTCATCATGAGCTTCATCGCAGCATACAATTTTTCTATGAACTTTCCTAACAGAGCACGAATTTTGATAATAAAGTTCAATAATTGGAAGCGTTATTCGTGTATTAGACGATTCATGGTTAAATTATAGAGCGGATGTTTGACAGTGACATAAAACCCTAAACGCGATCGAGCTGACAAAATCAGTTTTGCCAAAATGTACCTCATTCGAAAGATAATCTTCTGCCGTTATAATTTAATTATGACTTCTGGCATATGACCGCCATGATTTACTGAGACATAGTCTAGTTGTCTTCCAAGTGGTAAATTGCTTTGGGCTTATCAAAGGAGTGGACTTATGACTTTACATATTGCCACAGAAAATTGTCAAGCGGCTGTAAATTGCACCATCAATACAAGTGAACGCAACGTCAAACTATATGTGGTTTATAAGTTTTAACTTAAAACCATCAATTATGGCACGATCTGTGTGACATTTTGCGCCACCGACTTGTTAAACTACAACTCTTGGGTATCATGATTATTCAATAATTGATGAACGAAAAACTCAGTAATCATGACTCTATAGTGGTCACCAATGACTGTAACGTTCTGGCCACCGTCGTTTTCTAAAAACTACGGACCAATTATTCAACCAAGCCATGAAGCACACTAAAAATTTAGTTTTTGTGGATTCAACGATGTTTTAAAATACACTTGACGATTATCATCACTCAAAATATGGCTGTCAAGAGTGTATCTATGATAAGAAAACTAGCCACCAACATCCAGGTTTAAAATCGGCAATACCTGCAAAAAACTAACCACTTTTTTGGTTATGTCGATTTCTTGCAATAATGCGTCTAGAGATTTAGGTCGAAAACTTGGATTAGTTATACGAGCCATACTATAAATATCTAGCAACAAAATTTGTCTACCGGATTCAATGAAAAGCGCCTTTCTGTCCGGATACAAAATTACCTGAATACAAATTGTAAAGTGGATTTGTTTCCAATTTTCTCAATACCTAAAATATGTTTTTAGATTTGGCTTTTTGAGTCTTTACACTCCCTACATACATATGAAAGCATTCCAAGATTTCAACAGGATTCTAAATATTATGCCATAATTTAAGACCATTTCAAGCAGAAATGTTAAAAATTGTGTTAAAACGTAGCTTTTTCCCGAAAACAAAATATATTCTGTTGATGGCATTTTTATAAAAACAGAGAACGCTTTAGAAAGATAGATGCAGGAACCAAGAAAATAAGAAAGGTCGCCAGAAAAATATGACCTTTTTTGAGGAAAATAAAAAAGAATGTGTTGTGAAAAATGTTCTGTTTTGTTTTTTTTTTTTTAGGCATTTGTTTCGGGCTCAATTTTTGGGAGTCTATCGTTATCAGCCTGCTAACTCGTAAATTGGAGCTGATGCTAGAAGACAATTTCTAAATAACTTAACATGGGAAGTTAAAAATTACTGTCTTGCGTGAACCTTTTGAAAATGTTTTGATCTTAAAGGAGTCACAAAACTTAAAAATTGTAGTAAGAAAAATGTTCGTTCTTTAATATAAGGAATAAAAATTGACACGTTAAGATTAACAAATAAGTTGCACAATCCTCTCTTTACTTCAGTTCTCGGGAGATTCAAAGCTTTCATATTAAATGAATAGGTATCAAACGTTAATTATTTTTCAATTAGCCACTATTTTAACGTAAGTGTCACTTTTGCTGTTATTGGGAAATTTATATTCGTGAGTATCCAAAGCAAATTCACTTTAAAAAGTAGATTTCCTTAATTTTTTGAGATCTTAAAAGTTTTTGTATTTAATGGAAAACCAATTTTGGAATTTAAAGACTTAATATCTTTAGGTTTCTTATAGGTTTCTTCTTAAGAACCTGAATATTTGCTCTTTCTCTCAGAAAAGATCTATGAAAATAATTTAAAGCATTGTGAATATTGTGTTTTTATCTATTGTTAAATTACTAGCAAATCTTTAGATGAAACCTTCACTAATAATACTTAACTGTATGAGCTTTATGGCTATATGGCCCTTCCTGAATCGTTCATGGGTCAAAATTTGATGAATTTGTGCTGCGCAATTTGAATAGAATGGATTCATATTATGTTTTGGTGCAGTCCCCAGTTTAAAGTAGTATTTTCATCAACAAAAAGCTTAAAGCTGTAAAATGTAAATTTTATGTTCATATATAGAAAATAAATGATTAAAAATTTAAGGGGGGTCATATCCGTTATAGCACTGTGAATTTAAGGAAATTCCTACGAAAATAAAAAAAAAAGATGCGACCCACACTGTTAACTTCCTATCCCTTCTGTCGATTTGTCTTGCTTAAAAGTTTGTCTATATGTATCAATTTGTACCAAATTTGCGTACTTATTTTTGTAGATTTTATTTTTTTATGAAAAAACGGACTGTTGGATTTTTATAAAAAAAATGTACTGAATATCGAAAACAATATTTTCTGTGAAATAAAATAAGTTTAAAGCCAATATTTTTAATTTTTAAAAAGCTATTTGAGTCGAAAGTAAATTTTGTTGCTTTTATTTTTTGTAAAAAACTGTCAATTCGATTTTTCTCAAAATTTTATCGAATGTTGAAAACAATATTTCTTGTAAGTTAAAATTAAGTGGAAGCCATTATCTCCATTTTTTGAAAATATATTTGAACCGAAAATTAATTTTTACCAACTTTTGTTAATTTTTTTTAGGTTTTTAATTTTTTGTAAAAAAACTGTCAATTCGATTTTTTTCAAAATTTTCCCTAATATTGAAAACAATATTTCTTATAAGATAAAATTAGTAAGAAGCCATTAGCTCAAATGTTTGAAAAGATGTTTGAGTCGAAAATCAATTTTTACAAACTTTTGTTAATTTTTTTTTTCGGTTTTTAATTTTTTGTAAAAAAACTGTCAATTCGATTTTTTTCAAAATTTTACTGAATGTTGACAATAATATTTTTTGAAAGAAAAAGTTTTGAAAAGATATTTGAGTCGAAAATCAATTTTTACCAACTTTGAGTAATATTTTTTTTTAGGTTTTATTTTTTTATAAAAAAAAAACGGTCAATTAAATTTTTCTCAAAATTATATCACATGTCAAAAACATTATTCTTCGTTGCACAAAATTAATTTGGAGATGAAACATATTTTGGTCGTAACATTTTCGAGATGACAATTTTTTTTTTCAGTTTTTTTGATTTATAAAAAAAACCGTTACTTTGATTTTTTTTTCCAAAAATATAATTGTTTTGTATTACGTTACAGTTACGTACGTTCGTACGGACGTACGAACGTACTAGGTACACACGCACGCACGCACGCACAGACATCTTTCTAAAAATCTTTTATTTCGACTCTAGGGACCTTGAAACGTCGAGAAATGTCAAAATTTTCAATTTGTCAAATCGGACCCATTACAATAACTTCCTTTCGGAAGTTAAAAATAAATTCCTCAAGGAATTCTCAAGAAGTGTACAACAATGAATATGACATATGTATACTTTTTCAAATCAAAAAAAAAAAGTATTCCTTTACTCGATAAATATCCAATAAAACTCCCTTCTGAAAAATATAATAATAGACTAGACTAGACATAGGCACCAGACAGTCTATTTTTACAGTCGAATTGAAAATTGCAAACTTCCTTAAGTCATTGAAATTGAGAACATCAACTTCGACTTCATAAAAACATTCCGGATGCATTGTTGTTTGGTGTGAATTCTTGTAATTCTTGACACAAACTTTTGTTCTTCATGACTCCTCCGCTGCTAGGAGCCCTTCGAACAACAAAAAACACAAAACAATATGATTCTTCAAAAAGCCAGAAGTATAGAAGATCAAACTCCATGATAGCTGCTTTGGTAAACTTCGTTTTTTTTTTTTTTTTTGACTTGCATTAAATTTACAAAGAAAATTTGAACACTGGTTTTGCCAGCAATTTAATAACTCCTTTGAAATATGCTCGACGAACATATTTACATATATTTCAGCATCCTGATGAATTTTCTTTAAGGGGTTGTAAAATTAAAAAAAAATAAAGAAAATAAGAAGAAAAAGAAGAAGATGATGAAGCTTTACCGAGAACAAAAGTTCAATGGTTGATGTCTTATCTTTGCAGTTTAACCTGTGCCTTTGACAACATTCTATTCTATAACCAAAAAACTCACTAAAATAATGAGGGAATAAAGGACTTACGAGTATTATTATTATTAAGGATATGATTAAAGGTATATAATATTTTTCCTCTGATGACAAACATACTCGTAGACCTACCAAAAACACTGAGATTGAATCTAAAGTGAAAGAAGAACGAATTGGGAATATATCTTTGTCAAATCTGGACGTTTAAAGATTATCTTGCTCCCACTTACACCGCCCGCCATCATCTCTCATCTGAAATATATTATTTCAAATGAAATTATAAGTTTTCTTTTTTGTTGTTTACGGACATCAGGACAGCAAGGAGCGTGGGATAACAATTTTGATTTGAATTTTCTTCTGTTGCTTGTTGTGTAATGTATAATACTCTCTCGAACTCCTTTCTTTTATTTGATTATTCTTACCTTCTTAGAATTTCTGATTAGATATCCTTAGGATGGGCAAAACAGGTATAGGTAGTCGTGTTGCATACATGTTAGACTTATGGACATTAGGGTGGAGAGTCAAATTTTTGTTTCGATTTCCATTTTCGAAAAGTATTTAAAAGTACTCGTACTTTTAAACTATAAGTCCTTTACACAAACTTACGTGAAAAAATATAAAGATAACTTAATTTTCTATCAAATATTACTTGTGCCTATGTAAGTACTTACTTTTCTGTACGATGATAAGTCGTTCTCTAGATATTTGAAATCACAGATATTTGAAGCCGAGTACTTCAAATTATCAAGATTTTAATGCCAGAAAGTGGTTGCATTCTTAGTGATATGAAACATAATATTTTTTGAACCCTGTACAGTTTACAAATAAAAATAATAATAACTTAGATGTTCAATTAATTAATTTTAGTCTTAATTGTAATCATTGAATTATCGATTCTGCGGATTTCTTCATTTTAACGGTGGGCTTATCGTTTAAAAATATCAAATAGGAGATTTAAGAACAAAACTATCAACAGAAACGACAACAACTAGCAACCTTTTTCGAAAATTTTGAATGGAGTTGAAAAAGGATATCAAGATGGTGAAAATGGTGGAGTCAAGTCCGTTATATTTTACTGTCAAGCAAACGGAGATTAGTGCAACGTTACAAACAAAAATGTAGAGTAGTTCTGGCCAACTTTTAATTATATGTGCCAATTACCACTACAACAGACTTTGATAGGATAAAGTTATCGAGAACCTCAGCACCATATCGTCGTTCAAAGACTTAGTGTGTGCTACCGAAGTATGAAGATGTCTCCTGACGAAGTCAAGACCTTAGCTCCATATTTTAAAACTCTACTGTCAGCTCTGAGTAGAAAATTCTATTTCTACTTTTAGCTTAACACTAAATCACTCACTTCTAAACATTTTGAATAGCATTGCTTATACAAGACTTTCAATACATCAAGGATGGATCCAGACTTGTAATCAGGGGGGGGGGGGGGATCACACACTTAGCATATAGACGAGTTTTTACTTACCGCTTAAAAATGTTATTAAATGTTCTGTAAAGAAGGCTGACAACATTTAAATAATATAATGTGTATCTTAACCTTAAATTTACACATTTCAAGGGCTAAAGTGACAACTTTAGTTATTTATTTATTTTATAATACTGTTGTCTAAGGTATAGTCTAGCAATTTAAATTGGACGACTCCATTCATATGAAAGCATTCCATGATTCCAACAGTTTTCTAAATAAATATACCATATTTAAGAGCTAAAACAAAATAGTTTAAAGGGTTATTGTTGCTTTCACGCAGAAATGTAAGAAATTGTTTTGAAATGGAACTTTTTTTCCAAAAATAATATATTCTTTTTTGATCATTTGATCATCGACAAAAGCTTGCACAGAAGGAGAAGATTATTAAAATCGATCCATTAGTTCTTGAGAAAACTAAGAAACAAAATAACGGTTTTATGAGGGGTGTCCTTCTGGAGCAATAGCAAAATATGTTTTTCTTGTAGAAAGAAGCCAAATTGGTTTTATATCATTATCAAATTAAGAAATTGATTAATTTTTGAAAAAAAAAAATTAAACAAAAAAATTGTGTGAGGACTGCTGTTATTTTTCGTATTAAACAAAAATTAAAAAACTCCTTACACTAACAGGCTTAAACCTTAGTAGAGGCCAGCACAGACGGACGGAATCGGGACACACACTTTTTTCGACTTTTCAACCATCCAAATATCATGTTTGATTAAAAGCTTGAGTTCGAAATTTTTTACGAATGCAATACTTTCCATATAGTTCCTATATGTCACAAGGAACTTATTCAAGGTTTCTTCCTAAGAACCTGAATATTTGCTCTTTTTCTTAAAAATAAATTTCATGAAAATAATTTAAAGCATTATTTAAGTTTTTTCAAATTCTAAATTGCGTAAGTACAAAAATTTTGGTTGTTTTTGACCACTTTTTGGTTAATGTCGTATAATTTGTATAACAAAAATCTTCAGATGAAATCTTTACTTATACAACTTAACTGCATAAGCTTAATGCCTCATTTGACCCTAGGGGGGCGGGGATTTCTCCGCTTTTGGAATAATGCTGAATTTCCGATTCATATTATTAAATTATTCCTCAGTTAAGGGTAGTACTTCTAGCAAAGAAGCCTAATGAAGTAAAATACAAAGTTATCACCCCTACGACCACTACTGGATCTGACATTGCAATACATGGATGTTTCGACAATAGTTCTTTTCGGTGCTGTATTATTGTGAAATTAGAGCAACTTTAAAAAATTCTAATTCTAAACTATTCGGTGTGTGCAGCCCCCCTGCTTGGGCACACTATAGGATTTGGGGTAGGTGCGAGGTTGAGTGCGTGCAAAGTTTTTTTGAAAATGACATAAAACCAATTTGGCTATATAGTCCGGTCAAATTAGACCAACAAATCAGTAAACCCACGACAAATTCAGGGGAAGCTGAAAATTCTTAAAATTGTTTAAATTATAATTATAAACATTGTCTTAAAAGTCCCAACCGATCCCATGTAAGGAAAAAATTTTAGCGGGGTAATAAGGTCCAAAAAATGAGTTTTTCGCGATTTTCTTGAAAACGGTAAGTTTTATCGCAAAATTACCCCAGACATAATTTGTAGATCAGGGAATTTCCTATAAAAAAGGTATCAATAATTTTTTCCCTAAAAGCCACCGCTTCTGAGATATAACGATGCAAAAAATTGCAAGCGTCATAAACGCACACGTTTCCACGCCATCTCTGAGGTAGTGTACTTAGCGCGTTTTTTTTAACGTGGTTTCCCCAATAGGCCTATTCCACGGGTCTGTTGTGATTAGATTTAGAAATTAATAGTTTATTCGTCGGATTCGGAATCGTCAATCACTTCTTCTTCTTCTTCTTCTTCTTCTTCTTCTTCTTCTTCTTCTTCTTCTTCTTCATCCTGACTATAGGTGAATTGTGTTAAAAGTGAAGCATCACATGTTTCTTCGTCAGTATTAAATGAATCCTCTGTTGTTGGTGAATCTACATTAGAACAAGACTGGCCTTGACAATTCATACAAGCCAGAGAACAAAACAGCCCAACGCTGTTCTGCTGCTTTAATATTTGTCGTGCAATCATTATAGCCATCAAATACGACAGTAGCTCTGGGACCAAAATGTCGACGTACATACTGAACGTACTTATCAAAAATAACACTGAATGTTTCTTCAGTATCCCAAACAACACGGTGCAGTAAATATCCACCATCAATAATGTACGTCGCATTATCGTTGTTAATATCAATGTTTACTTTTTCGAAACAACCGTAAATGGCAGACTTCTGTGTTTTACGCATCCCGATATCATCAAACAACGATAAAGGGTACGGAGACAAAACAGGTATACGACCGTAGCCACGCACACAACTGAACAGAGAGACAGATGTTGCCTCAAGGTTACACTATTGTATGTATTAAGGGATCGAGTTTCATTATACCTGATATTCTCAGAATAATACTCATGAGTATTTTATATTTTAAATGTAACTTAAAATCACCGACAGAAACATATTCTTACTTACATTACAGCTACAGAAAGTATATGGGTGAAGTACTTAGGCATATTATGACGCTCGCAATTTTTTGCATCGTTATATCTCAGAAGCGGTGGCTTTTAGGGAAAAAATTATTGATACCTTTTTTATAGGAAATTCCCTGATCTACAAATTATGTCTGGGGTAATTCTGCAATAAAACTTACCGTTTTCAAGAAAATCGCGAAAAACTCATTTTTTGGACCTTATTACCCCGCTAAAATTTTTTCCTTACATGGGATCGGTTGGGACTTTTAAGACAATGTTTATAATTATAATTTAAACAATTTTAATAATTTTCAGCTTCCCCTGAATTTGTCGTGGGTCAAATGTCTAAATTGACCGGACTATATATTGCACTTTTTTTAACATTGGTAATATATGGAAATTGGCTTTATTACACTTTAGAAAATTGGAATCGAACCCATTGAATCAGTTTTGGAGAAAAGAAATCTAAGCTAAGGTAGCACTTATGCTAAGTGTTCTAAATTTTTCCAAATCAAAATATAAACCACTCTTTAATGGTTGAATCACATACACGCTTCAGCTTCGGCTTCGTCTGCATTACATTGGGCATGCTTCGAGGTTGCTTTGAATGACATTTCTATTATTTCATCTGTCCAAAGAGCAAATATTTTGTTTGTTGACATTTTTTTACAGATGTTGAGCTGTCCGGCAAAGCAAATGTTCAGATAATTGAACTAGAGCTTCCGTTTGGAGTCACATTACGTCACATTACGTTCTTTTCCTTACGATTTTTTTTTTCCGCAGGAAGCTGAGAAATCTTCAGAGACACTATAAGCCCGATGCTTATAGTAGTGTCAGATTTTTACTGACTAAAACTCACCTCCCTTATCTTCTATATTATTACTACAACTAAGTCCAGCTTAACAAGTAGTTTTAGCGTCATTTTGTTAGCGTTTTGTCAGGAAGCTCCCCAACGAGAGGACCTGAAGATTCCACAAAATTCGAGTGGAGAGATTAATTTGTTTGCGCTAGATCAGAAGGTCTTGTTCGGTGCAGACGCCGAAAAACGAACGCCTCGCTAACAAATTGTTGGATTAAGTTATTACTATGATTTCTAAGTCGTGATCTTAGCTCTGTAGCAAATTTTTTAACTTCGTTTTCTACATATTTTATATTTAAATCTCTATGTAAGTCGCTATTTCTTACATACCATGGAGCATTTACTATTATTTTAAGTACTTTGTTTTGGTATGTTTGCAAAATTTGTATATTTCTTACGTTGGTACAACCCCAAAGTTGTAAACCGTACGTCCAAATTGGTTTCAGTACTTGCTTATAAATAAGAAGCTTGTTATAAACGCTTAGATTGGAATATCTTCCAATAAGCCATGTCAATTCGCGGAGTTTATTTTCGAGTTCATCGCGTTTCTTTTTTACATGAACTTTCCATTTAAGTTTCGCGTCTAGAGTCATGCCTAGGTACTTCGCTTCATTAGCGTATGAAATTTGCACAGAATTTATATAAATAGGTAAGTTATATACTTTTTTATACGTAAAATTTGTGTGCGTCGATTTCGTTTCATTAAGCGCAATTTGCCATTTCTTTGTCCAATCTGAAATGATATTTAATGCCTTTTGAAGCTTAGAGGTTGCCGTTTCTATTGAATCCGATATTGCGAGTACAGCTGTATCATCGGCAAAAGTGCCTAAAGTTGGGCCTTCTGTTTGGGGTATATCTCGGGTATAAAGAACAAACAAAATCGGTCCAAGGACGCTACCCTGGGGAACCCCAGCGTTTATTTCTTTAAACTCCGAATACTCCGTTCCTTGCTTAACTCGAAAGAATCTATTTTCTAGGTACGATTCAAGAATGTTATATATTTGCTCTGGAAAGACTTTTAATTTATATTTTAGCCCGTCATGCCAAACTTTGTCAAAAGCTTGAGAAACGTCAAGAAATGCAGTTGAGCAAATCTTTTTTTCTTCAAATGCTTTTTCAATTTCGTTAGTTATTCGGTAAACCTGATCAATTGTCGAGTGATTATTCCGGAAACCGAATTGGTGGTCGGGAAATAAACGTTTTTCTTCAATAATTGGTAGCATTCGTTTAAGAAGCAATTTTTCAAATATTTTAGATATAATTGGTAAGAGAGAAATTGGTCTATACGATTGTTTCTCATTCGGTGGCTTACCCGGTTTGGGGATCATTATTACTTCGGCGACTTTCCATTGCGTGGGTACGTAAGCAAGTCTTAAAGCAGCGTTAGTGAGCTGTAAGAGCTTAACCATTGCTTTTTTAGGCAACTCTTTGAGGACACGACCGTTAATCAGGTCGTAGCCAGGAGCTTTATTATTTTTCTGCCGTTTTATTTCCTGGACAAGTTCAGTCAAAGTAATATTCCTGATAGAAAAATTGTCCGGCGCTGGTTGGAGCTCTCCGTCATTAGTCAGAAGCTCTTGACCATCGAAAGGTTTGAACGTTTCCTCAAGGTGCTTAGCAAATAAATCCGCCTTTTCCTTATCAGTTTTTGCCCATTCAGAATTATTTTTTCGAATAGGTGCCGACATTATTTGAGGCTTTTTAATACCTTTTATCGTCTTCCAAAGAGAATAATTCGTTTTTTTGTCTGCTGTTAGGCTTTCAAGATAGGCAGAATTCTCGCTGTTTTTAAAATCTCGTAACAAATTTTTAATCTTGTTTGATAAAAAGTTGACGACACTTTTATGCTGAGGAGCACGTGATTGCTGCCATACTTTTCGAGCTTTTCGCGTATCAATTCTTTTATATCTTCTGGAATTTTTTCTTCGTATTGCCTTGACTTTTTACTACAGATCGGAGTATTATTCCAAGCTGCTTCTTGAACAATATTTATAAATTTTTCTGTTTCATCTTCTAACTCAAACGGAGTTTGCAAAGAGACGTTCAGTATAATTCTATTTTCGCAATCTTCTTTGAATTAATCCCAATTTGTGTTATTATTTGTTAAAATTAGGGGCTTTTCTTTTTCGATTACGTTACTGTTTATTGTTAAGATAACGGCCGAGTGATCCGTAGAAAAATCGAAGTTATCATCTACTGTCATATATTTTCTGTTCATTCCTCTTGCGATGAAAAAGTCAACAAGATCGGGTGTTTTCGCTGTATCGGTTGGCCAATACGTTGGTTTTCATTGTCAAACGAAACGTGAGGTCGAAGCTCCATTGTGATAGCATGCATTGAATTCCTATGGCTGAACTCGTAAACGTCAGGCGAAGCCGAAGCTGAAGCGTGTATGTGATTCAGCCATAAAAATCAAATTGAAATTTTTGATGCAATATTAAACAATTGCAGGTCCTATGGAATGCATGGCTAAGAAGTTACTGCCTTCTTTAATCGAATACTTCAGCTTCCAGGGTTCACACTAATTTATAAAATCCATGTAGAATCTGGTTTACTACCAATTAACTTAAAAGTCAACTCTAAAAGGTTGAAATTACTCAAGTCTGCTTAAACGGGTATTAATTAAATAACTACAAGAAAACACATCACCTATTAAGGATGTTTCTATATCTAGGCTCATCACATGATGTTACAATGAGAATATCTGAAACAAGAGTTATTGAATGGTTTGGTATTTTTTTTTTAACTATCACTGTTCATATATACCACAAAATCGGTGGTCAGCATATTATGAGAAGTTCTTCTTCAGCCACCAGAACTATCTAAAGCAATATTAAAAAATCGTCAGAAAAAAATAAGGTTTACAAGGATACATAATACAAATTGTGATGAAAATATCATCTCGGTCTAACAAGATAAGAGCATTTCAAAAACTTATTGATTGAAATGGTCCGTAAAGCTGTTGCAATTTTATCCCCGGTAATTATTTTAATCATTAAACAAAATCAAAACGAAAATTAATAAAAGAAATTAAAAAAAACAAACGAAAAGAAAACACTTAATAAAATTTCAGCCGCGATATCGGAAATGCAATGTGCCGATCTGTCAAAGAACAGCGGCGAAGAGGCAAAATTGCAACAGACAGCAAATAAAGTGCTACCACCACGACGAGCTCAGAATGGGGTGGGTTCAGCGAATATAAAATTAATCGACGACTAGATTAATTTAAGTTGCGCGAGGATTGATTTGATATCAATTGATATCAAAAATATTATTTTAATTAGGGATTACCACAGGGGCGTTCTTACGTTAAGTAAGACAAAAGGGCGCCAGCAATTTTTTTCTTCCTGAAATAAAAAAGGAAATTGCAAACCTTTACACAGAACAAAGAAAAGAAACAAGAGCGAAACAATAAAACCACTGTAAAAGAAAATAGCAAACAAAATGAATATCTTTTATGACGAATTTATTAATTTAAATACGCCTGAGAAACCTTGCAAAGAGCAGGATGAAAACTCAGGATCTTTTCTAAATTAAAAATGAAAGATTTCATAGACTATGGACCGTTAAGGTCTTAATTCCCATCAATAAAATTGGGATAAAGAAAAAAAAAAAATAAAAACTATTTCACACAGAACCAAACAAATTGTACTTATCTTTTTTTCTGCAAAATCCCCGACTAATTATGTATTTTTCCTTTCATTTCCTTTTCTCCTTAAAATTTTTGTTTCTTCCTTATTTTTTTTTTCCTCACCAACGACACTACTAATTTTTAATCAATTTTTCTCAAACTTATTTTTTTTCTAGCCTTTGTTCGAAAATCACCAATTTCTGTCTTATCACTTTTAAAGCTCTGCAAAAATTGACGGCCAGATTCCAAGATCTGTCCTGTCTCTTCTTTTCATCTCCCGCCATTTTAGCTTTCAGCCAATATGGCGTGGCGGATTTCAATCACATCATCAACAGCCAATCTGAGATCGGCTTGTTGATCTCAACTTGTGATGAAATACTCGCGATCCTGCTTACTCGCCTTTTCCTCTCACAGCTAAATGCAAGTCATCCTGGAATTCGCCGCCCGCTGGATTCACTTCCAGGTCACGTCGATTCCAGGAGCTGCATTCAGCCACCCCCACAGACTACTTGATATCGAACAAAGACTAAGAAATTTAAGATTGAGAAAAATCTCTAACTTAACTTTTACTTTAACTTTAAAACAATCGCGCGAAAGGAAAGAAAAAAAAATAATTCAACTTGGTATCTGTCACCTAAACCCCGACTAAGTTTCTCGTTCGGTTCTCGATATCCCGTGCAAAATAGAAGGTATTGACTTCAAATTCATTTCATTCATCCACTTTGTATTTGTTTATTTAAGAAATAAAAACTTTTAAGAAATGCTACTAATATTGGTAAAAATTGGTTTTCGACTAAAAATCTCGTTAACAACTATTAAACTATTTCAATATAATGAAAAATATTGTTGATAATTTTTAAATTTTTAAGAAACAAAAAACGAAAACCTACAAACTTTTAAGCAAGACAAAGCGACAGACGGGATAGGAAGTTATCAGTGTGGGTCGCATCCCAGCTTTTTTTTTATTAATCAAATTGGATTAAGGATCTCAGATTTTGTTGGGACCTATTAGAAAGTCGCTGAAAAATTGTACCAATCTTCTTGTTTCTGAGCTTTCAATAATTAGAAATAAGTTACCAATTCCCATCTTTATTCAAATATACCAAGAATCACTAAAAACCAATCAAAAACTTTTGTTTCGATTTCATCAAGATAATCTGTCAACAGAATTTTGAGACTATGAGACTACATTATTAATATACTTTAAAAATGTATCACAAAAATAGTTTCAGTATACAAAATATAGTTGGTTTTAAAATGGGCCAAATCAAGCATTCAAGTTGATAACTTTAAGAAGGTGTTTTAGTTATAGAGTAAGCAATATCATTGAACCCGTTTTAAAACGCAAATCACATTTTGCACACCCATAAAACATAAATGTCAACGCTATCTTACTAAAGACGATAATAAGGCTTAAGAAAAATAACACTGGTTGACAAAGTTTTCGTATAAGGATTAAAATTACACTTTTCCAATGGGTTTTAGTGGCCTTAATTCAAATCCGACTTTAAAATGAATGTTTTACGTCAGGGTTCTGAGATATCATTTTTTTAAATTCGAAAAAACGTTTTTTAAGGCTTTTGAGGCTACCTAAATTTATGAAGTAGCTTTTTTTTTAATAAAATCAATTATGGTTTTGTTCTTGTAACGAATCTGTTGTATAAACAATTCTATTACATCAAGTTTTCGACATACTATATTAAAAACATAAAAATAATGTTGAAAACGGGTATTTTTGAAACTTGAACAAATAGGTAAAATTAGAGTTTGGATTGGAAGATTTACTTACTTAAGGTGGCGCTACAGTCCTCTGTGAACTAGGACGTCACCCCAACTTCTTCATCTAGCTCAGCCCCTAGCTGGATGTCTCCAGTTTCGCGCTCTAAGTTGGGTGAAGTCACCTTCCACTCGTGCGCGGTCTTCCTCTACTGCGCTGTCCTGTGGGTGTGGATTCGAAGACTTTCCGGGCCGGAGCATTGGTTTCCATGCGCTCTACGTGACCTAGCCATCTTAGTCGTTGGACTTTTACCCTTCTGGCTAAGTCTACGTCGCTATATAGCCCTTACAGCTCGTATTTTCCAAAACTATTTAAGTATCCAATTCAAGTTGTTCTCGAAACTTCATAGAATTTGAAATAAAGTCTTATAACTAATGAGAATTTCCAGAAATTTACTAAGATACAAAAAAGGCTTTACATTGTATTTAAAAGAGAAATATTACTTTTCATACAATTTATTGTTGAGAGATATTTTGAGTTTTTATTTAGGCTTTAAAACACCGTTTTTGGTTGTTTTAAGCATTTTTAAAGGTTCATATTTTAAAATCCTGATGCTTCAATAGAATTTGTTGTTGAAAGAGATTTTTAACATGATGAATACATTTTTAGAATATTTGAACATTTATGTTGTTAAAAAACAAGCAATATCTCGTTTGCTCCTTAATTTTCCTTTTCTTTTTGATAACCCTATAACTTTTCCTAAGAGGTTCCCAAAATGTATTTGATTTTTTTTTATTTTTCAAAACATAGAATTGTTTTGAATATTTTTAACTTCCCATAGGAAGTTATTGTAATATGTCCGATTTGTCAAGTTGAAAATTTTGACATTTCTCGACGTTTCAAGGTCCCTAGAGTCGAAATAAAAGATTTTTAGAACGATGGCTGTGCGTGCGTGTGTACGTATGCTCGTACGTCCGTACGTCTGTAAGTCCGTACGTCCGTACGTCTGTACGTTCGCGACGTTTTCGTCCTCCATATCTCAAGAACCAGAAGAGATATCGACTTCAAATAAATTTTGTTATACAGATAATAAGGCAGACAGATGCAGAAAGGGCTCTCAAGAAAATTGCGCGGGTGGTTTTTTTACCATAGCAGTTTAAAAAAAAGGTGAAAATTTTGGTTAAACCTAAATATCTCATGAACCAATGATGCTAGAGACTTGAATTAAATTTTATAATATATATTGTAACGTAATACAAAACAATTATATTTTTGGAAAAAAATCCAATTAACGGTTTTTTTTATAAATCAAAAAAAACTGAAAAAAAAATTTGTCACCTCGAAAATTTTACGACCAAAATATGATTTCATCTCCAAAACAATTTTGTGCAACGAAGAATAATGTTTTTGACATCTGATAAAATTTTGAGAAAAATCTAGTTGACATTTTTTTTTTATAAAAAATAAAATCCTAAAAAAAATGTACTCATATAGTTGGTAAAAATTGAATTTCGACTCAAATATCTTTTCAAAAACTTGAGATTAAGGCTTCAAACTTTTTACCTTATAAGAAAAATCGAATTGACAGTTTTTTTACAAAAAATAAAAACCTAAAAAAAAATTATAAAAGGTGGTAAAAATTGGTTTTCGACTCAAATATCTTTTCAAAACTTGGAGATATTGGCTTTAAACTACTTTAATCTTTCAAAAAATATTGTTTTCAATATTCAGTAAAATTTTGGAAAAAATCGAATGGACAGCTTTTGTACAAAAAATTAAAAACCTAAAAAAAATTTAACAAAAGTTGGTAAAAATTGATTTTCGACTCAAATATCTTTTCAAAAATTTGAGATATTGGCTTCTAACTAATTTTAACTTATAAGAAATATTGTTTTCAACATTCGATAAAATTTTGTGAAAAATCGAATTGACGTTTTCTTTACAAAAAATAAAAACATAAAAAAAAACAATACTAAAACTTGGTAAAAATTTACTTTCGACTCAAATAGCTTTTCAAAAATTACAAATATTGGCTTCAAACTTATTTTATATCACAGAAAATATTGTTTTCGATATTCATATATCATTCGATATAAAAATCCAACCGTCCGTTTTTTCATAAAAAAATAAAATCTACAAAAAATAGTACGCAAATTTGGTAAAAATTGATACATATAGACAAACTTTTAAGCAACACAAATCGACAGACGGGATGGGAAGTTATCAGTGTGGGTCGCATCCCAGCCTCATTTTATTTTTATTCAAATTCATAGCGTTAAAAATATTTCCATTGATGTTTAGTTACTCTGTCACGCTCCACCCTAATGTACATTTGTATGAATTATGGAAAGGCTGTGCTAAAGGAAAATTGAGAATTAGATATGTATTGGAAGATGCGATGTTCTTCTTCGGTTTTTATTTTTTCTTGAAAAATCAACAAAAAGAAAATTTATGTTAATTTTGTCAATTCATATTTATATACAACATGATATATTTTAAATGGATACACTTTGTATCCTTGCACTAAAAGACAATAGAGCTACCTATAGGAGCAAAACAAAAGTTTATATTACTTTTTTTAAGCTTGTTCAGGTTAACCATCATCATACATCCTATACTCACACTTGACTTGTAGGATTGTAGGTACTTATGGTTTTTGTGTTTTGTTTGAACTTTGAAATCAATTCAAAAAGTTTGATACTGCCCCTGACTGACCTTAACAAACATTAGAAGACCAAAAGGTTCAATCCGTTCCGTTAGTGGTGAGTGTGTGCTCGTTGCCCAAATCCGATTTCCTGGTGTCTGTCGCAACTTTTCGGAATCAAAAAAGTTCTTTGGTTGTCTGTGAAGTTTCTTTTTGGTAATGGTAACTTTCGGAGAAAGTTTTTCAAATGAATTATTTATGTGATGGGGGTGTTTTTTGCATATAATCATAAATACATTTTGTGACGATGGAAAAAGTAGCGTGTGTATTGTATTTTTTCTAAAAAGAGATTCATTGCAATTATTAGATGTATGTATATAAATTGTTTGTATAGTTATTAAGAATCCTTAGCCTAATTACGAGTAGGATGTGTAGATCATTCAAATATTTGTGGATTATTAAGCACATTAAATTTTACAAGGGAAAAAGTAAATTAATAAAATAGCGGTTGGTAATTTTCTCTCATAAATCGATTGAGCTCTGAAGTTACCTTAAAAATTTGAATATTATTTTTGTTGTAGGTTCATACTGATGAGGTTCAAAATAAAATTAAAACAGTCCACGCAATTAAAAGAACAATTTGGTATTTTCAGGATTTTTAAAACTGATTATGTACCATTTTATATTTAAAGCTCGCTGCTAAAAACTTAGATAATTCATGAAACCAACATCAGAAGCACAGAAGTGAGGTTTTTTAGAAAATGGTATCAAAATAGTCAGTATTTAGAAACTAAATGTGACTGTACTTAATATGAAGGGACTTTCAAATCAGGTTTTCCGTAAAACCACTGGTTTTATATTTGAAAAAAGACTAACTGTTGGAAAAAAAAGTTATTTAAAAACTTAGCTTAAAACCGTGCCGCTTTCTTTCCGTCATCGTTGCAACAGCCGAGATCCAGTCCAGGCCTCGTTCAAAATGCTTCTCAACCTTACTCGCCTGTAGGCTGAAGTCATTCAGTTGATCGCTTTAAGGATCCGAGCGTCTTAGAAGATGGTCATCATTCCAGCAGAGACATGCTCTTCTACCATAAATTATCTTCAAAACTTCCTTTTCAATATTAAAGATTATGTGAATTACAAAATAAAACTGTACACTTAGGCGTATACTTACTTTTTTTCGAACAAAAACAACTAGGTTAGGTAAGATTGAAGTGGCTGTCCGTGATGGAGTAGGACACACTTAAGCCCAGTTATGACACCGATTATCGAGCTTATATAAATAAATAAATTAGGTGGCGCAACAGTCCATGAAGAACCAGGGCCTAGTGACTTACAACTCTCAACTATTCCTGTGTGCGAGTAATATTGTCAGAGATGAAAGGGACCTACAGTTTATATGCCGAATCCGAAAGGCTAATTTGAGAAAGCACTTTTCATGACAAGAATTACTCTTGGAGGATTTGTCAATTCCTCGCAAGAGGCAGTACCCGTGAAAAAAGTTAGGTGGCACAGGCAGGGATTGAACCCAAGACCCCTTGCATGACAGTCCAACGCACTAACGATTACGCTACGGGTACTACCCATCGAGCTTATATGCGATCAGAAAAAGCAAGCACCTTGATGGCTTCAAATCTAGTGTAGGCCAGATGTTTTTTGTGATCCGATACGTGAAACGTGATAATGATATTCCACCTCATGTTTGCCTTCTTCATAGCGTCTTGCATTAGTAATAGTCTACATGTAGCGATTGGTATGCCAGCATTTGCCAAACGTGGCAGAATGGGTTGTACTGTACCGTTGCTGTCGAGTTCATCTGCCTTACAGTTACCTTAAATGTCTCTATGGCCTGGCGGCACCCAGCAAAGGTGAATATTAAACTGTTGTGCCATCTCCATTAGAGATGTTCGACAGTTATGGACTGTTATAGAGTTTTAAGAGACAGAGTCCAGAGATTTGATAGCGGCCTGACTATCTGAGAAAATACGGATATCAGATGTTAAAACCACGTTTTCTTGAAGCAAGGACAAGACTTCTTTTATCGCCAGCCAAAAGTTCCGCCTGGAACGCGCTACATGATTGGGAAGCCGGAATGAGAGACTTAAATTCAGTGGTTCAGAGTACACAACTCAACGAACCCTTTATTTGTTTTTGATCCATCTGTATCAAAATGGACTGAGTCGTCTTCCAGGAATGCTCTATCCTCCCAGAAAGATCTATAAGGTATAGAAATCTGGAAGTTTCTGTCGAATCGCAGTTGGGGGATGGTGTAGTATGTGTCCTTTGAAATCGATTCTAAATACTTAAGAATTACGGAGTGGCCAATGTTGTTGTTAACCCACTGCGATGAAGCTTTAACGCGAATAGCAGAGCTTGCAGCTGCAGATATAAAAATATCAAGAGGTGTTAAGTAGAGTAGGGTGTCCAGCTTATAAATAGCTAAGTTGAACTTTGGACTTTATTAAGTTTGTCGCAGGTTTTGCATTTTTAGCTGTCTGAAAAATGCAGATGGCTCCTGGACAATTTTAAGTGAAGAATCGCTGAACTTACTACTGGATACTTACTTTCCTGGAAGCGACCTGAATAAACGATCTATAAGTCTATTATCATTCCTTCTTAAGACTTTAGAAAGATTGATTGATTTACACACCCATAAATACTGACCACCGAATACTCCCCCTATCATAGAGAGTTCACTATGGTTGCTTTCCTTGACATAAAAGGTGCTTTCAACCACGTGGACACATCTGCACTAACATCACTGAACCTAGAGATTTCGCTTAGGGTTTTCATTCATTTAGTACTGACTGGCAGAATAATTAACTCAAAACTGTGCAACTCTTCTGCTAAAAGATTCGTTAATAGAGGGACACCGCAAGGTGGTGTTCTATTCCCTCTCCTCTGAAACCTGGTAGTAAATGAAATCCTAACTGGTCTGGATGCGTTTTTCAGGAATCCAATTTAAGTTCTCAGGCGAAGCTAAGTTACTGGGTCTTATTTTAGACAAAAAACTAAATTGGAAATGCAATACACAAGAAAGAATCAAAAAAGCTTCTGTAGCTCTCTTGTCTTGCAAAAAAGCTGTTGGTAATAAATTTGGCTTACAAAAACAACTAAAGACTATTAAAAAATGGTTTTCGAGTTATGTAATTATCTGTGATTTGTTTATCTTGCACAAAATGGGTCATAATGTGTAAATCTTTTAAAAATAAAGTTTATAAAAATAATTCTACATTGGAAACGGTGAATATCTTAACACAAATTTGCTTTAAAAAAAATCAAATTCACCGGTAAGAAAAATACAAGCAGGTTTTAAGACAGTGAAAATGAAAACTTCGGTTTCGACATGAAAAACTAAAGAACAACAAATAATGGTGATGTTTAGCCTAAGCCTAAAGTTGTGTCTACAAACCAAAACCATCAGTACGTTTTTATTAAGTTTAAAGGCATAGGCTAAAAATAAAGGCTTTTCAGAAAAACAAAACAAAATTTATCGAAATATAATTTCAAATTTTTGGCTGTGCCATGTTTTTGCGATGACGTCTTTTGCATATCAATTGCTAGAAAAGTAGATAGGATTTTTGCAAAAGATTGTTTTTTGGCACAATATACAAAAAAAGTACGCGATGTTAATTAAAATTGTACGTACTTCGATTAAAAATGTACTTTTAAAAATATATTCTACAATTAAATACATTTGGTCAAAAACTGTTGGAGTTCTGAGTCCGGTATAATTAAAAAGTCGGTATTAAAATAAACGCGTTTTAAGTTTTAAATAATAGAAATTAATGAGTGATTTTGCCTAAATTTCAAAAACCGATTTTAAGATTTTTCAAAAATTTAAGGGTGTTCAAATCAAATCGGTGGTTTGAACTTCAAAATATTCATTTAAATCTTATCATTTGACCCAGAAAAAAATGGGCTGCTTACATAGCAATTTGTCCATAAATGTAACTTAGATCATCTCAACATCTATAAATGCACTATGTAGAAAATCCCCTAATCTACCCCAAGTTTATTAGAAGATCTCCAAACTAAAGTGTATCAATAGAAGCAACATTTTTATATAAATGAAATAATAAAGTACTTAAAATATAAAATCCACAATAAATAAATTGTAATCGAGAAAGTATCCAAGAAATTGCAATACCATAACTTTCTCTTAATATAAAATATGTATAGGTTACTTATATATCTGAATTTTAATATATTAATAAAGGAAGCAATCGTTTTAGTAATAAATTTTATACCTACCCATCTTACCTACTGCTCTATTTCGATTTGCCTTAAAATCTTCAAACATATTTTTATCAATTCATATTCCTCAGAGCAAATGAAAGTATAAATAAATTGGATGTTATTGCTTCTTGGAAAACTGCTTCAAAAGCATATCACATAAATCTGTCATTTCTATCAACTCCACATCCGCACAACTTACAATGCATCACATCGTCCTTATGTTTGGTAGAATCCTTTATTTTTGTTGTACTACTATGCATTTATATTATATCCTCTATCTGCTTTTATTTGATACTATAACTTCAGCCTCATGCATATAAATTCAAAAAATGTAAACAACTGCAAAAGAAAAGTGTATGAGAAATATAAATTATTCTTTTATTTGTCATTGCAATTGGCCTGACGTAGGCATGGATGCGGATTGAGAATGTGAATATGGTTCTTATAGAAAAGAATCTAACTTCATTTTTATATGCACACATAGAAAAATGTGTAACTTCTTCAAAAAGGATATTTTTTACATTATTCCTTATAAGCTGTTTTGGTTTGCTGTGTACATGCGGAGCAATATGCCAAATAATAACAAATGACGATGATGATGATGCTGATGTTGAAAACATAGTTTTTTCTTCTTTTTTTTAAGGATAACAATGTGGTTTTTATAAGGCTTGACAAGAAACTCATATGAAGTTGTGCTTAGGTTAGAGAGAGGTATAAGAGTTGGGAGTGGATGCAGATTGGAAAATAACAATAAGCCACATCGTTCTGTCATAAATAGAAAATGACAAAATGCGCTTGTAACTTCGTGGTCTTTTGTATAATCTCATTCATCATAAAGAGGCAGTTTCAGGACTGTATTTGACATGTCATTGGCCTATAAGAAAAAGATCTTTATATTGGAAGGAAGAGTACCTTTTCTGTATTTTAGTTTTGTCAGAGAAATAAAGAGCTTTCCAATAGGAAGCTTCTTTTTCAATAGCCCATTATTTTGGAAGTAGTCATTTTTGAAGAAGTCATCTGTAGACATTTGACAAGCAATAATTATTAGGGCGGGTCACTCTTATATGAAATTTTTTTTTAATTCTAATAGTGATAAAACGTTGCTAAATAAGTTGTTTTTTAATATTTAAGAGAAAAAAAAAATGTATTTACGTTCTTCAGCCTGCGCATTGAGTTTGAAAGTACGTTAATTTAGAAAAAAATCAATCATTTTAAAAATGTTTAAATATTTATTTTAAAAGTTGTTTTTTTTTACCAGCTTAGATAACCAAGTATTTATTATAAAAATGCACATACAAATTAAATATGTACTTTAAACACTTTTTTGTATGTTAGAAGTTAATTAAAATTAATGTTAAAGTCACGTTTGCTTTCAAATTTCGGCATGAATTTTCTGGACGCTATTTTTGCTTGAATTAGACCCTGTCTAGATTTGTCATCACATGCAGACATCGCAGCTTCGGTAACAATTTTGACAGAACGTTCGACTGCTTGGGTGTGACAAGGCAACCTCAAAAACGTTAAGTGGCTTTCACCCCTTGAATTTATAATTTTCAAAATTTCATCATTAGGAACATCTTTTAAAACTGGGGGTTCATAAATTTTCTGCTGCCAATCTATCATATCAGTGTATGACGAAGCATACAAATTAATTTTTGGGACTTCAAAAACTCGTGGCACGTTTATTTTAAGAGTCGAACTTCTAGATTTGAGAATTCTTCTGGCAGCAAGCTCCCGAACGTGTAGTGTACTATCTGTTAACATTGATAATAAAAGGTTTTCAGGGTGTGCAAAGTATGCATTTCGCTGGACTACTGGATCTATAATTTGCTTGAGTTCAGGAGAAAGGTATCGAGACTCCTCAATAAGTTTCCAAAAATGTCTTGAACCGTCCTTGCAAGTTGATTGCATCTTTATCTGAAACCATACTGGTGCATAAACCTTTACAACAAACTCAGCCAAATGAATTAAATTTTGCGATGGATTTGCTGTAGATACGTAAAGGCGTAGTATTCTGTTCGCTTTCGTAAGCCATCGGGCATGAGACATCTTTCCAGGCGCTTTATTTGCTAAGTCAGATGGAAAATTTCCGGTGATCACTGCAGTTGTAATTTCATACAGGTACTTCTGATCTGTACTTAAATCCTTTGCTGACAAATCTGCAAGCGTACTGGGAAAATGGAATTATATTTTATAATACTTAGCTTTTCGCAGCCCTCTAGCTTTTTTCCAATTTCACCCGTGTACGAAGAAGGACCTGTAGTTGCACCATCAAGCTTTATGAATAGATGTCTGAGTGGAAGTTCATTTAAATGAAACAAACACACTATCCATTGCAAAGGACGCCCTATCCTTTTTTCCATTATTCTAATAACACCATTTAATTTGCCTGTATTTGTAGCTGTGCCATCACAGCCAACAGCTAGTAAGTCATCAAGTGAGATATTTTGGTCTTGAAGCAGTGAAAAAATGGATGCTTCTATACCTTTTTGCCGTACCCTGCTGTGGTGTCGTGTATCCTAAAAATATAGATTCCGGTTCTTTTATGATAGAAATATGTTCCTCTGTCAAAACTTGTTTGTATCTTTTGGTACCCTTTTTAACAACACCAAGAGTTCTGTCTTTTCTCCCATCGAAATACAAAGCAGGGACATTTGAACATAAAGCTTTGGATGTTAATTCGGTCCGTACTTTGTTTCTTTCTCGGCGTATTTTAGATTTATCAATCACCTCTACATCGGACTTTAGATCATTAAGTGCGGCAGAAACGATGGCGGCTGCTGCCCTATCAGAAACTCCATACCGATCACATGTCTTGGATAATAGAGGTAGGTTTTGAATAGTGGTCTTTTTGGTCTTTGCTTTTGACGTTGAGGGTTTATTTATATTTATCTCTCCATTTTCGTTTGACGTAGATCTTATGGAAAGGTTGTCACTATCAGAATCACACGATGAAGATAAATTGTTTAATTGCTCCTTCTTTTGTTATTTCTGTTGCTCTTTATGTATTATTGAAGTCGAACGGCTAATTTATCTTTCTATTTTTTTTTTGCAATTTGGCAGAAGCTACACGATCGACACCACCTATCCTCATTTTTCTCTCAGATCTTTGATCTAATAAAAAGGTTTGATCTTCTTTATGCACTTTGTTTTCTTTTGCACAGACACATTTAGAAATGTCTTTGCATTTGCATAAACAAATGTCAAACAAAACTGTGCTTTGTTTCAAAAAAATCTGCTTCTTTTCGTCGGAACATCTTTTTAAAGATTTATTTAAGTTTTTGCACTAAGCATGGTATGATCTCAATAACTGAATTATTCGTGCATTGGTAACTATTGGCAGAGATGCTTTTTTCCAGATATTTTCTATCTTCGGAGAAACTATTTTCGCTACATCATAAAAGGACGGTTCTTTCTTTGTGTTTCTATCTAACCTAAGATGAAATCTGGTCCATTCGTAAAACTTCATAACATCTGCGTAAGTTGGTAAAATATTTTTTTTAAGTTCCTCCATTGCTCCAAAAATTGGACATTTATTACAACGCCTTGTTTTTTTCCATTTCGAAATGATGCTAACTTTAAAAGAACTTACTCTGTTTTTCCAATCCTGTTTGTCGACGATAGAATATTATTATTATTTTGTATTATTATTGATATAATCACACAAACTTTCACCGTTTTGGTCACGATCACATGAATAAAAATAACTGTTTGAAACTATTTGACGCTTTCAAATAAGTTAAAGAAATGAAGTTACTTACGCAGCCTACTTTGATTGTAAAAAAAAAAATTAAATTTGAAAATTTGAATATGGGATTTTAATGTTTTCTATGGTAATTTTCATTGTTGATGCGCAGGCTAAAGATAAATTCGGATTTCAAAAATATTTTATTTGGTCATTATAAAGCCCATTTGGCCACGTTTTATTACTATTAGAATACAAAATCAGCAAAATTAAAAAAATGGCCCACCCTAATAAATATTCCATTACTAAAATGGAATGATCTACAAACTTTAACAAATAAAAATGGTGAGCATTTTGTAGTCATATCGCAAAACTAAAACACTTTGTGGCAGTGAAATTGATAAACAACATTTGAGCTAGGCTGAGTTAGTGATAAGAATAATCAAAACAGTATGCGAAGTTCAAAGAATGCCTCAAAATCTTCAGAACTCTTGATTCCGCAAAATTAAAATTACGTTGCATTTTGCATAAAACCTTATGTAGGCTATAATGCTTTTAAAGTTTAGTTTACACAAGAACTCACTCAAGACATTCAATTACAAGCAACATCGCACCGTAGATGATTTGGTTGGTGAAATGAATAAAAATCATTTTTAATTAATTGAAGCTGATGCTGAGGTTATTGAGAAGCCTTTACATCCTTTATTTGTCACTTTTTGAACTTGTGTGTGATTTGACCTTACTTATTTGATGTCTTTGTAAACAACGTGACGTTTATTTTCAAAAAGACGGCACTATAGTTTACTGAGCGTGTTATTTCTTGTCATCAAATTGTGATATAACACTTTTAGACTTTTTTGTTCCTGACCTTAAGGACGAAATTCGTATTAAATACTTAAAACTGTTAAAAACTGATTTTCGACTTGAAAATTCAAAAATTCATTCTAGTCAAAATATTATTGTTGACAAATTTTTAGTTCGTTCCAAAACAAAATCCAGTAATCAAAAGATATTGAATTTAATTTTATTTAATATATAACACAAACTGTTGTAAATCGTGTAAGACTTTCAGAAATATCGACAGGCATACAAATGAGCAGTTATCAGTGTTTGTAGCATCCTAGTCTCTTTTTTTTTTTTAATTTTTTGTATGCACCAATTTTACAAAATGTAGTTTCCTTTTGGAGTTATGTACCTTATTTTGGTTATCAAATATTATTTTGACTACCATTTAGAAAAAAGATCATAAACAAAATAACGCTTATATGGTGGGTGTTTTTGAAAAAAATTAAATTTTCAATTTTTGACCAAAAAAATTGTTTGCTGACTATTGTTATTTTTAATTTAAAAAAAAATAGATGTTTATGTTCGTTTACTTCAATTCATATACGTGTGCTGAATTTTGTTTGGATCCACGTCAAACTACAGGGACATCATGTTAATGTCTGCTAAAAAGTGAGTTCTTTTGAGCGACGTGAAGCCGACTGCGTAGGATTTCTTACACACTCTAACGTACCAGCGGTGATTTGTTTGGAAAATCTTGCGTTCTGTTTACGTAAAAGTCTTGTTTAATCGTTTTCCAATCATGGGGCTCACATTTTTACATCCTGTTAAAATGAAAGAAGCCCGTTGGAATAAAGCTTTCGACCATTTTAGAAAATTCATTGAAATTGTCATTCATCATTCACATTTTGTTACTTAATCTGGTGTTCCCGAGGGAAGCAATCAAATGAGGTTCTCAAGTTAGTTTCGCATTATTGCTGATGACATAACGACTTGACAAATAAAAAAGTCGTTAATCTTATTTTTGTACAAGCCGACATTGATAGTCTTTTAAGACAATACCTGGTTATGACACCGATTATCAAACTTATATGCAATCTGCTTGGAAACAGCAAACACCTTTGACGCGGTTAATTTAGTTTGCCACCTGATGTTTGCCTTCTTCATAGCGTCTTGCATTAGTAATAGTTTACATGTAGCGATTGGTATGCCAGCTTTGGTCAAACGTGGTATAATGGGTTGTACTGTACAATTTTTGGGAAGTTCCTCTGCCTTACAGTTTCCTGGAATGTATCTATGGCCCAGCACCCAGCAAACTGCTGTGCCATCTCCATTAGAGATCATCGATAGTTATAAACTGTAATAGAGTTTGTAGCAAAAATACTCCATTTACCAAGATCGGAATCTGTCGTACGTTTCACTCTCCAAAACCCGTTTGTTTACATTATTGTATTTGTAATTTTGACAATTAATCCAATAGATATGAAAAAAAAAAAAGAGGATGGGATGCAACCCACACTGATAACTTCCCATCCCGTCTATCGATTTGTCTTGCTTAAAAGTTTGTCTAAATGTATCAATTCTTGCCAAATTTGCGTTCTATTTCTTGTAGATTTTATTTTTTTTATGAAAAAACGGACTGTTGGATTTTTATAAAAAAATTACTGAATATCAAAAACAATATTTTCTGTGAAATAAAATAAGTTTGAAGCCAATATTTTTAATTTTTGAAAAGCTATTTTAGCCGAAAATCAATTTTTACCAACTTTTATTAATTTTTTTGTTTAGGTTTTTATTTTTTGTAAAAAAACTGTCAGTTCGATTTTTCTCAAAATTTTTCCTAATGTTGAAAACAATATTTCTTATAAGTTAAAATTAGTTAGAAGCCATAATCTCAAATTTTTGAAAAGATATTTAAGTCGAAAATCAATTTTTACCAACTTTTGTTAAATTTTTTTTTCGGTTTTTAATTTTTTGTAAAAAAACTGTCAATTCTATTTTTTTCAAAATTTTACTGAATGTTGAAAACAACATTTTTTTAAAAAAGATAAAAGTAGTTTAAAGCCAATATCTCAAAGTCTTGAAAAGATATTTGAGTCAAAACTCAATTTTTACCAACTTTTTTTTTATTTTTTTTTAGGTTATTATTTTTTGTAAAAAAACTGTCAATTCGATTTTTCTCAAAATTTTATCAGATATCAAAAACATTATTCTTCATTGCACAAAATTATTTTGGAAATGAAATCATATTTTAGTCGTAAAATTTTCGAAGTGACAAATTTTTTTTTTTCAGTTTTTTTGATTTATAAAAAAAACCGTTAATTGATTTTTTTTCCAAAACTATAATTGTTTTGTATCACGTTACAATATATAATATAAAATTTAATTCAAGTCTCTAGCGTCATTGGTTCATGAGATATTTAGGGTTAACCAAAATTTTCACCTTTTTTTTAAACTGCTATGGTAAAAAAACCACCCACGCAATTTTCTTGAGAGCCCTTTCTGCATCTTTCTGCCTTATTATCTGTATAACAAAATTTATTTGAAGTTGATATCTCTTCTGGTTCTTGAGCTATGGACGACGAAAAAAACGTCGCGAACGTACGGACGTACGTACACACGCACGCACAGACATCTTTCTAAAAATCTTTTATTTCGACTCTAGGGACCTTGAAACGTCGAGAAATGTCAAAATTTTCAATTTGTCAAATCGGACCCATTACAATAACTTCCTATGGGAAGTTAATAAAAAAAAAAAACGATGCCGTGGGCCAGGGGCACTTTGCAAAGCAAAAACAAAATGGGGTGGTTAATAAGTTTTTTTTCAGAATTTTCTTTTTACTTTTTTCGATGAACAACTCAGTTTTAAGCTTTAGTTTTGCAGTCATTTTGTTGATAGCGAACCTATGTACATTTTTGTCTTGAAAAAAGCATCAGTTTAATATAATTAATTCACTCATTTACAGCAATCACTACGAAATTCTTTAAATTTCATAATTAACTTCGGATTATTGTATCAAAGATGCGTTCGAAGAACCATCAAGTTAAGGGTGCGAGCGCAATTTATTGAATTCAAATATTTTTTTGCAAGTAATTAAAATCTGTATCAATTTAATCAATCAAGTATATTTATAGTTTGTTAACTTCCCATAGGAAGTTATTGTAATGGGTCCGATTTGACAAATTGAAAATTTTGACATTTCTCGACGTTTCAAGGTCCCTAGAGTCGAAATAAAAGATTTTTAGAAAGATGTCTTTGCGTGCGTGTGTACGTACGTCCGTACGTCCGTACGTCCGTACGTTCGCGACGTTTTTTTCGTCGTCCATAGCTCAAGAACCAGAAGAGATATCGACTTCAAATAAATTTTGTTATACATATAATAAGGCAGAAAGATGCAGAAAGGGCTCTCAAGAAAATTGCGTGGGTGGTTTTTTTACCATAGCAGTTTAAAAAAAAGGTGAACATTTTGGTTAACCCTAAATATCTCATGAACCAATGACGTTAGAGACTTGAATTAAATTTTGTATTATATATTGTAACGTGATACAAAACAATTATATTTTTGGAAAAAAATTCAATTAACGGTTTTTTTTATAAATCAAAAAAACTGAAAAAAAAAATTTGTCACTTCGAAAATTTTACGACTAAAATATGATTTCATCTCCAAAACAATTTTGTGCAACAAAGAATAATGTTTTTGACATCTGATAAAATTTGGAAAAAATCGAATTGACAGTTTTTTTACAAAAAATAAAAACCTAAAAAAAAAATAAAAAAAAGTTGGTAAAAATTGAGTTTTGACTCAAATATCTTTTTAAAACTTTGAGATATTGGCTTTAAACTACTTTTATCTTTCAAAAAATATTGGTTTCAACATTCAGTAAAATTTTGAAAAAAATAGAATTGACAGTTTTTTTTTACAAAAAAATAAAAACCGAAAAAAAAAATTAACAAAAGTTGGTAAAAATTGATTTTCGACTTAAATATCTTTTCAAAAATTTGAGATTATGGCTTCTAACTAATTTTAACTTATAAGAAATATTGTTTTCAACATTAGGACAAATTTTGAGAAAAATCGAATTGACAGTTTTTTTACAAAAAATAAAAACCTAAACAAAAAAATTAATAAAAGTTGGTAAAAATTGATTTTCGGCTCAAATAGCTTTTCAAAAATTAAAAATATTGGCTTCAAACTTATTTTATTTCACAGAAAATATTGTTTTTTATATTCAGTAATTTTTTTATAAAAATCCAACAGTCCGTTTTTTCATAAAAAAAATAAAATCTACAAAAAATAGAACGCAAATTTGGTAAGAATTGATACATTTAGACAAACTTTTAAGCAAGACAAATCGATAGACGGGATGGGAAGTTATCAGTGTGGGTCGCATCCCAGCCTCTTTTTTTTAATGATTTAAGCTTGCAACTTTTTTTCAATTCCATTTTGATTAATAAATATTAAATTTAAAAAAAAGTTATAATCGAAAAACACCTCATCCATAACATTCTTGATTGATGGAAGCATACATGTATTTGCTATCAAAAAAAATTATGCTTCAAAGGAACACCTTTGTTCGTTCTGATTATAGCGAACTTGTTGAATAAATGCAGAGCAAATAAAATGCAAATTTTGACATTTACCACAAAATGAAAACGTCAAAAAATCGTTCTCAATTCATCCACAACTCATTCAATAGATCATATAATCGACATGAATGTCTATTGTTGACGTACAGAACTTTCTTTTAGTGAATTCCCACAGTTAAACGTAAAATACTTATTATTGTTTGAAGGTTATGTTTAGTAAAAATGCTGCTAATAATGAAAATAAATTAATGAGTTTTAGGTACATATATTTGTTTTTCTTAATATAGTAAATACTTCCATAGATTACATTTTATAAATGCAGAACATAGAAGAAAATATACATAAACAATAGTTTTCAGATATAAAACAGAGGTTAGTGTAGAAAAATATTTTTGAGAAAGCCAATAATATTTTAGGTACATATGTTCATTAAAGAAATTTCCGCTTCGGCTAACCTTCATCAATTTTTTAGAAAAAAAATTAGCATTAATAACAGCCAATTATTTCATAGCATAATTAATTTTTCAGATTGTAAAATGTCTAGAAATTTTCATACGCTACAAAATTCGTAATTTTATGCATAAACATAGAAGATAACATTATTTAGTCAAGAAGTATGGATTTTGGCGCGTATACCGGTTTTTTTCTATTGGGTCTTCGGTTTCCCCATACTGGAATAAAAAAAAGTTTCTTAAATCTATTTATTGCACTCATTTAGTTGGTATTGTGTGTAAACATATTGCCTATTTCTATTCCTTAAAGATGCTTTACACAAAGCAACTTATTTTTAAAACATGTTTCCCTCAAATTTTTATTCCAAAATCTAACTACAAACAAAATTCTAACTCTAACATAGTCCCTAAAAAAGAAATTTTCAGGAATATTTCTGCAACAAACAAAACTAAAATTTGGTCTTGCAATTACCGAACTGTTTAGATGATGAAAATACTAATCTAATTGAGGAATATGAACTAGCTTAAGTTGGCAATGGAACTTCACAAGTATACTTCTCGTAGCATTGTCTGTACCTACAAAAAAAAATACTTAGGCACCCGCCTATTGTTTCCACCTGAACTTCTAACGTCGCTAAAAAAATGCTCTAAGCAAACTACAGCTGAAAAAATTGTCTGTTTTGTTGTTTTACAAAATATTGAGTTACACTTTTGTCCATTTGCAATAATTATACTTAACCAGTTGCAGCGCATGTTGCGTTCGCAAATAATTTAAGTAAACAAAATACAGCACTAATAACTCATTAAATATGTATTTGGTCAATTTTATTTTATTTTATATACATTAACAACATTTATTTGGATTGAAATTAAAAAGCTATACAAATCTTTCAATTTAAGACCATATCAGCAGTTCAGATTCTGTTGGTTAGGATTGTTTAGTTTTTGAACGAGGCCATGAAACATTCAAAATGAAGCATTTAGATGGAGCTGATTACTATAATGAGGCATTTCGATGGGCCTGAGGACTAAATGTGAGAATGTGTTTGGTTTTTTGCATCATTTCACGCACACTTTCTCACATTTAGTCCTCAGTAGCTTGTAGGCAAACCGAAATGTCAGTCTGAGATTCCGATGTTGGTATGGAGTATTTTTGGTTTGTAGAGACAGAGTGAAGGGATTTGATAGCGGCCTGACTAGTTTTATTGACGGAAAAAATTTAATACTGTTCACAATTTTCTTTGTAAGTTTATCTTCATTCTTAAAATGGTTTGGCCGATGGCCGTCTACCAGACTGACATTTACATTTACATTTTAATTTTTATAATAATAATACTAAATAAGAATCTAATATAACGTTTTCAAAAATTAAATTTAACAATTTTGCAAATAATTTTGTATGCATTAAAAACTTCCATTGATTATATATGTTCTGTATCGTAAGGCACTCAAACAATATTAGTATCTATAAGACTTCCCACCCTCGTTCCCCATTCATAAATTGTATGGTTTCCTCTAGACTGAGTAAATCAATTCCAAAGTACCTCTTGCGGAATTCTTTCAGAATTGGACAAACTCCCAAAAAAATTGAACATGTCTTCACGCTCTCTTCGATTGCATACAATGATGATTCCGCTTCCTCAGTTAACTGATCGTACATCTTGTTTCCGATTTTCATCAAAAAATCATCTAATTTTAAATTAAGCGAATAAAGGTTATCTCTTTAGTTGGTATTGAAAAAGTTTTTGAGCAATCGTTTGCCATTTTATGTCACTCACCTACGCATGCTCCTTTAGAATTAATAATGTGACTTAGCACAAGCCTCGGAATCCTGTCCTCCATCTCCATAATTCTTGCCACATAATTAAAGTGTAATTTGAGAGCATCCAAGAAAAGGGGGCCTATTCCTGTTTCTAGGTGCAGCATATAGTTGGATGTCATACTCGCAGCCTTAGGCTGATTTCACACTATACGGTTTTGACCGTACGGCAAAAAACTGGACGGCGACATTTTGTTAGAGGCCGTGACCGTATAATATGAAAGCGTATATGCTCTTCTTCGCGCCTCTAACAAAATGTCGCCGTCCGGTTTTTTTGCCGTACGGTCAAAACCGTATAGTGTGAAACAAGCCTTAAGGTGCTTCTGATGAACAAACAGAGGAACTTTTCCATTGCATCGAACGACATGTATCCCCACACTTGGGCTCGTTTCACACTACACGGTTCTGACCGTACGGCAAAAAACCGGACGGCATGTTTGGACCGTATAATATGAAAGCGTAGCTCTTCTTCGCGCCTCTAACAAAATTTCGCCGTCCGGTTTTTTTTCCGTACGGTCAAAACCGTGTAGTGTGAAACGAGCCTTACGCTCCGTAAAAAGGAAGTGCAGTTGCAGTTGCTCGAAACACTTTGTATTTGGAAATATGTGAAACGTCATTTCTTAAATAACAACTTTTCCACACGTTAGACATTGCACGCTTAGCTTAGACGAAAAAGGCATTCAACAGTGCGGAATATCTTTCCGAACACTAGTATTAATGCCCTTAAGTTTCCTGGCGTTTTTTAAGTCCTTTGATGTGGAAAATCTGGACGCACTTTGATTGTTTACTCTGCGAGCAGATTCGATGTCTGTGCTGGATTCGTCTTCATCGAGCAAACCAGGTCGAACATTTTTGGCTTTCTAAACAGGGTTGTTGTGGAGGTCAGATGGCAAATGAACCACCACATTACCTTCAAGACTTTTTTGCATGAGTCTTTCGATTTGTGCTTCCAATAATTTATTTTGGTTTTTCAAGAAAACAACCTTCGATGAGATCTCATCTTGATTTGTCTTAAGAACAGACAAGTCGGCGGCGTAGAGGTTTTGGTAATCTTCTTTTGTGGCGAGCTGTGAGGTAAGATTTAATTTATGTTATTTTCCCTGAGTTCATAAGTGACTTACTAGGATATAGATTTTTACAACTTTTCAAATAAATTTTAAAAATTCTTTCACAAAAATATCGATTTTTTTAAATTTTATATAGAGTAAACCACTTTGACGGATCGCAAAATGTCAATAGCGGCCTGACTATCTGAGAAAAAACAAATATCACATGTTGATATCACGTTTTCTTTAAGCCAGGACAAGACTTCTTTTATACCCAGAAATTCCGCCTATAATGATTGAGAAGGCGGAATGAGGGACCTATACCAACCCCCTCACTTATTTTTGATCCATCAGTGTAAAAGTGGATTGACTTGTCTTCAAGGAATGCCCTATATCATCCTAAAAGTTATTGAAGGTATATCAATCTGGATGTTTCTGTCGAATTGCAGTTGGAGGATGGTGTAGTCTGTGTGCTTTGGAATTTATTCTAAATATTCAAGAATAATGAAGTGGCCCCATGTTATCGTTAAAACACTGCGATAAGGCTTTGAGGTTAGTATCAGAGCTGCCAAAGTTCGGAAGTTAATTTTAAAAACTCCTCTTTGAAGACCCTTTATCATTAAAGCTACTTTCAAACAAAATACGTCCCTGTTCAAATTCTTAAAAAATGCAATGAAAGCTAGATTCAAAGCGGATTTCATCTAGATTCGCTTGACTTAAATAGTTTAGTATACCTATTGAGTGAATTTCCAAAGAAGGATTACAATAGTGTACATACATATATGTATATATCATTTTTATTCTTGTTGTTTCATTATTCAAGGAGGTCGCGATGTTGTTTTCGGTTTCTATTTTTATCCTTTTTTTCTGTTAAGGTTAAATGGATCATTTAAATTGAACCTGGCCAAGGATTTTGTGTATTAATTTGTTGTTGTTGTTTCTTTCAAGTTTTATTTTCTTTGGAATAAAGGATTTGATACCAACATGTGTGTGTGTTTTGTGTATATGTACATAGGACTCCACTCGTTTATAAGAGTATATTATTGCTTCTCATTATTCCTCTTGCATATGATTTGGAGTAAGCAACATTTTCTTTTTCTTTTTTTTAAGTTTTGATGCTCTTCACAGGATGTTTCATTTTATTCGGAAGCTGCTTTGTACAGTGTTTCTTTGTATTATGGGTACATATATAATTTAATATTTATTCAGAAACAGCGGATAGGTACGGGGAAAAGTAGTTAGTTTTTTGGGGAAAAAACGTTTGTTTTTGAACAATACGGTATATACAAGGCTTCCTGCTGGTTTGCCTTTGCTAACTTATGTATATGTATAATGCAACATCACTAGCAGGCATTTTCCTGTTGGTTTTTAGTCTCTCTTCAAAGAGAATATTGTTTTATTTTTTGGTTTTGTTGTATTTTCGTTGGGGCTCAAGTTTTCATAATGATTTTTAAATTTTTTTTTAGAAATTTTTGTTGAGGGAAAAAATTAAATTATTGAGCAAATTCATGAAGGGTTGAAAACAAAAGTGAAAATAATATTGTTTTTAAAAACGATCATAATGAAATAATTCTTAGAAACCCATTGAACAAATAAAACAAAAACAAAGCTCATACGAATATTTATATGAAATTGGAAAATAAGAATAAAAACGAGTGTGACATGTAACCTACCCCAATAACTAAAATATTAATAACAACATTTTGTGTAACATACGAAGGGTTTGAAGTCAATATCTTTCTTTGTTCTAGAAACACTTGAGTCGAAAATTATTTTCTAATTCTTTTGTAAGTTTTAGTTTTGTATATAAATAAAGATTATCTTTTAAAGACGTCGCAGTAAACGGCTTTAGATTAAGCTACTCAATGATCGATATATCTTTATTGTGATAAGCATTGTGGAGTATTCTATAAGAAGAAGAATGAAGTTTAACTCGTTTTTCTTTTATTTAAAGTATGTATTTGACATGGTGAATAGGCAAACATTTATATACAACCTCTTTGGCATAGAAATGTCTATAAGGTTTAAAAGAGTCCTGCAAATCATGTATAGGGATACTAATGCACCAGTAAGGAATATTACAAAAAAGTCGAAATAATTAAGAACAGAATCAGGTGTCACATAAGGTTGTACGATGAAGCCAATCCTTTTCGCTCTCCTTATCGAAGACCTAGATCGCTGGGTATATTCAAATGGTAGACATGAGCAATAAAGAAGACACAAGCGTCCGCAAGTTTTTTTTCTCAAAAACCAACCTAGTACCTCAACTGGAGATTGGGTTTCAACCCCAGTGTTAGGAATATCAACCGGAAAAGGGGAGAGGGGCTTCCATTAAGGCAGTTTCATCCAAATGGCAGCGGAGGAATTCCTATGATGGAATCAACGGTGGCGTTTACATTTCCAATTAGGTTGAACTACGTAACAGCCCAGGCCTGTAAGAAGCTGTTCATCCGGCTCCCCGTCCTTGGAGTTATACTATGGATCTGGTCCTCCAGGCTAGGGGTTGTGCTATCAGGGTTACTTCCCGACCACGTAAAGAAAAACTAGTTGCGAAGCACCAACAGACCTAAGATGCGGATGGATTTACTGTTGACAACTCACGCAAACGATATCTACTATGGTCATTGTTACCGAAAAAAACCAACAACGCTTATTTGGATGCGGATTTTTCATTGGAGCCAGACTTAAGCAATGAGTATTGAGTTATAGGTGCAACAACTAGCGCATCAAGGCTAAATTCAGCAACATCAGCCTAATATTAGCCTAATATGAGCACACGCCCCACAGAAGAGAAGGATGACAACACCAAAGATATGTTCTTCGAGCTCTTGGACAAAGCATATGAGCATATGATATATATGAGTCCTAGATACGATATTAAAATTGTACTGGGCAATTTAATTGCCAAGGTAGGAAGGGAATACATCCTTGTTGGAATAATCCGGAAAAACACCAACCACGACAACACTTTCGATTCAGGCTCATTGATTCTGCTTTGGGACGAATTGTCATGGTTTGCAGTGCACGTTTTCCACACCTCAACATCCACAAATTAACTTGGAGTTCTCCAGATCAATCTACCGTCAACCAGATTAATCATATTGCGATCGATGCTATACACGCTTCCATGCATGTGCGAGTTTCGCGATGAGCTAACATCGAATCGAACCACTGCCCCGTTGTAGCCAAGGTATCACTTCGGGTTTCCAGACCTTAGCGAAAACAGAAAGTTGCTGGGAGAAGATACTACGTCGAACGGCTACAATCGCAAGAGATTGCCAAATCCTTCTAATCCTCATCGATTTCGAGGCATCATATGGCAGCATCTAAGGGGACGAATTATATAGAGCCATGTTTAGTCTTAGCATCCCTTACAAATTCATACGCTTGGCAAGTTGATCATGATTGTTTTAAGGAATTAACTAAGTTTTATTTCACTATTTTTTATTTCTTCTAAATATAAAGATTTAATTTTTTTACGAAAAATACTTTATCTACTTTATACTTTATCCGACAAACGTTGTTTTGTCATATAAAGAATTTCTAGAGAATATTTTGCTAGAAATAATTAACTTATTGGAAGTGTGTAAGGATGTGGTATATATGTAAGTGGGAGAGGTATAGAGCACTGTAAACGGTGACAAAACATTAAAATAACAAATCACCAAACTAATTTTTTTAATTCATCAAAATTAATTCTTTAAAATTATATATGTACATATCGCTAGTTATGACAATACTACAAAAAAACAATATCCACCCCTTAATGCAACAGAGTGTACAATATTTTTTGTGATCCCATCTTTCGCCAATACAAACAAACTTGATGGTTTGCCCACTGGAGAGCAATCCACGTATAATTGTCCGCGTCAAAAACATAAAGTGCTCAAATGTAAGCCGCAGACAGACATCGTTTGGCCTTGAGACTTATTGATAGTCATTGCAATCGCCAATTTAATTGGAAATTGAAGGCAATTGAATTGGCAAATCTGTGGGTATAGTAGGGATTCGCGGTAATAATACATTTTCACCTCGAAATTTTCCATTTAGAATTATGGCTTCGATAACATTTTTCATTAATTTTTTAGTAACTAATCGCGTGCCGTTGTGCAACCGTGGTGTGTTTAAATTACGAAACAAAATTATCGGAGATCCAACCTTAAGTTGTAAATTATGCGGTGGCATGCCTGGTAAATCCAATGAGTTCACAAAAATCATAGTAGCATGGCATTTGCCGTATGCCACATTGACAACTTTAATAAATTAAATTACTGTAATTAAAAACAAAACAATTAAAAGAAAAAAAAAAAACATTTTAAAAAGGCCAATTTAAAAAAAAGAGAAAAAAGAAAGAAAAAAACAAATGACTAGCAAATTTAAAGCGTCAGAAGTCTTCGTTCATAATTCTGAATCTATATCGTAACGCAACTTTGCAATAGTTATAGAGCTTGGAGACATCCATGATCCATCTCATTCAGCATACTAAGAACTTGTTCCTCTGATAAAAAGTCACTTCCAAGAATATTTCTTCTAGTTTTCCTTCCATCCATCTTCCACATTTAAATTAAAATTTAAATTGCATCCTTCTGCGAGACTCGACCACTCACTGTACCACTGATTTTGGTCTTCTACAGCTTTTACTACTAGTTTTCTAACAAGTCGATATTCGTTCATACTAAAAACGTGCAAGAGATAATCCGCTTGAATCTTTAGGGTCTTTATAAATAGAGGTGATAGTCCGGTTTTCAGCATAATCACGTAATTTTGAGTATTTTTTGGCAGACGAAATATTCTCTTCACATAATGTGTTAAGAGTTTCTTCACCGTGTGAAACTTTTTGCATCCCCATACTTGTGAGCCATACAAAAGGATACTTTCTGCAACTGCTTCGAATACCTTATATTTACTACTGTGAGCTATGTTTTCGTTCAAGAAGCATTTTTTCCATGAAATATTAATTGCAGTTTTGACTTTTGTAGTTTCTCGCTAAAATGTTTCTCTAATTTCAGGTTTCTTGAAAAAAAAAATGCTCCTAGGTATTTGTATTCGTTAACACATTCTATATATCTTCTCGGTTAAAATCCACTTTTCATTCGATGCATTTCGTCCACCCCCTTTCTTAAAGATCATCACCTTAGATTTTTGAGTATTGACTGTAAGGTTCCAAAGACAGCAGTAGTGGTATACTCTATTTGTTATAAGTTGTAGTGTTTCTGGGGAATACGCAAAAATCACAATATCATCAGCAAACATTAATGTCTTAATACGAAATCCTGCTAAATCCACACCACCTGGAAGGTAATATACAAAGTCATCTATGAAGAGCGAAAACAAGATGGGAATCAATGTACACCCCTGTCTTACTCCCGATGTGGTTGTGAACCAATCAGAAACCTCAGCTCAGTTCCACACTGCAGCCTGTGTTCCTCTATACAGCTCTTCTAGAACGCGTCCGAACTTCGGAGACAAGCCCAGACCATATAGCTTGTAGAATAAAGCACTTCGGTTGATTGAGTCGAATGCTGCTTTGAAGTCAATAAAGAATGCATACAATTTTCTTCTCTGTTTAATAAAGCTTTCAGCTAGCCTCCTGACAATGAAAATGTTATCTATTGTAGAGTACCCTGATCTAAAGCCCGCTTGAGTCTGTTTTAACAGATTCTGATCTGCAATCCACGTAGTGAGTCTCTTCTGTAACAGGGTTGTAAAAATCTTATAACTCGAATTAAGAAAAGAAATTCCACGATAGTTCGCTGCATCCAACAAGGATCCTTTTTTGTGAATGGGGAAGATTATAGCGTCTCGAAATTCATTTACGGAACTATTGAATCATTGTACATAGCGTCACTGAATACTATCGTAAGATCGTTACACGTAGGAATATAAAAAATAGATAAAAACCTATTCTCAGATCTACCGAATGTAATGGGTGATTTTTTTGAGGTTAGGATTTTCATGCATTAGTATTTGACAGATCACGCGGGATTTCAGACATGGTGTCAAAGAGAAAGATGCTCAGTATGCTTTGACATTTCATCATGAATAGACTTACTAACGAGCAACGCTTGCAAATCATTGAATTTTATTACCAAAATCAGTGTTCGGTTCGAAATGTGTTTCGCGCAGAAAATCCGCTTTTTTATCGACAAATTTTGTTCAGTGATGAGGCTCATTTCTGGTTGAATGGCTACGTAAATAAGCAAAATTGCCGCATTTGGAGTGAAGAGCAACCAGAAGCCGTTCAAGAACTGCCCATGCATCCCGAAAAATGCACTGTTTGGTGTGGTTTGTACGCTGGTGGAATCATTGGACCGTATTTTTTCAAAGATGCTGTTGGACGCAACGTTACGGTGAATGGCGATCGCTATCGTTCAATGCTAACAAACTTTTTGTTGCCAAAAATGGAAGAACTGAACTTGGTTGACATGTGGTTTCAACAAGATGGCGCTACATGCCACACAGCTCGCGATTCTATGGCCATTTTGAGGGAAAACTTCGGAGAACAATTCATCTCAAGGAATGGACCGGTAAGTTGGCCACCAAGATCATGCGATTTGACGCCTTTAGACTATTTTTTGTGGGGCTACGTCAAGTCTAAAGTCTACACAAATAAGCCAGCAACTATTCCAGCTTTGGAAGACAACATTTCCGGAGAAATTCGGGCTATTCCGGCCGAAATGCTCGAAAAAGTTACCCAAAATTGGACTTTCCGAATAGACCACCTAAGACGCAGCCGCGGTCAACATTTAAATGAAATTATCTTCAAAAAGTAAATGTCAATGGACCAATCTAACGTTTCAAATAAAGAATCGATGAGATTTTGCAAATTTTTTGCGTTTTTTTTTTAAAAAAAGTTCTCAAGCTCTTAAAAAATATAAATATAAATATATGCAAAATTTCATTGAAATTGGTTAAGCCGTTTCGGAGGAGTATGGCAACTAACACTGTGACAGGAGAAATTTATTTATAAGACTAGCAAACCCGGCGAACTCCGTTTCGCCACCAGATGGCTTTGTTTTTTGTAACATTTCGTTTGGGGATTAAAAGATGAAGAAACATTATTTTTTTTTGTTTTATATTTGAAAAGGAAACATTTTATTTCATTTAACAACAATATTTAATTTAGTTGAACTTCTCTAAGTAAAAAATGAAAGTAAAGCCAAAGTAAATACTGAATCGAAGCGTTAATTGTCACTGCGAACGCAAGGCTAACCGGAAATTGCAATCGTTTGAAGTCAAGTGGAAGATCAGTCGGAATCAGTATTCGAGAAATAAATACATTTTCACCTGCGTACTTTCCGTTAATAATGACTGCCTCAATCAAATTCGGCATAAGTCTTTTCACCGCAAGTCGAGTACCGTTGCAAAGTCCCGATGGATTCAAATTACGCAATATCATAATAACTGAACCAACTTTGAGTTGCAAGTTATGTGGTGGAAATCCAGGTAACTCCAGAGAGTTCAAAAACTCCGTTGGATGTTGTTACTTCGTCGAATATCCTTCAGTGTGAAGTTAAGTGCTTCAAGTGATTTCTTTTGTGCCATTGTGCACTTATTCCTAACAATGAGCTTGCATTGCATCAACAATTTTCCCATTGCACTGGATCGGGAAATATTGCATATTGGAGTATGAATTTTGTTCAAATTGAGTGGCAACTTAAGCGCAGAATGTGCAGTACGGCTGCCTTCTAGAAGAGTTGCCGCAATTCCAGATGATGCTAACGCCAAAGCACATCTTGATCGAATAGTGGCCAAAATCAATGAAATGACAAATGTTTTCCCTGTTCTTCCAGGTGCGTCCAGGAAGAATAGACCACCAGTTTTAATGTCCACCGCTTGCATTAATGTTTCGTATACTTGTTTTTACTGTTCATTCAGCAACGGCACATTATTTCGAACGAATTCCTGCAATGTATCAACATTGTATTGCAGCTCTCGATTTAATTCTTGGTTAAATGCATCGTGCATCGATCGATTTGGCGCAATCATTCCTACTTCAATCAGTAGCTTCTCGATACGTTTAGCATTGGTGGCCATTTACAGTTTTCAAATGCGCAAATGATTTTGGTCCTCATAAATTTACCAACATCAGTCGCAAATAAAAACATTCATCATTTCTAGGATGAACAGTGTACATGTACTAGCGACCTAGCGCATCAGTGGCAAACACTTGTGGCCAATTTGGAATTTTCTCTTGATATATTTTGTCTTTCTTCACTTAAGTTCTGTGAATACACTTGTTGCTGCCTTGCATGTCTTGTGCGGCGGCCGATGTTCGCACGTCGTACTCTAGGCAAATATTATACGTTTCAGTTTTTTGATTTAAAAAAAAAAGATAACTGATTTTTTCGAAATTATACCAAATTTGCTCAGAATGTGTATAATACAGAATTTTATAAAAGTGGATTTGGGGTCAACCAAATTTTTCACTTATTTCTTAAATTGCTCTATGATAAAAAAAAAACACTCACTAATTTTTTTTAAAAGTCGTTTTTGCATTTTCTTCTTATTATCTTTAAAACAAACGTTATTTGAAGTCGATATCTCTGACGTTTCTAGAGATATGGTTGACTAAAAAAGGTTCCCAAAAGTAAGCTTTGGTTCAGAATATTGGGGCCTTGAAACGTCAAAAAATTTAAAAATTTTCAATTCCCCAAATCGGAATTCTTACAATAGATTTCTATGGGAAGCTTAATGGAGTTCACCTCTTTTCTGTTGAAATTTTTCCTGAATTTTATCTGCTATAAAACAAAAAAAAACTTTCACTTAGATTATTTTAAAATTGTATTATGTAGATGTTAAAAGGGTAATACTTTGATGTCTACAATTATTTTGGAGGTGATATCTCTTTTTTCGAACTTATACCAATTTGATATCACGTCACAATATATAATATATAATGCAATTGGAGTCACGAGGGCTATTTCATTTAGAGAAGTTTAGGGTTGACCAAATTCTTAATCTTTTTTAAATTGCTGTAGTAAAACAAAATATATTTACAGTCGATAGTTCTGCTTACTCTTATAAGATATCGCCCTTAAAACTCTTGATTAAGATTCTAGAGATTGTGTTGAACATATCGGACCGATTAAAATAATCTCCTATTGGAAGTTAATAATTCATAGAAACCGATTGAGAAAATATTTATATGGAATTGAAAAGTTAGAATACGAATTAAAGTAAGGGTGTACTAACAAATTCTTTTAAACTGGGTGTCTATAAAGATTGGATAATCGAAAGGGCGTATTTACTAATTTATGACCAGTGTACCCAGTTTGCTTCTTTTTTTCTTACTTTCTGTTCTTAAATAACACAACTACAAACGTTAATTTTATTTTACACCAACATTCTAGGCACTCTGTGTGACTTTAAAACTACCAACTATACACCTACTATTTCCAAACTAACTGTAATTCTATGCAGTTTTTTATAAATATTCATATTCAAATTTGTAAAAGTATATACTACTTTCCATTTCCAATAACTGTCAAAATCAAACAAAAATGTCAAAAAACCTTTAAGGAAGAAATAAAGAAATACAAAACAAAATAAATAAAAAAGAGACTGGGATGCGACCCACACTGATAACTTCCCATCCCGTCTGTCGATTTGTCTTGCTAAAAAGTTTGTCTATATGTATCAATTTTTACCAAATTTGCGTACTATTTTTTGTAGATTTTATTTTTTTATGAAAAAACGGACTGTTGGATTTTTATAAAAAAATTACTGAATATCAAAAACAATATTTTCTGTGAAATAAAATAAGTTTGAAGCCAATATTTTTAATTTTTGAAAAGCTTTTTGAGCCGAAAATCAATTTTTACCAACTTTTATTAATTTTTCTGTTTAGGTTTTTATTTTTTTGTAAAAAAAACTGTCATTTCGATTTTTCTCAAAATTATTCCTAAAGTTGAAAACAATATTTCTTATAAGTTAAAATTAGTTGAAAGCCATAATCTCAAATTTTTGAAAAGATATTTGAGTCGAAAATCAATTTTTACCAACTTTTGTTAATTTTTTTTTTCGGTTTTTAATTTTTTTGTAAAAAAACTGTCAATTCTATTTTTTTCAAAATTTTACTGAATGTTGAAAACAATTTTTTTTGAAAGATAAAGGTAGTTTAAAGCCAATATCTCAAAGTCTTGAAAAGATATTTGAGTCAAAAATCAATTTCTACCAACCTTTATTAATTTTTTTTTAGGTTTTTATTTTTTTTATAAAAAAAACTGTCAATTCGATTTTTCTCAAAATTTTATCAGATGTCAAAAACATTATTCTTCGTTGCACAAAATTGTTGTGGAGATGAAATCATATTTTAGTCGTAAAATTTTCGAAGTGACAAATTTGTTTTTCAGTTTTTTTGATACATAAAAAAAACCGTTAATTGGATTTTTTCCAAAAATATTGTTTTGTATCACGTTACAATATATAATATAAAATTTAATTCAAGTCTCTAGCGTCATTGGTTCATGAGATATTTTGGTTTAACCAAAATTTTCATTTTTTTTTAAACTGCTATGGTAAAAAACCTACCCACGCGATTTTCTTGAGAGCCCTTTCTGCATCTTTCTGCCTTATTATCTGTATAAGAAAATTCATTTGATGTCGATATCTCTTCTGGTTCTTCAGCTATGGACGACGAAAAAAACGTCGCGATCGTACGAACGTACGGACGTACGGACATACGGACGTACGAACGTATACGTACACACGGACGTACGAACGTACGTACACACGCACGCACAGACATCTTTCTAAAAATTTTTGTTTCGACTCTATGGACCTTGAAACGTCGAGAAATGTCAAAATTTTCAATTTGACAAATCGGACCCATTACATTAACTTCCTATGGGAAGTTAATAAAACGCTATAGCATTTAAAAATCAGTTATTAAATAATAACATCGCCCATGACACATCCTGTCATCCATGTGTCAGATATTTTAAAAGCAATTTATCATTGCCTAATTGTGGTAAGACCACCATTCACATCCTTGTCCAACACTAAATTATAACTACAATCTCTCTTTATATATGGTATACGTCTCTTTGTAACGGCATATACGAATAGCACATCAGAGAGAAAAGCCCATTACGACACACATCAGTCAAAGCCAAACCAAATAATATTTTGTAGCTGAGCTTTGGCATTTCACACTCCTTTTTCATTGGAATTCGTTCAATTCTACATAATATATGCATGTGTGTATGTGTAAGGACGTATACAATCCCTGTTAAGCACTAAGGGGGTTCTGTATATGAAATAAAGTTATTATTACCCTGCTGTGACTCTTCTCTGCCAGGAGCATAAAAGAATCCCTTAAGAGGGAAATAGTATAGAAATTAAGCCAAAAAGTACTTTTAAGTTTATGAATTTTGTGAGTCTTTAAGGGATAAAATGTGGTGTAGCCTGTCTGTCAAACTGCAGCCTAAAGGCATCGAGTGTCTTTCTCCTGAGGGAATTGTGATTTTATATTGAGGACATTACAATGGTTAAGTTTATTTCTAATTTTTTGCTTTTTGTGTTGTTGTTTACTTTCAAGTGTCTAGCCAAGTGTCAGAAAAGACTTGGCATTTAAGAGATGAAATTTAATTTTGTGTTCAATCCATTTAAAGGACATATTTATATTTCGTTAGTTAGGATTTAACTTTGAGGACATTTATTGTTGTTTTTTGATTTGTATTAATTATTGTAATCCAAAACTGCAAGTATTTAATTTTGTTAATGTCCGATAGAAAGGGACATTTATTATTGAAATAAGGTCTTTTTTTTAGAGTTTTGGATTTCTGGACGCCATTTATCCAAAAATTAATTTGTTCTCGAATCTTATTATTCCCGATCTGACAGTTGTCAGATTATAAGACAAATATACGATTGGACAACTATTAGCGATTGCCTATTCCGCCCATGACCGACAATCACCGCGCGAGGAGGTAAGCATCCTATTAAGAGAAGCGGAGTTACAAAAGACTTACCCCCTGATTGGATGTGATGCGAACGCATCTCTGGGATAGCTCAGAGATAAAAAGACGAGTCTGTAACAGAGTTAATACTACCACCTTCGTCTTTCCGCGTTCGGAAAATTATGAGGTTTGGGGGGATGTACTGCATGTTACTGTTACTAACAACCGTAATTTATTGGTGGAAAATTGAAGAGTCTCTTCAGTAAATTCTGTTTCGGATCAAAAATGGATTCTCTGCAACATAAGTTTTGAGTCAGGAACTCCTTCTCCTTATAGAAATCTTAAACGTACTGACAGGACATAATTCGGTCAAATAGTTTAGTGTAGACAAAATTTCAAATCTTAGCATAGAATCTGTAAAAGTTCTGGAATCCAGGGTTTACGTTTTTGAATCGTCATTTAAAAATGCTTCGAAGATTTCATGCCCAGTAAAATACAGCCGTTAAAAATTCCCTCCCTCGTGGAACAAAGGCCATTCTGTTCTATGATCAGAACGATCTTCAATATCTGGCACAAGCAAGATTTTTACCAACCATAGACTTTCTTCTAACTTTTAAAAAGCTATAGAAACTGCCAAGAATCAAAGTTGGAGAGAATATTGTCAATCAATTAAAGATATAAAAGATTCTGCTAGACTTAGTAAAGTCTTATCGAAGGAACTTTGCAATCCATCTTTTCTGAAGAAACCTGATAGATTTTGGACAGCCCCTTTAGCTGAGTCTTTAGAAGTACTGATGGCGACACAATTTTCGGGCTGCGAGAAATGCAACCCCGAAACGCTTATATGTAACTCCAAACGCCAATCTAGTTAATGACTCATGTAGATCAAATTAATTCTATTATTACAAGAGAAAGCAATTTATACTTTCTCTACCTTCAAATCTCCAGCTTTGGATGGCATACTAACAGAAGTGCTGCAAATACTGCAAAACATAGAAGTAAAATGGCTAGAGACCATTTTTAAAGGATGCTTCTATCTCAATCATGTACCGGAGTTATGAAGAAGGGTAAAAGTAGTTTTTATCCCGAAAGTTGGTAGGCGTGACCATTATTACGTGAAGGATTTTTCGCCGATTAGCTTGACCTCTTTTAGGCTTAAGACACTTGGACCTGTCTTTATCCTCCAGGGAGAAATTTAAGGAAGGTTCAAAGAATAGCTAGTGTTGGCACTACATATGCCCTTCGATCGTGTCCAATAGATGCCGTGAATGTTATACTGCACCTCCTGACAGTATACCTACACAGGCTTGAATAATCAAACTGATACTTTTCAAAACCCTATGAGCATAAAAACACTAAAAAAAAACTGATTCTAGCTGATATTTTTGCGGCAGACACTTAAACAGACTACTTAAACCTCAGTAAAGATTTTAAATTCATCTTTCCTGCCAGAAAAAAAATGTGAGCATGGCATGGTTACGAAAGACTTCGATACCACTTTCTTTACTGACAGGTTAAAAATGGAGTGCCCCCAGGCGGCTGTTATGGCTGTCAATTTAGCCAAAACAATCTTTATACTGGTCATATTGGTTCCAGGTCATAGTGGCGATGATGGAAATGAACGGGCTGATGATTTCTGACAAAATGTTTAACGGAGTGTACCATATCCGGAGAGATATGGCCTACCTATAACAATAGCCGTTCTATCGAACTTTTATGCAGGCATAGGATATAGCCAGGGTCACGGCAATATATACCGGACATTGGCCGATAGCATAGAAAAAAGCTGGGTATCTCTCACAACATGGGACCAACATGAAAGAGAAACTGTGATTCACTTTCTCTGTAAATGTCCTTACTTCTCCAGTTCTAGAATCTTAATTTTCTCAAGTGTCTTTTTCACCACAACCGCAATTCGTATTTTGTATTATTGGTTTTCATAGCCGTTTCATTAGCAGTTTTTCGAAAACTTTTCCTATGATCTATAAAAAAAAATTGGTCTGTGAGATGTCACTTCTGTGGTGGATTAACTTATTTCGTTAAAAGATGGTTTTTGGGGGTTACTTTGAAGCCATAGCGTTTCGGTGATTTGTTGTTAGATAACTTGTCTTATAGCAAGTTTCTTACTTTTTACATAGACGGTTCCAATAGAACTGTAGGTGTTTTTTAACTTCCCATAGGAAGTTATTGTAATGGGTCCGATTTGCCAAATTGAAAATTTTGACATTTCTCGACGTTTCAAGGTCCCTAGAGTTGAAATAAAAGATCTTTAGAAAGATGTCTGTGCGTGCGTGTGTATACGTACGTTCGTACGTCCGAACGTTCGCGACGTTTTTTTCGTCGTCCATAGCTCAAGAACCAGAAGAGATATCGACTTCAAATAAATTTTCTTATACAGATAATAAGGCAGAAAGATGCAGAAAGGGCTCTCAAGAAAATTGCGTGGGTGTTTTTTTTTACCACAGCAGTTTAAAAAAAAGGTGAAAATTTTGGTTAAACCAAAATATCTCATGAACCAATGACGCTAGAGACTTGCATTAAATTTTATATTATATATTGTAACGTGATACAGAACAATTATTTTTTTGTAAAAAAATCCAATGAACGGTTTTTTATAAATCAAAAAAACTGAAAAACAATTTTGTCACTTCGAAAATTTTACGACTAAAATATGATTTCATCTCCAAAACAATTTTGTGCAACGAAGAATAATGTTTTTGACATCTGCTAAAATTTTGAGAAAAATCGAATTGACAGTTTTTTTTACAAAAAATTAAAAACCGAAAAAAAAATTTAACAAAAGTTGGTAAAAATTGATTTTTGACTCAAATATCTTTTCAAGACTTTGAGATATTGGCTTTAAACTACTTTTATCTTTCAAAAAATATTGTTTTCAACATTCAGTAAAATTTTGAGAAAAAACGAATTGACAGTTTTTTTACAAAAAATTAAAAACTGAAAAAAAAATTAACAAAAGTTGGTAAAAATTGATTTTCGACTCAAATATCTTTGCAAACATTTGAGATTATGGCTTTCAACTAATTTTAAATTATAAAAAAAATCGTTTTCAACTTTAGGAAAAATTTTGAGAAAAATCGAATTGACAGTTTTTTTTACAATAAATTAAAAACTGAAAAAAAATTTAACAAAAGTTGGTAAAAATTGGTTTTCGACTCAAATATATTTTCAAAAATTTGAGATTATGGCTTCCAACTAATTTTAACTTATAAGAAATATTGTTTTCAACTTAAGGAAAAATTTTGAGAAAAATCAAATTGACAGTTTTTTTTACAAAAAATAAAAACCTTAACAGAAAAATTAATAAAAGTTGGTAAAAATTGATTTTTGACTCAAATATTTTTTTAAAAATTTGAGATAATGGCTAATAGCTAATTTTAATTTGTAAGCAATATTGTTTTCAACAATAGGAAACATTTTGAGAAAAATCGAATTGACAGTTTTTTTTACGAAAAATAAAAACCTAAAAAAAAAACAATACTAAAACTTGTAAAAATTTACTTTGGACTAAAATAGCTTTTCAAAAATTACAAATATTGGCTTCAAACTTATTTTATTTCACAGAAAATATTGTTTTCGATATTGAGTAATTTTTTTATAAAAATCCAACAGTCCGTTTTTTCATAAAAAAATAAAATCTACAAAAAATAGAACGCAAATTTGGTAAGAATTGATACATTTAGACAAACTTTTAAGCAAGACAAATCGATAGACGGGATGGGAAGTTATCAGTGTGGGTCGCATCCCAGCCTCTTTTTTTTAAATGGCTTTATTTCCTCTCACAAGATATTCAGCAAAGAAATCAGCTTTATCATTCGGGTTTAAGACATATTTACAAGCTTGTGATTCTGCTGACGGGTTTTGTGTGCGGAGTCTCTTTGTTTCTTTCCATATACGAACTATTCGGTAGAATCATCCGTCGTCAGACTTTTAAAAAATATTATTATTGAATCAAATGGCCAGTAAGATGGGGAGCCAGAAGAATCAAAATCGCAGTTTTTCTTTCTGTGTTAAGCTTAGATTCCTATTGTGCATATATTGAATTTATGTCCTAACAACTAAGGACTTTTGCATAGTTCCCTTCAGTTGGGTAGTACCTTGGCGAGCAGTATATAGAAATCCACCTTGAAATTGTTTATAAATATTTAAATTTGCAAATAAAATTACGAAATTACTAAAAGCTCAATCTTAAAGTCCTTAAAACATATAAGCTCTTAGCATCTTACCTGAAGTCTTATGTTAAAAAAATACTCCAAACTAATCCAAAAGCTTCAATAAGGTTTATTTTTTTCATCCAGACCGACACATTATTAAACATGTTAAGCAATAATGTTTACTCCTAATTTCTTACGTAAGTACTACCAAAAGTATATTTACTGTATTTTCATTAAGTTCACTCACAAAAGCATGACTGAAAAAACACAAGTTTATGTGATATTCCTATCCCCCCCGAAAAATACATATTCCGTTCCCTTTCTACACACTTTATAGTTACCCAAATTGTAAGGAGTCTGTAATCCCTCAAAAAGTATCTTAAAACTATAAAACACATTCTCCCCTTGTTGCGTCCTATAGCAGCTACAGCATCAGCCAGCAGCCGGTGCGATGTGGTGCGGTGCAGTGGTTGGGTCGGGTCGGTTGGTCGATCGTCCTTAAAAGTCATCGTCTCGTTTCTCTTATACGTATAACAAATTTTCGAAAATAAATTTGAACCAAAATTTCATAAAGCCAACAGATTATAGTTAGGTTGGGAACTTGTTGAAGTTGAAGTACTTGAAATTTGTTATGGCCAAAGGCCGTCCACCCACTTTAAATTTCTCTTCGTTCGTCGTAGTTGGTCCAGGCCAGGACATAGGTTGTCGTTGTCATCATCGTCGTCGTTTGCCTTAGAGGTTTTGCATTTTAAAAACACCTATTGATTGGAAAGGACAAACTACTTTGCACCTTACACTACAACGTTACACGCCACCGTCACCACCGCCGCCGCCCGTAGTAAACCTACCTATGTATATACAAAATAAATCTATAGGTAAGTGTACGATACGTTATATCTCTTATAAAAGTATAACCTGGGTCATATTATAAGGGATGAAATGGATATAGCAATATGCTTTTGCTTTGACTCTGGTTAAAGGTGATGTTTTGATACAGTCAATGTGTGGTGTGTCTTAGCACATATGTTTATAAACCCATAACAACAACGACCGACACACCAGAAGACATTGCCAAAAAACCAAATTTAACCAGCTTTCACGTCAAGGACCTCACCTCTATATATACGACCTCTATGTTAGCTGGCTATACGCCTTATACTGGCACTCTGATGGCAGACGGAAATAACTTTTGGTAGTAGCCTTTTCGAAGCCTTTAATGTACGTAGTTTAGGCAGAGATATACACACGTACCTATAAATTTATTGCATATAACTATATAGTAACGGAACCTGGGCACTGTTTTGCTAGTAATACTCGTATATAAGCAAAAATGATATGGAAAATGAAGAAACTTCCTCATAGTCTTTGCCTTCGTCCTTCGTCATCGCACTGGATGTCTTCTCTTTTCAGCTCGGGGGTCATATAGTCATGTAGTATGTTGTCATGTCTACACTACACGTTCATATATACTTATATATTTTATAGAAATATACTAATATTATGTGTGTTTGTTTTTTGAGTTATAGTAAATGGAAAGTAGGTTAAAGAAACAAAGTAGTTTCTGGTTGGTTCTAAAACCAGTGTGACTCGTTCTTTTGATTTTTGCCTGTCGTTGTCGGTCGTTCTGGATTGTGTAATTTACACCTTCCCAACCTCATCCTTAAAAATAAAGTCCTTTTAAGGATAAGGTCGTCTTTTAAGTCATCAAATTAAAAGTTGATTCATCAAACAGAATACGAGTATATAATCATAATATATTGAGTATAAAGAAGGTTTAGGTACGGTACATGGTTTATATTGCAGAGCACAAGTAGATTTTTCAAAGGAAATTCACTTTTCATTTTTGGAAAGACGTACGTATGTACATACGTTTTATAGAAAAGTAGCCTATTTATACTTTTGCTCTTTAATAGGAGATCATCAATCATAAGGGTTTTAAATTTTCAGATAAACCAATCTTTTTAATTATTGAGCTTTGGAAATGCAAAATTATTGCAGAATATTATTAAATATTAGACTTTTTACATTTTATTAAATTGAAGTGTGAACACTTAAAAGTATAGACATAATATTTATTTGACTTTATGTAGTTTGTTTTAATGATTTTAACCACCTTTTTTTTTAAATTGCTATGGTAAAAAACCACCCACTCAATTTTCTCGGGAGTCCCTTCTGCATTTTTCTGCCTTATTATCTGTATAACAAAATTTATTTGAAGTCGATAACTCAACTGGTTCTTGGCTATGGACGACGAAAAAAAACGTTGTGAACGTACGGACTTACGAACGTACGTACACACGCACGCACCGATACCTCTCTAAATATCTTTTATTTAAACTCTAGGGACCTTGAAACGTCGAGAAATGTCAACATTTTCGATTCGACAAATCGGACCTATTACAATAACTTTCTATGGGAAATTAACAAAAAAAGGAAAAATATGGTTGAGCCCAAACGTACCAAGAAAAACAACCAACTATATTTAGTTTGTATATTTAAAAAAAAAAAATTAAAATTGGTTTTCGACTAAAAAGTATTTTTGGAACAAAAATAGAATCGAAAATTAAACTTACTATTGGTAACATTAATTAACTTTAAAAAAATTTAATTAACAATTTTGTTTACAATAAAATAAAATAAAAACATAAAAAAAACTTCGAATGAAGAATCTTCAGAACATAGAAAGTTTTGTTACCTTTCCTCAGACATGTTAAGTCCGTTTGGCATCCCTTAAGGGGCATAGGGCATCTACTATGCCTACGCGCCATCGTGCGCGGTTTCTGGAGATATATTTCAGCTCCCTCTAACTCTTGCCCATGTGACGCTGATTCCTCCTCGACCGTCCTGCGCCATGTGCTTCTCGGTAGTTAAGCTCTTCTTCCTTCCTGTGTAACCGGATTCCAATGCATTGCTTGGCCTGCAATGCAGTCGCTTCCTTTTCGAAGCGTATGTCTAATCCATTGCCATATACGCCTTTGTATAATAGCGTCTATAGGTTCCTAATATGTCCTTTAGACGCTATAGACCTCATTGGATATTCGGTTTGGCCAGAAAATCCTTAGGATATTGCGAAGACATCTATTCACGAAGGTTTCAGTGTCCTTATAATGCCTAAAGTAACCTTCCAGGTGCTGCACCCATAAAGAAGCACAGATTCGACATTTGTGCAAAACTGTAGTAGCTTTGTTCTTAAGCTGTTATTCCTAAAAAGCGAATGCCGCTTTTGCTTTACCGATGCGGCAGATGAAGTCTTGTACGGTTCCGCCTTCGATGGAGACGATTCTTCCAAGGTATTGAAAGCTCTCCACTTTCTGAACTGGTTTTAAGGAAATATTTATTTGAGAGGATTTTCATTTTTATTTTGCCGGAACTAATTTTAAGCCCCACGACTTCTGCTTCTCTCTCCACACTTGTTGGCATTTGATGGAGATCCATGATCCTATGAAAGCATAAGCAAACATCGTCCGCGTAATCCAAGTGCTTTAAATAGGATGCCAAAGTCCAAGATCCTTGCGCTACCTGACAAAGCTGCGCCCAGCGATGTACTTATCACCAGCAAAAACCATAACAGAACGACAGAAAACAGGCCTTTTTGACTCCGCTACGGAATTCAAAATCCACTGTAAACCTACCATCGTGCAGAACGTGACACTTGGATCCGTTTTATGTTGCTTTCATACTAGAAATTAAATTTGCAAAGCTAACCAGATGTACTCCTTGTTGACGCTATCAAAGGCCTTCTCGAAGTCAATGAACAGCAGGTGTAGTGGTGCTCGATATTCAACGCACTGCTCAACATCATCGAGTGTGCTTAACGGCATCGAGTGTGGCCTCTAGGTGTTGTCTGAAGCGCTCCAGAATAAGTGTTGCTACTATTTTGGCAACGGCAACTAGAACGCAAATCCCTCTCCAGTTTTCGCACTTTGTAAGATCTCCTTTTTTTGGAAGCTTTACAATCATTCCTTTCTTCTTTAAATCTGAGGAAAAGTGTTCTTTCCACCTTCTAACTTGTTATTCCACTGAACTTAGCAAAGTACCGTCTACTTCTTTCATCAGGTGTTGCTTTGAGCTCTGTGCACCGGTCAGCTTTTTGGTTATTCTGTAAACTGTCTTGCTGTCGCACCTGTTTGGAACATCTTCTGTTTCTTGCACCAATGCGTTGATGTAGTTCCGCTTGTCACAGTGCACACTGCGGTGAACCTTTCTCTTTTTCAAGTGGTACGAGGATTCCACCTAATTTCTTTTTTCCTCTTTTGCAGCAGTTTTTCGAGCACTTACCCTGTTTGCGTTCGTTGATCCTTGCCCAAGATCCTTCTGAAAGCCAGGTGTTGTTGCTTCATTCATTCCAACTGACTATTCTGCCAGCACCTGAAATGAAAACATTTTTCACAGCATTCCAATGGTGTTCGATGTCTTCATGTACTGTGCTGCTGATTGTTCTCATTTCGTGAGAAAGGTGGTCCCTGAATTGTTGACGGGTCGTGGGATCTTTTAGTCTGGCGATGTTGAATTTGGGGGCTTGTGTTATTCCGTTGGATCTTTGAACTGTAGCTGTACGCAATCTTAGGGCAGGTATCATTAAGTGATGGTCACGGGCAAGTCCCATGTCGACGCCTCTTCTGTTTAGGACATTCAAGAGACTGCTTCTAAAGCTACGACCATGGTCAATTTGGTTGGAAGACGCTTGCCTGAACACCCTTCACATGTTTTAACCCATCGTTGTTACTAGCATTGAGGTTCCCATAACCAAAATAATATCTCTGAGGGGTGTGTTGTTGTAGGCGGATCCTAGTTGACTGTAAAAGCATTCTTTCTCTTCATCAGATGCGAGCTCCGTGCGTTGGGCCCTTACACTGTATAATGGTGACGGGCCGTACTCTACTCTGAAACCTGGCGTTGATAAGCCTTTCCCTAAGGAGCTCCCACAAAATAAGGCTCCTGATTACCTTTTTAGTAAGGAGTAACCCAACTTCAGCTTCTCGAGAGCTTCCGGAAGCGTGACCACAGTAGAGCAGGACCGTGTTACGCAACCAACCATCGCACTTCGCTTAACCGTAAGATATCTATCCTGTACCGCATAAATTCTCTCTCTAATTGGAGGAATCTGGCATTATGCGGACCTTCACTCCCTGGCTCCAGAAGCGTCCTCACATTCCAGAAACCAATCTTTGTCCGGGTGCAATAGCCAACTCGTCAACGAGTGATCATTAATTATCCGAGGCGTACATTTTCCTTGCATTCGCCCTTGCAATTTTAGCTAACTTATGTACATAGGTATAGAGGGAATCATTTCTCGAAGGCCACCACGAGAAGGTAAACCAAGAACTAATGCATGACAAGAAAGTTGCTTTGCTGGCCTAAACCAAGTTTTAGGCAAGCACCAACTACCCGATCTGCCATGCCGCAGGCCTCCAAAAATGAGTATGAACGTAAAAAAATTGGAATTTGTCAGCATGTCAGAGTCGCATCCCAGACTCTTTTTACCATTTTTATTTTCAGTGATGCACTCTGGCGTATACGTACTTTTTTTTTTTTAATTATTTTCCATTTTCTTTTTCCTATATCTCGAATGAAAAGATAATTCACCTTGAATCTATTTTTGTTATTATCTACTTAATGCATTATTTTTAGAGTCAGCTAAGGTAAACAATGATTTATGGTATCTCTTAAACATTTTTGTGTTCCAACATAAAATGTTGCTTTTTTCTGATTTTTTTCATTTAAGAAATATCATATTAAGTTGACTTTTTATTCATTAACAATAAGCAAAGCATCTGAAGTCAACTCACAGAGTTACTCCATAAATACATATTAATTAGTGAATCTCCAGAGGAAATTGATTTACCTTTGGTTTCAACCATTTAGAAAAATTTATGGATCATATAATGGCAAATTTAATTAAAGAGACTATCAACCAAATTTAGTTTCTATGGAAATTTTGTGTACGGATTCGGTTTTAATGATTCTTTTGCGACATTTCAACATTTTTTCGTCAGAATCGTTATTTGAAATTCGTACCGTAAATTATGATACCTCAACAAAAAAATAAACTCATCTTAATTTCGAAGGGATTTGAATTTTGTATTGTTTTACTTTCGGATGAATATTTCGTTTCGTTTGATTATGGTAGTTCCAAGAATCTGCCAAAATGCAGCTCTTAAGTAGTGACAAATTATATTCATCATTATTTTCAGTAAATGTATCTATTTTTTTTTATAATTCCTTTTATTAATCAATAGTTATATGAATTTCAACGACAGTTGAGCTGTTTTGTGTATTACAATAATTTTACCAAATTTAAACAAACAAAGAATTTTTCACTGTCTTTTAGTTCCATTCGTTGACATAATTTCGCATTGCTGTTTTTTCCCAACTCATTTTTCATGAACCATTCAAGTTTCTTGCTAAGAACCACATTTATTCCAATGAATAAATTGTTCAAAAATACCTAACAAATTATTTTGATTTTAAATTATAATTATGACAATATAAGTTTCTTTCGCATTATAGTAAACTGTACTGGCCTTAACAAGGCCAAGGTAATCCTCAAAATTCCAAAATTAATTAAATATTTTTGTCTGGCAAACTTTCACCTGTTGAATCGCCTTAAGGATATCTCAAGAACTGGTACAAATATCGACTTCTAATTTATTTAGTCTTTTAGATAATAACACCAAAAAATGCAAAATTAACTTTCAAAACAATGATTAGGTTGGTTTTTACTATAGCAATTTTAGAAAAATTTGGTTTATCCCAAATGTTTCTGGAACCAGTAATGACATTTAAAATGTATATTATACGTTCTGGTGTTATACCTAATAAATTTAAATCAAAACATTTACATATCTTAATATTATATTCGTCTTTAAGGCAATATTAGAAAATTATTAGAAAATATAAAAAAAAATCAAAATCAATTATTGTATCTGTATTTTAGTACATAGATAAGTAAGTACCTTGTGATACACGACATTGTTGTTTTATTATCAGGCGCAAAAACAAACAACGCAGGTTGTCTTTAGACCTGTGAACAGCCACATTTAATTGACTATGAAAAAAACATGGATGTTCTAGATTCAAACCACAAACTTTTAAGGATTGGCCTTGTGATTTGTTGATGGTCAAGACGGATCGGAAATTAAAGTCTTTTAAATTCAAACGGCGCGGCGGCGGCGGCGTGTCGGTTGGAATCATCGGGAACCTCGGAATGAGAACTTCCTCACCTTTTAATTTTCCTTCCAGTATCGTCACGTAAATAACATTGTTCATCAATTTTCTAACCGCCAAACGCATATCCTTGCACAGTTTTGAAGCATGATTACTACGAGCCAACCTTTAAGCGTAAATTGTGCGGTGATAAGCCAGGCACATAGAAGGAGTTTAAAAATTGCCCAGTATCACAATATTGCGTGTTTCTAATTGTTCACCAACAATCAGGATGGCAACTTCGTTTATTGTTAGAGCGTTAAATGTGCGTTCGTGTGTTCCAGATGGTCGTTTATCTGCTTTGATGACAACTTTACCGTCATAATTTGGCATGCGCTCTAAATCACTCTTAGACAACCTGACCAACGCATGATGTTCATGAAGCAGTTGCTGCAAGTCTTGAAGAATTGCTCGCTTCATTAATAAATTGATCTCTCGACGTCGATCAAGTTGTGCTTTCATGTAGCCCATGGCGGAGTCGACAATGGCAATATCACTTTACCACTAAGGCAGCATAATCCGGGCGTTTCTCCGGAAAACTTTAGTGCACCACAATACTGGCAAACGACGTCTATTTGCCCAATGCAAACGCTAGGATGCAAGCTGTAATCATTGCTGCAATCGTATCGAAACGCTGCTAGATTCAAATCAGCACTTGATAAATCTCTTGTTCTGCGTCGCAAATTATCTATTTGTTGACCTCTGTTGTTCGCTCGACGATTTTGCATTGCCAACCGAGCTGTTTCACGGGCTGCCTCACTTTGTTCTTGTGATTGAGAAGCATGAAGTCGAGCCATACTGACGCGGCGCCGTTCACGTGGGATTTCTTGTTCTTCTTCATTCCTTTCATTTGCAGTGTTTCGTATCCTTCTCGCATTACGGCTTTGTCGGGAAAGATTCGATCTTCTTAGTCGCGGCATTGTTGATTAAACTTCACTTCAATTCACCTAAAAATTTATTTCACAACTCAAATTTTCAACCATTCATTCATTAGACAAAATTACTTAGCTGTTCGAGATACGCGTTTTCTTATTGCAAGTCTGATACGTTTTTGGTTAACCACCTTTTATAGTTCACTTCAATTTTTATTTAAATAGGCAATGGCTCCATCATTGCATTATGATTGTTGATTATTTATTTAATAGGAATAGGTTTAATATTGATTTCTTACAAAAATCTAACTGTCACCCATACGTCCATTACATAGCTGTCATTTTCGTTTTGTTATTCCAAGTCTGATTCTGTTTTGTTATACCACGTTTTATAGGACTGACGTTTTATGTCAAGTCACACGGGAACGCTGTCGAACAGAATAAACAATATCCTATGTCTGTCTCCTGGCCTTAAGCTACCTATCCACCAATTTTCAGCCATATCGGTACAGCCGTTCTTGAGTTATAAATAGTGTAGCTAACACGACTTTCTTTTATATATACTACTAGCTTTTACCCGCGACTTCGTCCGCATTAGATAGTTTTTTTGGATAGTAGTATGAAAAAACCTGAGCTGTACTTTTTTGTACGTATGTTTGAATTGTGCCGTGATGGGATGAGGCCATACTAAGTGTGATTGTCATAGGTTAGGTTAGGTTAGGGTTAATACATTTTAAGAAGCAGATAGGTTACTGCAATACATTTTTATATACGACGTTTTTTGTTTTTCCTTCAGAACGCTAGAACGTAAAGATTTTGTGGGTTTGAAACTCGTGAGCACGCTTTATATAATTGTCCATGGGAAAAACAGTTTTTTTTTCAAATTTACACCTGCAACTTTCAGCGTTTGCCCCCGAGCTTTATTTATTGTTATTGCAAATACTTTCAGAGGAAACTGCACTCTTTTAAACTGAAACGGCAAATCGGTTGGAATTATCGGAATGCGGGGAATTAAAACATTTTTTCCTTTTGCTATCCAGTCATGATTATAGCTTTTATAATATTTCGTCCTAGGTGAGTAATCTGTAGCCGTGTACCATTACATAATTTTGATGCGTCAAGATTTCTTATTAACAGGACTGGAACATCAACCTTCAATCTCAACTTAAGAGAAGGGTTGGGAATGCGTTGTTTTCCCGTAATACCAATTTTATCCAAATATTATTCAAATATTTGGTAATTTAGGAATGAAAGTGATCAGATTCCCCGGAAAGTAATTTTTCCCATGGGAACGCGTTGTTTTCCCGAGGTCAAAAGTAACTCATATCCTTTCTTAAGTCTCAAACTATCTCCTTACCAAATTTCATTTAAATCTGTTCAGTAGTTTAGGCGTTAAAGCGATCGGCCCACCTGAATTTTCCCATGGGAATGCGTCATTTTCCCGGGGTAAAAAGTAGCCTATGTCCTTTCTCGGGTATCAAAATATCTCCATACCAAATTTCATGCAAATTGGTTCAGTAGTTTAGGCGTGATTGAGTAACAGACAGACAGACAGAGTTACTTTCGCATTTATAATATTAGTATAGATTCATATCTTATATATAAAAATGAATCGCAAAATGTGTTGGTAAGCGCATAACTCAACAACGCCTGGACCAATTTGGCCAATTCTTTTTTTAAAATGTTCGTTGAAGTTCAAGGATGGTTTTAACGGCAAGAAAAGTTCTAATAATTGCCGGAAACCCCATAAAAACAGCCCTTTTCTTTTTCCCATACAAATGTTTTCTTACTAAAACGTAGTCGCCTTAAAGAATTTGACTTCAAGTCATATCAAATTTAAAAAAAAAGAAGAAAAAAGTGTTGATGTCGATTTGCTGTTGTTTTTTTTAGATTTTCTGTTACCTTATTTACTGAGTTTGATTTTGTCAACTGATAAACGGCTGAAACAAATCCGTATACCGTGTATTGTGCAGAGTGTTAGTGTTAGTGTTTGTTTAGTTAGTGTTTAGTGACAAAATAATTTATACATATGTATGTATCTGATACGCCTCTTATAAGATGAAGCAATTTAGGTAGAAGAACCCGAACTGCTACAAAACAAGCTAATTACCGATCTAATCGATCGTCCAATGCATGATGCATTTAACCAAGAGTTGCACCGAGAAAAACTGTATGATCTCAACACTTTGAAAGAATTAATTCAAACAAATCTTCCACTGTTGAATGAACGACAGAAGTATGTATGTACATATGTATGTATTTGATACTCTTATGAAAGTAACAAATGATGAAACTGGAGGGATTTACTTCTTAGATGCACCTGGTGGTACAGGAACAATTTTTTGGATTTCAATAATAATTGCAACAATTGGAACTCGCTTCGTCGGGAATCGCAGCAACTTTGCTTGAAAATGGTCGAACAGCCCATTCAGCACTAAAATTGCCATTAAATATGCAAAGCAATGAAACTCCAACCTGCAACATTTCGAAGAACTCTTCAATGGCAAAGGTTTTGCAGCAATGTAATTGATTGTTTGGGATAAATGTACGGTGGCACATACAAAATCTTTGGAGGCTTTAGACAGAACCTTAAAAGATCTACGAAGCAATAATATCATATTTGGTGGTGCAATGATTTTATTGGGGAGATTTTCGTCAAACATTGCCAGTGATTCCACGATCAACGCCAGCTGATGAAATCAATGCATGTCTAAAGTCCTCCAATTTGTGGAAATATGTCAAAGTGCTTCATTTAATCAAGAATATGCGTGTCGAGTTGCAAAATTACCAATCTGGAAACATATTCTCTAAACAACTCATTGATATTGGCAATGGCGAATTTCCTATAGACATGTTAACTGGCTGCTCTCCCCAAAGTTTTTGCCATTTATCGCAATCAAAAGGTAAACTTATACAGAAACCAAACCTTGATTGGTTGAGCGAACGAGCTACATGTATTGGCTGCAAAAAAAAATTGATGTAAATGAATTGAATTTCAAAATTCAAGAACAAATTACAGGCGAATCGAGGATATATAAATTCGTTGCTTCGGCTACTAACCAAGATGAGTAGTCAATTATCCACCGGAACTCGCTGGATTTGCCAGGATTGCCACCTCACAATCTTCAATTAAAGGTTGGATCAATAGTTATGGTGTTGCGAAATATCAACCAACCACGTCTTTGCAACGGTACACGGTTAGCGATAAAAAAATTACTAAACAAGGTGATAGAAGCAACTATAATGAAAGGAAAGTATAAAGGAGAAGATGTTATTATACCGCGCATCCCAATGATTCCGACTGACATGCCATTTGAGTTTAAACGACTACAGTTTCCAGTTCAGCGTGCTTTGCTATGACCATAAACAAGTCCCAGGGACAATCATTAAGTGTCTGTGGTATTAATCATCTCATATGGTCAATTGTATGTTGCCTGTTCCTGTGTTAGAAAACCATCACATTTGTTTGTCTATGCGACAAGTAATCAAACAAAAAACATCGTATATCACAAAGCACTACAATGATAAAAAACTGATTTCTGTTACTAATTATGATTCACATGCTTAACAATAAAGCGATAACTTACTTTTAAATCCTTATACATATATGTTTCATTTAATTATTTTTTATTCACAACGCCCTATCACCAGGATGACGCGACGCGACGGTTCTGTTCAGGAGAATTTTTATTGTTAAGCCACGACTATAAAATACGTAGGAACAAAAACTGCCACTTTACAAATCTTTATGACAGGACGAAGTCTGTCGGGTCCGCTAGTATGTAAATAAATGTAAATGTAAATTTATATAGATTACTTGTCACGATGTTTGTTTGCGATGGACTAATAAACTACTAAACCGATTTCAATCAAATTTTTACACGGTGCGCAGTTTGATCAAACTTGAAAGATAGGATAGCTTACATCTTAATTCATGATCGCAATATTATTTTATTGCAAATTTTTGTTCTATTTTTCTTTAGTTTGTAGTAAACGAAATACACTGAATTTTACTTTTTCAATTTTTGGTGTTAGCATAGCCGGCCACGTGTTTCTTAGACTGAAGTATAAATTAAGTTCATATTATATTGAATATAATAAACAAAAATACGCAATGCATTAAACTGCCACACAATTTCTGCAATGTTCTTCAGGAAAACAATTAATCAATTCAGAGTATTTTTTCCGGATATACAGAGTAATTACTTGAATCATATATAGTCCAGTCATTGGCCTATTTTGGCAGCCATAAATGTTGATGTTGATGAAATTAACTTCCACATACAACACTTGATACCAGGCGATCTGATGTCTTTTAAATCAATCGATACTGTTGTTAATGAAAATGGTAGTGTTAATTTTCCAATTGAATTTTTAAATTCACTAGATATACCTGGAATGCCATTACATAATTGAGGATTTTATAAAGAATAATTTCATTTTTTAATTCTCAAATTTATTAATAAATATGGTATTTAATAATAATTCAAATAATTCTTTATCAGATCCTCATATTTATAATTATAATTTTAATTCAAGTAGTACTAGTTTTTCCTCTGTAAATAATAGCTTAGTGAACTACTCTTGCATTGATCGTCCTAATAGTAAATTATGTTCAGATTTATCAGTAATTCATCAAAATATTCGCGGTTTATGCAAAAATTTTGATACATTTCTTGCTCATCTCGCATCTTTAGATCATTTACCAGATTTCATTTTCGTGTCTGAAATATGGATTTATGAATTTGAAATTCCTAAATTTAGTATTCCCGGATTTTCTTTCGCTGCTGCTTGCAATGATTCTTATGCGGCTGGTGGGGTTTTTTATAGAAGGTTTTTATAGAGGGTTTTTTTATAGAAGAGATATTTTATGTGAAGTCTCGAAGCCTGACTTTATAAGTGCTGATTTGATTTGTTTAAATTTTGTAGTTTCTAGTGTTTCTTACTTTTTTGTGGGTGTGTATAAAGTACATCATTACACTATTAAATCTTTTGTGGATGAATTCTCTGGGTTTTTGGATAATCATAATTGCAAAAATGTAGTTCTTTTAGGTGACTTTAACATTGATATTTTGTCTAACACATCGGATGCTGATTATTTTCTTGCTGTCTTTTCGTCCTTCGGTTTTTTATCTTTGATAAATGAACCCACTAGAGGAACATCTTGTTTAGACCATATATTTTTAAGATTACACAGGAATAATGATATGTGTTACAAAACGGAAGTTTTTGAACCCGGAATAACTGATCACAGCCTAACCAGCTTGCATTTTAAGTGTGCTGTAACTAGAATAAAACAGAAAGACGCAAATTCTTTCCAAAAAATTAACTTTGTTGCTCTCAAATCGGCATTGACTTTTGAATTTTGGGATGAAGTTTATAATGCTAGTGAGCCATCAGCTGCTTTTGATATATTTCTTAAAAAACTTCATTTCCTAATTTCAAACAACAGTCAAGTTGTCAATATTAATAATACTAAGATATGTAGTCGCTGTACGGGCTGTACAGCGACGTAGACTTAGCAAGAAGGGTAAAAGTCCAACGACTAAGATGGCTAGGTCACGTAGAGCGCATGGAAACCAATGCTCCGGCCCGGAAAGTCTTCGAATCCACACCCACAGGACAGCGCAGTAGAGGAAGACCGCGAATCAGGTGGCGCGCACAAGTGGAAGGTGACCTCACCCAACTCGGAGTGCGAAACTGGAGACATCTAGCTAGGGACCGAGCTAGATGGAGAAGTTTGTTGGGTGAGGCCCTAGTTCACACAGGACTGTAGCGCCACCTTAAGTAAGTAAGTAAGTAAGATATGTAGACTAAAACTTAGGTTAGGTTAGGTTATAGTGGCTGTCCAAGATGGAAACGGACACACTTAGGCCAGTTTAATGGCCCATTGTGATACCACATGAATCTTGAGGTTACTTCCTAAGCTCAATGGAACCAGTTTGAGTCTCTTACGAAACGTGAGAGGCTGATTATGCCGATATGATTCAGATCGTTTAGATCGTTAAAGAAGAATTCTCCTAGGTAATTCTTGCGTTTTCGAGCCAGAGCAGGGCATGTGCAGAGAAGATGAAGAATTGTTTCTTCCTCTTCCTCGTCCATACAGCTTCTGCAGAAATCATTTGAGAATACGCCTAATCTCGTGGCGTGCTTTCCTATTAGACAGTGTCCGGTTATGACACCTATTATCGAGCTTATATGCGATCTGCTTAGAGAGAGCAAGCACCTTAAACGTTTTAAATCCAGTGTTGGCCAGATGTTTTTTGTGACTTGACACGTGGTGATGTTGTTCCACCTGGTGCCTGCCCTCCTCACAGCGTCTTGCATTAGCAAAAGTTTACAAGTAGCGATTGGTATGCCAGTACGTGCCAAACGTGGTAGGATAGACTGTACTGTACCGTTCCTGTCGAGTTCATCTGCCTTACAGTTACCTGAAATGTCTCTATGGCCCGGCGGCACCCAGCAAATGTGAATATTAAACTGTTGTGCCATCTCCATTCGAGATGTTCGACAGTTATGGACTGTTATAGAGTTTGTAGAGACAGAATCCAGAGATTTGATAGCGGCCTGACTATCTGAGAAAATACGGATATCAGATGTTGATATCACGTTTTCTTTAAGCCAAGACAAGACTTCTTTTATCGCCAAAAGTTCCGCCTGGAACACGCTACAATGATTGGGAAGGCGGAATGAGAGACTTAATTTCAGTCGTTCAGAGTACACACCTCCACCAACCCCTTCTTTTGTTTTTGACCCATCTGTATAGAAGTGGATTGACTCGTCTTCCAGGAATGTCCTATCCTCCCAAAAAGATCTGGGAGGTATAGAAATCTGGAAATTTCTGTCGAATTGCAGTTGGGGGATGGTGTAGTCTGTGTGCTTTGGAATTGATTCTAAATAACTAAGAATTACGGAGTGGCCAATGTTGTTGTTAGTCCACTGCGACGAAGCTTTGAGGCGAATAGCAGAGCTTGCAGCTATTTGTTTGCTAAAAATGTCAAGAGGTGTTAGGTAGAGTAAGGTGTCCAGTGCCGCAGATGGGGTCGTGCGAAGCGATCCACTTATACATAGGCAAGCTGAACGTTGAACTTTATTTAATTTATCTCGGTTTATACCTTTTTCTAAATCAGTCCACCATACTGCCACACCGTATATTAAAATCGGTCTGATTACCGATGTGTATAGCCAATGCGTGATTCTGGGTTGTAAGCCCCATTTATTACCGATGGCTTTTTTGCAAGAAAAGAGAGCTACAGTAGCTTTTTTGACTCTTTCCTCTACGTTGCGTTTCCAATTTAGTTTTTTATCTAAGACAAGACCCAGGTATTTAGCCTCGTCTGAGAATTTAAATTGGATTCCTTTAATATGGGGAGGGTTGGCAAATGGAATTTTGTATCTCCTCGAAAATAAGACCAAATCGGTTTTGTGTGGGTTAACACCCAGTCCACACCGATCAGCCCAAAGTATTAGTCTGTCAAAGGCATTTTGTAAGAGTTCTTTTAACGTGTTAAGATGCTTTCCTGAAACTGCTATAGCAACGTTGTCGTCCGCATAGGCTATCACTCTGAAACCCTCCGCATCCAGACTAGTTAGGATTTCATTCACCACTAGGTTCCAGAGGAGAGGGGATAGAACACCACCTTGCGGTGTCCCTCTACTAACGAATCGTCTGCCAGAAGAGTTGCCCAGTTTTGAGTTAATTATCCTGCTAGTAAGCATTAAATGAATTAACTCCCGAAGCGGAATCTCTACATTTAGAGATGTTAGTGCACATGTGATTGCAGATGTGTCCACGTTGTTAAAGGCACCTTCGTTGTCAAGGAAAGCAACCATAGTGAACTCTTTCTACTTAAAAAAAATTAAAACAAAGAATAAACTATATGTCAAAGTTAAAAAACATTCTAATAACATAAGACTCAAAAACTGTTTTCAGAATCTTTGTAAGGAACTTAAAACTGAAATCCCGCTGTGCAGAGATAATTATTTTAAGAGTACCTAGACTTTTTCAAAATGCAGGTAACTCTAAGAAGGAATGGAAAGTTGTTAATGAAATTTTAAATAAAAATAAGCAAAATGTTGACATTTCATTAAAAAATGGTGACATTTTAATAAGTCGTCCTTCGACAGTTGCTAATTTATTCAATGAATATTTTTCTAATATAACTCAAAACATTGATTCGTCTCCAATTTCTAGGGAATGTCAATGTGCCGACTTTATTGTCGAAGAATCATTTTGTCCAAACAGTTTTTTCTTTGAGAACTTTTCCTCCATGGAAATTCACAAAATTTTATTGTCTCTCAAAATGTCTAACTCATCATCTGTTTTCTGCTAAGACCTTGAAAAATATTTCATACTACATTTCTGATGTTTTGAGTTACATTTTTAATCTAATGGAATTTTTCCTGATTCTCTTAAGCTAGCAATTGTTATTCCTTTGCATAAAAAAGGTGAAACTACTAATTGTAGCAACTATAGACCTATTTCTCTTTTGTCTGTTTTTTCAAAAGTGTTTGAAAAAAGTATTAAAACAATAATGCTGTCATTTTTAGAAAAAAATATTTTTTTTAACAATTCGTAACATGGTTTTAGAAAAGGAAGATCCACAGAAGACGCAGTTTTAAAACTTTGTGGTGAACTTTATAGTAATTTAAATGACTCTGAAATTACGTCTTCCTTATTCATAGATATAACTAAGACTTTTGACATGGTCTGTTACTCTGAAATTACGTCTTCCTTATTCATAGATATAACTAAGGCTTTTGACATGGTCTGTTATTGGATAAGCTTTTTAATGCAGGATTTCGTGGGTTTATCAATGATTGGTTTGGTTCTTACCTTAAATATCGTAAGCAAAAAGTTAAGATCAATGGTATTTTGAGTACTGAAAGATATTTAAGCCTAGGCGATCCACAAGGTTCTGTTTTAGGCCCGTTATTGTTTATAATTTATGTAAATTCGCTTTTTGCACAAAATTTCATTGGCAAAATTACAGCTTTCGCTGATGACACTGCCTTATCGTACTCCTCGAAAAACTATTTTAATTTATTTGTTTCTGTAAACAATGACTTAGAAATACTTCGCCAATGGTTTTTTCATCATAAGTTAAAAATTAGTGATAAAACAAAATTCATGATATTTGACCTTTCAGGTTCAATCTGTGAAGATGTTGTGTTCCGATGTCATTCCCCAAGTTGTTCTAGGTATTACTTAAATAGTAATAGAATATTCGACTAATTTATCATACATTATTTGTTATCATTTTTTTGTTAATGTTAAGCATTCCTCTTTCAAATTGGCAATTTCCCCCCATTATGTTATTAAAAATACATCAATCAAATCGAACAAATGCTTCTGAAAAATCATAGAATAGTCTCAAAAAACCCTTAACTATTTTTGCAAGCGTGTTCTTGACCATAAATTATTAGGTCTAAGCATTTTATTTAAAAAAATCAATAATAATTATTCATGTGCCCAGGTAAAAAACAAACATTTTTCATCTCACAGATTGCAAATTCAGTCTTTACAAACCTCGAATGTGACTGTTTCCTATGAACTAAATAGGTATAATGTTTAGCGTAAATAAAAAACCAATCAATTTATAAATACACCTACAGTAGAATCTTATAATCAATCAAATGTACATAATATAAGCATTAAATCACATTATTGATATTTCTCATAATCGAGAGGCGTCAATATTCACATTAAATACTTTGGCTTCACTAATTACCTATAATTCAATAATACCAAAGGAAATCAAATCATTCATTGGCGAGTTTATTATTCACCTACCTTACCTACCTATAGCCACCTACATAGTACATAGCCTACTTACATATACATACATATAATATAATTCTAATTACCGTACACTTTTCAAATCAAAATCAAACCTCCTTTCTTGATTTTGTTTTGTTTTATTTCTATTCGCATTTATATACATAGGTAGTACCTACACAGTATAGAACACATCTAAACGGTTTTCTTTGAGTCAGTCATAAAGTCCTTAATTTGTATATAATTACCCAATCGCATATTATAATTGACATGGAGAATTACAATTTCATTCCTAAAACCTAACCGCTGCCATATTCTGCCTATGAATAGGTATAGGTACGACCTACCGCTCTACAATGTGTACCGCCAATAATAATAACACACAAACTTCACAAATCCATAACGCAGGAAAAGCATAATAAACCATTATTTTTCATGGTTGTTAGTCCTTTTTTTATTTCTTTTTCTTGTGCTTTTCACTCACCAACCAAGAAACAAAACAAACAACATTCAACCACAGCACAGTAAGCAGCAAGGACTTTGGGAATAAGAAAATCAATGATTTTATTGCATAATAACTGAGGTGGATCGAGAGAGGTAAAAATAAAAATAAAAATAAAATTAAAATTAGTAAGAAAATTGTTCAACATAGACAACACCGACTACACTGAGTCTACTCAAAAAAGGAAAGACACAACTTTTTGGATTTTCTATATTCTTTTCGGTTGGATTCCAATTTTTTCCCGCCTTTTTTATGCCGCACAAAAATTCACACACAAGCACAACTATATACACACACACACACATCCACACAAATAGAGATATACAAACAAATAAAAGTCAATTACAAATTCCCAGCTGAGCTGATTATTATGGTTTGCTTCGACCTCTGTCTCTACCTTTACCTCTGATGGTATAGTGGGCTGCTCCTGCGAGGGTGAATCACCTGTCTTTTACGGTAGGACCAAAGCAAGGACCAAACAGAAAAAGCTTTCTCTCTCTCACTCTCATTTCTCTCACATATCACTTTCTCAAAGAGAAATAAATGTAGCTTTTGTTGATTTTTGAGCGAATTCGCCGTGCTTCACTTTCATTTCTCATCTCAATGCTCAATCTCATTCAAATTCAAACAACAAACAGAAAGAGAAAGAGAAAAAAAGGACACAATTTTAGTTTGAGGAGGACTGGATTTTACTATAGAATGTTGTGTGTATTTTGGCGGGTCTCCTAAAGGACATGCTCCATTCAAATACAAATCGGGGGTGGCCGGGTATCCGTTTGCCGCCGGAGGAGCACAAAATAAGGTCCTTTCGTCGTTTTTGTCGTCCTCGTAGTCATCGTTGTTGCTCGTATACCCGATTCGTTCGTGTTGGCTGGCTGTAGCTGTGTATATTTATTTGTGTTGTATGAGCATTGAGCATTAAGGACGAGCGAGAGGAGGAATAAGGAATTATTATTTGTTTTTTTTTTTGTGTATTTTTGCTTTGCTTTTCTTCTTCTTCTTTCGGTTTTGTATTTCAACATATTCCGAAAAATGGGCGAAATGATTTTATATTCTAACGCTCTGATTTTAGTCCTGTCAGTTGTTAACGGATTCTCGTAACAGTGGCACACCGACGAAATAAATCACACTATAGCTACTATTCCGTCGCGGTTCTATTCTATATACGTTTTATCTTTCGTTTGTTCCGTGATCCTGAGTTACAATTTTACAGCAAGGATTTTATTCTTTATTACATGCATAAATATTATATACATAATGTATGTTCGTATGATATTTTGAATTCGGTGTGTACTTCTTTTTGCGATTTGCGTGCCATTACGTATACATATATAAATACGTGTCGTAGTTTATTTTATTTCGTGTAAAAAATATAAAGGAAACAAAAATTAATATAATTGTATAAAAGAAAGTATACCCTCGCAAAAGTAAAGTAGGGAGTACGAGACGTAAAAGAATTTTTATTTAATTTATATTCTTGATGCTAGATCGTGGAGTGTTTTAGCAGATTTTTGTATTTTTGTTAGTGTTGTTGTTGTGGGTGGTGTTTTGCTTTGCTGGTTTATGTGACCTTTTGCTATGCTTGGCTGGTGAAAAATAGCTATGTGTTCTGCTCATCGTTTTGCGACAAAGGACACAATGTTTATAAACGATGAGCCTCTTTTACACACACGTGACGAGATATTCTCTCTACGCCTTGACTGATTTGTCAGTCACATTTAATTAATCTAGATCTGGATTTCAGTTTTATTTTTTTTTCTTCGTCTGTTTTCTTATGTTTTGTAAACAAATTGGCTTTGGGAGATTTAAAAAAATAAAATAAAATAAATTATCAACCTTGACTTTTCCATCGAAAACAACCAAAACCAAAAAAAAAAAAGGATTCTTGTATGTCTTTGTAATTTGCCAAAACAAATTTTTTTTGGGGCACAAAAACGAAAAAAAAACACCCAATTTTGAAAGCAATTTCTCTTCGTCGCAGCTCAAGCTCAATACCTACCTACAGATACACCACCTGTGATACCTATGTATAAAAAAAGGGAGCATGGCTTATAATACATTTAATCCTTTTGACTGACCGATTAAGCTAATTGGTTTATCCCAGGACACATCGTTATACAAAATAACATAAAAACAAAAAAATACAAAAATAAAATTTCATCCTACATAATACTAAATCCCTATCTGTACGTGAAAAAATCCAAAAACAAACAATCGACTGGTGTCCTTTACACTCTCCTCGTGCAAGCACTTTGATCTCATCCCCCTCCTCCCTCACCCTTTCCCTCATAGATCGTCCACTTGCGCCACTTGCCATTGCTACTAGGTTAGGTACTGCTGCTAGTGGATTGGTTTTTACTCTATATCCTAGCCAACCCAGTACTATTACTATATCTACCAACTTACCTACGTGAATGTCCTTTTAATCCAGCAACTATATAGCACACCGCATTTCAACCATCTCGTGTCATCGAATGTATATAAACCCTCGATTATCATCCATCGTTTATTGAATACTTTATGGATATTTTGTTCGAAGTTTTTGGCGATAAGGATCTAAAACGATTTTTTGAGTCCGCCTCTGTGATTCCTGTGTTCGATAATAATTTTATATGTAGTTTGAACTCGAACCAATTTTCAAACGGTCGGTCGTGTCGCTCGTCGTGTTTGAAGCGTGTGTTTTTTTTGTTCGTTTTCATTTAATAAAACGGAAGTGCTGCACTTAACGAATTAACCAACGCCACTAGATTATAATATGGTGGCTATATGAAAAGGAGTGAAGTGATGGCGATGTTTGGGTGAAGAGTGAATATTTGGTATAAAGGATAACGATCAGTGTTACCTGTCACTTTACAGTTAAGGATTAAGTGGTCTTCAATTTAAACACGAATTTATTTTTTTCCATTTATCCTTATACACACATGTATTCATATTAATATAAATCAAACCAACAAAAATAAAGAAGAAAAACGGAAAGTGATTACTTTTTAACGTGCGCTAATCGGTCTTATTGTTGTAATTATTTGTGTTTACTTTATTAAAAGAAAAAAGGATGAAATCAGATTTTTTGATTAAATTCATTAATAATAGGTATTCTTTCATGGTTCTTTGAACCATCGACCTATGCAAAAATATCGAGAGATCCTTGAGAGTGGATTATTAATATAAAACAAAAAAAAACATCCTTTTTTCTCGTTTTTGTTTTTGTGAATTCTTACTCTCGGTCGATAAATTAATAAATATTTATGAGTTACGCGACGACCGACCCTCTCAACTCAAACCATCAACCATCATCAGGATAGCAGAAGCAGCAACAACTAGCAACTCGTAACTCGCACCACACCGAACGGAACTTAACTTAACTTTTCTCTTGGATAAAAACAGAAAACAGAAAACATTAAAACGAAAAAATATCCTTTAATTGTGATTTTGTTTTTGTTTTCTCTCTGTAAGTGGGTATGTCTGCCATGCCGTTACTTTATACATATTTTTATTTTATATTTTTGTTCCTATTGTTTATATTTTTTTTTTTTTTTTTTATTTTTTTTTTTTTTTTTTTACCTGAGTGTTTATGAATATGCGATTAATTGCAACGAAAGAATCATAACAGCTTTTACAGCAGGTCTACACAGTTAAGGTTTAATTGAAGGGGAAGAAAGGGATGTGTTGAAGACAGCAACAATAACTGTTAATGAATTTTTTAAAAAACAGAATTTCGTATGAAAATAATTGGTGGTAAAAATGTCTAAAGCTCTCTTGAATTTCTGATGATAATAATAACAAAAACAAACAAGGGGATGATGAACTCGTGGGGGGTACATACCCCAGAAAAGATATGAAGTGTTAAAAGGATAATTAATAACGTTGGCACACAAAAATAAAATAAAAAACAAATAGAAATTGCAACAAAAACAAAAATGAAAAAATAAATACAGCACACAATTAAGGATAATGATAGCGATTTGTTTGGTTCTTTGAGAGGTTTTTGTTTTTTATTTTGTTCTTAAGAACGTTTAACGAGATTATTTTGAAATTAATCAAAAGAAAAAGAGTTAATTTAAGGCATAGGTATAGGTAGGTAGTTAATATTAATTATATTCGTTATTTTTTTGAGTCATTAAAGAATGTTAATCCTTTCGTATTTTATATGATTTAAGAACCTAAAACTAAGAGTAAAAATAAAACCTAACTTGATTGTTGTATAAAGGTATTTGTTAGCTGTTTATTCATTGAATTTTTTGGATTTTCACATTAAATCTTATAGATATAAAGTTATGTCTTTAATTACCCGCTAAGGTAAAAAAAAACCATTTATACTCCCGTCCACTTGGGAGTTTCAAATAAAAACACAACACGAATTTTGTCTTTGTTTTTAAACTTTTATTTAAATTTTATAAAGTATTTCACTCGGGGACATATAATTTATTATTGCAGTTTTTTAAAGATAAATTTATCAAAGCTTCTAGTCCCTTACCGTGGTCGGGGGAAACCATAAGCTTATACGAAGTGATAAATGAGAAAAGACGACTCATCGACTGTTACAGGCTTATTTATAACCAATTGATCATCCCCATTCCAATATTCTGAAATACGATGAATACATGATCTAACGGGAATGATGGTGACACAATCGATAAGATGTGCGAGTCAGCACATTTATGTTTACAGCGAGTAATTGTTTATATTGCTCGGTGGGAAGAATTTTTATCTGTTAAAGATTTTTGTCAATGGTCATTGACGGAAGTGATTGTTTATATTGGACGGCGCCGATAGCTCGATGGCTATATCCGTCCATCACGTTAAGTGATATTGTAGGTATGGTAGTGGTGTATGTCTGTGACATAACTATATATACCAAATAGAATTTTTAAAAAAGAGGCTGGGATGCGACCCACACTGATAACTACCCATCCCGTCTGGTCGATTTGTCTTGCCAAAAAGTTTGTAGGTTTTCGTGTTTTGTTTTAAAAAAGTTGTTAGTTGAATTATTCTTAAAAACTTTAAAATGACCAACAGTATTTTGCATTTAATGAAATAGTTTTATTTCACAATCTATTTTTGTTACCGAGATTTTTGTCGAAAACCAATTTTTACTAATTTTAGTAGCATTTCTTAGAAGTTTAGGACATTATGAACTTCATCGAAAAGTGCCCAATTCTGAAAGAAGTGAGGAGAATCTTCCTTGGAAGTGAAGTATCAAACGGCTTGACTATTTTCTGTGTTCATATGTGAAGTCACTAATCTACCCTGATAAGTCCAAATTAAGTGATCACTTGGAGTAAAATATTACCAGAATTTTTGTGTATTACCGAAAACAAATATTGCAAAACAGTCATCAAAAGTTGGAAATCTAGATTAGACTACGTCCGAGCCAGACGTATTGATCATATGCCAGAAATCATATTTAAATTATAATGCCAAAAGATAATGTTTTTTTTATTCCATTTCATAGCCCAATACCTCTAAGGAAATTACAATTTACATTACAAAATGTCATAAGTTTTTGAAAGTAATAATGAATAATTTCGTTGTTCATCATTTAACTAATCATCAAACTTAATATAAATCTTCAAACCAAATTGAAAAAAAAGGTTTAAAGTGTAGTTTTTCAAAACTTTCAAATTATCTACTGTTTTTTTTTTAGAATTCATTGCTCTTATTTGTTTTTGATCAAACACTGAAAACTAGATGACTTTATGTCTTCTAGTTCTTGAGAAAATTAAAAAATTACCAAAAAAAAAATATTTTAATTAAATTACTTTTTCCTTGCTTAAGTATTAACGTAGTCTTATTTTGATAGTAATAATCGAATATGGATTAAGATACACCGAGGGTAAATTAATTTTTCCTTCAACCCAGCTTATTTAAATGCAAAAGAAACTTTGCATGCACCCCATCTTGCACCCTTCGAACCTTGCACCCTCCCCACCTTGCACGCACTCCAACTTGCACCCAGCCCAAATCCTATAGTGTTCCTAAGCAGGGGGGTTGCAGGGGGCAGCATGCCCCCCTTACAGATCCCACTGTTGCATACACCCAAACTCGCACTTACCATTGTTACTATCAAAATAAGACAATTTAAGCAAAAAAAAAAGAATTAAATTAAAATAGTAGTTATGGTTATTTTCAATTTTATCAAAAACTAAAAGACATAAAATCATCAGTTTTTGATCAAAAACAAATAAGATCAATAAATTCTGAAATAAAAACAATGGTAGATAATCTTGAAGTATTGAAAAATTACACTTTAATCCTTTTTTTAACTTTTTTTACTCAAATTTTGAGCTTAAAATTAAATTTTTCAAAAACTTCGCATAGTTTTGACTTGAATTAAAAACTAGATAATAAAACATAATGTTGGCTTTAAAAAAATGTATAAAACTTAATTGTAAGTATCACCATTATTTTTAATTATTTTTTTCCATTTTAAAAAATAATTTTTTTAAATTGCCCCTACCGCCTAAACGGGGGGAGATAGACCCCCATCCCATAGTAAAAAATGTTTATTTTTAACTGTTCTAACAAATTCCGTTATAATATCTTGTCGCCGAAGTTATCGTACTCTTGCCATTATTTACAATCCTAGCAATACCAAATAACATGTCAACCACCCTCCCTTTATACTTTTACATATATACTTTAATTATATACACAGCACAAGCATTTATTCTGCAACTATACAATCGTCATCATGTTTTTATATTAAATAATTTATAATTTAATAAAAAGAAATAAATAAAACAATGAAAAGTTATACGTTAACTAACTTTTTATGTTCAGCCTCATTTTTAGTGGTTATAAGTTCAAACTATTCACTTCAAGCTAAAGAAAAAAAGAAAAAAATGGGAAAGGAACAGGATACGAAGAAAATAAAAAACTTTTTTCCTTCACACTCGTTTTGGCTTTAGTCAGTCACATGATGTCATAAAAATCCTGAATCAGTAATTAATCATACACTTTTTTGTATGTTTCACTTTGGATTAACACTCACAATTCTCTCCCACACATTCTCACTCTCTCGTGCATTCTCTCTTTTCATTTTATTTTTTAACATAGTGACATTTCTTATGTTATCTTAATTTATTCATGCCTCCCTTAATTTGAATTCATGACGGAGTTGTAGGAAATGGCCAAATGCGACGGGATTCGTGAGTTAGAGGGTTTAGGTTTACGTACCTGTCAAGCGATAGGGTAAATCGGGATAATTTTGTACACACACAATAAAAAACATAGATAGCAATAGAAAAATTATGTAATTCATCAAAAAAAATAATAAAAAAGTAAGTATACGCCTCAGTGTACTATTTTAAAATCTCTATAAATACCTTATTCTTTTCTATTTTCTTAAATTAAATTTTGGAATTAAAATTTGCAAAAAGTTTAAATTAACAAAACAACATTTTGAAAAGAACTGTAACATATGTATGTAGATACTAATGGAAAGTTATTTTTCAAAAGGACATTTTTCCAAGCATTCCTTATTTTTTTTCTTTGCCTTTGTGCCTGTTCTTGTCAAACTTTATTAAAAAAAATTACAAAAATTGTTTGTAATGAGAACAACAACTTCTGCCTGATTGGATTCATAAATTTTCTTTATAAAGGGTGTTTTGTTTAGAGCTATATGACTTTGAAATGCAGTTATTACTTAACCGCCAAATAAAATAGTTTTGCAAATATGACAAAAAAAACTTTTTTCATTCTCCGTAGATCCTGATTTTATTTCAATGAACTTGGTCCCAATCTTTTAGAAAAATACCTTTTTCCGCTTTTGAAATATTAAATAAACAACAAATTTTTACGAAATATTTTAAAAATTCGTATTTCTCATATAAACAAATACAAATTGGATGAATAAAACTAATTTAAAAACAATATCTTCTATTGTTCACGAGAGAAACAAACATCAATTTTTACCATATTTGCGTACTATTTTTTGTAGATTTAATTTTTTTTATGAAAAAACCGACTGTTGGAATTAATGTGAAAAACAATATTTTCTGTGAGATAAAATTAGTTTGAAGTCAATATTTTTAATTTTTGAAAAGATATTTAAGTCGAATGTAAATTTTACCAACTTTTATTAACGTTTTTTTTTTTTAGGTTTTTATTTTTTTTTTTTTTTGTAAAAAAACTGTCAATTCGATTTTTCTCAAAATTTACCGAATGTTAAAAACAAAATTTCTTTTACGATTAAATTATTTTAAAGTCATAATCTCAAATTTTAAAAAGATATTTGAGTCGAAAATTATTTTTAGTAATGTTTTAATTTTTATAAAAAAAACTGTCAATACGATTTTTCTCAAAATTCTCAAAACTGTTATTTTTCGTTGCACAAAATTATTTTGGAAATAAAATCATTTTTTGTTCGTAAAATAATCGAGGTGACAATATTGTTTTCAGTTTTTTGATTTATAAAAAAACCGTTAATTGGATTTTTTTCCAAAAATATATTTGTGTGGTATCATGGTAAAATATATAATTTAAAAATTAATTCAAGTCTCTACCGTTATTGGTACAGGAGATGCTTTGGGTTAACCAAGATTTTCACCTTTTTTTTTTAAATTGCTATGGTAAAAAAACCACCCACTCAATTTTTTTTGAGAGTCCTTTCTGCATCTTTCTGCATCATTATCTGTATAACAAAATTTATTTGAAGTCGATATCTCTACTGGTTCTTGAAACTTCCTGAACGTGCGGACATCTCTCTAAAAATCTTTTATTTCGACTCCAGGGAACTTGAAACGTCGATAAATGTTAAAATTTTCAATTCGACAAATCGGACCGATTACAATAACTTTTAATGGGAAGTTAAATACAGACTTGGGCTTGACTTTTCACTTCTGCTCTTCTTCTGGTTTTTTGAAAACCGAATTGTTACCATTTAAAGACCTTTAAAATGTATTTAATTAAAAATTTAAATTAAAGCTGTTTAGATATTCCAGACGGTAATCAACTTGGTAGCATTTGAACAGGACTTTATTTATGTAAAGGACAAACTGTCCATTAGATTATATTCTTAAAATATTATCAAGTGTCTAAGTGCCTATACAAATATTTTATAAAAGATGAAATAAGTTTGGAATCCATATTTTTGTTTCTTCTCAAGATTTAAGAGTCGAACGAAAATTTTCATTATATTTTTTCCAACAAAAGGGTCCTTATGATTTGTGTAAAAATCATACCAGATTTTAAAAACGCAATTCTTTATTGCTTTTAATTATTTTTTAAAAATTATATTCAAAACTGTTAGTTGGCTTTTACTTGCGATATATGGGAACTTCATATGTGCTATATGGAACTCGAGATTTTATATAAACAAGCATGTGGGTCCCACATTTATTTTTAAGTTTTCTCAAGGATTAATCAACCGATTTTAACAATTTTGTCTCCACAAGCTATTATACTGTCTTTATAATATTTGATGATCAAAAATGTCATATATTTTATTTTTAATTCAAACAAAAAATATAAAATATTCTTTTTTCGAAATTCGATGGCTCGAAAATGGGTCATCATTTTTTACGAAATTGAAATGCTAAACGTATATTAACAAGCTTTAAATAAATACATATTAAAAATATTTTTTAAACTCAAATTCAAAAAAATTCATACAAAATTAATTTAAAAAAAAAAAAAACTTCAAACGATTTTCAAATAAAAATTTTGAAAAATTAAATTATTCTAGCCAAACCAAATGGCATTTTAATTTTTGAAAGCAAACTCATACTAATTTCGAATAACTTACAAAAAATATGTATTATAATACAACACTTATTTGAAGTCCGTATTGTAATTAGCTCGTGACTTTTGGTGGGGATGAATCAAAGGTTTGAGTTTTTATTAATTCATATAATAAACTAAAAAGCCATTAGATTTTGTTGATGTTGTCATCTGTAAAACAAATTTGTTTGTACAACCAAAATTTCCCAATTATTTTTGTACAATAGTTGAAGGTTCAAAGATTTTCAATTTGTTGTAAACAATATGATTCGAAAATAAATGGGAAGGTACTTTATGTTTTTTAAATTGTTCTCTTTTTTCAAGACCAAAAGTGAACTGAAAATGTAGTGATACGTGGTTTAAAAGAAAAATAGGTTCTTAAATGGAATTATAAAGCGAGCCATTTTTAACTTCCCATAGGAAGTTATTGTAATGGGTCCGATTTGTCAAATTGAAAATTTTGACATTTCTCGACGTTTCAGGGTCCCTAGAGCCGAAATAAAAGATTTTTAGAAAGATGTCTGTGCGTGCGTGTGTACGTACGTCCGTACGTTCGCGACGTTTTTTTCGTCGTCCATAGCTCAAGAACCAGAAGAGATATCGACTTCAAATAAATTTTGTTATACAGATAATAAGGCATAAAGGTGCAGAAAGGGCTCTCAAGAAAATTGCGTGGGTGGTTTTTTTACCATAGCAGTTTAAAAAAAGGTGAAAATTTTGGTTAACCCTAAATATCTCATAAACCAATGACGCTAGAGACTTGAATTAAATTTTATGTTATATATTGTAACGTGATACAAAACAATTATATTTTTGGTAAAAAATTCAATTAACGGTTTTTTTATAAATCAAAAAAACTGAAAAAAAATGTGTCACTTCGAAAATTTTACGACTAAAATATGATTTCTTTTTCAAAACAATTTTGTGCAATGAAGAATAATGTTTTTGATATCTGATAAAATTTTGAGAAAAATCGAATTGACAGTTTTTTTACAAAAAATAATAACCTAAAAAAATAAAAAAAAATTTGGTAAAAATTGAGTTTTGACTCAAATATCTTTTCAAGACTTTGAGATATTGGCTTTAAACTACTTTTATCTTTCAAAAAATATTGTTTTCAACATTCAGTGAAATTTTGAAAAAAATAGAATTAACAGTTTTTTTACAAAAAATTAAAAACTGAAAAAAAAATTTAACAAAAGTTGGTAAAAATTGATTTTCGACTTAAATATATTTTCAAAAATTTGAGATTATGGCTTCTAACTAATTTTAACTTATAAGAAATATTGTTTTCAACATTAGGAAAAATTTTGAGAAAAATCGAATTGACAGTTTTTTTACAAAAAATAAAAACCTAAACAAAAAAATTAACAAAAGTTGGTAAAAATTGATTTTCGGCTCAAATAGCTTTTCAAAACTTAAAAATATTGGCTTCAAACTTATTTTATTTCACAGAAAATATTGTTTTTTATATTCAGTAATTTTTTTATAAAAATCCAACAGTCCGTTTTTTCATAAAAAAAATAAAATCTACAAAAAATAGAACGCAAATTTGGCAAGAATTGATACATTTAGACAAACTTTTAAGCAAGACAAATCGATAGACGGGATGGGAAGTTATCAGTGTGGGTCGCATCCCAGTCTCTTTTTTTAATTTTCAATTTTTAAATTTGATGTATGACAATGTAGAATATAGTTAAAATTTGGAAAACGGTAAAAACTTTTTTATACTCTGAATTTTAGCATTTTCAAATTAAAACATAAAAAAAAAACAAATCTACTGGTTTGAAAATTTTCCCCCACTATATTTATTCATAAATAATTTTGTATTATACAGAAATTATAATTTCTAAATTTAAGGAAATATTTCAAGCCTTTTCTGATAAGATAAAAAAGTCAAGTTTTCAGATTTTTGAAATGCAGGAACCACGGGTCTTTATGTTTAAATCAATTAAGTATTTCACTTAGTTTCTTGAAATTTTCATTAGTTATGAGATGACGAACCGTGAATATTTTAATTTAAAAAATACGCATTAGATTGAGTATTTGGTACTGATCTCAAATCCGAACTAAAATTTAAATTGTCTGCTAAAATTTTAAAAATAACGTTTTTGACATTATTTTCATAATTTTATAAAACGGATTCGTTTATAAAATAATAACCTATTAAAAATTAATTAAATTTTCAATTTCAAAAACATAACGTAATAGAGTTACTTTGAAGTCGGGTGCAAAATGCGAAATAGGGTCATGAAAACCGAAATAGTATAATTTGACTATTATAAAACATTGTAGAACAATCTTGTTGAAAGAATTGTCAGCACTCGAAAATAAATTACATTTCTTATTTTAAATCTAAAATATTAAATTCGAATACACCTGAGCAGCTCATATTTAAGAAGTGTAATAGAAGAAAAAAGACATTTTTATAATTTTCAAAATATGAAAAAATCCAACTAAAATATTTAGTCCTCATTACCTCGATTATTGGGCAACATTTTACAATTTGATACCGAAATTTATGAATTCTAATACTAAAAATATTAGCACTGCAGAGATGCAGATGCTAGTTTAAATTGTTCGGCAAAAATGTAGAATTAACCTGCTTTAGAAAACTTATTTTTTTTTAAATTAAGTAAAAGACATACACATTGATAAATACGAAATTGAATACAAAGTTGATTTAAACGATTGCGGGAAAATTTGTTCAAAATGCATTTTTAGAAAATGAATTCCTACTGTATTAAAAACAAAAATTCTCGACCTAATGTCATTAATAATTTTTATTCTCTTGGAAATCTAAATGCTACATTTTATTTAATAAATTAAGCCGTTTTTGGCAAGAGCAGTAATAAATTAAACCAAATTTGTGGTATTTTCTTCCGAACAAATCTGTCAATAAATTTTGTTGCTGTCAAAATTTTATTATAAATATTTATTTAAGCAGTAATATTATTAGTGTTCATTAATTAAAAGCAGGCTTAAGTTAATATAATTGTTCGTTTTCAAGATATTTTAGTTCAAGAAAAATGTTTGTTGTTTTTTTTTTGTAGGCTTAAATATTTTAAGTGAACAAATGACTGTTGAATTTTCTTAGGAAATTGTTTTTCAAAAGAATGAAACAATTCTTAAAATCGAGTTAGAAATATTTTTTTTTTAAATTTCAATTTCAAATAAATTCTCTAAATAACCTAAATGTCAACCATGAAGTTATTTCGAAGTCTTCTTTGTTTTCTTCGAATTATTCAAAAACATTTGTTAAAATTTAGATTTTACCACATGACTCAATTCAACCTAAGTGTCCTTGACACGTTACATAAGCTTTTATAAATAAAAATGGTTCAATCGAAATAATGTCTTTTGCACAAACTCTGTTCTCTGTTTATTATAATTATTGATAAAGATTATGAACCATGATTCTTTTTTAGAAATACGGCCCAATAAATTTAAATATAGATCTATCAATAAATAATGATTCTTAGGAATTGTTTTTTTTTTGTAAGTGGTTTCGCTCACATTTAACATAATTTCAAGAGAATTTATATCTGTTCTCTTTAAAATTCATCTTTAAAAATTATTTTTATTCTCAATGCCACTTAGAGCAAATGGAAAACTCGCATTTTTAAATCCGGCCTTAAAATAAAACTTGTAGAGACTTTATCGTTTCTTCATATTTTTACAACATACTATAAAAAATGGAGAAAATCTGATCAATGAAAACAAAAATTCTATAAATTTATGCCAAAAATAAAAAAAATATATGGTATTAAATAGATTTTATTTATTTAAATATATTCATATACATATATGAAATTGCAAACTCTTAAACTTTAATAGATTTTTCAACTTAAAGATTCATAACAGCAATTTCGAAAGTAGTTGAAGACATAAGAGCGCAACTAAATGAAGACCAGGTTACTTTTCTTGCCTTACTGGACTTCTCCAAGGCATTTGATATGGTTGACCACTCTATTCTTATTGATAAGATGAGCCACCGTTTCAATATGTCTTCTTCTGCTGTAAAATTGCTTTCATCGTATCTTAGTGATAGAAAACATGCTGTCTTCTTAGAGACTGCCTTATCAAATTTTTGTCCTGTGCTACGGGGCGTTCCACAAGGATCGATTACGGCCCTCTGTTATTTTCTATGTACATAAATGACATACAACATACAATCTTGAATTCATCGAAGCATTTTTATGCTGATGATATTCAAATCTATAAAAGCTGCCCTCTTGGGCTCATAGAAAATTGTGCCAATGATCTGAACGATGATCTCCAAAGAATTATGAGGTGGTCGGTAAACAATGGTCTCTCGCTCAATCCGAAGAAATGTAAATGCCTTGTTATCTCGAAAAAGAAGCTAGATCTGTCTTATTTTCCCTCAATTATGCTTGGTTCTTCAAAAATTGAATTCGTGGATAAGTCAAAAAACTTGGGGTTCGTATTCAACCGAACTTTGACATGGAATGACCATATTAATGAAGTTGTGGGTAAAACATATGGGGTTCTTCGAACTTTATGGACAGCTCAAAAGTTTACACCACCAAAGACAAGATTAGTTCTCGTTAAGGCTTTGGTTATACCAGTTCTCGTGTATGGTTGTAAAATATTTCACATAACTGTGATACTGAAAGCAAAAGAAAACTTCAAGTAGCATTCAATAATGCTCTGCGCTATATTTACAATCTGAGGAGATTCGACCATATTTCACATTTTCGAAAAAAATGTATTAGGCATGTCATTTTTTAATTATATGAAGTTTCGTACCATGTGTTTGTTATTTTCAATTCTAAAACTATGCAGCCGTCATATCTTTTTAATAAAATCCGGCTTTCGACATCCAACAGATCTGCTTGTTTGATTTTACCACATTTCACCTGCCTTATATCTGAGAAACAATTCTTTATCTCAGCTAATACGCCTTTGGAATACAATTCCGCGTAACTTGAGATAACTAAGTAACAAGCAACAATTTAGTGACGAGTTAAGACTGTATTTTATTAACCAAAGCAACTAGCTAACTTTGACCCCCAAACCCGCTCCCATTTACCCTTATCAAGCAACTTCAACTTTAACTTTTTTACGCTTGGAATAACGTAATGTTACTATGATTAATTTGTTTTATGTTTTATTTATTTTTTTATTTTATTATCTTTTAATTATTTTTGTTATATTGTAAAGCTTTGTAATTTAAATATTTTTAATTTTCACAAATTTATAAGTGTACTCTTACTGTGAATTGGAATATAATATTATAAAAATAATAAATAAATATAAATATAAATATAAATATAAATATAAATATAAATATAAATATAATAACTTGTTAATTTTTAACAGCTAAAACATTCCTACAAGTGAATAAACGAATAAACTCCTAATGCGTGAGTTTAAACATATCAAACGTAAAAGCCAAGGAAATTTGAATTAATCAATGTATAAAATTTTTAAATTGATGTTTCATATGTATATTATAAATAAACTACCAAACCCGCGAACTCCGTTTCGCCACCAGATGGCTTCGTTTTTTGTATCATTTCGTTTGGGGATTTAAAGATGACGACAAATTATTTTTTTTTGTTTTATATTTGAAAAGGAAAAATTTTCTTCAATTTAACTACAGTAATGAATTCATTTCGATTACAAAAATGAAGTGTAATTTAGTTGAACTTCTCTAAGTAAAAAATGAAAATAAAAGTGAATACTGAATCGAAGCGTTATATTTGTCCGCAAATTATCCGTGTCATTGAAGTGCTCTTTGGTAAACCACATTTTTTGTTTGTTGGTCTGACATTAACACAAACAAAGCGGATGGTTTCCCAACTCGTGTACACGCAACGTTTATCTGCCCATGTGAAAAACAATGATTTTCTAAATTTATCCCGCAAGCACTAAGCGATTGGCCTTGCGACTTGTTAATTGTCATTGCGAACGCAAGGCTAACCGCAAATTGCAATCGTTTGACGTCAAACGGAAGATCAGTCGGAATCATTGGTATTCGAGGAATATAAATATAATGGAGGAATTAATAATGGTTGCCTCAATCAAATTCGGTTGCAAAGTCGCGGTGGATTCAAATTACGCAATATCATAATAACTGAACCAACTTTAAGTTGCATGTTATGTGGTGGAAATCCTGGTAACTCCAGAGAGTTCAAAAACTCCGTTGGATAATTTACTAAAATCATCGGGCTTTGTTATGAAATCAACTAATTTGTATGTCACCAAATCGCCAGCGATTTTTGATTGAATGGTGAAATTCAGTGCGTGTACATCATTATTCTTTTGCTCAGAATGTGTAATACAGAATTTTATATAAGTCGATTTGGGTTCAACCAAAATTTTCACTTTTTTCTTAAACTGCTATGATAAAAAAAAACACTCACTAAATTTTTTTAAAAGTCGTTTTTGCATTTTTTTCTTATTATCTTTAAAACAGACGTTATTTGAAGTCGATATCTCTGACGTTTCTAGAGATATGGTGACTAAAAAAGGTTCTCAAAAGTAAGCTTTGGTTCAGAATATAGGGCCCTTGAAACGTCAAAAAATTTAAAAATTTTAAATTCCACAAATCGGAATTTTTACAATAGCTTTCTATGGGAAGCTAATTGGAGTTCACCGCTTTTCTGTTGAAATTTTTCCTGAATTTAATTTGCTATAAACATCACGGAGCCCGAGACCTTTTCAACGAATGCAAAACCGTGGAAATCGGTTCGTGCGTTATGGAGTTATAGCGCTAGGAAGGAAAACCCGACTTATTTTTATATTATAGAATAAATTGTTATATAAACTTGCGTTTCATTTTTATCACTTTTAACAGTTAATTACTGAGTGCAAAACATTATAAGGCATTTAGGGCTTTAAGAAATTACAGGGTTTTCTATTAAGAGGTTTTATTTTAATTATTAAAAAAAACAGTGTTTTTTTTAACAGAAATCAATAGATATAAAAGGAACTTTGAGGTCTTGAATCGATTGTGTTGCAATTGCATTGCATAGGCATTGGCATGTTCAAAGATCTTGGCTAGTCGTTTTATTATTTAAGAGCTAAGAAGTGAGCGTTTTCAGAAATATTGTTTCAATATATTTTTTTAATTTTTATAATCTTGTAGAAAATTTCATAGCTTTTGTTTTTTTTATTTGAATGGCGCTGCTGTTTGTGGCAACGCCTTACAATTGATGAATTGAATATTTACAGGCAATACTCCGAAAGTAACCGAGAGGTATTAAGTTCTAAGAATAACAAGGCCAGTTAATTCTTTTGGAAATAAAGTTATCACCAAAATGTTTTTGCATTAAATTGATGGTTTAGCACTCTGAACAACAAGTTACGCCAAATTTCGAAGATGCTGATTAATTTTGAATTAAATACAAGAAGCAACAACTCATATCTTCTCTTGAAAGATATAAAGACAGAAGTAATGATGATTTTTAACTTAATGCTTTTGCTTCATATTTGTTAATTTTGCATATTAACGAAGTTTCATTTAACCAAAAATGAACTTCATCATTGTTCACTGGAAATGTTTTGTGAACTTCGTAAACTGATTTATTTTTTGGCTGTAGGTCTTTTTGCCCACTTCCATAACGCCCAAATCCTTAAATTTCATAAAGCCCAAAAACTTAAAGCAAATGTAGTAACGCCCAATAAGTCTTAAATAAAAGAATACCCAAATTGTAAGTTGTAATTTTGTACAACAGAATTTTTATTTTTGCATTTGGGTTTTACGACATAGGATTATTTTGGGCATAACGAAGATTTTGATTTTATCGTTTCTTATGTCTTATCGACCAACGAGATATAACCCAAATAATAAAATGACATAAAGTCCAAAAAGAGAAATTTCGTACGAAATATCATAAAACGTCTAAAATCCCAAATAAAAAAAAATAAGAAAAAGTTGTTGGGCAATAGAACCAATTTTGAACGGTATGACATTTTTAATATCTTGGCGTTATTTTATTGGGCAATAAGACCCAACGCTTCTTTTTTTTTGAATGTCATAAGATTCAAAAAAGTTTAAACGGCAAAAGGTTCAGTAATACTGTCCAAATTTTACAACAACAAAATGTTAATAACATTTTTTGGGCACTATGAAATTATTAATTGAGGTAATATGGTTTTGAGCGAAAAGACCGCTTTATTTTTATATAAATATGAATGCAGATGGAATTTTTCTAAGTAAATTACCCTTTGCTAACCACAATATAATACAATATAATATAAAATTAAATAATTTTAAAGTCAATAGGTGCTTTCATTAATTCTCGAGATATTAGAGTTGAACATACGTTTTTACCAATTTTGTGCCAATTTTTTCATGGTTCACAATAAGCCACTCTCAAGTCTTTCAAAATAATCTTTATATTGATTTGAAATAATATATTTTGAAAATTCTAATTTTAATCAAAATTATTATTGGTTTGCCTACAAGTTGGATATTGTGAAATGCCTATGCAAATGTACAAATATACATATGTGAGTTAATTAATTAATTCAAACCGACACATTTTGGAATTGTCAATCTATGCAAAGTTCCTCAAGGACCCTCTTCCATATCCTTCTACTGTACTATATATTAAGATAAATACATATAACTATCAACCCACTGTTGATGAGCTTGCATTTCATATTCGCCACCTCATAGATACATACATATATATTATATACGAGTATGTAAACTGTCAACCGCAAGAATTCAACTTTTACTAAGTCCTTTTTGGTTTAGTTGTTGTAATTGCTGGTGATGGTGCTGCTTGCTGCTTTAGTGCTGCTTGGTACTTACTATCAGAACTTATAGCTTCCCAACTTCAAACTCCAAACCAAGAAAAGTGTTGTTCGTATAAAACAATTCCTCGAGAGTGTTACCAAATAATTATCTACACAATGCCCGAGAGCAGCAAAAGTGATGGGAAAGTGTTTGCTGTTTGTTTGTTTGTTTGCCTTTTGAACGTATCTATAGTCCTTCATATATGTATAGTGTATCCTTTTTGAATAAATTGAAATCTCTCCAAAAACACACTCATTCGCATACATAGATACGAGTATAAGTGTAAAAAGTTAAGCCAAGTGCAGGAAAACTCCATCACAACACGATTGCTCATTTCGCACTCTTCATCGTATCTATGTATGTGCTGTTGAAATAGATATCTTGAGGCTTAAAGCGTTCCGTTTCAGAGTTGATGGAAAGGGGGCAGAGGTAAGGATAACCTTCAAAAAGCCAGTAAGTGTGTTGTGTCTTCCACTACCATTTCCACTTCCACTGTTTGGCGTCGTCATAGTCGTCGTAGTCGTAGTCGTTCTGATCGTCGTCGTCGTTGTCAGAGTTGATTAAAAATTCATTTCTGTTTGTTGATGTAATTAGGATCAAGGATGCTGAGTTTGGGACTCGGTCTGGGTCTTGGTCTTAGTCTGGGTCTGAGTCCTGAATTCTGGGAAGTAGATAATATACAGAATACAGCATGCTCACGCTTATAGAAAAACAATCCCCTGATGCCGGGGAATGTTGATGTTGAATACCCAACAGTCCAAAAACCCAAGGGTATCCGCAGAAAAGGTAGGAAAGTGTAGGATATGATAGGAAGTGGTAGGTTAGGTGGGATAGGTATAAAGGTATTATAGAGTTACATTGAAAAGGAGGAGGAAAAGTAAATATTGTAGGTTATATTCCCAAACACGACCTCGATTCACGATTGCGTTGTCGTCATCGTCTTACGTCTTCTTCAGCTTTTTCCCAAGCGGAATTGTTTCATCATCAAAATCAAAATCCTTTTTTCCATGCCACTTCTCTCATATTCTTGTTGTTCTTCTTAGCGAAGCGGAGTCCTTGCAATATTTTTCTATACTTCTTTCGTGTTTTTTATGTTCCTGATATGCTTTGTGTACTTTATAATCTTCCCTTTGCAGAACTCTGTCTTCCTTTAATATAAAAATCTGTCTTTTCCAATTATGAGGCTCAAGCAGAGACAGAGGCAGAGGCAGCATTGGTACAGTCACAGGCACTGATGGTATAGGATTGAAACCTGAGGGGTTTGTTCTCAGCAAGGAAGGCGCTGCGCTGCATAGATCTATTCCCGCTCTCTTCCTCAAGTACCTACATTCACTTTCGTCGTGTCGTCCTAGACTCCAGTGATAACATATACAATATAGGTACAGGCACCTATAACATATAGCTACAAAGTTGGTATATTGTTTAATTCAGCAGGACGAAGACACAATTTTGCACAAATAATAATGTTTATCCTTAAGCTTGACTATACCTACAAATATAATGTTATATCCTAGCCGAATAATAGGAAGGCACTTTCTCAACTTCTACCATCAGTTTACCAGTTTGAGACAGACATCAGGCGTATGGGATATGTGAATGTGTAAATAGTATTTTCCTGAAAATGAGCACTTTTCCAGTCAATTCACTGTAAAATCACACCGAGACGGCTTTGTTTGCGCGACATCATTACGCCTCTTCGTCCTTATTGCCAGCATTCCCTCGCTTATCATATGTATGACTTGTCAGGGAAAATTACCTTTCCTGTATCCTTCATCTTTTGCAGCAACAGCAACAACAACAACAAAAAAACCTAAAAGGCAAAACTTGTGATGGTAGAACCTAAAATTTTGTGTTTTGTAAACGTGCTTTTACGCCCTACACTCTCAATTACAAATTGTCGTAGGTACTTCACTCCGATATATGTTTGTATGTGATATGTGGAGTATAAGGACATGTATCTAGGACTATAGCTACAATATTATTTTCTATGCCTTTCCCCATATACTCGTACGATGTACGATGTTTTTGTTGTTTTTAGTGTTTTATTTTCCATTGAATTGATGTGATATCCTTATTTAAGGCATCACAGTAGGTACTCGTACTATAAGTTTTGACGTATAATTAAAAATTACAGCTCATCAAAATAAGCTTCCGCTTTCCAAACTAATTGTCATGCATATGTATGTACATATGTATGTTTGCCATTGAATTACACTTAAGGGACTTTTGATACTGATATACATATTTATGTAACTATATTATTATATGTTCATTACACATATGTACATATGCAGGTTGTATGTTATATGTATATTTATAGGTTAGTTTATCATTTTATAAGAGTGAGTTCGTATAATATTGGTTTGACGTGCGGTTTTGAGTTGAGGAATAATTTCGAAATTTGTCATACTCAAGGGAACAATTTATTGGTGTGTTCATATTGTGTAATATCAGTTAACGTATTATGTATAATGTATAAAATACATACACTTGCTTTACGTATGTGCCTATATATTTGTCTATAAAGGTAGATATAAGATATTTTAGAGAAATGGTTTTTTGAGTTTATTGTAAATTTGACTTGAAGCAATTAAATTTAGTATTAAGGTGATAAGGCATCCAACATTTGATATTATAGAACCCACGTCATATTCTAAGAAAATAAGGATTTTAATAAAGCGAAGTGAACTTTTTATGTTTATGTTGATTTTATTTTCAAGCCAATATGTACATAAGTACGAGTACATACGAGTATTAGAAAAATTAACAAAGATTATTTGATTTAAGAGTTTACGATGAATTATGTTGTAGATATGTATAAAGAAGATGATACGATAATAAAATAAAATATAGGAGTAGGAATTTGTATTTTCTTTCTAGAGAGCGTGAGTAAAGTGTGAAGTTTTTTATTTTGGGTATCAAATTCCAAAAATATGGATTTGGAAGCTCCTGTTTATAAAGAGGAAACTTTTAATTAATTTTAATTTAAAAATATATCTTATTTAATTTTTTGCTGATTTTATTAGTTTTGACAAAAACATTTTTTTAACTAGGTCTACACTAAAAAGTTTTAGATGATATAAGGTTTTTAAATATAAGCCTCAAAGTTTTTAACATTCACTTTTTTAATTTTTACATTTTGTCCATTAAACAAAAATGACACAACTTGGAACTCTAAAGAAAAGAAAATAATTTTTTTCTCGTCCTGAAAATGCATCTGCAAATAAGAATGAAACTTAGTATAAAACTTAAATGTTTCATATTTTGGAAAATATCATAATTAATATAAGATATTATTTTTAAATGAACATGAACGTAGATTAAATCAGTGTTGCCCAAAACCTTTTTTTTTGTAAATGGGAGGTTTCAAGTTTGTATCTCTGAAATGTATAGGGTAATTGTAAACAATTTTGCATTTTTTTATTTTTGTTCACTTGCAATGTTTTGTAACAGCTTAACCATGCAAGATCGAACATTTTTGTTTATGCTACATAAGTTTGGATTGTATTATCTATCAAGGAGTAGTAATCTTAATGGCGTTTGTTTATTAGTTTTCATAAAATTTGATGTTTACATTTACCCCCCTAGTTTTTTAAGTAAACGAGAAAAATGGGGTAAATGAAAACGGTACCAGTCGTCCTACCATTGTGGAAAGGGGTAACCAAGTTCTCTGTCCTTATATATGTAGGTACTACTACTACTAGACCAAGGAGATCATCCTTATCGCAAGGGTAACCAGCACGAGATCTTAAATAAGGCACCTTGCTATAGTGTCCTCCACGTCTGACGAAAGTGCTGGTTTTCTGCCTCTAGATACAATGACAGTAGGATTTTTCCCTTCACCGATCCTCTGACGTGTATGATGGAGCTGTGGTTTTTGGTTGATATGTACGGTACGTGCCATCTTTTTGATATAAAACATTGTTAAATCAACACCAAAGCCATTGAAAATGAATGTTTACAATTACCCCAAACTGTTCACTTTTACCCCATTTCGGTGTTTACATTTATCCATGATAGGAACATAATGAGGTAATTGTAAACAGCCAATAACTTTTAAATTTTGTTATACAGACAAATAAAAACATACAGCATGCATTTATACTCATGTTTTACTTTCTTAAAGATAAAATGTAACTTACTTCGATCGCCTTTGTTTTTTTTTGCAACAATTTTAATTGGCACTGAAAAACTTAAAAACGCAGAAAAACGAAAGACTCGTGGTTACGACCAAAACATAAATAACCCTTTGACAGATAAGGCCTTCCACGCGTCAATATGATTTAAATATAATGTCTTTTCAAATAATTTTATGGCATGCTTCAAATTATAAACGGTTTTGAGGAAATTAAGTGTGTTTACAATTACCCTCCTTGACCCTACTAATACTTTAAATTTAAAAGTCAGCTTTTTTGTTTGTTTGTTAATCCTTCACGACGTAACGGAGCAATATTATGAAATGTTTTTTTTGTGTCGAGGTAGTTACGCAGCTGAAGAGTGATTTAAGCTACTTTGTATTGCTGTAAAAATCCCATGTACAGCTCTTTTGAGCAAATCAGCCACTTATAATTAGATAGTCAATTTTTTTTTTTTTTTAGAACACTAATTAAAAGCATCACCAGTTGCGCTCTGCTTTTGAGCCTATAATTAAGGCGTTTCTTACAATATTATTAACACACGAAACTTTGTTGAAACACTATTAAAAATATGAGATGGGCGGTTGAAAACTGATGTTGACATAAATGTGAAACTAACGGAAGATTTTTGTATTTTAGTACATAGCAAATCTGCAATTATTGCAATAGAGACTCTAGCACCAAAAAACGATGTTCTTTTGAAAATAAATTTAAACATATGGGATGAAGTATCAGTAGATATGAGTGAGTATTTATTAAAAGACACAGTCATGGACTCAGAACAAAGCTTCTTCATACCCAGTAGAGTTTGTTAACTCTCTAGAGCTGTCCGATGTGCCCTCACATAATCTGCAATATTGATTTTGTTACATAGCGTGAACTATTGCATTGTAAGTGCTAATTTCCTAACCGGTGGCGTTCATTTTGGTTGCTTTTAGATTCTTTTGATTGTGGATCTTGGATCTGTGGAATCTTGCCAACTAGCTCATGTATAATTGCCCCTGGAATGTATTAATGTGATATTTTGATTTTCTGTAAGCCTTACTATATATTTTAAAACAAAATGTTCCTCTTCAAAAAACTTCCATTTCGTACACAAATAAATAGTGAAACTTTTTGAATTGATAAATTTTATCTTAATTTGATTTAATTTGCATTTTTTTCATCACGAAAATGTGTAAGGTGATTATCTGCATCAAATTATTATCATTCATATAAAATCAATCCATTAGTACCATGTATCAAATGTTTTGTTAATTCCTTCTTATTAAAACTGAGGTGGTTCACTTAGGCGTATACTTATTTATTTTTTTAAAAAAATATTACACAACCCGGTATTGTTGGTATTATCAAAAAAGGGTAAACTTACTAACAATAATTATAAACATGATAATTATTACGATATTAAAAATCATTACAAATTTTGAGATTTCAACTATTATAAAGCGTTATAGAAATGTTCGACTATAAATTATAATTGATTAAAGTGAAAATCATGGGCACAAAAATATCAAAGTGTTTTGCAAATTACTTTAAAAGTATCTTTGTCACTTAGTTAATATGTGCCTACTAAAATCGCATCAAGAATTTACTTGCTTTTTCCTATTTTCTAATGCCTGATATGCTTCCGATTTTTACTCCAAGGGTGATATTTGATGCAACAATTATACAAAACAATTTTTCAGAGACTGTAGAAATAGTGGAACAATATATTCTTTTTTTTATATAGAAAATCAACTTACAAACATCTGAAAAAAATTGTAATTTCACACTTACACCGAAATTATTGAGTTTTTTCATGACTAGTCTTACTGCAAAATTAAGTTTATATTGTTTTCGAGTTTAAAGTTCCTCAAAAAAGTGATTTATATTTAAATCAAATTAAATTCCTTGAATAATAAATAGTTCTATTGGCATTTTTGAAAAATTTTAAGCTAAAAACCGTTTTTGGACCTTTTTCAAGGAAACGCAATGAAATTAATGTTAGTATCTTAAAATTGTTATACAAATAAGTAATATATTTATTAAGTTCCGTTTGTTTTAAGAGAATTGTATCATTTAACTTTGTGTAAGATTTCACAATTATATATATACAAATACAATATAAAAAGTGTTTATTATCACCAATTTTTGGACAAACGAAACTATTAATATAGAAATCTGATTTTTGCTAGAAACCATTTTAACGTATGTATACAAATCATATTGGCATAATATTAAAAACAACTCAATTTAGTAAAACATATTTTTAACTTCCCATAGGAAGTTATTGTAATGGGTCCGATTTGACAAATTGAAAATTTTGACATTTCTCGACGTTTCAAGGTCCCTAGAGTCGAAATAAAAGATTTTTAGAAAGATGTCTGTGCGTGCGTGTGTACGTACGTCCGTACGTCCGTACGTTCGCGACGTTTTTTTCGTCGTCCATAGCTCAAGAACCAGAAGAGATATCGACTTCAAATAAATTTTGTTATACAGATAATAAGGCAGAAAGATGCAGAAAGGGCTCTCAAGAAAATTGCGTGGGTGGTTTTTTTACCATAGCAGTTTAAAAAAAAGGTGAAAATTTTGGTTAACCCTAAATATCTCATGAACCAATGACGCTAGAGACTTGAATTAAATTTTGTATTATATATTGTAACGTGATACAAAACAATTATATTTTTGGAAAAAAATTCAATTAACGGTTTTTTTTATAAATCAAAAAAACTGAAAAAAAAAATTTGTCACTTCGAAAATTTTACGACTAAAATATGATTTCATCTCCAAAACAATTTTGTGCAACGAAGAATAATGTTTTTGACATCTGATAAAATTTTGAGAAAAATCGAATTGACAGTTTTTTTACAAAAAATAAAAACCTAAAAAAAAAATAAAAAAAAGTTGGTAAAAATTGAGTTTTGACTCAAATATCTTTTCAAAACTTTGAGATATTGGCTTTAAACTACTTTTATCTTTCAAAAAATATTGGTTTCAACATTCAGTAAAATTTTGAAAAAAAAATAGAATTGACAGTTTTTTTACAAAAAATTAAAAACCGAAAAAAAAATTTAACAAAAGTTGGTAAAAATTGATTTTCGACTTAAATATCTTTTCAAAAATTTGAGGTTATGGCTTCTCACTAATTTTAACTTATAAGAAATATTGTTTTCAACAGTAGGAAAAATTTTGAGAAAAATCGAATTGACAGTTTTTTTACAAAAAAATAATAACCTAAAAAAAAAATTAAAAAAAAGTTGGTAAAAATTGAGTTTTGACTCAAATATCTTTTCAAGACTTTGAGATATTGGCTTTAAACTACTTTTATCTTTCAAAAAATATTGTTTTCAACATTCAGTAATATTTTGAAAAAAATAGAATTGACAGTTTTTTTACAAAAAATTAAAAACCGAAAAAAAAATTTAACAAAAGTTGGTAAAAATTGATTTTCGACTTAAATATCTTTTCAAAAATTTGAGATTATGGCTTCTAACTAATTTTAACTTATAAGAAATATTGTTTTCAACATTAGGACAAATTTTGAGAAAAATCGAATTGACAGTTTTTTTACAAAAAATAAAAACCTAAACAAAAAAATTAATAAAAGTTGGTAAAAATTGATTTTCGGCTCAAATAGCTTTTCAAAAATTAAAAATATTGGCTTCAAACTTATTTTATTTCACAGAAAATATTGTTTTTTATATTCAGTAATTTTTTTATAAAAATCCAACAGTCCGTTTTTTCATAAAAAAAAATAAAATATACAAAAAATAGAACGTAAATTTGGTAAGAATTGATACATTTAGACAAACTTTTAAGCAAGACAAATCGATAGACGGGATGGGAAGTTATCAGTGAGGGTCGCATCCCAGCCTCTTTTTAAATTAAAGATTGGAAACAATTTTTTATCAGTTTAAAACCTAATTGTCTATAATATAGTCTAACACTGAAAACATACACTACAGCAATCTGCATAAAACTCTTTGTATGTATGTCCTCATATTAAATTATAACTCAAGGATGTTTAAGGCGTATTTTTTATTTGACGGCCACCGTTTATTTTAAAATATTCATTTTTACAAAGGAACCAAGGTAGGTCTCGGTTGAAGTCCTTATGGTCCTTACTTACTTACTTAAGGTGGCGCTACAGTCCGGGCGGACCTGAGCCTCAACCAGCATGCGTCTCCAGCCAGCTCGGTTTTTAGCTAGATGTCTCCAGTTTCGCACACCAAGTTGGTTGAGGTCTTTACACATACCCGCGTGAGCCACCTGAGTCGCGGTCTTCCTCTACTGCGCCGCCGTCCCTCGAGATTGAATTTGAAGACCTTCCGAGCTGGAGCGGTGATGTCCATTCGCTCTACATGACCTAGCCATCTAAGCCGTTGGACTTTAATTCTGTTAATCAGGTCAGTGTCGCTGTACAGCCCGTACAGTTCGTCGTTATATCTTCTCCTCCATTCTCCATCTATGCATAAGGGATCAAAAATCACCCGAAGAATTTTTTCTCTCGAAGCATCCTAAGAACCTCTTATCTTTCTTTGACAGGATCCAGGCCTCAGCGCCATAAATGAGAGCCGGGGTGATGAGTGTCTTATAGATGCTGATTTTAGATGCTCGAGAGAGGACTTTACTACTCAATTGCTAAGTCGAAAGGAGCAGCTTTTTGCAAGAGTTATTCTTCGTTTGATTACAGTGCTGGTGTCGTTGTCTGAGTTTATAGCGGTGCCTAGGTAGATAAAGTCCTCAACTACCTCACACTTATAGCTGTCCATGGTGACGTTTTATTCAAAATGTCGCGTCGTCGTTCAATTTCCTTTTTTGATGATAGCATATAAATACTTGGTCTTATGGTCCACTTGTTTGTTTCTTACACACACTTAAATCACGGTTATCTCCACTAACACTTTTTACTCATAATTGAGTTTTTCAGTTCATACAATTTTAGAACTTCAGTTCTATGGATGTTTTCATGGTGCTTTAACTATATTATGTTCTGACTAAATAAATTACTATATAGAACACAATATTGTTCGATTCTATTTTTAGTGAATAAACAACTTAGAAAGTTCATAACTTCTGACCAATTTGTCAAGGAATGATTAAAAGAGCTCATAAATTATTCATGCCAAAATGTCATGTAAGAAAAGTCATCTGGGTTAGTTTCATTAAGAAAAGGTTTATTTTTGCAAAATCTGTAGAAAAAACCAATAGACTAATATTTTAATTGATTTCTGCTATAAATTTTGAACTTAACGTAGAAAGTTTTAGTAATCGGGTAAATTCGTCGAGTCTAAAATGTTGATATATATCTCGAAGTTTCAATTTTCTTAGGTCTCTAAATCAATAGCTTTTGGAGAAATGAACAAATTCGTTCAGTAGTTATCTTAAAACTTTATTTAAAGAAATTGACAAATTCGGTTGACCCCAAATACCTATCGAACTAATAAGGCTAGCTAACGTGATATCAAATTGGTAAAAAATCAAAGCAAATTCAACAAACTCTTATTTATAAATCAATTACGAATGTTTTGCGAAAAAATATTATTTTACTTTATAAATAATTGTGTGCATAGGATAACAAAGTATAGACTGGTAAAAAGTTTGGAAGAACTCAAAAGACGGTTTCCTTATAGATACAAAAAAAGAAAACGTTTTAAAAAATTACTATAAAAAGTTGGTAAAAATTTATTTTCGATTCGAATATCTGGGCAATAATTAAAGATATTAGCTTCAAGATAATTGAATTTTCAAAAAAAAAAAACATTGTTTTCAATTTTTGCTAAAATTTTAAGTAAGATCAATTTAACAATTGTTTACCTACTAAAAATGATTTTATTATTATTAAATTTTCGTTAAGTTCTTAGAAAAATCTAATTGGAAATCTTGACTGATATTGACTGAAAACTGATATTATCTTACACAACATTTTTAATGACAGATAGGCACCAATGAGCACCAGCATCTTTTTGACTTCCCATAGAAAGTTATTGTAATCGGTCCGATTTGTGGAATTGAAAATTTTGACATTTCTCGACGTTTCAAGGTCACTAGAGAACGAAATAAAGGATTTTAAGAGAGATGTCTGTGCGTGCGTGTGTACGTACGTTTGTAGGTCCGTAAGTCCATACGTTCGCGACGTGTTTTTCGTCGTCGAACCAGGAGAAAGATGCAAAAAGGACTCTCAAAAAATTGCGTGGGTGGTTTTTTTACCATAGTAAAGACTTGAATTAAATTTAAGATTATATATACACATATATTATAACGTGATACCACAAATATATTCTTGAAAAAAAATCCAATTAACGGTTTTTTTTTATAAATCAAAAATATTTATCACCTCGAAAAATATATGAACAAAAAATGATTTTATCTCCAAAATAATTTTATGCAACGAAGAATAACGTTTTTTACATCTGGTAAAATTTTGAGAAAAATTGAATTTTGTGCTTTATTCAATTTAGACTTAACTTCATTGTTCGAAGTTCTAATTATACTCATAGTTTTATTTTTAATTTATATTAATTAATTTAACTAATATTGAATTGTTTTCCTATTTTTCTTGAGTGAGTAAACTTTATTGTATCCCATTGATATAACTAAGATCATTTGTATATTTTTTGTGTTAATTAAGTTCCCCTGAAGAAGGCAGCAACCCCTGCCGAAACGTTGGGAAAGTTAATGTAACTTAATTAATTCATTGCGAAAATTACAGTGACCAAAAAAGCCGACGGAAAACTATACTATACTATTGTAATACTGTAAACAGATTTCAAAGACTTATGGACGGTTAAGTTTCGAGAAACTTAGTTCGGGGTTTAGCTTACAGATACCAAATTGTAATTATTTTGTTTGTTCTTTCCTTTCGCGCGATTTTAAAAAAAATTAAAGTTGAAGTTAAAGTTAAGTTAAAGTTTTTCTCAATTTTAAATTTCGTAATCCTTGTTCGATCTCAAAGTAGAAAGTGGGGGTGGCTGAATGCAGCTCCTGGAATCGTCGTGACCTGGAAGTGAATCCAGCGGGCGGCGAATTCCAGGATGACTTGCATTTAGCTGTGAGAAAAAAGGCGAGTAAGCAGGATCAACAAGCCGATCTCCGATTGGCTGTTGATGATGTGATTGAAATCCGCCACTGCGTATTGTTTGAAAGCTAAAATGGCGGGAGACGAAATAGAAGAGACAGGACAGATCTTGGAATCTGGCCTGGCCGTCAATTCTTGGCAAACTTTCAAAGTGGGAAGCTGAAGAAAAAAATGTTGGTGATTTCGAACAAAGATTGTAAAAAAAAAAATTGAGAAAAAAAATTATAAAAATTAGTGTCGTAGTGCAAGAAAAATAAGGAAGGAAAAATAATTTAGAGAAGGAAAGGAAAGGAAAAACAAAAAGAACTAGTTGGGATTTTGCAGAAAAAAAAGATAAGTACAATTTTTTGGTTCTGTGTTTTGTTGTAAATTTTTTTTATCCCAAATTTTATTGATGGGAATTAAGACCTTAACGGTCCATGGTCTATGAAATCGTTTAATTTTTGAAAAGATCCTGAGTTTTCATCCTGCTTTTGCAAGGTTTCTCAGACAGTTTTGCATTAATAAATTTCTCATAAAAGATATCCATTTTGTGTTATATTTTCTTCTACAGTGGTTTTATTGTTTCGCTCCTGTTTTCTTTTCGTTGTACTTTTTAAAGGTTTGCAATTTCCTTTTTAACTTCCCATAGGAAGTTATTGTAATGGGTCCGATTTGTCAAATTGAAAATTTTGACATTTCTCGACGTTTCAAGGTCCCTAGAGTCGAAATAAAAGATTTTTAGAAAGATGTCTGTGCGTGCGTGTGTACTTACGTCCGTACGTCCGTACGTTCGCGACGTTTTTTTCGTCGTCCATAGCTCAAGAACCAGAAGAGATATCGACTTCAAATAAATTTTGTTATACAGATAATAAGGCAGAAAGATGCAGAAAGGGCTCTCAAGAAAATTGCGTGGGTGGTTTTTTTACCATAGCAGTTTAAAAAAAAGGTGACAATTTTGGTTAACCCTAAATATCTCATGAACCAATGACGCTAGAGACTTGAATTAAATTTTATGTTATATATTGTAACGTGATACAAAACAATTATATTTTTGGAAAAAAATTCAATTAACGGTTTTTTTTATAAATCAAAAAAACTGAAAAAAAAATTTGTCACTTCGAAAATTTTACGACTAAAATATGATTTCATTTCCAAAACAATTTTGTGCAATGAAAAATAATGTTTTTGACATCTGATAAAATTTTGAGAAAAATCGAATTGACAGTTTTTTTACAAAAAATAATAACCTAAAAAAAAATTTAAAAAAAGTTGATAAAAAATTTTATCTTTCAAAAAATGTTGTTTTCAACATTCAGTAAAATTTTGAAAAAAATAGAATTGACAGTTTTTTTACAAAAAATTAAAAACCGAAAAAAAAAATTTAACAAAAGTTGGTAAAAATTGATTTTCGACTTAAATATCTTTTCAAAAATTTGAGATTATGGCTTCTAACTAATTTTAACTTATAAGAAATATTGTTTTCAACAGTAGGAAAAATTTTGAGAAAAATCGAATTGACAGTTTTTTTACAAAAAATAAAAACCTAAACAAAAAAATTAATAAAAGTTGGTAAAAATTGATTTTCGGCTCAAATAGCTTTTCAAAAATTAAAAATATTGGCTTCAAACTTATTTTATTTCACAGAAAATATTGTTTTTTATATTCAATAATTTTTTTATAAAAATCCAACAGTCCGTTTTTTCATAAAAAAATAAAATCTACAAAAAATAGAACGCAAATTTGGCAAGAATTGATACATTTAAACAAACTTTTAAGCAAGACAAGTCGATAGACGGGATGGGAAGTTATCAGTGTGGGTCGCATCCCAGCCTCTTTTTTTTTTACATTTCAGGAAAAAAAATTGCTGGCGCCCTCTTTCTTACGAAACGTAAGACCGCCCCTGTGGCAATTATAACAAAATTTATATTCATTTTGATATCAACGTGATATCAAAATCATCAGCAACTTAATTAATCGAATCGTCGATTAATTTACATTCGCTGAACCCACCCCTTTCTGAGCTAGTTGTAGTGGCAGCACTTTATTTGCTGCTTGTTGCAATTTGTACTTCGTTCGCCTCTTCGCCGCTGTTATTTGAAAGATCGGCATATTTATTCATTTAATATTTCGCGTGCTTAAATTGGTTTTGTTTTTGTGTTCGTTGTTTTATTTCATTTTTAATTTCATTCTTTTTTTGATTTAGTTAAATATAAAAAAAATTATCGGGAGTAAAAAAATTGCAACAATCTTTTTAAATATTTAAAATATTGACTTCAAACTTATTTTATCTCACAGAAAATATTGTTTTCGTCATTCAATCATTTTTTTTTACATCCAACACCAAGCTAGTACGTTTTTTCATAAAAAAATAAAATCTACAAAAAATAGTACTCAAATTTGGTAAAAATTGATGTTTGGTTCTCGATATCTCGTGAACAATAGAAGACATTGATTCAAATTAATTTCATTCATCCAATTTGTATTTGTTTATGTGAGAAATAAAAACTTTTAAGAAATGCTACTAAAATTAGTAAAAATTGGTTTTCCACAAAAATCTCGGTAACAAAAATAGATTTTGAAATCAAACTATTTCATTAAATGCAAAATATTGTTGGTAATTTTAAAATTTGTAATAATAATTCAACTGACAACTTTTTTAACAAAACACGAAAACCTACAAACCGGGATGGGAAGAAATCAGTGGTCATCCCAGCCTCTTTTTGCTGTTTAATTTCAGTAACAAAAATATTATTTCATCTTTCAAGAGAGATGTGTGAGAAAATCCATTCAAATTTGCAAATTCCGACTTCCATATAAATGTTTGTAGTTATTTGCTTTATAGAATTAAAAGGATTCAAGGATTCTTCCTCTATTTATTAGTCTTATAGTCACAAATAAAATGTAAATCGAATGAAAATTGTTCAAATTTCAGTCAGGCTTGATGCAGTACAAAACTCATAATATTGTTGAATCATCATCATCATCAGTTTTCATATAAGATTTTTCATCAAACTCCCAGACTGTATTCGAAAAGGTCAAAAATACACACACAACACAAGGATTGTGAATTCGGAAGTTTTGATATGGTATCCGTATGAGATTTAGAGTATGACTGTATGAGATACCTTTCTTTCTCTAAAAACATGTCAGATATGATTGTTTCCAATTATTACACACCCATCAACCGCATAAGGATTTATTGAACCAATTAAAATGTTTTCACCCAACATCTGGTACAAACGCAGTGAAGGTATATATATAGGATAAAGAATAAGGCTTGATACTCTTACATGAAGATATATCAACATTCGACATTTAACATGCCCAAAAATCTCAAATCGAACTTTATGTGTGGCATTTTGACCTGTTCATTGAACTATTTTCCATAATATCTTCTATCCTACGAGTATACTTTCAAGCTTCATAATATGGTTATAGTCGTCGTCGTCGTCGTTAGTCTTCTGCTTCTTCTGGAACGTTGTCGTCCTTTATGTACTCTGTCCTACATCAGAATTTTGCAATAATTGAATATTTTGGAAAGATGAAAATTCATGCATACCTCACCCAATTTCAAGCCATCAATCCAATTTCTCAATTTTCACATATCAATGTTTGCCTTTTATATGATTAAATGAGATCGAGCATTTCAAAAATAATACAGGAAAAAGGTCAAAAAAAGGTCAGAGGAGAAAATCGACTGAAAAAAAGGAGGGTGAAAGTTAAAGTTAGGGTGTTGGTGATGGTGATTTTCTGAGAGCCAGCTTCAAAAAAATCCATAAGCGATGACGAGAGTTGGTACAAAGGATGTACGAGTATATGAATACGTACCTATTTGCTCAAATCACTGCGGTAGGAAAGGTATACATACATACGGTATATGATATTCAGTTGTGTTTACTCAAGGTCTGGTCATCATCATCATCATCAACCAGGACATCACATCGGTCGCCATCATAATTCTGCTGCTGCAAAAGAATCCTTCTCTGTTTCGGGGGCATACACAGTACATTCGAGTTGCATTTCAAAGATATACATAAATATTCTAATATTTATATAGATACTTGTACTATATTCAGTCAAAGCTTGATTTCAGAGATCATAGGAAAAAAAGACGCAGAGAAATATAAATGCAATGAAATGAAATTGAAATGAAAATTAGACTCTACAAAAGCACTTGTAAAAGTTTATTCAATTTATGGGTCAATTGCATCCTGTTAGAACTTTCCAACATACCTTAATACATACCTATGTATATAGGTCAGGTATAGAAGATAGATAGCTATACCTTACCTACTCCCTTCTCAATGTCTTCGTCCTTTAAAAAAAAAAAAACTAAATATAAAATAGCTAGAGAAATATGAAATTCTATTAATGTGAAGATGAACTTTTGGTTTCTCCATTATATTTGATAGATTTATGTGATTTTTTTCTTCATTCATGTGTGGGTGTTGTGTAGGTAGATATGTATTGTATACTATCTATATGTTTACGGCAATCTGTTTGATTGATAAGGATGTGTACAGTTCATATCCTGTGTAAGCTGGATAAGTAAATTGAATTTGTCATATTTAGAGAATGAAAGAAAAAAAAGTATATAACAAGAAGAAGAATACAAATCTTAAAATTGTATTTTGCGGTTTTATCTTACCAAACGAATTCCGCTTGATCCTTGCTACCTATACGCTACGTATATAACTGTATGTATTATATAATTCCATATTGTATGTTCTTTATTGATATCAAAAGTACTTTGAAAATATGCTTGGGACGGGTGATTTAAATTGTCAACGTTATGCCATCAAAAGACGTTTGTTGTGGGAATACCATGTATATGTATGTATATGTGTACCTATAGCATAAAAATCTAAAAGTGAGTCCTTTAACTCGCATATTGGGTGCGGTGGTGGTTGTTTTAAGGATGTATCTTTCATTTTAAGAGTTTAATTTACTTCTTCGGTTTTATTATCTGTATGTCTGTCTTTCAAAATAAAATGACATGGAGGAGTTAGAGAAGCTAGAGGTATATATACTCGTATTTTGGAATAACTACCTTATTTTCTATATTCACTTCATATAGTATACAATAATGTTGGTCCTTTATTTCTTCCTTGAAATTTTGGTGGATATATACAATACATACGTACCTACCTTTATATTTATTATCAAAGTAAGGGTTACTTATGGGTTTGTAAACAAATTTAATGGATAATTCTTTAGCTATTCTGTTGTTGTGCTTTTGAAGAAGTTAAGTCAATTAGCAAATTACAACTTTATTACTGACAAAAAAAAAAAACAACAACATCAGAATCTAAAATAAAGACTGGATTCCGGTGTTTTAATAATTCTTAAAATTTTAGAATAAACAATATTTTGTGTTAAATAAAAAAGTTTGAAGTCAATATCTACCTTTAATCACAAGATACTTGAGTCTAAAACTATATTGTATCAGTTTTTATTTGTTTTTGTAGGTTGTTGTCAATTGGATTTCTCCAAAAAAATAACTAACATTGAACCTTGTATATGTTAAAATAAGACTGATTTCAATAACTCTTATTTCAATAGATATTTTTGTAGAAAACCAATTTTTACCAAATTTGACTAATATGTCTCTTTTTTTGAAATTGCTGCGTATAATTTAAATCCCTTTTAAAACTTTTGATATTATTATCTGTAAAACAAAATTTATTTGAAGTCAATATCTCTTCTGATTACAATAACTTCATATGGGAAATTAAAAATTACCAATGATGCCACCAGCGCCACTAATCTTTAAAGGTTTGAAGATTTTATTTTATTCATTTAAGAAAGTTTTCTTATTGAATAAGTAATTTACTCAGAAATGAGTCTCATCGCTTAACACAATTTTTCGAAAATACTCTATTAACTTTGCGATCAATAAATTTGCTTTGTTAAATTAAATTTTTATAACTGGCGTTAAGCTATTCATAATAAATTACCAAACCTTGTTGAACAGAATTGACAATACAGTTTGTCTACAACTATCAAAACTTCTCATGTAGTTTAAAAAACACTCTATGACTTTTTTACATTTCAAAATAAAAATGCCTTATTATTTTTCACTTACACATGATTCTCGAAAAATAGCTTTGAGATATGTACGTAGGTGAGCTTATGAAAAAATTTCGAACACAAAAGTTTTCGAAAATTTTACATTTGTCAACATTGATAAAGTTATTAAAAATAAATGATATTGGAGCTATAACCCTTTAACTCTACATAACTGATATTTTAGACATTTTAAACAGTGTTAAGTGAACTTTAAATTTATATAAAATGTTGTATATCTGATATTTGGATGGAAGACATTTGAGCTGCATTTTAACTTTGATAAACCCCTTCACACAAGGCGTTATGATTTTATCATAACAAGAACTGACAAACAATAATCGTCGTTGAAGTATTCCATGAACAGTAGGTAATAATTTTCAAAATTGAGTGATCTTTCAAGTGATCAGATACAAATATACTTACTTACTTACTTACTTAGGTCTTCGGATCTGTTAAGTCTGTTGGGGAACAATTAAGGAGCATAGGGTCTCTACTACACCTACGCTTCCATCGTGTGCGGTTTCCGGAGATATGTTTCGGCACCCTTAAACTCTTGCCTAGTGACGCTGATTCCTCATTTACTGTCCTGCGCCATGTGCTTCTCGTTCGTTCAGCTCTTCTTCCTTCCTGTGTAAGCGGATTCCATTGCATTGCTTGGCCTGCAATGCAGTCGTTACCTGTTCGAAGCGTATGTCCAATTTATTGCCACTTACGCCTATGTTCCTGACCTGTCCTTCTATTAAGGACCTCATTGGATATTCGGTTTGGCCAGAAAATCCTTAGGATTAGGATGTTGCGAAGACATCTATTCATGAAGGTTTGTAGCTTTGGGTGAAGTAACCTTTCATGTGCTGCATCCATAAAAAAGCACAGATTCAACATTTGTGCGAAACAGACGTAGCTTTGTTCTTAAGCTGATAAAGTTATTCCTCCAATTTTTCTGTTCTGCCTTCGATGGATACTTCCGAGGTATTGAAAGCTCTCCACTTTCTCCACTGGTTTTGAGGAAATATTTATTTAAGAGGATGTTCATATTTATTTTGCCGGAATTAATTTTGTTGTCAATTGATGGAGATCCATGATCCTATGAGAGAGTAAGCAAACATCGTCAGCGTAATCGAAGTTCTTCAAATACGATGTCAAAGTCCATTGGATCCCTCCACTTCCTGACAAAACTGCGCGCAGTATATCGCTTATCACCCGCAAAAACAATATTGGCGACAGAATATAGCCCTGAATCCTGCTTGTTCGGCATCGAGTGTGGCCTCTAGGAGTTCTCTGGTGCGCTATAGTATGATTTTTGGCAACGGCAGGTAGAACGCAAATCCCTCTCCAGTTTCGCACTTTGTAAGATCTCCTTTTTTGGAAGCTTGACGATCATTTCCTTCTTCCACTCATGGAAAAGCTTTCAGTGGTCCAGACTTCGTTTATGAGCGAATGAAGCAGTTCGCTTGATGACGTTGGCGGGAATTCCCGTGTAAAACTGAGAAAAAGTGTTCTTTCCACCTTCTGACTTGTTTATCCACCGAACTTAGCAAAGTACCGTCTGCTTCTTCCACCAGGTGTTGCTTTGAGCTGCGTGCGTGCACCGGTCAGCCGTTTGATGATTCCGCAAACATTGGTCCTGTTGTCGCATCTGTTTGCAGCATCTTCTGCAAACATAGTGCATTGAAATTTTCCAAGACCATTTTTCTCAAGTATATCTAAAATTCGAATATGCGGAGTTTCAAAATTGTATTTAGCATTATTAAATACGTAATTCTACATTTCACTGACTAAATTAAAAAAGAAGGGTAGAACATTTTATTAATTAGTAATAATTTCTGTTTTGTAGAATTTTTTAACAAAATTGGTCACAAAGCTTTCTTCTTGTTTACTCGTAAATGATGAACATTTTTGGAAATTATTATAAAGTTGTAAGTGTTCTTTTTTGTTTTACAAATTTTTTTCTTCAATGCTTAGATAGATCCACATACAATTAAATTAAAAATCTGGAAGGATTTGATAATAACCTACCTTATACCAAAATATGATACTTTGGTAAAGACGAACATATGGTGTTCTGGGAACATGCAGTTCTCCAACTTAGAATATTAAAGTATCTTATGATTACGATGCTGTCAAATAAATAAAATAAATTGGGTGGCGCAACAGTCCGTTTGAGAACTAGGCCCGTGTGACTGACAACTCTCAACCATTCCTGTGTGCGAGTACTGTTGTCAGGGATGGAAGGGACCTACAGTTTTAAGCCGAATCCGAACGGCAAATTTGAGAAAGCACTTTTCATGACAAGAATTACTCTTGGAGAATTTGTCAATTCCTCGCCAGAGGCAGTACCCGTGAAAAAAAAATCCTGTCAAAACTCTGCCTTAAATTGAATCTTCTCTCTGAGTTTTTTTTTAAACCACATTGCTTATTAGGCTATGGCAATTAATAAGAAGCTTTTATTCTTGTCTTACATTTAATGAAACACAAATTTGTTTCCACATATTTAAACATGATATTTACATCAGTTTTGAAATTTTTTTTAACACTTTTTCATCCTTTTGAAAGAATGTGATCTTTTGGGAATCCAATCTATGACTTTAAAAGTGTGTAGTGGGATTTATTTCACTTGAGAATGCATGATAACTCAGACTTCAGGGGAATGCAATAACTTTTAAAAAATGCAAACTTTTCAAGTAAACACCAAGAATACATGAAGTCGATTTCAAAATCTAAAGCCGATTTCAAAATCTTAAATCCCAATCTTAAGAGAAATTCTATGAATACAATATTTTAATTGAATTCGATAAATGGTTTATAATGATTGCATTTTTTTACAAGTCTTCTGTTAAGTTTTAATAAAGTCTTGATCCCTATAATGTTCACTTCTTTGAGTTTAGTTGTTAATCAAAAGTTTCAATAAATCAAACTGGCGTGTAATACCCTATTTTTTCAAAAAATCATTAAAATTATTGTTGACAAACTCGCGTCCATTGTCACTTCGTAGACATTTAATTTTATTTTAAGTTTGAACTTCTACCATGTTTTTATATTCTATAAATTTATGAAATGACTCATCCTTAGTTTTGAGGAAGTACACTTGTATTTTTCTTGATTGATCATCGATAAAAGTGACCTAACTCCCCCAGGCGATGAAATCCTCATTGGTCCACAGACGTCGCTGTGCACTAGCTCTAGCAATTGCTTACTCCGAGTAAACGATTGTTTAGGAAATGGTTGCAGCGTCAATTTTCCTTTTGCACATACGACACAGTCCAGGTTGACTTCAGAGGGATCCACATTCAAACCGGTTACCATTTTCTTGTCCTTGAGTTGCTGAAGACTAGCCATTTTAAGGTGCCCGAATCTTTGGTGCCACTTATCAAAGGTATTTATGTTTTTGCTGGATTGAAAAGGCTTAAGAATATAAAGTTCTCTTTTCTTATCAGCTTTTAAAACAATAACTTTATTAGGATTTCTTACTATGGCTGTGTTTTGTTTAAAGTCCACTGTATAATTATGGTTTGTTATTTTACTCACTGACAAGAAACTAACTTTTAGTTCTGGAATGAACAAACCATTTTTCATAATAAGGTCACCTGTACCGATTGTCGACCTGACTGTTCCGATTCCACTTGATATTACAAACTTATCATTAGCAAGCTGTACCTTTTCACCTTTGATGTCATTATGCAGTTCGATTAAAAGCTTTTTATTGCAGCACATGTGGGAGGTCGCACCGCTATCCAAACACCATTCGTCCCGTTGCAACATCGAAGCATCTATGGATGAAAAGAGACCGAACGAAGATAACTGTCGTAATTTAGATTTACGGCATTCAGATGCGAAATGCCCTCGTTTACCGCAAAAATAACATTTTCCTTTCCAGTTACTGGAATTTTTACCATGATTTTTCTCACGTAATTTTGCGGCAAAAACCTGTTCACTTACAGCACTTTTGAAGATGATCCTTATTTAATCTTCTTCGCTCCTCCTTCATGAATTTAGTTTTTAAGTTCATGACTGATGGCAAAGTATCACGACTTTCAATCGCGACAATGAAATTCTCGTAAGAATCTGGCAAACTGCATAATAAAATAATTGTCCAGAGTTCTTCAGGGACAGACACCTGAATTTCGCGCAATTTTTCTACTACACCTGCAAATTCGTTGATATGATTTTGCATAGATTGCCCTTCCAACATTTTTGCTTGCAACAACTGTTTAAACAAATTTACCATGCTGGCAGGCCCCTTCGGCTGGTACAGTTCACGAAAATTATCCCACGCATGTTTTGATGTCTTTGAGTGCTTGATGTGGATTAACTCAGAAGGTTTTACATTTAGAAGGATAGTTGCCAGAGCTTTGGTTCATCTGACAATTTCTTTGATCCGTCGACAAACGACAAGAGATCTGTGTGAACGAGCACGCTCTTCATGTGAATTGACCACGTTCCATAATTTTCACCGTTCAATTTATCAATTTGGTACAACGAACTCATCGCGAATGTTAAAGAACTATTAAACTCGACTAACGAAATTTATAAAGAAAATTATTTATAGAACTGAATGAATATGCACTTTTTTTTCTTAAGTCTCTGAGTGACCTGGGCTCATAACCTATTAGATTTTAGGCAGATAATAAAACAGGCAGTCAGATAAATAAGAAATAGTGTTTAATGTTTGGTAATTCAAAAGAGAATGTACATTAGGTAATTCAAGTAATTAAAATGAAAGCTAAAATTACAACAATAACTATTGACTTTACAGTTCGATATTATTTATAAACAGTGGTGACAATAAGTTCTGCTACAGTACATAGGTATGCTATTAAAATGTCGAAAACGGTACTGGAAAAAGTTGCTCAACTCAAGCTGCTGGATTTGTAACTTTTTTCTTTGGTATTCTAAACTAAGTCTATACAAATCAAATCAAAGAAATAAAACAATAAAACTTATCCAGCAGATTGAACAATATCGGGTTCAAAGCAGATAGTTTTCAATTCAAAACAAATTTATTGTGTAACCCAAATTTTGGTCTTGAAAACGTTAATGTTAAGTGGTACAATTTAACTTTGCGAGCCATGAAATGACAATAAATACACTTTTAGATAAAATTTTTAATTTAGAAAATAGTACGTGGATGTATATCATATACCTTACTGACTATCTTCGAGGTCCATTAAAAGCATTTCATTCAAATATAAGACCAAAACCATTTTTATCAAAAGCCCACGTTAAAGGCAAGTTCTCTCAACCCTTACATGAACTTTATTCAACAAAGTGTATAGGCTAAGTATGCAGAGGGTTGACTATATAATACCTACATGAGGTATAATAGCGTTTTTATTGTATCTCAAGTGTGTACTTATGTGTACTTATTTTTTATTTTATAGCTGATATCAATTTTTCAGTCTTATATGATGTTGATGAAGCTAAAAGCAGCTTGAAGAAAGAATTAAATGATATTTCAAATACTCTTTAAGGTTTTTATTTTTTTTTTTGTTTTTGTTTTTCTTTTATTTTAATATTGTTTTTCTTTTATTTATATAATCTTATATTGAATGTTTGGAAAATAAATTTTTTTTTTTTCAAAAAATGTTCATTTCTTGCAACTTCTTTTTATTCTAGAATTAAGTTTCATGAATTTAAATGTTATTACTTAAGTGTTTGGTTATGTTAATTTTATAACTCACTTTGTATAATTTTTGTATTCAAATTATGTTTTTTTAATAGACCGGAAAATATGGAATGTAAAGTCACTGTCTGCTGTCGTTGTAAATATTAAATTTGAATTAATTTTGAAGATTTTTAACTACATCATAACAATGTAGACAACGTTTTTTAGGTGTTCATAATAATGGCGGTGGATGTCACAATGTTTTTCTCATTTTATCACTTTATTTTCAACAAATGGTTCATGTTATGTCAATTATGTACCTTTTTAAGGGAGACTTTGTTTGAATTCGTTGGATCCCTTGGTTAAAGAATGCACCATTGAATAATTGTAAAAAACACGCTCAGAAAAAATTCTTCCTCCGGGGTGGATTAATGATAAAATAGTTAACTTCGACTTTGAATTCATCGACTTGTGACGGAAAAAATATGTTCGATTTACCACCATAAGTAAGAAGTGTCTTTTTAAGAAGTATTAGGAAACCTAAAACAAACCGGAATTTGACAGATGAAAACAGAGTTTCTTACGAAAAAAAAACATTTAGAACATAAAGGACACGTTTTGTGCATTTCAATTAGCACTCAAGTGCTTGAAGGTAAAGTTTGAAAAACTACAATTGAGGCTGCAATTGTGGTCGAAAACCAAACAAGTTTGAAAGGGAGTGAATTTTTGTGCTCAACCACGACTAGACCAACAAATCAGCACACAAAGTTATCCTAAATTAATGAATCATGAACTTCGATTGTGTTTCCAGCTTTACTGTGCTTTGGTATTGCTAATTTAAGTTTTTCTGGACACAATAATCTGTAATTCTCCCTAAAAATCTTTGAATTAACGACCAGTCTCAGGCGGCTTATTTTGCAAGTCAGAAGAATAAAGTAATCGCCAGTAGGTCACCACTAAATTCTGTTAAATCAAACCTACAATTTAAGGTAAATTTGGTGTGGCTTTTTTAGAACAAATTTATTACTTACTTACTTAAGTTCCCGCTACAATCCGGAACGGAACTGGACCTCAACCAACATGGTTGACTTTTAACTGTTAACTTTGATTTGGAGACACCCACCCATCTTCTCGGTCCCTAGCTAGCTGTCTCCAATTTAATACGCAAAGTTGGGGTTTTCACCCACCTGCATGTGCCACCTGAGTCGCGGTCTTCCTCGACTGCGATGTCCCTTGGGATTGGATTCAAAGAAGAAGCGATTTTCAAGAGTTATTCTTCATTTGATTTCAGCGGTGGTGTCGTTCTCTGAATTTATTATTATTATTATTATTATTCATGCTTTATTCACTCTTTTTTTTACATTATTATTCAATAAGTTTGATGAGTATAAGCCTCCCCCTTCGTCTTCCACAACTGTCGGTCTAAAGCTTCTCTCCAATAGTTTGGGCAAAAATGCTGTATTTCGTCTCTCCCCCTTTTGAGTTGTCTTCCTACATTTCTTTTTTTGTCTCGCGGGGTCCACTCTGTTGTTATTTTGGTCCATCGTTCATCTGAGGTTCGGAATATGTGTCCAGCCCAATCCCATTTAAGTCTTCTTGTTCTTTGAAGAACATCTTCAAATTTCGTTTGGTTTCTTATGGTTTCGTGGTTAATCCGTTGGGATAACCTCACTTTAAGAATCGATCTTTCCATCGCTCTTTGGCAAGATTGAAGCTTATTTTCGAGGGCTTTCGTATATTGCCATGTTTGGCAACCATATGTTAAGACTGGAAGAACCGTTGAGTCGAAAACACATTTTGTTGTTTGGATTGAGATATTAAGATCCAGCAGATTCTTCACATTCCAAAATTGTCTCCAAGCGCTTGCTATTCTATGGTTAACATTTTTAACGTCTTTATCGATGAATGATATAGTTTGTCCCAAATAATTGTAATCTTCTACGTAGTCTAAAGCGATATCATCAATTTTTATTATGGAATGGTTGCCATTTGACATTATTTTGGTTTTTTGTCGATTAGTGGATAAACCGACTTTTTTGCATTCTATACAAAGCTCGTTTAGCATAGTTTGTAATTCATGTTTTGACGTGGCGATTAAAACAATATCGTCTGCAAATCTAAGATTTGATAGAAATCTACCGTTTATATTCAATCCCTTGTTTTCCCATTCCAAGTTACGAAAAATCTCTTCCAAAGTTGCGGAAAAAAGTGAAAGTGGATCACCTTGCTGTACTCCACGTGTCGTCTGAAATATTGGTCCAGTACTTTCAGTTTTAATGCGCGCAACATTATCCTTGTACATGTTTTGAAGAACACGAATAATTTTCGGTTCCACACCTTGTTTAATTAGCGCTTGCCAGATAAATATTTGCTCAACTGTATCGAACGCTTTGGCGAAATCAATAAATGCAATATATAGCGTTATATTATATTCCTTGCTCTTTTCTATGATTTGGCTCATTGTTTGAAGATGGTCCATTGTTGAGAATCCAGATCTGAACCCAGCTTGCTTAAAAGGTTGATTGAATTCTAGGCTTGTTTTCATTCTATTGAAAAGGCATTTCGCAAATACTTTATAAACGCAAGATATTATACTAATGGGCCTATATTTGTTTATGTCGTCCGTCTTGCCTTTTTTGTGGATGAGGATTATTTCGGATTTCTTCCATTGTTCTGGGATTTCCTCGGTGACCAAAACCTGATTGAAAATATCTTTCAACCAGTTGGCCAATGAACATTTTGCGTATTTAAAATACTCTGCAGCAATTCCATCACTTCCTTTGCATTTCTCGTTTTTTAAGCTTTGAATCGCATTCTCGACTTCGCTTTTAAGTAAAATTGGAAACTGTTGCTCTTCTTGCCAATCAGTGCTTGTGTCAGCATTTATAGCGGTTCCTAATAGGTGGACAAAGTATTTAATTATCTCAAAGTTATATCTATCCATATTGAAGTTTTCTCCAAGACGTCGTTGTTCAATGTCCTTTTTTAATGACAGCATGTACTAACTTGGCCTTGTCCTCATTGACCACTAAACCCATCTTCTTTGCTTCCAATTAAATTATATCGATATCATCAGCGGCGTCGTGTCCGAGTAATTTCATGGAATTTTGGAAGAATTCTTTCTAGAAAGATGTTGACGAAGTCGCATGACAGTGGCATGCATTTAATGCATCGGGGAGATCTTTTCCGACTTAGATGCATAAACGAATAAATTTGACAAGAGTCCAAAACTAGACATTGCTCTGTAAAGCTCTTCCCTGTAGATCTTGTCATAGGTGGCTTTAAGATCGATAAAGAGATTGTTGATATCGATTTTAATTTCCTGGGTTTTTTCCAATATATTGGCACTAAGTTGATAGAAAAATTTCAAGATCTTGGCACTAAGTTGGAGGAAACATTGAGTTTGGGTAAAGAATTCAACATTCTTGATGTGCGGCTGAACAAATAATCTCTTGAGTTGAAAGAACGTCCAGAATGTAGTTATAGAATAAGATGATGGACATCTTGGAAGTTTAAATATTATATCAGAATTGTTTGAGTAGGAAAGGTGGGGGGAAGGGAATATTTTGGCACAAAATTAATATTTAATAAGACAACGAAATCAATGAAGTTTCTTTTATTGGGTATCATTTTCAAGATACCGAGCATTTAAAACTAATTATAGTTTCCTAGAATCAAGTTCCACTCATAGATTGGATAGTGACATCAAGGATGGGTTATGCTATAAATGCAGAAGTCAGAATTGTATTTTTTTTATCTGATCACATCACCAAAGTCCAACCCCTCTCACAACTTACTTGCAGATTCTTTTAAATATTTCCCGCTAAATGACCCTATATCACCCTATAAAAGCAAATACTTTCAATAAGGATGTGTATTTAAAGGACCTATTTCCATATTTCCGTTGGTTTGTTGGCTATTTGTTTCTTTTTATGTAAGTGCTGTTTCTTTTTTACTTATATAACTTTGATTTGGTTATTCTATATTTTCTTCGCATATTTTCCTATAATATTGTGTTGACAGTCAACAAAGAAGTTAGAAAAACATTTTCGAATCCCACTTTTTCACTTAGGTACTCTTACCTCACTCCACCCGTTCTCGTTGTATTTGCAGTTTCCAGTTGCCTTGTTCGTCATTTTTGTGTTTTTTACCAACGAACGCGAGGAACGCAAACATTTCGTTATTTTTTCTTGGTATATTTTTGTTCCTTTCTTTTTATTTTTCATAAAGTACTCACATATATTTGTTTAAACACCCATCTTCCGCTTTGGTACGGCAACGGCGACGATGCTCTATTCCTAAAGAAGTATCCTTTTTGCTAGTGACTTTTTGCATATTTGCATCCTTTCTGTTCGATTCGTTTTCCATGGAGATAAAGCTGCTCCTTTTTTTACTGTTCAAGCGCAATAGTTCTAGGATGAAAATAGCGTATACCTTGGAGGGAAAAGCGAGTGTAATCAGGAAATTTAGCATGTAATATGAAAAAGGATTGCATAAATATAACCGTATGAGCATACTTTGCTATACAAACACATACGTACGTTTACACACACACACACACTCTTATGGAATAGAAACACATATAGAATACTTGTCGTAGTGGTTACATACAGTTATGTGCTCAGAACATATTCACATATATTTGAAGGTAATGGGATTTGCTTTGGAAAATTAAGAAGTTTAACTTTGTCGAGTCATGGGACATAGACATTGTGCATGGTTCGTTAAGGAATTTCCTACTTTAAGAAAAAAAAAAAAAGACATTTATTTGACAATTTTGTTCGTCTTTTTATATTTTATATAGAAGTGTAAATATGGAAATTTTGATCATCTTTATATGGCTTTGGATTTGTGTTTGTGTTTGTATTTGTTTTTTTTTTTCTTTTTCATCAGTCTTTTTAGGTAGTGAAATAGTAAATAGTTGAAGCATAATGTTTTAAATAATCTTTAGAAAAATATTATTTGTCATATGAAGCGTAATGTAATTTTTCAATTTACTACAAGGATGGGACTAGAGCATTGTTTTTTAAAAATGTATCAATAAAACAAAAAAAAAAACATAAAATCTGCAATTTTCAATCAGGTTTTGGTAAAATTTTCTTGCTGGGATTCCTTGAAATTATGATTGATTGATGATCTCAATAAATGTGGTATTTGTAAATTATGGCTAGATCAGAAAGGATTAACTGTCATTTAATATAAAATTGAAATTTGTTCTTACTGTCTGATAACTTATGGGGATTTCCTACTTTATTTTCGCTTTTTAGAAGCAAAATATAGTGTAACAATGAAGGGGTCTCAAAACATGATGACCTTCATTATTTCTAACAATTGGCATTATTTTTAACAAAATCAACAGATAAGTAATTGCCTTTAAAGTTCAGGATAAGCCGTTTAAGTAAAACATTTGTTTGACTTATTTTAAGCTTTGTAAAACCTTATAGCCACTGGAATAAACAAAATTATCATTCAATAATCAAATGATTTTGCTTGAATAACTTGTTACCTAGAGAAACAACATCCTGTTAAAGTGGTTCACTTTGGCGTATACGCACTTTTTTTATCGAAATTTATGTAGATTTATAATACATTTTGTTTGTTTAACTTTTTGAAAATAATTGTTGTTATATCAAAGCAACCTTAAAACTTTTTTTTTGATTAAGCGACCTCAATAAACTTTAGTGTAATATTCTTCTTTACCAAAAAATAATTACAGAACCTCCTGAAAACTACACCATACACATTATTTCTTGGAATTGTTCATGGGTCTTGAATCACATCAAGATTTTAACCTAGTGCCAACAAAATAGTCAATTGTACCAATAACGAATATTTTCTAAATGACCTAGAATAGAAATTCAATTTGATTGTATTCACAAAAAATAAATTATACCTAGGCAAAGAACTCAAAGCTTAAAGGCGCCCAGAACAAAAATCTTATTTTTAATAAGTATCCATTGGAAATTATTTTAGTCGGTATAATTTAACGTTTAAACAACTTTTAAATAAAATGTTAAAAAAAAATATGTATATTAAATTATGTATTTCTTTAAAGTTTTACAATAAATTATAAATAAAGTGTCGAAAAGCAAGTACGAAAATGCTGTTTTGAATATGAAATGTGTTAAAACCAATTCAAATTTTGAAACTCCTGAATTTGTTAACTACTTCGGTAGTTGAACAACCTGAGCCACTACTTATGTTATCATTGAAAATTACTACTAATACAATTATAATTACAGTCAAACATTTTTCTCGGGAAACTCATTATTTACGAAGGTTAAAAAACATTACTTTGGTTTTATTACTGATAACTGGCTTGTGAGATTTTAACCAGAACTGAGAGCTATCGTTGAAGTAAGAAGAAAGCCAACACAACATAAAGCCACGAAAACCAATAAGATATAACTTTTCTAAGAGTACAAAAAAAAGTCCAGTGGTGTCAAATTTCATGAACTTTGTGGACAATATTTATATTGCCACGACGAGAAATAACGCGGTAAGGAAATGTCTCTTGCAATAAAGCCATATTCAATCGAGTTGTGTGGCATGTGGCACCATCTTGTTGAAACAAAATATTCTCTAAATCCTATTCTTTAATAGCATGCAAAAACAAAGGCTTATCATGTGATCATAACGCTCCGAATTGACGGTGACAGTTTTTCCGTCACACCCCCGGACCCAAGAGCTCCAAGAAAATTTTGTTCGAAAAATCGCCGTCCACCGCCTGTTGTTCAAGCACCCATTCGGCGTATCTAACGACACGTTGTGAATGGTCAACTGGCTTCAGTTGTTGTGTGAGCTGGACTTTATATGGATGTAGGTGTAAATCTAAATACAAAATACACCATAATGTGCCGTAAAAAAGTCCTAATTCCTGATAACGACGAGGAATCGACACATTCGGGTCTTCGGCAACACTTTCACTTACAGCAGCGATATTTTCAGTGATATACGAGCGAAACGATAATTCACAGGCACTACAATATCTGTAATCAATCCAGTCTCTTCAAATGTCTTTACAATATTGCCAATTGCAGTTGCGTAGTTGGACATTTATGCAAACCATAATCTCCTCTTAAAGCACGATATGTGGCTGTGGCAGAATCACCATTTTTGTAGTAGGTTTTAACAATTTGTAAGCGTTTTGCGATAGTTAAGCGATCCATTTTCGTAAATGTATGACTTTCAACTGAAAAAAAATTGGTTTAACAACTTCGTTTGACAGATATTGAATTCCAGCCCTAAACTTTTGAAAGCGCAAAATGGATAAACTGTTATTTTTGTTATAGTTAAGAATTCTTGTTTTAATAAACTTTTCAAAAATGAGAGCAAAGAAATAGATCTGTTATTGTGTATTTTTTTTTTGTATTCCCTTTTTCAAAAAGTGGTGAGAAATATAAGCACATTTTCATTTTTGTCTGAAAATATTCCTTCGAAAACACTAAAATTCAAAGGATGAATAAAAATATCGACAAGATTTAAAGCACTTTTTCCAATATGAGATTTGAAATTTTATCACAAACATTCGAAATAAAAATTGTTTAAGCTGCTTATTGTTTTTAAGATTTCTGGTCCTGCGATGGGCTCAACAAAGTAAATACTAAAATTGAATGTATTATCAACTAAGTCAGAGCTACTACTATCCAATTATAGGGCCCTAACCGCCGAGAAATAATTATTAAAAATGTTGGTCACTACAGAAAGTTCATCAAAAACATTAACATCGTCTTGTTTACCAATATTTTTGTGTTGGTTATAGAATTGATAATTTTCCATTGCTTTCTTGAATTCCCTTGAGTACTGTGAAACTTATTCTGAAAATAATTTTCACGACTATTTTTGATTTCACGTTTAACTTTTTGATTCAACTACTAAAATGCCAATTACTCCATTTAAAGTTGTTTCAAAACAAAGCCAGAAATTTAGTTTAAACAACAACTACAATTCAAATCGATAAAATGTGAATTGCAATGTCATAAGCCTAATCAGTGAATGTTTCGATTATTTTTTGATTAATTAATTAGAGTTCTTGTTTTTTTAGGACTATGTAATATTCTAAGACGAGTTTTAATTCTTAGGCCACTAAAAATTAACTCTACAATTAAAATTAAGATTATCTAGACTTTATTTAAACATTCTTACTAAAACTCCAATTTTTTTAAGTAGATTATTTAGCTCTCTATTAAGTCGCAATAAAATCCTTCAGTATATATTTCGATACTGTTTAAAAATTAAATTTTGTTGTAAGATCATACGAGTATCACACTTCACCATCACATTCAATTAAACCACACTTAACCGTAAGTACTCATATCAAAATTGTTGATAACCTGTTTCTTTATACAACCAAAACTTCATTTATCCCTTACTTACAATTTTGATTCTGCAACTACCTATGTAATAAAAGGTATGTATTGTTACTCGTTTTGACAAACAAAACAAAAACAAATCCTACACTTAAATTACACATTTGTTTTTAAGTAATTAAATTGAACTAAAAGTCAAAAACATGCGAATCCAAAGGACTTTCAACTCAAAACAACCAAATAAGAAGAACACTCTTTATCGTCCTTTCAAACCTTGTTAGTTTGGAAAACTTTTACCTTCTGCATAATTGTACATCAATGGCATTCTGCTGCATACTCATACCAAAACCTTAACTTCTTCTTCAGTTAATATTAACTTGACTTGACGACGACTACAAAAAAGGACGACGACGAGGACGATGACGATGAATGGTGGTGAATATATTTCATAGCTTGAAGCATTAAATAACAAGTTAAACTGGCTGTGTATAAGAAGTTCTGTCCAACTCTCAAACTCCTTTGTTTTTTTTTAGGTATATGTCTGATTCGATATATGAATGAGGTATGAGTTATGGTATGAACTTTTAAAAGTTGATTTTTGATTATGATGTTCGGCTTCGCCATACCACAGACATACACGAAATACTCTTTAAACTTGTGCTGACTTTTCCAGTTGTTTTCTTCGTTTTTTTTATTTTAATTAAATTTTTGATTTTATATTTTTGAAATATAAGCAACAACCTTAATTGCATAGAAGTGAAGGCATAATAGCTAAGGAAGCATTCATTGTTTAGGTTGGAAATGAAAATATATCATACCTGTAAATATTACATATCATATGACAAGAGAGCAAGAAGGGTCAAATAAATGAAACTTATGTAGATGATATTTTCTTGATAACTTTTGTGATGTAAGTCTTACAAGGATTTATATTTACAGTGAATGAATATTGCTGAATGGTAGGAAAAAGTCTGAAGAAATTGGTATTACCCATCATCAGGTTTTTAAAATGATGCAATCTTTTGTGAATACGATCTTAAAAAAGAACTAATTGAGTGCATAACTAAAGAATACAGTCATTGCACTCACTTTGAGATTTTAAACATTTAAATTCTAAAATCACATTTTCATTTGCCATTAAAAAAAGATTGGAATCGTTTTGTATTCATTTGAATTCATTCGCAAAGTAATACAAGTGAATGACTTTTCTTTTTTTGTGTTCTTACCTAGTCCTTAAAAAGGACTTGGTAAGAACCTGTTAAGAAAGTGTTATACTTCCACCTCACCAAAACCACCGGTTCAGGATCAAACAATGAAAGATTAAAAAACGACTTTTCTTTCATAATTCATAATTCGCCTAGGGGCAAGATTATAGTTGTAGAACTCCCCCATAGGATTGGTTCTTCGTAGTCTCCAAAGATTGTCTGGTACATTGAAGACAGTCGCCATTTCAGAGTTGGTATTCCTTTGCATTTTTTTGATTTTGTGACTCAGCTTGCTTTTTAACCAACTTTGTTACCATTTAAGTTTGAAGCTGAGGACTTTGCTTGGCGTTTTCTGAAGGTTTCAGCATTTTTTTTTATCAAAGCAAGGATCTACCGCACTGTTTATAAAATTATTCTAATCATTAACTTTATCGACTGCAACTTGCAATGTTATTCTAGGCTTTGTAACGGTTTTATCTGGCACCAATATTGTAGTATCATCATAAAAAAAAGGTGGCTATGATAACGCTGATAACTTTTGCTTATAATATGTACAAGGTTGGCCCTAGTACACTTCCCTTTGGTACACCGGCTTGAATTTTAATTTTGGTCGAACAGTACTTTAAAGAAGTAGTGTGATGATTAGTGCGTAGGACTCTCATTTACCTAAGAGGTCTTGGGTTCATTCCCTGCCCGTACCACCGTTTTTTCACGGTTTCTGCCTCTTGCGAGGAATTAAAAAAAACTCCAATAGTACCTAATTCTTTTCATGAAAAGTGCTTTCATAAATTAGCTGTTCGGGTTTGGCATAAAACTGTAGGTCCCCTAAATCCCTCCTGATATGACTCACTCACAGAAATTGTTGAGAGTTGTAAGTCACTAGGCCCTGGTTCTTTACAGACTGTTGCGCCACCTAATTTGTTTTAGTACTCTTTATGGTCGGTTCGTAATATAAAATTTCATGATTTCGAAGTATGAGTTGGGAAAGTTCCTATGAAGTTTGTATTCAACTCCCAAGTGCCAAATCTTATAAAAGGCTTGAGGAGGATCCAAGAATATAGCGGACCATAATTACTTATCTTCAAATGACTTTTCCACCACATCCATAAGTCGACGAACTTGGGTCCATGGTGGATAACTGATGGCTCACTGAAAGTCTTCTCTAGTCTTTTATTTTGCCAATTATTGTCAGTTTCAGTTTTTCCAAACCATTTTCGTTTATTGGTTCTTCTGTAAGATGTTTCTTCCGGTTGGTTACTTAGCTTGTTTAGGTATAACAATGACTTCTGCAATATTTGTAATGAAATATAATACACATGTTTTTTTTAACTTCCCATAGGAAGTTATTGTAATGGGTCCGATTTGTCAAATTCAACATTTTGACATTTCTCGACGTTTCAAGGTCCCTAGAGTCGAAATAAAAGATTTTTAGAAAGATGTATGTGCGTGCGTGTGTACGTACGTTCGTACGTTCGCGACGTTTTTTTCGTCTTCCATTCAAATAAATTTTGTTATACAGATAATAAGGCAGAAAGATGCAGAAAGGGCTCTCAAGAAAATTGCGTGGGTGGTTTTTTTACCATAGCAGTTTAAAAAAAAGGTGAACATTTTGGTTAAACCTCAATATCTCATGAACCAATGACGCTAGAGACTTGAATTAAATTTTATATTATATATTGTAACGTGATACAAAACAATTATATTTTTGGAAAAAAATCCAATTAACGGTTTTTTTTTATAAATCAAAAAAACTGAAAAAAAAAAAAATTTGTCACCTCGAAAATTTTACGACTAAAATATGATTTCATCTCCAAAACAATTTTGTACAATGAAGAATAATGTTTTTGACATCTGATAAAATTTTGAGAAAAATCTAATTGACAGTTTTTTTTACAAAAAATAAAAACCTAAAAAAAAATTAATAAAAGTTGGTAAAAATTGATTTTCGACTCAAATATCTTTTCAAAAATTTGAGGCAATGCCTTCTAACTAATTTTAACTTATAAGAAATATTGTTTTCAACATTCGATAAAATTTTGTGAAAAATCAAATTGACAGTTTTTTTTACAAAAAATAAAAACCTAAAAAAAACAATACTAAAACTAGGTAAAAATTTACTTTGGACTAAAATAGCTTTTCAAAAATTACAAATTTTGGGTTCAAACTTATTTTATTTCACAGAAAATATTGTTTTCGATATTCAGTAATTTTTTTATAAAAATCCAACAGTCCGTTTTTTTCATAAAAAAATAAAATCTACAAAAAATAGTACGCAAATTTGCTAAAAATTGATACATATAGAAAACCTTTTAAGCAAGACAAATCGACAGACGGGATGGGTAGTTATCAGTGTGGGTCGCATCCCAGCCTCTTTTTTTTGGCATGTCTATTATAAAATGAAGTTGATGGTATTTCTTTCACTTCTTTGGTAAAGGCCAAACGGAGATAGTCAAGACTTTTGGCAGTCTATAAATTACGATGCTGACCAGAGATTTTATGAGGCTTTTTATCCAATTTTTAAATCATTAAAATTAAGATATAAACAATTTTAATTTACTACAATTTTAACTTACTTATCCAATCCGAGGTTAATCTCTTATTCGCCTTAACGAAACTGTAACTGTATTTGCCGTAAATGACTGATAAATAAATTATTGCAATCTATTTAACATCAAAATTGATTGCTCTTCCATTCTCAATTAATGTATTCTTTGAATTTAAAAAGGAGTGTATTCACAAAAGTTTGTATTCTTTGTGCTTTAAGATCTAAATTGTTCTCTATAAGTGAAGTGTTGATGAATTTTGTTGGTAAGAACTGCAGTTTTATTTTTGTCTTAATACTATCTTCACCCGGTTTTGAAGTTATCTATCCTTTTCTTGGACAGCCTTTATATTTGCATACTGATAAAATAAGCACTTTTAAAGTTTCCAATCTATTGAACAAAATAAAAACTATACGAAAACAATCATAACAAGTTATATACTTTCTAAACCATGATAGAATTGTTTACCTTAATTTTTGAGTCTGTTTTTGAATCTTTTTCTATTGTCGATAATAAACAGTCCTGTTATTTTGTGTAAAATTATTATGAAAACAAAAAACCAGTACAAAAATAAAAACACTCAGGTAAAAATAAAAGTGCATCCTATGAATGCCAAAGTTAGATTTTGAAAAAGAACAAATTCAATTTAAAGTTTTCTGGTATTTTTATTTTTTTTTATTTTGCTTCAACGATAAAATGGCAGTAACCATACAGTAAGAGCGAGGGGGTCCAAGAGAAAGTCAAGACTAAGCTGAAACAGAAAGTTCCTTTCCTATCCCTATCCCTATACTACATAATATTATAGCCTAGGGCAAGGGTCTGTTGTGGGTTGGGTGGTGCATTATGTTGAGCTACAAGTACAAACCTATAGTTATAGTCAATTTTGTTCACAAACTCTGTATGGATTCTTTTTCAGAAATCGTTTTGAGTTAAAAACTCTATAACTCCCTGTTGAAAAAATGCAATCAAATCAAAGTAAAATTATAAAGAAAAAGAAAAAAATGTATACAAAATTTGATAGAAGCTTTGCATGAATTCAAGTTAACTGCAAAAAAAAAAAAAGTTTATTTTTCGTCCTTTTTGCTTTATTTTTAACCGACCACATTTTTCATCGTCCAAGTCCAGCTCGAGATTCCAGTCCCAAGGACAACCACTCTCGTCCTATATAAAGTTAATCTAGTTTAAGTTTTTGAGTGTTTTCTCTTTTATTTTTGTTATTTTAAGTTTGTCCTGTTCAATATTGCAGGTGATGAATTCTTCATCAAGTGTAAGTTAATTTAAAGGAAAAAATAAAAAACCTTTCAATTCAGTTTTGTAAATATTACACAAATAATAAACACATAAATAAATCAATGCAACAATGACCCGGTTTAAAATAAAAAATCAAAAAATACTAACTTGCTGCCTTATATGGGTGGCACTGTTTGGGGCACATTTAATACGCTGCAGTGAATTCCCCGAACGCGAATGTTGTGATTTGACAACAACATCGACAGTCGGACCGCTGCCATTGCCGCCGGCAATGCCTACGGAGAAATCCGTGGCTACATCATCAGTGCAGACAATATCTGTGGGACGATCTGGTAAGTAAATTGAATTGATTAAATTATATGAAAGTTAACCCAAAAATATCGATGATGGTTTTCCTTTTTTTTGTCGAAAAATAAATATAGAATTTAAAAATATATATCCAAAAGGTACAGAAGTTGGATCTTTCTGTTGTTAAAAAAAAAAAAACAAAATATTTGTATAAAAATGTTATTATTATTGAACGTGATTTCTAAATGACTAAAAAGTACAAAAGTTTTATCAACATAAATAAAATAATTGTTTGAATATGATTTTCCTTAAGGTCAATTTAAAATTCACACATTGAAAATTTATTAATAATAGTCCAGTCATGTTGTTAAAAAATAGTGCTGAGTTTGGGAGCAATACACATTTATTATTTTATGATATTTTTAATTTAATTAAAAAAAAACAATAAAGCAGCTATGGTTTATTGTGCTTTTATGAAGAGAAATAATCAAATTTAATGCTTGTTCCACTTTTGTTAGACAGGATTTCCTTTAAAATTACAAATAGAGTAAAACTATTCATTAAATGAAACTACATAATATTGGCTTTGTTGAGTTACGTTTATGAAAAAAGAATTATTTGGTATTTTTTTGAACCCAAATATCTGACGTTGTTCGTACATAACGCTACATACATCAATTAAATTTTAAAATAAACATTATGACATCATAACTGTTAAAAACAATTTAATGCAATTTTTATATGAAATTAAAACATATGACTCGTCGAATGCATTGCAATTAATACACTGCTCAAGAAGGTTTTGTAACTGGCAATCATATTATACACTTTTTAAAGTTTTTGATGGCCTTATTTGGAATCCGACTTCAAAATCAATCTATTACGTCAGGTTTTCGATTGTAAACAGTGTTGGGACTTCTACCACTTAAGTGGTATTTCTACCACTTTTTGGTGTTCATGAAAATCTACCACCTAAAAAGCAAATTCTACCACTTTTTGCAACTCACCGTTCACCTATCATTAAACTCTACCTTTTAATATTTATAGTATATTTAAACTTTTTGTCAATAAATCTTAAAATTATAAACGAGTTAAATAAAACATTTCAATCTGAGAACACAAAATTACACTTGATATTCGAAAGAATGACTACATTAAAATTAAATTTAATGAAAAATTTTGTAAAACCAGTAAATATGAATGTAAACACAAATATAAAAAACAGTGAAAACTATTTACCATATTCTCAAATGTATTTTGGCCTTTACTTTGAAAGGTACTTATTTGAAAATGATATTGTTGAACAAGATTTAATGCAACTACGAAAAATTATGTGCAGCTATTATATTGAATTATGTGTTCAAATTGGATAAAGGTTTAACCTTTCAAACGATGAAATAAAATGTTTCAAATATTTAAACCCGAAAAACGTCATTGATGGAACAATGCCATCAGATTTAGGTCTCACGAAACATTTTTCACCTCGGGTGATAAAATTTGCAAAATCTCATCGATTCTTTATTTGAAACGTTAGATTGGTCCATGACATTTACTTTTTGAAGATAATTTCATTTAAATGTTGACCGCGGCTGCGTCTTAGGTGGTCCATTCGGAAAGTCCAATTTTGGGTAACTTTTTCGAGCATTTCGGCCGGAATAGCCCGAATTTCTTCGGAAATGTTGTCTTCCAAAGCTGGAATAGTTGCTGGCTTATTTGTGTAGACTTTAGACTTGACGTAGCCCCACAAAAAATAGTCTAAAGGCGTCAAATCGCATGATCTTGGTGGCCAACTTACCGGTCCATTCCTTGAGATGAATTCTATGGAGTTTGGTCAAAACAACATAAGTCAAAAATCTTCGTTTTGAGATAAATGCGTTTCAAAGTTAAAAAAATTCCTCCAAATCCAGTTTTATTAAATAAATATTTTTTTGGATGCAATTTTGTTTCAAATAATAATATTTACGCGAATAAAATAAAAAAAATTAATATTTAAGCTTGTTTATATATTTATAGTGAGATATGTTGTTTTGCCCAAACTGGGTTGCGTTCAAGAAAAAGATTATTTTGAGTTGTGTCTTTAATACCAATATTGAAATAAGATTTAAACTAGGTTTTTTTTTTTAGAAAACAAATTTATTTCACTTTAACAAAATACAATAAGTTAAAACTAAATAAAAACATTATAAAAATTCATTATAAAAAAAAAGGAACGAGTAAGAAATTAAAAGTTTTTATTGATTTTTGTTTTAATATTAATCTACATCGGATGAATCGGATAAATCCGGATCTACATCCTGTTTTCCCTTTTCTGATTTCAAGGCTTTATAAAAATCGTGGAAAATTGTTGGAATTAATGGCAGTAGAGATATTATGTCATTTTTTTTTCTTCTGATATCGGTGGTGGTATCACGTTTTCCAAATCAAATTTTGTTGAGTTTTTACCCCTTCGTTTGAAATTTACACATCGAAAAACTGTTTCTTCATGCAGTATTGTTTTGAAAAAGGCTTTTCCGGGATCTGATTTCAAATAACGCAATCATTTGATGGTTTGAAAACCAAACATGTTCCCATCTTCATCTTTCTTTCGAACGACGAAGCCCGCGATCGCTTTCAATAAACTTGAAAAATTCCAAACTTCCTGTGGCTTTAATTCATGTACCACAAATTTTTGTTTTTTTCCCACATGATTTAACAAGTTGGTACCAGTCATGGGGGTGGTAGATTTCAGAATTTGAATATTTCTTCTTCTTTTCCATTACAGAATGGTCGATATCACACTCCATATGTGTATGGCCAGGAATTAAAAATTTATGTTCCACTGTCTCTATACCCATTTCGGGTGTTTGCGTTGATAACAAAAACATGGCCACAACAATCGTGTTTTTGTTTTTAATCGACTACTGCACAACAAGACGTTACACGTTAATTTAACAAAAGAATGTTACAACATGTGGTTTATCTTTATACTAAGAATTCGAAGCAAAAGTACCTGTCTACTACGATTAGTTTCAAAAAATTATTCAGTTTCTTGAGTTGTGCTGTTTTGACCAAACACTTATTTAAAATACTAAACATTTTTGATTGGTCAAAACAGCACAAGTGGAGTTATGCTATTATGACCAAACATTTTTTTAGAAAACGCAGTTAAGTGTTGTTAGGATCAGTAAATATCTTTATAACTAATTTACATAGAGTTATGTTGTTAAGACCAAACGGAAATAGATTTTTTTTTAAATACTTCTGCATACTTAACTCATTTTCGAAAAAAATTGACTTATGCTGTTTTGACCAGACTCCATAGAATTGTTCTCCGAAGTTTTCCCTCAAAATGGCCATAGAATCGCGAGCTGTGTGGCATGTAGCGCCATCTTGTTGAAACCACATGTCAACCAAGTTCAGTTCTTCCATTTTTGGCAACAAAAAGTTTGTTAGCATTGAACGATAGCGATCGCCATTCACCGTAACGTTGCGTCCAACAGCATCTTTGAAAAAATACGGTCCAATGATTCCACCAGCGTACAAACCACACCAAACAGTGCATTTTTCGGGATGCATGGGCAGTTCTTGAACGGCTTCTGGTTGCTCTTCACTCCAAATGCGGCAATTTTGCTTATTTACGTAGCCATTCAACCAGAAATGAGCCTCATCGCTGAACAAAATTTTTCGATAAAAAAGCGGATTTTCTGCCAACTTTTCTAGGGCCCATTCACTGAAAATTCGACGTTGTGGCAGATCGTTCGGCTTCAGTTCTTGCAATGTCAAAGCATACTGAGCATCTTTCTCTTTGACACCATGTCTGAAATCCCGCGTGATCTGTCAAATACTAATGCATGAAAATCCTAACCTCAAAAAAATCACCCGATATAAATAACTCAGAACTAAAGTGAATTAATAATGAGTGGAGAAAATTAATTGGAGAAAATCAATTACTCCAAATTTTTAAAACGGATGACATTGTTTCACAATGGCTTTTGATAAAAAACTTAAAAGACGGAATGGACAATTTAATTTTTGAAAACATATCTTCCGCATAGCAGCGTTCACAACATTTTAGCTGAAAGGGAAATTTCAATAAATTTTCAGAATTTTAATCCTCCGGAAGCATTACTGAAATATGCTTCAAAATTTAAATTTTCCGGCGGTCTATATAGCAAAAAATAATTTTAAGTTTTTCTAACCAATTTAAATTTAATTATTGTGAATTGTGATATTTGAAACTGAAAGAACTGAATTATTCTTTATTTAATTTTTTGTATTTTTTAATAATTTATTGAATATAAGATTTACTACATAAAAATGGGTGGGGAGAGTACGATAACTTTGGCGACAAAGTTTAATGACGGATTTGTATAGAACAGTTAAAAACAAGCATTTTTTACTATGGGAGGGGGGGTCTATCTCCCCCCGTTTAGGCGGTAGGGGCAGTTTAAAAAAATATGTACATTAAATGGAAAAAAATAATTAAAAAATAACGGTAATACTTATAATTAAGTATTACACCTTTTTTTAAAGCCAACACTTTTGTCTATTAGCTTGTTTTTAAATCAAGTCAAAACTATGCATAGTTTTTGAAAAAAATTGTTTTAAAGTCAAAATTTGTGCAAAAAAAAGTTAAAAAAAGTGTAATTTTTCAAAACTTTCAGATTATCTACTATTTTTTTTTTATAATTCATTGCTCTTATTTGTTTTTGATCAAAAACTGAAAACTAGATGACTTGATGTCTTCTAGTTCTTGAGAAAATTGAAAATTACCAAAACAAAATATTTTAATTAAATTACTTTTTCCTTGCTTAAGTAAGTAAGTAAGTAAGTAACAAATTCATTTTTATTAGAATATAATGTATACAGAGTTAATAATTATTTATATGAATATTAAAGCTATGGCTAAGCCGTCAGCCTTGCTTAAGTATTAACGTAGTCTTATTTTGATAGTAATAATCGATAAGATATACCTAGGGAAAATTAATTTTTCTTAAATCCAGCTTATTTAAATGCAAAAGAAACTTTGCATGCACCCCATCTAGCACCCACCGCACCTTGCACCCTCCCCACCTTGCACGCACTCCAACTTGCACCCAGCCCAAATCATATAGTGTGCCCAAGCAGGGGGGTTGCAGGGGGGCAGCATGCCCCCCCTTACAGATGCCACTGTTGCATTCACCCAAACTCGCGCACACCTTACTGTCGCATACACCCAAACACGCATTACGCATACGCAAATACCATTATTACTATCAAAATAAGACCACTCAAGCAAAAAAAAAAAGAATTAAATTAAAATAGTAATTGTGGTTATTTTCAATTTTCTCAAAAACTAAAAGACATACAATCATCTAGTTTTCAGTTTTTGATCAAAAACAAATAAGAGCAATAAATTCTGAAATAAAAACAATGGTAGATAATCTTGAAGTATTGAAAAAGTTACACTTTAAACCTTTTTTTTTAACTTTTTTTACTCAAATTTTGAGTTTAAAATTAAATTTTTTATTTTCAATTTTCTCAAAAACAAAAAGACATACAATCATCTAGTTTTCAGTTTTTGATCAAAAACAAATAAGAGCAATAAATTCTGAAATAAAAACAATGGTAGATAATCTTGAAGTATTGAAAAAGTTACACTTTAAACCTTTTTTTAACTTTTTTTACTCAAATTTTGAGTTTAAAATTAAATTTTTCAAAAACTACGCATAGTTTTGACTTGATTTAAAAACTGGCTAATAGAACAGAATGTTGGCTTTAAAAAATATATACAACTTAATTGTAAGTATCACCGTTATTTTTTAATTATTTTTTTCCATTTTAAATAATAAGTTTTTTGAATTGCCCCTCCCGCCTAAACGGGGGGAGATAGACCCCCTCCCATAGTAAAAAATGCTTGTATTAAGACCCTCTACCAAAAACCGTTATTATATCTTGGCGCCAAAGTTGTCGTACTCGTGCCAAATGGGTTTTAATTTCTACCACTTTTCTACCATCTTTTTGACATCATTTCTACAACTCTTTTGCTTCTCCGAGGTCCCAACACTGATTGTAAACCTTCTAAAACTCGAAAAAAATATCATATTGATCCTTTTTTAAGCTATGTTTTATAAAATAGTTGTGTGTTCAATATAATTCGTATTGATTTTCAACATCCTCATGTCTTATTTTTTAGTGTTTTATTTACTTTTCTGAAAATCCCTATGCAACTAGGAAGCATTCAAATGTCCCACGTTTACTCAAAAGAAACGCTGAAACATTTATGTTGACTAGGATTTTAACAGACAAAGAAAAACGGTATATGCTTAAGGTTTTGTTCTTATAGCGAATGATTCGTCTAAGCGAAATTATCACATCAAGTTTTTGAAATATATTGTACAAAATGAAGAGATTCGATCGATCGGGATTCATTCGGGATCTTTGCCGAATTTGGGCCATAATTTCATGGCTGTATCACAAGTTTTGTTGGTTTTTTAATTATCTTCTAACCCTTGGTCATTTAAAGTTCACAGGATAGGTCTATACGTGAGTCTATATGGGATTGGTCCAGGGTTGTACCTTGTTTCCCGGCACATCACTGTGACTAGCATAATTTAATGTTATGCTGTGAGCTAAGAACCGTTAGTTCTTGGCGATAGTAGTTTACAAGCTTCGATTCGATTACTGTGGCAGAAATCGATTTTACTGCTTTCAATGAAAATGGTAATATCAGTTCGTGATGACTTCATCATTGAGACCTCTTTTGCAGCGTTTGTAACATCAGCGAATAACTCGGCTTGGAAGACACTGCTTTGATCAGGGAGTCTGAAAGATTTGGCAAGATTGAGTGTTTACCCATTCCTTCTTATCAGTGAAAATAGCACTAAAGAGTTAATACATATTCAGACATGCTGTTTTTCTAGCAGTTGGCCTGGCTTAGTCGTACGGCACTGTCTACTGCAGCTTCCTTTACATAAAGGTCCAGAGGTAAAAGATTGAGCATTGCTTCCATTCCTGCAGTAATAGTGGTCCTCATTACTCATGTTATGCCTATGCATGCTATTCTCTGTACCAGTGGTGTTCCTCCGGTTGTTGATGCTTTGATATCTGTACCACCTAGTTTGCTATTGATCTGTCTTTGTTGTAGCATACACATGATCCAGTTTGTAATAGATTGTTCTATAATTTTTTATCAATAAGAGCGGGTAGATGCCAAAATCTACCCGCACCAATTTTAAACCTCTATATTTCTACACCCGTGAAAGCTTTTTGATTACACGGTTTTTGTAGATTTTTGAAGTTCCCTATACTGTTTAAGAACGTGGCCAGTATACGCCTTATCATGGAGTGTTTTTTCTTAGTCTCCATCACGCAGCGTAGGGTTTTTTCTACACTTTTACCTTTTGAATAGGCGTCTTATGAAGGAGATAAAACTTCAGGCCTGAGGTAAAAGCGAATATGAATACCTATAAGTCTCGGTAACGTATCAAGAGTAAACGATGTGAGACTTACTGGTCTGTAATCTTTAACAGTAGTGTGGCTGGATTTAACAGCTATAAGTATGAAAACTACTCTGACTTCACGCCACAATCTATAAACATATCCCCATCTGAGGGTACTGTGGAACATATTGCTAAGGTGTGGGATTACTAGGTCTGCGTTCTTTTGTAGCATCATAGGAAAGATGCCGTCTGGACATGGCGATTTGAATGGTAAGAAAGAGTGTATGGCTTATTTAATCTTATCCACTGCTATCAAACCGGCCGGCCATGGAGACTATATTTTCAGAGTAAGTTTAAAGCTCTGTTTTGCTATTAATATGAAAGGAAAGTGGATATCTACCATGAGTTTTAAGCTTACCCGACAAGATTCTGTCCATTGACCAGTGGATTTTCTTACTGACCTCGATGTCGTAGTTTCTTTGTCTAGAATTTTCCGAAGTCTCGCTGACTTGTTAGAACATTCTATTTTGTCTCAGAATTTTCTCCAAGCGCTTCTTTCGGTTTGTTGTGACTTGTGTTGAATATTTTTTGACTTGACATAAAGGAGTCCCAGTTTTCAGTCAACGTATAGTCTATAGAGCGTTTGGCTACATTAAAAAGTATTCCTCTGTCTTTCTTTATGTTGCCAAGCTCATAAATTCACCAAGCTGGTTTTTTGCGTACACTAGGAGGCGGTTTAAGAGAACACCAATCTTCACAAGCTGAACTTAAGATTCCTGTAAGCTCAGTTTTAAATGTACCTAACCATTTCGGCTCAAATATGTTACCTAATTTCTTATTTATAAACAAATATGACACAATTTTTCTTCTTACTTTTGCTAAACTTAATATTTTGGTAGTTATTCCTCGTAAAAGTCATTTAGTAGATAGTTTGTTTTATTATTAACATTTTTGTAATTAAGTTCAAAGAATTAGACTCACCATAACCCATTTCACTATTGTTATTTATCTGTTTTGGTAACATTTCTGAAAGTTCTTGAAAATCGTTCTTTCAATTAAAAATACAAAAAAGTTTCAATTAAAGTTCACTTTCTCCAGAAATTGGGAAATATGTAAAGAAAATGCTTTGTATTAAGAAAAAATTCGTGAGCTGAGTTAAATATTTATAATTTTTAATATAATATAATGAAATTAAATTAAAATTTTAAAACTTTAATATGCATAGACGAATAATTTTGTTTACTAAAAAACTGATACATACAAATTGATATTGAAAGAAAAATTTGAAAAACGTTAACAAAATAAAAAAAACAAACCGTTTAGTGGAATATCTCCTGAAAACAAAACGAATTTGAAGTGCCTCAAAATAATTTAATTTTTTGACAAAATATACAAACAAAAATTACTTAAAGTTGGTAAAAAATTATCTTTGACAAAAAATCTAAAAAAAAAACTGATATTGACTTTACTTTTTTTCATCTTTTAAAAAATAAAGTTGTTAAAATTTAGAAACATTTCTTTGAAAATGAATTTAGAATTTTGAAATCTGACAATTTTTTCGGGGTATTCAAGACTCTTAAATTCTTAATACAAGGTTTTAAGAGAGATGTCTGTGCGTGTAAGAACGTTCAACTCTAGGTTCGTAATACCTTTTTCCAACAAATCTGTTCAGTAGTTTAAAGTTATTTGTCCAGAAGATGATAGCTTATTATGCTTATAAATAAAATGAATACAAAATGACCTCTATTTTCTTACAATAGAAACCTTTTCTGTTTTGTTGGGAACTTGTCTATTTTGGTGTAACTTTAAATACGTTTGTCTGCTATATCTCCAACCAAAATTTTAAACAAGTGAAAGTTCTGTAAATTTTAAAAGGTTATATTCTATAGCTTCATTTTGATATTCGATGTGATGATATGATGTCTTCAACCGCCATTCATTTGACTTTTTGCATTGTTTTTCATTTATTTTCAAGTTGTTTGATTTCAAAAAGCTAAGAACTAAATTTGTTTTTAAAATAAAGAAGACATTTTTGACGTTTAGAGTAGAAGTTTAGTGCATTTCGTAATGAATCACGTTATGCAAGTTTGGTTGTGAGCCTTGGTCACAATAAACTTTAACTGGTATTGAAATTCTCATAGTCAAACTTTCATTTAGAGGACTCCTCAAAAGTCCATAATTATGACTGCAAGATCGCCCCTGCATATATAAAACAAATAATAATTCGCACTGCATTATTGCCAAAACAGAGAATTGAAGGAGAAACAAAAAGCTAATAACTACCTACAAGTTCAAAAACGAACAACTTGAGTCTTGAGTTGAATCGTTTAAAAAAACCTTAAACATCTGTGGCTACTGAGTAGAAGAGTATAGGCCAGCTTTCCAATTTACAAAATTGCTTCTTATTTCACCTATAGGTAACTAGGTATACATTTATAAGGTAGTTACTGTTACTCTCTTATATTTTCAACAAACATTGGGTGCCACCAGAGGGCGTATAGCAATGATATGAAATTGCGCTACGTGAATGTGAAGTATTTGCTATACTTAAGTTAAAATTGCACATTTCACCAGAAGTTTTGTTTGTTTGTTTCACTCTTGGTTTTTCTTTCCTCTCCTATACAATTTTACTATAAATCCTTGACCTGGAAGTTGTTGTTTTCACCTTAAAGGTCTTTAATGGGTGCTGCGACTCTGAGCTGAGCTGAGAAAAGAGCAACATCAGTGAAGTGCATCATAGTGTGATGAGAGTCAAAGCCTTGGGGTAGGGGGTGGCTTGGTGGAAGGTGGTTTCGTTAAGGATTGGAAGCGTGAAAACAATAATTGCGCAACATTATTTCCTTTTGAATTTTAAATTGCCATTACCGCTAAGTGGGAATATTGTTCATAATATTCAAGAAGAAGATGACGACGACCACGACCACGGTATAACGGTGGGGTTTGTGTAGCTATGTTTGTGCATATTTGCAGTTGCAAAATACGCTCTCAACCATACAACCCATTAAATCCTTAACGATCCACGGACGACGGACAAAAAGGTTCGTCCTTCTTGAAATGGCACAGTTTAAGTTTTATTATTTTGTTGTCCTAAAAATATAATAATATAGGTACATAAGATGGCCGAAGATTTTATTGTGGAACTGTGGAACTGTTGATGATGATGCCTTCAGCTTCAGCTTCAACTTTAGCAGCATCATCGACATAATTTCCCAGGGAAATTCATCCCCAATGGGTTATGTTCTTGTATCGCTCTTGCTCTGCTGCGCCCATCAGCCTCTTTAGGCCTCTTACTGCTGATATATGGAACGATGTTCACTTGAAGGTATTTGAGAGTTTCCCCACCTTAAAATTGGTCTTCCTTTTAGGGAAACACAGTTTGTTTTTATATTTCCCAGTTTAGACTGATGTTCAACAAAAGGATATAAAATATACATATGTACATTAATCAATAGAATATGACTTTTTAATCAGCCCCATCATGCACACCCTCTAACCAAGTTCCTGATTGGGTGGGGCGGGGGTTAGGACCTGAGAAAAAACAAAAGGACTACGAGTTGGGAATAGAGTGTTCAGTGGTGTGGATACAACAGCATTACCAGAATATCTAATGGTTGTAACGATTTTCTTAAAGGAAACACATGTCCTCTAGAACGAATTTCAAATGCACGTCATCATGGTTTATGTCGAAGGACTTCCATAAGGCAAAGGACTATGTAAGAGTGTGCAAAGATACGGATGAGTATGGGTATACCACCTACAATATGACTGAGCAAGCATATGGAATCGATGTGATTTTGTAGAACGTCGTCGGTGTTCTCGTCCTATTCGTCGTCCCCGTCCCCGTCCCCATCGTCCTCGTTGTCGTAGTCAACAACTAGAATGTGTCCTGCCCCATAGAATGCCCTGGAAAGTCTTTCATATCGTTTGGGGTTATACTCATGATGTGTCTGTGTTGTTTTGTTGTCGTCATCATATAATATAGTTCGAGTGATAGGGTAGGAATGGCGGCCGGCGGAGAGTATGTTGTGGTCTGATGATGTCAATTCAATACTGTGAGGTTTCTACATATTTAGTTTGACATTTTGAATTAATATGGCTAAGTGTGTGATGCCTGGGCACTGAAATAATTTCTCTTTTCTTTGAATTTTTCGGGTATAAGTTTGATTTATAACTTTATTGTTAAATTATCTTAAAGTTTATCAAAAGATTTTTTTTTTTGTTTTTCGAAACTTTCCGATATGGTTTAATTGAACTTGAATTTTAATTCAATAATTTAAAGACTTTATGTCATGCTATCTGGTGAAATTACGTAAGTTATGTGTTTTAAAGTAATTTGGAACTTATCAAAAAAAAAAAGACACATATTTTTTAAAAGTTTTCGTAATTTCAATGGCAATCATATTTTGGTCTAGACTTTGTGACAAGTTGTTTTCCCCCATGACAAGATAATATTTTTTTTTATATTTGAAGATATGACTTACAAAATTGTTAAAGGTTTTTATTAAAAAGTTATACGCAAGGATTTACTCTTACTGTTTTAAGTATATTAATACAGTAGAAGACAACTTGACATTTATAAACGGGAGATTAGGTCTGCTTACAAGCTTTTTGGGCGCGTTCAGTTTATTTTTATTTAGGATATCTGCTAATACTATGAAGTATAGTGACATCCTCAATAAGTTAGGTAGATAAATTTGACCTCACTTTCTCCTCTTATGGTCCATTTAATTCTTCCGTGTCTGAAAACTCTCATCTTCTTTCTGTCCTTGATCAGTATCTTTATTTTTATCTTTATTTTTTGTGTCTGGATGATAATATTCCAACTAGAGCCTGAAAATTCTTTCACCTTCAACTTTCTGTCTATACGCTTATCAACTTAAATTTTTTCTTCTTCTACACCTCTATTTCCATTTCAGAAGAGAACTTCGCAGCATCCGTAATGTCAGAAAGAGGTTTTGGAAAAATCATTTAAAATTCCAGGCGCCTCTAAATTACCTCTAGATTTAGTAAGATGCAGACTTGTCTCATCTTAGAACCGTTTTTATCAATTTATTAGCGTCAAAAGTAAATCAGACGGTCTTCCCTCAACGCTCAACTACCTTGGCACATCTTTATCTAATCCTTTGGTTCAGCCACTCATATATTATCACATAATTTCCCACCAACGTCTCTTATCTTACTTTCTATTATTTCCTTCTCCGCCTATGATAAGTTAAACTAACTGAAAGATGATATTTCTCCTGGCCCCGTAACTAGAAAAGCGTACATATAGATTATTTTAAGAAACGCGGTGTCTGATCCAATCTTCGCATTCGCATACACAGGGGTTCGTCAGGGTAGCCATCTAGGTCCAATCCTATTTGTACTTGACCACAATAACGTAAGTAGCATCATTTCCTTTTCTAATATCTCCATCTATGCTCACAAGCTTTCGCTTCTTCAACATGATCTAAACACTCTTTTTAACTGGTGCAACAAAAACTTCCTGGAACAATTTAAAAATTTTCAATCTGTGACCTTCTTCCGAAAACGTTCACATTCATTTCTTCAAACCTATCATTTCCGTTATGTTCGTATCCCTTTTTTATCCTCATTACTGATCTTGGATAAAATATGTTATAGAGTTAAATTTTCGATCTCATATAGACCATATAATTGGAAAAGCGAATTCTTCTCTTTGTTTTATCAAACGTTTTTCTAAGGAATTTAACGATACATACGTTACAAAGTCTTTTATCATTAATGTCAGGCCCATTCCTTGAATATGCTTGCCAGATTTTGTTACCTTTCCACATTACTCACTCACAAAAAAATTCAAGCAGTGCAACGGAGATTTCTTCGTTATGTCTTGAGTAATTTGCCTTGCTGAGATTTCTTTATCCTACTCCCTTGTGAAGACCGTTTACAACTATTAACCCTACAAATGCTTTCTCAACCGCATAATATTGCTGATATAATATTATACTTCATCAACTTATAAAAAAAAATAAGACTATAACAAATTTTTGAAGTAAGCGATATGTAAGCTGAGTAATTTAAACAATTTTTTGAGTAAGCTTTAAAAAGTAAAGCTATTTAAGCTGGAATAATAACATATTATTATCTTCAAAACCAGTTTTGTGACCAATAAAGATTTTAAATAGTGCCAAGTTCAAAATTTTTAAAAAAAATCGTTTTTAATAACGCGGACGTGAATAAAATTATTATTGAGAATATGTATTTGTTGACAGGCTTACAGATCAGTGGTTTCCGAATGCAAATAAAACAAACTTTATTTCATCCTTTTCCCGACGTTTCGTTGGCTTTTTCCAACTTCTTCAGGGGCATCTATTATTTTATTACAATTAAAAACAAATTATTGACAAAATTAATAAAATAAATAAATAAATACAAATTAATAAAAATTACAACATTGAAAACTCACAAAATAGGATATGAAATTTAGAACACAAAAAAAAAACTTATAATTATGTCACAGACTCTTGATGATAAAATTATTATTATTCAAAAACTATTTTTAACTTCCCACAGGAAGTAATTGTAATCGGTTCAATTTGTCGAATTGAAAATTTCGACATTTCTCGACGTTTCAAGATCCTTAAAGCTGAAATAAAAGATTTTTAGAAAGATATCTGTGCGTGCGAGTGTACGTACGTTCGTACGTCCGTACGTCTGTACGTTGGCGACTTTTTTTCGTCCTCCATAGCTCAAGAACCAGAAGAGATATCGACTTCAAATAAATTTTTTTTATACAGATAATAATGCAGAAAGATGCAGAAAGGACTCTCCACAAAATTGAGTGGGTAGTTTTTTTTACCAAAGCAATTCAAAAAAAGAGTTAAACTTATAAGAAATATTGTTTTCAACATTTGGTTAAATTTTGAATTGACAATTTTCTTACAAAAAATAAAAACCTAATAAAACATTACTAAAAATAAGTAAAAATTGATTTTCGACGCAAATATCTTGTCAAAAATTTGAGATATTGGCTTCAAACTAATTTTGTTTTATATGAAATATTGTTTTCAACATTTATTAAAATTTTGAGAAAAATCGAATTGACAGTTTTTAACAAACACTAAAAATACTAAAAGTTGGTAAAAATTGATTTTCGACGCAAATATCTTGTCAAAACTTTGAGATATTGTCTTCAAACTAATTTTGTTTTATATGAAATATTGTTTTCAACATTTGGTAAAATTTTGAGAAAAATCGAATAGACAGTTTTTAACAAATACTAAAAAGCTAAAAAAAATTACTTAAAGTTGGTAAAAATTGATTTTCGACTCAAATATCTTTTCAAAAGTTTGAGATTATGACTTCAAACTAATTTTATAACTTATAAGAAATATTGTTTTCGACATTCGGTAAAATTTTCAGGAAAATCGAATAGACAGTTTTTTAACAAAAATTAAAAATCTTAAGAAATCATTACTAAAAGTTGTTAAAAATTCGTTACCGACTCAAATACCTTTTCAAAAATTAAAAATATTGGCTTCAAACAAATTTTATCTCACAGAAAATATTGTTTTTTACATTCAGTACATTTTTTTTTTTAAATCCAACTCTTAATTTTGAAATTAATGGGTATTGACTTCCCATTAATTTCATTCATTCATCCAATTTGTATTTGCTTATATGAGAAATAAGAAATAAATTTTTTTTAAAAATGCTATTAAAATTGGTAAAAATTGTTTTTTGCCTAAAAATCTCGTTTACAAAAATAGATTTGGAAATCAAACTATTTCATTATATGCAAAACATTGTTGGTAATTTTAAAATTTTTAAGAATAATTCAACTGACAACTTTTTTAACAAAACACGAAAACCTACAAACTCTTAAGCAAGACAAATCGACAGACGGGATGGGAAGTTATCAGTGTGGGTCGCATCCCATCCTCTTTTTATACATACATAACATACGTATCTGACAATGAAAATCTAGTATGTGGTGATTCTTAATTGGAAAAATTTCGTCCTTAACACTTTTTAATTAATGCCCTAAATATGGAGTAAAGACAAAGATTTAAGGGATTAAAGTGGAATTTAACTACTCGAAAACCATAGGTTTTAATCAAATGCAATCATGTAATTCCCATTGAGCCAGAAAATTTATAAAAACGTATTGGTTTTGGTTATATTTCGAAAAACTATTGTGGTAAATGCTATAATGTTATAAATTCAGAGAAGATTAATGTTTACAAAATACTCTCAGAACAACAATACAAGTACCTTCAAAATTACTTTTTAATGAATCGTCTTTACATATTTTTGTTAATAAGTTACAGTGTAAATTTGTTCGTCAAAATGAGGGTTGGAAGGCTTGGATTTGCTCTCTGGTATCACAAGTATATTATGTTTGTGTCCATCATATGCTAATTATAATTTGTGGAATTGTACCGTAGAAAGCATTTCGTGTCCTTAAAAATTACTAAACCGCAAAACTTTAAGGATTATTATAAGATTTAAAACCACTACACAGCAGATTGTGAGCATTATACAAAGTTATATATCTCCATTAGAGTGTTTAAGGCTCTTAACCAAAGTTTACATTTGTAGGATTTTTCTCGGCTATTTATTTTTTGGAGACTAACATGTAAAATTTCAAACGAACGATTATTATTTTTATTTATCCGGCTCACAATCCATGAAGCGTCTCAGCCTGAGATACTGCAGTCTTCCATCGTGAACGATCCCTGGCATGCACTCTCCAGTCACCGAGACCAAGCGCTCTGGCATCCGCAGTCACTTGGTCCTTGTACCGTAGGTTCGGTCTTCCTTGTCGTCTTGAACCTGGGGGCTGGGATGAGAAGACTTTCTTGGATGGAGCGTTGTCGTCCATTCGCTCGATGTGGCTGAGCCAATGTAGTCGTCTTTTCTTGGCCTTCTGGACTACATCCACATCTTGGTACAGCTCATACAGTTCTCGGTTGTATCTTCTTCTCCATTCGCCATCGTCGCATACGGGACCAAAAATCCGTCGAAGAATTTTTCTTTCGAAAGTGCCCAGTATCAATTCCCCTTTTTTACTTATCGTCCAGCACTCGGCGCCGTAGAGTAGGACTGGTAAAATCAAAGCTTTGTATAGCAGACACTTTGTCTTTTGAGTGAGGAGTTTTGAACCCAGTTGTTTGGCCAAACCGAAGCAGCAGCGGTTCGTTAGGGTAATTCTTCTTCGGATCTCCACTAAGGTGTCGTTCGTGGGATTGATGTTTGTTTCAAGGTAGGTGAACTCCTTAACTACCTCGAAATTGCTGCTACCAACAGTGACGTTTTGTCCTAGGCGGTGGACAGATGTTGCTTTGTTTGTTGATAACATGTACTTTGTTTTGTCCTCATTCACTTCAAGACCAACTAGTTTCGCCTCTTCTTCAATTGCTGTGAAGGCCCCAAGCACAGCTCTCTTGGATCGACCGATTATGTCTATGTCTTCCGCATAGCCTAGGAGCTGGGTGGATTTGTTGAAGATAGTGCCCTCCGTGCTCACACCTGCCTTACGTACTATCTGCTCCAGGACTATGTTGAAGAAGTCACATGACAACGCATCTCCTTGTCTAAACCCTGCGCAAGTTTGGAATAATTCGGATGAGCTGTCACTGTGTATTGTTTAGCGTCATGCGGTACAGCTGGATCAGTTTGTTCGGGATCCCGAATTCAGACATCGGCATCATAAGCTCTTGGCGGTGGATGCTATCATAAGCAGCTTTAAAGTCGATGAAAAGATGGTAGGTTTCGACTTGAAATTCGTTGGTCTTTTCCAGGATATGCCTCAGTGTGAATATTTGGTCTATCGTTGTTCTGCCTGGCCTAAAGCCACACTGGTACGTGCCGATTATTGTGTTGCAGAAAGGAAAGACGCTCACACAGTATGTTGGATAGGATTTTGTATGCAACATTAAGCAGGGATATGCCACGGTAGTTTTTGCATAACATCGGATCGCCTTTTTTGTAGATGGGGCATATGGAGCTTATCGACCAGTCAGTGGGCATGCATTCTTCCTCCCACACTTTGGTGATGACCTGGTGCATGCGGTTCATCAAAACACCTCCTCCATGTTTAAAGAGTTCTACCATAACTTTCATGAAATATTTTAAATCTGTTAAATAATACTCACTCTTTATAGGAATTCCTATTTATATAACTTTGGTCCTGCATGAATTTTCAAAATAATAAATCAGAATAAGGCTTTATTTTCATCTATTAATAATATGCAATGTTTGACTTTTTTGTTTAAATGTATAAAGAATTGTTAATTTACCTTCTTCTTTAGTTTTGACTTACACAATTAAGTTAACAGTTTATTTTTCATTCCTCTGAAAAAGAATTTATTAGTAACTATAGATATTTTTGTTTGTCTCAAAATAAATATTTTCAAGAGAATTCATCACTATGACTATCCCCACAAATTTCTTTATACAAACATTTTACGAAGGTAGTTTATCGTTCTCAGAACTTAAAGTTCTTTCAGTATTCTAAGAATTAAATACAAGTTTCTTTTTGGAAATTATCTTTCTATTGAATTACTGCTTGCTGTTTTATTTTCTATTAATTTTACAACTTAACTTCTCAATTTCAAATTGATGAAGGAAAAATTGTGATTTAATAGAATAAATATGTAGGTTTTCCAATTAAAGACAACTATGAATACTTTATCTGTAAAAATTCATCCTCAAAAAAATGACTGAAATTTCAAATTTAAAACATCTGCAGTAAAAACATCATAATGGTAAACTTTTTAGGTAGAACAATATTTAAAAAATTAAAATGTATTACTTATATGTTGTCGTAAGACGTCAGTTAAAAAGCGCAATATTGTCTAAAAGGCTCAATTTATAAAGGAAATCAAGTTAACCTTTCTATCAACAAGTTTGTAATGTTAAAAAATGCATTAAAGGGATATCACATTTACTATATGACTTAATTATAAACCTTAAAGTGCATTAGTATATTCGGTCATCATCATTACACTCGAATAATGTTTGTAAGTTGTGAGGTGTGCAAGTATTTCTACTATTATTTATTATATCATTCATCTAGGTTGGGGTAAGGGTTGAAATTCAATGTGACCTTTTTAATTTGTCACACAAAACACCAAACCTTAAATCAAATCAAAAATCCATAACCTAACAAATAAAAGAAAATAAATAAAATAAGAAAAAGAAAAATAAAAATAAAAGTGTACCTACTCAGATTGTCATGATAACCTACATTTACTTTTGCATAATAATAAATGTCTACAAAACACACACACACCCACACACACACATTAATACATATTCACACCCACAAACGTATAGGTAACTACCTTCATCATACATACATATGTGCACTGTACAGGGTGCATCAAAAGTGGCTTTTTAATTTTTAAAAAGATTATAACTTTGATGGAATCAAAAGATTTTTAAAGTTGAGTATGGATTATAATGTCCCTAAAATGAGTACCATGTTTATGCTCACAGAGTCCAGGTCTTTTTCTAGAGCGTTTTCTATAAAAATTCTTAGGACATAGCGTTATGTTTATTTACTTACACCTAATCCTTTAAGAATCCTGAGAACGTGAAGGCCTATTTAATCCTGAATGTTTGACATTTAAATTTTCCTTAGTTGCACCACATCGTAGAGGATATCGTGGCTTTAATTCTTCGCTTCATATAACTCTTCGCAATGAATTGCGGAACACATCGGGTTGACCAAATCATCTTACTGTCGTTTTTTCTATAGACTCTCAACAACCCTGGAAAAATGCATCCCACATTTTCCTTCAGTTCGGGTAGTACAAGGTCTTCTATCTAGAGAAAGATAAATTACAACTCCTTATTGACAAAATTGTGTCATCAGTGCTGAAATTATGTGCACAGAAGACTATTTTACCACCATAAAATGACGCCGACAAGCTATTTGGGTTGAAATAGTCGAATGCTTATAAACTTTACATAATGAAAGTTATTGTAATCGATCCAATTTGTCGAATGGAAAACAAAATTTTCTTACCTCTAATATTTTGCGACTTGAATCTCTTGGCAACAGTTAAATAATTTGGCTTTTATCTTTAAGAAATATATTTATCATTCGGGAAAATTTAAAGAAATCCATCTGACAATTTTTTTATATGAAACTAGCTGACCCGGCCACGCGTTGCTGTGACTAATGGAGAAGTAAGCTATCCTATATCTTTAAACTTGGATCGAACTACACACGGTGTAAAAATTTGATGGAAATTGTTTAAGTAGTTTAGGAGTCAATCGCGGACAAACATCTTGACAAGTAATTATATATATTAAAAAGATATGAACTTTCAAAAAATGCTTCTAAAATTGGTAAAAAATTGGTTTTCTACTTAAACATTTCAAGAGCAAAACGAGAACTTTTTTTTTATTATATGCAAATTTTGTAGTTGTAAGCTTTTAGTTTATTTTTTAGAAAAATTCAATTGACAACTATTTTATAAAAAAAAATAAAAACTTAGAAAACTGATAAAAATCCCCTCAAGTTTCACAAGAAAAAAGTCAGATATTGAATTTAAACTTTTTTAAACATGCCAAAATGTTGTTATTAACATTTTTGAAAACTTTTACAGATATCGACTTTAGCATCACGCTTTTGGAAAGTTATTAGTATGTGTTGCATCGCAGCCTCATAACATAAAAGTTATGATTGTTTTTTTAAATTCGAAAAAAAAAAAAACGTTTGGCCCACCCTGTATATAAGAAAATACACCTGAATTTTGTTACTTTTGTATAAAATATTTCTCTCCCTTTTCAAGAGGACATCAGTAGCAGCAAAGCACCGGTAGGGTCGTTCGTAGCATAGCAGGTATTGCACAGCAAAAAGCAAGGAGCAGCAAGCAGCGAGCCGCAGAGGTACAAAGAAAGCAACAAAAAGAAGCATGTTCATGTTCAATTAAAAGGAGAAAAAAAAAATTGTGTACGGGCCCAAGCCCTATAGCTCCCCTCGTCAACATCGTCGCTCGTTGCTCGTTGCTCGTCGTCGTCGACGTTCGTCCTATGGTCCTTATGATGTGTCCTTTCACAGTGCTGCAGGCAAAAGAAAGCATCGACCTCATTTTCAGCAACGTGTCCTTTCCTCGTTTACCTCAACCTCGAAGCTTATAATTGGAGTGAAACCGCACTTGTATAGTCGTATAGGATACTTTTGAGTGGTGATGGTGGTGGTTGAGTTGAGTTGATGGGTTTTGGTGTTTTAATATGTGCACTGTGCACTGTGTATCATGCTGTGGGCTGAGATCTGGGGGCCGGTGCTGTTGCAGTTCCATCCAGGTGTAGACTTAAAGACTAAAAAGCATAAGTTTTACCTATACTCATACACTGTCACTTCTCTAGACCTCCTCAGTCCCATCATGATAAAAGAAACAGAAACAACTATCGATGCATATTTTTATATGCACCGAAGCGAGCAAAATGCGGCTTAATGTCCCTTTGTTTTTCTCTTAATAGGACACGGTAGTTACCGACGCTGCCGTAGCCGCCGCCCCCACCGCGCCACCGATGAGCGGAATGGTAAAAGGTGGTCTTGGAATGGGACTAAGAGGTGCCGATACCCCCTAAAGCTTATAATACATATTTTTTCATTCTCCTCTTTATTTAAATCCGTTTAAATCACCCTTTTTGAAAAGACTACAAGTTGAGTACATAAATAACGATTCAATGATCCAATGAACTGAAGAGTAGGCAACAAATTTCCCAGCAAAATGGTAGCGGCTATATAGGGTAGTTATAAGGTACGAACGATATAGATGGTCTGTGGTGTGGAGTTGAATTGGCATGGCGGGCACTGGTGGGACTACCTACATAATATGTACATACATATAACACAGAGCACAACGGGCTCTGGGTGACAAGGGAAAATTAAAAACTTTCAAAAGGTTATCGATTAATTCTATAATTAAATTTTACAGCCAATAAAGTCTGGACTAATATTCATTTAATTTGCACATCCGGCTAATATATAGTTATATACATATATATACCTTAACTACATAAGAGGCTACCTATTGTTGTATTTTTGTGGGCGGTCAACTATAAATTGATAAATGAATAGTCTATATTAACATAGAGGTAGACGGTAGCGGTGTCAGTGACTATAATTTTCGATTATTATTCATTTGAATGTTTATGTTTTCATAGTATTTTAATCAATGATTGGAAAGTTTAAATTCTCACTATTATTATTATCTACAAGTTAAATAATGAAATAGGGTAGGGAGGTGTAGCATAAGATAGGTCAAGTGGTTCTTCAGTAAGGTCATTATTTCTCTCCAAGGGCATAGTTCAATTTCTTAAGACGTTTATTCTCATTGAAATATATTCAGGAAAATAAATCAACAGACCCTTCAGGATTACAGAAGTTAATCAATCCTAAAACGAAAACTAAACACTCGATTTATTTAACTTAATGCAGTTACTTAAAAAAAAAAGTTACCGAAAATCAAAAAAATAATGGAGAATGATTTTCAAAGCAGTTCAACGCTGCCAGTCAGTGATATGACTCCATGTGTACTTGAACGCGTTAGTGATTCTATGGGACACATTTTTTTTCGCACTCGTACTGTGGCAAGAGTCTTAAGAGATCTTAACAACCATAAATCCGCTGGGCCGGATGATATCCCCGCTTTTGTTCTGAAAAGGTGTTTTTCATCGCTGCCAAAATCAATACGTAAGCTTTCTCGCCTGCCCTACTACACAATTGGGTGTCAAATCGCCCAAAACCGAATCGCCCAAAATGCAAAAAAGCGAAAAGTGTCAAATCTCCCAAAAACTTTTTTGGGCGATTTGACATTTCAATTTCTTGGGCATAATGTCAAAATGCCGAAAAAAATATTTTTGGGCGATTTGGTGTTTCGCCAATTTTAGTTGGCCCTGTGTCAAATCGCCCAAAACCAAATCGCCCAAATCTGAAAAATGTCGCATCGCCCAAATTTTTTTGGTGATTTGACACTATGACAAATCGCCCAAAAAAAAAAATGTCAAATCGCCCAAAGTATAAATGGATGTTTTTAGAAGTAGAAGTAACTAATTCATCTTAAATCTTGCTATAAGTTGTCTATTAATTTTATGTACGTTCAATAGAAATAAAAAAAGAAAAAAAAAAAAAAAAAGAGATACTAACTTAATTTATCTAGAAGCCATATGAAATATTGTTTAATATTTTCTTTTATTTTTGATAAAAATTTTTAACTTAGCCTTAAGATTTTGGAATGAAATAAAGTTAATATTAAAAAAAAAAATTTAATAAAAAAACCCTTAGATCAAGAAGCACGACAGTTTCCATACAATTTCTGACTACTTCTTTTTTACAAGAAAAGGCCCTTTTTAACTGCACTCTTATTCCAATTTCGCGTGCACCACCTGAGTCGTGGTCTTCCTCTACTGCGGCGTCACTCGGAATTGGATTCGAAGACTTTCCGGGCTGGAGCGTTAAAATGTCAATTCGCTCTACATGACCCAGCCATCTAAGTCTTCTCGATCTATACAGACGGGACCAACAATCACCCGAATAATTTTTCTCTCGAAGCATCCTAAGACGCTCTCATCTTTCTATGACAAGGTCCAGATTTCAGCGCCATAAATGAGAACCGGGATGATGAGTTTCTTATAGATGGTGATTTTAGATGCTCTTATACCTTCTAAGTCCAAAGAAGCAGCAATTTGAAAGAGTTATTCTTCGTTTGATTTCAGCGCTGGTGTCGTTGTTTGAGTTTAAAGCGGTGCCTAGGTAGACAAGATTCTCAAATACCTCAAAGTTATAGCTGTCCATGGGAACGTTTTGACCAAGACGTCATTGTTCAATGTCCTTTTTAGATGACAGCATATATGTACTTGGTCTTGCCTGATTGACCACTAAACCCAGCTTCTTCGCTTCAGTCGCAATGCTCAAAAACGCTACACTGACATCACGCTTTGATGTTTTAATTATGTCAATATCATCTGCGTATCCGAGTAATTGGATGGACCTTTGGAAAATTGACGAAGTACCCTTGTCATGAAAATCGTTGAAGGGATGGTGGGTATCGAATTGAAGTTTCTGGGTTTTTTCCAAGATCTGCCGTAGTGTGAATATTTGGTCAATGGTAGACTTTCCTGGTCTGAAGCCACACTGAAAAGGACCTATTAAGTTGTTGACAAACGGCTTCAGACGTTCACATAATACGACAGAAAGGATCTTAAATGCAATGTTCAGGAGACTGATGCCTCTGTAGTTGGCGCAATTTAGAGCATCTCCTTTCTTATTTATTGGGCAAAATATGCTGAGATTCCACTCATCGGGCATGTGTTCTTCCGACCATATTTTGCAGATAAGTTGGTTCATTGTCCCTACCAAGTCATCGCCTGCTGCTTTGAATAATTCGGCAGCGATGCCGTCAGCTCTAGCAGCTTTGTTTGACTTCAGTTTAGATACAACTATCTTCACTTCGTCGAGGTCGGGTAGGCGGAATTGTTGATCTGCGTCGCCTAGCTTGAGTGGTTCTATTTCCCTTACAGCGAAATTCGGTTCATCATCGCCGTTATATAATTTGGGGAAGTGGTCTTTCCATATTCTCAGCATAGACTGTGATTCTACAACGATGTTCGCCTGATCGTCCTTACAGGCTTCGGTACGTGGCTGGTACCATTGGGAGGCTTTTTTTACCTTTTGGTAAACTTTACGGACCTAAAGAAGTCTAAAAGTACTAAATCACAAAATTCCTGTTATCAATTATTGTATTCAGGTCCTTGGGAAATAATTCGACCCGCGATTGGCAAATATGTTACATAGCGTTTGTTGAAAATAAACACCGTCTACATCAATATCTTTCAATTCCGGACATACTAAATCATTTATCAAAGCTCGGCAGCACAATCTATTCACCGTAACAGTTGCAGCAGCCTTATTTTCAAACAAGTAAGGCCAAATGACACCACCCGCCAGCTTAAACATCGCCCTTAACAGTGGCACGTTAACGATGAAGAAGCTTTTTTACAATTGTTCTTGAATTTGTGAGGTGAAAAATGAGCCTCATCTATAGATATAATTTTTTTAGATGAACTTTAAAAGTCATAAGATTTAAGTCTTTATGCAAATATGGTTTAATGTGGAATGTTTCATCAACAACACGAAGCACACGATTTCGATTCTTCACATAAATAACTTGTCTCAACAGTCTTAAACTTTGCCACTAGTTTAAATATTAGATATTTCAGTCAAGAAGATGTTTCACGCTGCGTCGACCCAAAATGTTTACCATGTTTTTACTAAATTTTAATAATTTCAATGTTTTGTTGAATTGCATATCGTTCAATTATTTCACTTGTCAAATGTCATTACATGACAGATTCAGAAGTGTCAGATGCCCAAGTAGCAAAAACCTTCTAGTTTCTTAGATACGCAACTGGATGCAGTGAAAAATTACAAAGCAAAATTAAGTTTACAAAAATCGAAAACAATAAAAATGGAATTAAAACGTCTTTAAAATGATCTCCTTTCTTCCAGTTAAAATAATTTTGTTTGTTTTTTAAATGGTGACAATGACTTACATAATTTTCTTTTTCTTGAATGAAAGATTTTAAAATTAATCCTTGTCTGAGAAGACATAAAAGCAGTTACGTGTGACCAAGTTGAGGATTTTATTCAAACCGAAATTTTGTTGTTCTTTTTTTCTAATTTGTATTTTATTACGAAATAAAGGACCATATAAAAATCATGAATGTGTGCCTGTTGTGTTAAGAGTGTGCTATTATACCATTGGCGGCAGGGATGGTGTGTGTAAGCGTGTTGTGGTTTTGTTCTATAGTCTGATATGACGGAAACATTTTCCTAATTTTTTTCGTTGTCAAGTTGTTGACTATGTGGTTTTGTATTTATGAATATTCGTCGCTTGGATGTCGTTTTAAGTCGTTATGATGGGTGGTTGGGTGGTACCCATGCGAGTTTAAGGCTAAAAGGACGAAGATTTGATGGTTTTCAAGGATATCCTACTTTTAACAGTCAGGTTGGTTTCAATTGCTAGGCATGTGCGTTTTTATTTTTGTTCATGACGGCTAGGAAATGAAAAACTGCCTAGCTAGTAAATTTACTTTTGTATAAAGGAAAGGTAATATACGTGTATAGTAATGTATATAGTTAATATCATAACATCATACTTGGGGCGGATTCAAATGAATGCCTCAGTGGCGACGTGAAAGTTTATACATATATTCATACGTATCTAACTATAGGTATGAGGACCTTGGTTTGTAGCTAAGCTTATGTGTTTGTGAATTATATTATATATATAATATTTTTTTTATTTTTTTTGTGGTAAGATTTAATTGTTAGTCTAAATTGCTTTTTGTTTTCCAAGTTAGAAAATAACATTGACATTAGTTAAAAGGCCATATCAAGCTTAAAATATGCACCAGGTTCCATAGAACTTTAAAATATCATTTTTTTTTTTAATTGTAATTGTAATTGTAATTGTAATTGTAATTGTAATTGTAATTGTAATTGTAATTGTAATTGTAATTGTAATTGTAATTGTAATTGTAATTGTAATTGTAATTGTAATTGTAATTGTAATTGTAATTGTAATTGTAATTGTAATTGTAATTGTAATTGTAATTGTAATTGTAATTGTAATTGTAATTGTAATTATAATTGTAATTGTAATTGTAATTGTAATTGTAATTGTAATTGTAATTGTAATTGTAATTGTAATTGTAATTGTAATTGTAATTGTAATTGTAATTGTAATTGTAATTGTAATTGTAATTGTAATTGTAATTGTAATTGTAATTGTAATTGTAATTGTAATTGTAATTGTAATTGTAATTGTAATTGTAATTGTAATTGTAATTGTAATTGTAATTGTAATTGTAATTGTAATTGTAATTGTAATTGTAATTGTAATTGTAATTGTAATTGTAATTGTAATTGTAATTGTAATTGTAATTGTAATTGTAATTGTAATTGTAATTGTAATTGTAATTGTAATTGTAATTGTAATTGTAATTGTAATTGTAATTGTAATTGTAATTGTAATTGTAATTGTAATTGTAATTGTAATTGTAATTGTAATTGTAATTGTAATTGTAATTGTAATTGTAATTGTAATTGTAATTGTAATTGTAATTGTAATTGTAATTGTAATTGTAATTGTAATTGTAATTGTAATTGTAATTGTAATTGTAATTGTAATTGTAATTGTAATTGTAATTGTAATTGTAATTGTAATTGTAATTGTAATTGTAATTGTAATTGTAATTGTAATTGTAATTGTAATTGTAATTGTAATTGTAATTGTAATTGTAATTGTAATTGTAATTGTAATTGTAATTGTAATTGTAATTGTAATTGTAATTGTAATTGTAATTGTAATTGTAATTGTAATTGTAATTGTAATTGTAATTGTAATTGTAATTGTAATTGTAATTGTAATTGTAATTGTAATTGTAATTGTAATTGTAATTGTAATTGTAATTGTAATTGTAATTGTAATTGTAATTGTAATTGTAATTGTAATTGTAATTGTAATTGTAATTGTAATTGTAATTGTAATTGTAATTGTAATTGTAATTGTAATTGTAATTGTAATTGTAATTGTAATTGTAATTGTAATTGTAATTGTAATTGTAATTGTAATTGTAATTGTAATTGTAATTGTAATTCTAGTTGACAGAAGAACCGAATTACGAATTCTTTAGTTTTTCTTTTTCACATAGTCATTAAGTACATAGTACATATACATAGTATATATACTAGACATATGTAAGTCATACAACATACGCATACATACATATTTATGTATACACATACAATCCTTATCTCTTAAGCAAAATGCCACCATAAAATGTTATTTAAAGTCGTCAAAAAAACATACAAATGAAAATATTCTTCAAAGTTACATGGTAAACATGTTAGGAATTTAATAATTATTTAATAAGATTCGAACCGCTTTTAACCTAACCATCGTTTTAAAATGTCGATTCATTGCCTTTACGACATACAAAATGCTTTTCAAAACTTGAGTTTTTGGCACTTGTTATTATGTAAGTCCTTAATCTAGTTAGTTCAAGTTGACCTTGAAAATATAAAAGCAAATAAAATCGTTTTACTCTGTTAAAAAATTTTCTTTTTTCATTTAGAAAATGTGACTCCTTTTCTTTTATTCACTGCACAGTCAACATACACACATACATACATATAAAATACACAATACTCGTTTATATTAACATTTTATGCAAATATCAAAAAAGGGCATTTAATTGCTTAGATTTTATGTCAATTGCTCTGCCTCTTTGCTTGCCTGGCAGTCAAATCGCATCGTCAAGACCAATTCACAGTTTGTTGTTCATCATTACGCTCGGATAACATATCCACAGGATATCCTGTGCCCTGCAGGAGGTTATGTTTCTCTTCGTATTTCTATTTTTTGAAAAGATAAAAATGTATAACTAGAAACTATAAGGAGTTTATATGCACATTCATTTTTCTAAAGGGACTGAGAAAAAAAAAAACACTTATTTTTCCTAACGTATTCATATGAATCTTTCATATATGTATGTATCTTATCCTTAGAGCTATACGATATATATATGTATTTCTCGTCATTTGTTCACAAATATACCTTGGAGTCTTTTTAGTTTTTTTTGTATATAAAATTTATGCCAACGGGATGTTGAATAAATTATGTGTGAACTTGCTGTGGTGTGTACTTTTACTTGCAATTTTCTAACAGAGGTGAATTAGATATATTTTATAACTAAGCGGCGCCAAAAATGTAGATTCTAAACCTTGATAGATGCACTGTTGTATTAAAATAAATAAACGAGATTTGATAATTTATAGATCAATTAACTTTTTACACCTTTCAATGCGCAGTATATCAATGCAACTATTTTTACCATTTTTGATGTTACTCTAATTTTACACAATTTACACCAATTTTACGTCAAATCTTAGTAGAATAAACTTCACTTTCCATCCATTTGCAGTTGATCAATAAAACCATAGATTCTACACTACTTTTACACTATTTACACTACTTTTACACATTTTCTTAGCTTCAAGCTAACACAACGTAGAATAACTTTACTTTAGAGTAAATTAAATGTGGAAGTCTACAAAATCCGACCATGTTCTAAAGTAGTATATTTAAGCATTCGACACTTTGACTACGTGTCATTTCGCTCAAACTCCCAGGCATTATAAACACACCTCGCTCGGCTCATAGACGAATACGAACGAGTATAAGATGTGTCAATTGAGTAACTTAGACAAGGAGTGCTGTGTTTATGAACGGATATTGTGAGCTCTGGCGTTTTTATCAAGTTACGAGTATATTTTTTTTATTTTTTGAATCTAAAAAAGTTCCAAATGTCATTCCTCTGCGCTTTGTGTACATAAAAGAGAAGATTGCAAATGTGAGACTTCCTTTAAACATCAGAGTCAGAGCTCGCTGTAAAAATATCAACGACGAAGACGACACTGACGACGACGACGATGACGACAACGATAAAGACGTTAAAAGCTTTATAGGCTCAGTTATAATGTAATTTAACGTCAAAAGATACATATTTTTTGATACCTCATTAAACGTGCGGTGCCGAAAGGAATGAAAAAATGTTCGTTTGAATGAATTTCAATTTAAATGCGAGAACATTATTAACATTTTTTTAACCTGCCTTCATCTATCCGACTTATATAGGTAAGGTATGTTCCATGATAGCGATTCTCTTAAAATTTATTAAGTTCAAACATCTTTTTTTTTCATTTCTTTCTTATTTTTCTCGTATTTTGAAATATTTTGGAAAATAGGTGAATAGGTTGAATGTTAAAAAGTATCTCATACCCGTCTAAATTGGGTTACGGAAGAGTGAAGGTGAGAATATGAATGTAAAGTGGGGAACCTACTAGATTTGGTGTGCACAGCACACACACACATATGGTAGAGGAAATGGAAGGATGACACAGTATTTTTTATTTAAGTCATTTTAATGCAAATATAAATTTTCAAATTAAAATAAATGTTTTTAAAAATGACTTTAGGTTAATTTCATTTGTTAAGTTCGTCATGGCAATTATTTAAAAAGGTTGGGATGAACCCCACACTAATAATTTCCCAATCGTGACTATCTTTCGATATTTCTAAAAGTTTTAAAAAATATTAATAACAACAAAAGGTACATATGTATGTATATGTACCATATTTCTTGTCCCTCTATTGACATTTCTCTTCAGTAAGGTTTGCCATTTATTGATGGAGTCAACGTTAATAACGCTACCTCAAATTTATGGTCGTCACGTCATAATCGTCCTAGAAGATCAACAATTGAGCGTCTAGTGGATAAATTTGAATCCACAGGCACAGTACAAAATGTTCCCGTGCCAGTGAGACAAAGAAGTGCCGGTAGTAACGAGAATATTGCTGCCGCGGAGGGATCAGTTGCAGAAAGCCCAAATGTGTCTCTCGCACGTTGTTCTCAAGCGTTGGGCATCTCCAGTGATAGATTTACGCCTAGGCCCGTGAGGCCCAGGCCTAGGGCGGCATAATTTGAAGGGCGGCAAAATGTATGAAATGCTTAACACTTGAATGCATTTCTGCATTTAAGCACACCTTAATGAAAGGCACAAAAATATGTCTTCGGTCTAAAGTTTCGTAACGCATCCACATCCACAATCATAGCTTGTGTTTGAATTTATTTAAAAATTCAATCTAGCAAACCTACGTTAAATTTGAAATTGCGAAAACAAACAAAAGAGAACTGTAAGAATAGAAAAATCTCACCTTATCTTCTGATATAGCACATGTCAATCAGCTTACTATAATTATAAGATATGTACGCGATAACGGTGGAATTGTTGAAAGGTTTCTAGAATTTCTACCAAATATCGGCCATGAAGCTTAAGATATTGAGGATGCATTGTTAAAATCTGTAGAAAATAATGGTTTTGATAATATAATGAACTGTCGTGGTCAATCGTATGACGGTACGAGCAATATGTCAAGTATATACTCAGGCCTTCAAACGCGAGTCAAAACAATTAATCCTTTAGCAGATTATGTTCCTTGTGCCGCGCATTTGGTAGGGTCATGTGCAGTTGAATCGGTTACAGAAGCTGTTGAATTCTTTACTACTTTACAAGAACTATACAATTACTTTGCTATATCTACTCATCGTTGGGAAATCTTGGTACAGAGTACAAATTTAAGAATTAAGAGTCTTTCTCAAACTCGTTGGTCTGCTCGACATGACGCATGTTACGCATTAGAAAAAGAGTGGTCTGCAGCTACGTGATTGCAGCGAAAATTACAACATTTAGAAACAGCAATCTTATGAATTGCCTGGAATGTAATTTTAGGTCGTTTTAATGATGCTAGTAAGAAGATTCAAGAATCTCAAGCTGATTTATCATCCGTTGTGCAGATCTATAGTTCTCTGGCTTTATTTCTTCAAGACATGAGAGACAGGCAATTTGCTGAATATGAAGAAAAAGATAAAACATTTTCTGGAGTTCAGGATTATTATCGTTATGACACTCGTCGCAAAAAAAACCAGAAAAATTCAGCCAGATGACTCACGGGTAAATGAAAAACCGACTTTTCTTGACAAGAAAATTTTCGCATAAATGTTTATTACCGTATTCTAGACACTCTTATTTTACAATAAGCCGGGCGTAAAAGTGCATATGAAAAACTTTACAAACATTTCAATTTTTTCGACGATTTATGTGAAATAGATACAAACGAGTTGGAAAATCTTGCCAATAAACTAGTCAATAAGTATCCTGACGATTTGGAAGAGACGTTAGGCAATGAAGATGTACGCTCGGCACATGCCATGTATTGCATTCCCGGAGTCTTCGAGATGTTTATCCGAATGTGGACATTGCTCTCCGAATTTTTTTGAGTATTCCGGCTACAAATTGTTCAGGAGAAAGATCTTTTTCCACTCTAAAAAGAGTAAAAACATATCTACGTGCAATCATGGGCCAAGATAGACTAAATGCTCTTGCATTACTATCTATTGAAGCGCAACTAGTCAAAGAAATATGATGATATAATCGGCGTTTTTGCGCGGACGAAGCCAGGAGAACAAAAATTTTAGTTGATTGATATAAAAAAAAATATTCATTATTTGTCTATCTAAGGATTATAACTTATTTATCTTGCATGTTAATTAATTATATTTATAAATTATAAATAAAATTTATCAATAAAGGCGGCGCTTCGAACGGGGCCTAGGGCGGCAGTAAGCCTAAATCCGTCACTGGGCATCTCTGTGACGTCGTCGTCGTTGTGGCGAATTTTGCGAAAAGATTAAATTGACGCAAGAACTGAAGCCGCTTGACCACCAGAAGCGTCGTCGTATGTTCGTGAATTGAGCTGAGCAACAACTTGGAAATGATTCGGATTTTGATCCAAAAATCATCTTCAGCGATGGGGCGCAATTTCTGGCTGAATGGCTTCGTCAATAAACAAAATTTGCGGTATTGGTCAGGCACGTACTCCATGAGTCATCATTGAATTCCGAAAAAATTACGGTTTGGTGTGGTTTATGGGCCAACGGCGTCATTGGGCCTTACTTCTTCCGTGATGATGATATGGACTTGGAGGACATGTGGTTCCAACAGGTCGGCGCCACAAGCCACACAGTGAATATCACAATCAATTTATTGGAAACCAAGTTTGGAGAACGTGTTATCTGACGCCGCCAGCCGTTAGAATATTTCCTGTGAGGCTAAATCAAGTTTTTGGTCTATGCCAACACGAATATGCCAGTACGAATATCGAACGTGAAATTGCAGCAGTATCGGCCAATTTCTGTTTGAAAATCGTCGAAAATTGGGTTCAGCGTCTGAACTTCTGCAAGCGTGCCCGTGGTGGCCTGGCCATGCAAAAGAAATCGAAGTGCATACATAATGGCATTGAACGTACTTTCACAGGAATAAAGAATTTCATTAATGTCCAAAACCGTTTTTGTTTTGTTTAAAAAAATCTTTTGTAGCGCTCTTATTGAAAACCCCGATATCTATCTCCAGTCTCCACCTCCTGAAAGCAAACAGTATTTATACATACTTTTGCCAACATACCTATATAGAAGATTCGACTTTGTATGCGAGTAAGTAGGCTTGTTTTTTCCTTAGCGGGTCAGCATCTCAGCGATGGGACTTTTTAAAAACTGCACGAAAGGCAGATAAGTAGTAGTAAAATATTAACATTTCTTGTATACAATATTTGAAAATATAAATTTGATTAGTTAAATTTTCAAGGCATACATATTTGAGCTGTTTTGTTTTCAATAAAGAAACTCTTGACCTGATTGTTTGAACGAAAAGCACTTTAAGAGCACAAAATGAATCTTCGATATTTTTTTGAAATTTCATCAGGTTAATGAAATTTTAATTTTTTTATGTTTTGAAACCAGTTTTGAATTGTTAAAAATTTTGAATTAAATTGTGTTTATAACAGCTAATTCGTCTGAAATTCTCCATATGTTGAGTTACTCTTCAAGTTTGAGGTTAAGGGCTTAAGAAATCACTCTGGAGGTCAATTCGATTTTTTTTCAAAATTTTACTGAATTTTGAAAACAATATATTTTGAAAGATAAAAGTAGTTTAAAGCCAATATCTCAAAGTTTTGCAAAGATATTTGAGTAGAAAATAAATTGTTACTACCAACTTTTATAATTTTTTTTTTAGGTTTTTATTTTTTGTAAAAAAACTGGTTTTCAGTTTTTTTGATTTATAAAAAAACCGTTAATTGGATTTTTTTCCAAAAATATAATTGTTTTGTATCACGTTACAATATATAATATAAAATTTAATTCAAGTCTCCAGCGTCATTGGTTCATGAGATATTTAGGTTTAACCAAAACTTTCACCTTTTTTTTAAATTGCTATGGTTAAAAAAACCACCCACGCAATTTTCTTGAGATCCCTTTCTGCATCTTTCTGCCTTATTATCTGTATAAAAAAATTTATTTGAAGTCGATATCTCTTCTGGTTCTTGAGCTATGGACGACGAAAAAAACGTCGCGAACGTACGGATGTAAAGAGTACTAAATTTCTGCATTATTAAAATTTCGAAACTCGATTGTACTTTTTTTGATCCTTACTAACTTCATATTTTAGATGATTAAGATTTTTGCAAGCTCTTTAGTTCTCCCATTTATGAATCAAGTCTAGCAACTCTGTAAACATTAAAAATAATTTTGACAAATAAAAGTTTAAGCTAATAAAGTCAAATTTCGACAGGAATGAAGTTCTTGAACTTTTTCAAAAACCCTACGACCAATAGTCCTTTAATATTGAAAATTAAGAGGGTACTTCATCTTTATGGCAATCTGTGAGTTATGGAGGCAACCCAAAATACGCCCGAAAATCTTTTGGAAAAAAGGCAAAAAATCATCTCTGATTCGTAATATCTAAAAAGAAGCAGACATAATTAAGAAACATAAGAGCCCTTAAAAAGGTAACGGAATTGAGCCATTATCAGTTTTTGGAATTTAAACTAATTGATTGGATTTTTAATCAACTTCACTATTATAAAATACTATTAAATCTTCCTAAAAACATTACTAAGTAAAGCTTAACAACTTACACTTCAATTAATTAATGTAATGCTTTAAATGACAATTAAACTTACGTACTTACTTAAGGTGGCGCTACAGTCCTGTGTTAACTAGGGCCTCACCCAACAAACTTTTCCATCTAGCTCGGTACCTGTAGAGTGTAGATGTCTCTAGTTACGCATTCCAAGTGGGATGGGGTCACTTTCCACTTGCGGTCTTCCTCTACTGCGCTGTCATGTGGGTGTGGATAAGTAAGTTTACGTCCATCTTCTCCTCCACTCACCTTCTATGCATATTAGATCGTAGATCACGCGAAGAACTTTTCCTTCGAAACGACCCAAGGTGTTCTTCATCCGCTTATTTCATAATCCATGCTTCTGCACCGTATAGTATAGGACGGTGATGATGAGGGTCTTATATAGCGACACTTTGGTCGCTGAAGAGAGGGCTTTGCTACTCAATTGCTTTCTTAGCCCAAAGAAACAGCGGTAAGCAAGAGTTATTCTTCGTTTGATCTCAGCGAAGGTGTTGTTTTCTGTGTTCATAGCGGAGCTTAGATAGACGAAGTCCTTAACTACCTCAAAGTTACGTCTTTCGAAGGTGACTTTTTGACCGAGACGTTCGTCGGTCAGTGTTGTAGGTCCTTTCTTGATGATATGACGGCATGTACTTTGTTTTGCCTCATCAACCGTTAAGCCCATTTTTGCCACCTTTGCCTCAATACTCACAAAAGCTCCATTGACATCACGCTAAGTTCCTCGGATTATGTCAATATCATCAACATATGCTAGTAATTGAACAGATTTTTGAAAGATAGTGCCTCTAGTGTTGACGTGGGAGCTCTGTACTATTCTTTCAAGTACGATGCTAAAAAAATAGCATGACAGCGCATCACCTTGTCTTAGGCTTTTTTTGACATCGAAAGGTTATGTTAAGTTGTTTCCAACCTTAAACGAACGAGTTTGGCAGAGATGTTCTTCGGTTTTTTTCCAGCATCTGCCGTAATGTGAATATTTGATCGACTGTGGACTTTCCTGCTCTAAAGCCTATCTGTTGACGATGTTTCACATTATTATGCCTTTTTTCAGTGTAGGGATTTCTTCCGACCAAATTTTACAGATAAGTTGGTACATGATCCTACTAAATTATCTCTAGCTGTTTTGAAAAGCTCGGCCTTCAAGTTATCTGCTCCAGCGGCATACTTAAGCTTAGAAATGGCAATATTATACATTGTGCAGCGCTACTTTACATGCCTGTTGTTTGGCTGCATTTGCCTGCCGATATTCCTCATCAAACCAGGGGGTTTCTTGTTGTTAGCTGTTTGAAACCCAGCCCGTCAGAGACGGCTTTTTTCCTTGGCAAATGTTGAGCTAGTTCTCGTTACATTGTCTTGGCCACAGAGAATATCTTTTCCCATTATCTCCCTGCTTTGCCTTGGGTCTGGAAATTGGAAGTGCAACCTTCGCTAAAACGAGATAATGCTCCGAGTGGATGCTAGCTCCTCGGAAAGGTAGGACTTCCATGATGCTGGTAGCGCGTCTAGACTCGATCATAATATGGGCAATCTGGTTGATGGTTGATTGTTCTGAAGATCTCCAAGTTAATTTGTGGATGTTGATGTTGGAAAACACGAACTGGCTACCATGACGATTCGACCCGCAGCTAAATCGATGATTCTGAATCCGTTATCAGAAGTGTTGTCGTGTAGGCTTTTTTTCCGATTTTTCCATCAAAGATGTACTCCCTTCCTAGCTTGGTATAAAAATCGTCCAGGAAAATTTTAATATCGTAGTTCGAAAAACATATCCTTTTTGTTGTCATCCTTCTTTTCTGTGGGGGCGTGTGCTTATATTAGGCTAAAAAACACCCACCGAATAAAACAACATTTCTGAAGTTAATATCTCTGCTGGTTCTTGAGGTATTGCTGACAATTGTAGTTTCTAGGTTGATTGGAATCTCGAGTTCGACTTTTTCTCCAAAGAATCCATAACTTGGCATTAGTTTTAGCTTTCAGACTTTTCACAACGGATCGGCTGCCTTTATGATTACAATGCCTTTATAGCCACATTATAGCTCTGAATTACAATACATACATACATATTAGGCAAGAGCGCAAGTTCGTGTGATCCAGTCGTGAATTTTATTATATTCCACCCATTTTGTATAATTTTCTAAACCTCCAACATAAAATATACAATAGAGTCATTGCCATATGAACGTGTTTCATTATTTACGTGCAAGTACCTAATTAATATAATCCATATTATTTCAAGGTGAAATTTCCTCATCATAAATTTTTACGACTCGTCATCGTCACGTTTCGCTTACAGTAGAGCCGTTTACCAGGGCTTACCAACCAGACCAAGACCACTCATGTAAAATGTTCATTATTAAAATTAAATATTAAATCGAGAATTTGACTGATAGCTAAACTTCAAGGTCCAAAGAACCAAACTAAATATTATGATAAAATTTGCGCCTAAGGTGACTTTTGTCCCTGATATGCGATAATGCCGACCAACAGACAGACAATACCCATATAAGGACATTAATATATAACCTCTGAGGAGATGTGTATGTGTAGTTTGCTGTTTTTACAGATGACAACACGTAATAATTCCAAAACTGAATTTCCTAACGTTCAGGTTCTGAGATATTGCCCTTTGTCCAAAGAACTCTTTTGTGCGTCCTTATATGTTGTTTTATTCATGTTTTTTCTGAAAATAAAAAAAAAGGAATTACGGTGGAGGAAAGAAAAAGGAATGCGAGATGACCAGCATTGTACCTATTCCTTCATATCTATGTATATAAGGGAAGCAAAGGCAACTTATTGCAGCAAAGCAAACAGGAACAAAAGCTTTAGTGTTGTTAATAAATAAATTCGTAATGAGCTAAAAACTCAAATTTGGGTCAGCTCGACTTGACTTGGTGGAGGCATCCAGCGCAGCGCAGCGTGGCGGCGGCTGTGGTTTTGAGGATTTTTAACGAAGGCTTTTGTTATGTCTTCTGATTCTATATAAATTATTATATTGTTTTGCTTTTGCCCTTCACTAATCCTGTCTTGTCATTATTCATTTTTCATTTTTGTCTGTTTAAGTCAGTTAAGCTCAAGACTTACGATCAAAGTGAAATTATAAAGCTAAAAACGACACGCTTAAGTGTGTTTGTTTTGTAGATGTATACTTGAGAATGAATGGAAGAAAATCAAGTTTAACTCACATTGTTTGCTTTTTTTTAAATCCATGTTAAAAAAACAATTCGAAAAACAATTTTTACCAACTTTTTTTAAATTTTTTTTTAGGTTTTTAATTTTTTGAAAAAAAACAAAAACTGTCAATTCGATTTTTTTTTCAAAATTTAACTAAATGTTGATAACAATATTTTTTTAAGGAAAAAAGTATTTTAAAGCCAATTTCTCAAAGTTTTGAAAATATATTTGAGTCGAAAATCAATTTTTACCAACTTTTGTTAAATTTTCTTTTAAGTTTTTATTTTTTGTAAAAAAAAACTGTCCATTCGATTTTTCTCAAAATTTTTCCGAATGTTGAAAACAATATTTCTTATAAGTGAAAACTTGTTGGAAGCCATAATCTCAAATTTTTGAAAAGATATTTGAGTCGAAAATCAATTTTTACCAACTTTTGTTAAATTTTCTTTTAGGTTTTTATTTTTTGTAAAAAAAAACTGTCCAGTTGATTTTTCTCAAAATTTTTCCGAATGTTGAAAACAATATTTCTTATAAGTTAAAGCTAGTTGGAAGCCATAATCTCAAATTTTTGAAAAGATATTTGAGTCGAAAATCAATTTTTACCAATTTTTATTAATTTGTTTGTTAAGTTTTTATTTTTTGTAAAAAAAACTGTCAATTCGATTTTTCTTAAAATTTGTCCGAATGTTAAAAATAATATTTCTTATAAGTTAAAATTAATAAATATGCACCGAATGCATTAATTTCGATAAAAGCTATGAATGTTATTAAAATTTTGTCAAAATAATGCGCTCTTTCGGGTTCATGCATAGTATTTGATCTGGTGAGATGGGAGGGGGTTACATTTAATACAGTTAAAATAATTTAAAAAACACTAATTTAAGAATCAAAATTTTACCTGAAAAATAAGTTTGTCTTCAAAAATTTAAATGCCATTTTATAAATAAAAAAAACTCTTGATTTTCCAAATTTTGTTTTTGAAAATCGTTCTAAAAATATTTTTGGTATGCAGTTGTTTAGAGTTGTTTAGTGATTGTAAGTATACGCTCTAAATTTGAATTTTGTAAAAAAATGTTGAATCGTTTTTGAGATATAGAATTTTAAAACAAAAAAATTCAATATTTTTTTAAAAATCCAAACAAAAAAAAATTGCACTTTTGATAATCAAATATTCTTAAGGCAATATAAGAGCTCGTTCAAACAAAAAAAAAATGATTGAAATCGGTTCATAAGTTGCTAAAAAATTGAAAAACAAAATAACTGTTCTTTGAGCGGTAGCTTTCCGGAATAATACAAAAATATGTTTTCTTACTTAAAGAAGCCAAGTTAAAAAATAAAATTTTAGAGAAAATTTAAAAAAAAATTCTATCGGTTTGTTTTTGAGAAAATTCGAATTTTCGTTTTTGACCAAAAAAATTTTACGGGGGTTAGTTTTGATCTTAAAAAATAAAAGAAAAAAGCCTAACGCAAATCTGCTCAAAACCTTAACTTCCAAGTTTGAACTCAATCGACCCAATGGTTTAGGCTGTAGGAGAGTAAACAGACAGACAGGACAGACCGGACAAAATCGCGGGACCCACTTTTCGACTTCTCTACCATCGTAATATCATCTTTGATTAAAATCTCGAGTTAGAAATTTTTTACGAATGCAAACACTTGTCGTGTTTTGCTAAAAAAGTTGTCACTTAAATTATTCTTAAAAATTTCAAAATTACCACCAATATTTTTCATATAATGAATAGTTTTACTTCAAAATCTAGTTTTGTTAAATAGATTTTTAGTCAAAAACAAACTTTTACCAATTTTAGTAGCATTTCTTGAGATTTTGTATTTCTTATATTTATAAACAAATACAAATTGGATGAATGAAATTAATTTAAGAGATATCGAGAACCGAACATCAATTTTTACCAATTTTGCGTACTTTTTTTGAAGATTTTAATTTTTTATGAAAAAACTGATTGTTGGATTTTTATAAAAATACTGAATCTCAAAACCAATATTTTTTGTGACATAAAAATAGTTTGAAACCAATATTTTTAAATTTTGAAAAGATATTTGATTCGAAAGTAAATTTTTACCAACTTTTATTAATTTTTCTTTAGGTTTTTATTTTTTGTAAAAAAAACTGTCAATTCGATTTTTCTCAAAATTTTACAAATGTTGAAAACAATATTTATTGTAAGATAAATTAGTTGAAAGCCATAATCTCAAATTTTTAAAGAGATATTTGAGTCGAAAATCTATTTTTACCCATTTTAAGTAATATTTTTTTTAGGTTTTTATTTTTTTATAATAAAAACTGTCAATTCGATTTTTCTCAGATGTTAAAAACGTTATTTTTCGATGCATAAAGTTATGTTAGAGATAAAATCATTTTTTGTCCGTAAAATTTTCGAGGTAACAAATATAGTTTTTTCTGTTTTTTTGATTTATAAAAAACAACGTTAGTTGGATTTTTTTTCGAAAAATATATTTGTTTGGTATCACTTTACAATATATAATATAAAATTTAATTCAAGCCTCTAGCGTTATTGGTTTGTGAGATATTTTGGGTTAACCAAAATGTTCACCTTTTTTTTAAATTGCTATGGTAACACGCACTCAATTTTTTTGAGAGTCCTTTCTGCATCTTTTTGCATTATTATCTGTATAACAAAATGTATTTGAAGTCGATATCTCTACTGGTTCTTGAGCAATGGACGACGAAAAATTTTCCCGAACACAGACATCTCTCTAAAAATCTTTTATTTAGAGGGACCTTGGAACGTCAAGAAATGTCATCATTTTCAATTCGCCAAATCGTGCTAATTACAATAACTTCCTATTGTATATAAGTTCAAAATATTAAGCATTTATTTTTCAAAATACGATGGATATTTATTTTTTTACGAAATAGAAATGTAAAACGTATATCAATAAGTTCTTAGTAACTGCATAATTAAAATATTTTAAACTAAAATTAAAAAACAATTTTCAAATACAAATTTTGAAAAATCATGTTTTTTTTTAGGCAAATGGAATTTTTTGTAGCTACATTTTTAAATTTTAAAATACCTGAAATATGTTTAACAAATGTTACTCTAACATTTTTTCTAAAATAATGGATTTAGACGTCAAAAATTTCGAAATTTTCAATTTAACAAATCAGACAAAAATTTCAAATGGGAAGTTAATAAAGGGTTTTTAAGAAAATATTTGTATTTATTTAGCGCTTTTTTAACATTTCCCCAAACGTTTTCAACTTAGCAAACTTACTTGAAATGCCATAAATCTCCTACCAGTTGCATTTGTATTTCTTATACAATTTTCGCTGAAAATAATTTGCCTTAAATATTTAATAAAATCATTCATCCGAATAGTGTTGTATGTTGAATGATTGATCCTTAAAATGAGAGCAAGGTATAAAAATCCATCATATTCTATATAACAGAAATGATTTGACACAATTGTAAATCTGACCAGATCACATTTAAAACTCAACCAAAGTCAAAGTCAAGTGAGTTTTTCTAATAAATCTTATAATATCAATCTAAAGGTCGAATGTCTCTACAAATCCTTCAACCTTTTTCGACTAGATTAAATAATACACCGCAGATAAAAACAAAATTAGTCCAGATTTGGTCCTTAACGTGCGAGTTCAAAATATTTTTGTTTGAGACTATCCCAGAATCGTGCTAGTTTTTAGCAAGCACGACAACGAAAAACTTTCGTTTCTTATCAATGTTGGTGGAATTTAGCAAAAAAAAAAAAGAGGACATTGTATCTTTTTAAGTCAACCCACGCATTTGCGAATGTCATTTATATCAGCCTATGTACATTTTTGTATCCTTGGATTTTACTATCAAATATCTCTCCTAGCCTTACCCTTAACATATATACGTACAGAGACATGGACACATATGGTTTAACCGGGTGGAACAAAAGTTATTTCCTAGCTTAATGTGGTGATACATTTTATATATTTAATGGAATAAACTATTCCTCAAAAGAACACCAGATACGGGTCCTTCCAAAGCGTTTTCCAAAACACTTCGTAGGATATCTGGGATCAGGTTACCGTGTTGTTCAATTTAAAAAAAAAAGCGGAAAAGTTATTTAGAGATATTTTCAAATCAGAAAAAAAGTTTTGAGCCATCCTGTATGTGGATTGTAGAATATTGTAGACTATTTGTCACAAGGGCATCTACAAACACACAAAACTCACATCAAATATGCGGATCATGTAAATCTCTTTCGTAGAGATATTGTGTACAGCATATGCAAATAGCTTGGGCATTCAACAAAAGCCTCCTCCGACAAAGGGCTTATCCAATTTAAATCCCCATGTTGAACATCCAAAAAACCAATTCATATTCGCAAGGACCGTTAAAAGTGGATTAACATTAAAAATATTTGCTTTTTACATGTCATTGCAACATCCGTCTATCTTTGGCTTTTCATTTTGTTTCTGTTCATCAGCTCAGCAACCAGGAAACAACAACAAAACAAAACGAAAAAGAATATAGCTAAACAAAAATAAAATAAAAGGATACAACACAACATACACGCCCATTGACAGCGCCAATTTAAAGCCCCGCGTTGCTGATGTAAACGCCAAAAGGTTGTAAAACAATGCATCGTAAGACCGATTCATCCAATTTTTACTTACCACCACCCCCTGTCCTTGTCCAGTGCCTTTTCCTGCCAACAATAAAAAAGTTTAAACAAAAAATATTTGAATTTGTGGGTGGCAAGGGCCATAATTTATTTAAACATAAAATAAACAAAAAATAACAACAACAACAAAAACAACAATATAAAGTTAACGTTAACGTTAACGCAACACTGTGTAAAGTATTATGGGTACCTACGACTAAAGTTATAGAACAAGGATATAGATTGTAAAAGTGAGGACTAACAAGGGGAAAAAGTTGCAGCAGCAACAGCAGCAGCAGCAGTAGCAACGTACACCTACCAAAGGACCTACATCCATCCTACCATCAAGCTACAAAAATACACAAGAAATGTTCCGGAATAATTTACAAACACTGAATGTGACAAGTGAAATGTGTGTTAGTTGGGTTAACGTTGGTGTTCATTGCAAATTCATTTGTGCCCACCGAAAAAGGACCAAAAGGTTTTTACCTCCTTTTTTTAAAAAAACAAAAAATGAATAAAACCCAAAACAAAATCAAAAACAACTACATTTTGGTCGTAGTACATCTACATACATAGAAAGTTGGTTGCACGAAAATTTATATCTTTTATATCGCAGTTTTATGCCTGACCTATAGTACGAGTAACTGAATGTACCTATACCTATACCTATCAGGACTCTTTGGTCAGTTCATGCACTCTTAACAGGGTATTTACTATTTTTACTACTATACTCGTATAGTAGCCGATATATGTATGTATAGGAATTCTTCTATACCTATGTATGTACATCATATACTGTACACCACCGGAAGTGTATGAATTTTTCGGTTTATATCCTTTTGTAGGGATTCGAATATATTTTTCAACAGCAAGAGCGGAGTTGTGAAGTTTTGAGAAAGCCCGCGGGGTTTCAAAAAATTAAATACCTATACGTTTCTGTGTTTCTATGTGGTAGGAATTTTCGACTATATTAGCATTGTTTCTTAATGAAGGAGTAGGAATGTTTTATGATAAAACGCACAATAGGATATGGAATAAATGAATGTTTGTAGAAAGCGATGTAACCGACCTAACAATATTGCATTTCCATGAAATTTATTACCATGAATCTCTCAATATCGTAGCAGCATCATTTTGAAATAAAAACAGAAAATGAAATGAGTTTGGGTAACTCCCTGCAAAATCATACTCAACTGCAGTCAGAACAGCAGTTTTGGGCTTGACGATTTCGAGGGATATTTTTTACCGCATCCTAAACTTGTATTGTACTAACCAAGTTACTAGCTTTTCTCAAATTTCCAAATCCTTTTTTTAATTAGTAATATTCCAATAATTCCCTTCTATAATAATTATCTGTGCACCACCCCAAACGAGCACACAGTTCATAAAAAAAGCAAATAAATCTTTGTGTGGGGAAAGAACTTAGGTAATTAATTTAAAAGGTCAGACGCCCAAAAGTCATTATGGAATCAATAAATTAATAAGTGTGGAAATAGCCTACTATTATTATTGTAGTAGAAATTTTCGAACTATGATCGGGAACATTTTAATTTATTCTCATTTCATTTATTTACTTAGGGACGTTCTGTATAATCCTTTAAAAGTCATACATTTTAAGGGTTCATGTCACTTCAGGTGAAAAACGCTGCACCATTAACACTTAAATGGCCGACGTATTATGTATATTTAATATTAGGTACCTATGCTAAATGTATTTTTTCTTTTAAGTGCGTATACGCCAGGGTGTACCATCATTGTTTTGATAACTTCATCTAATTACTTAATGATGTTTCGCAGCAAAATACAAATGGTCCATCTAAACTGCGAATCTGATTTTTAGTTGACTTTTTTGACCCTCAACCAACATTTCGATCTATTAAATACCTACATAAAGATGTCAACATTAAAATGTACGGCAAATTTTTAGAAGATTTTAACAAGATTGGAATTGATTTCTGACTTAAAAACTAATGCAAAATTTTGAGGGTTGGAAAAAGGTCAAGGTAGTCTTTATCCCAAAAGCAGGGAAATCGACTCACTCGACCGCTCAGGATTATAGACCAATAAGTCTCTCTTCGTTTCTCCTTAAGACACTAGAGAGGATAATTCATCTACATGTTAGAGAACTTTTCAACGAACACAACTTGTGCAGCTACCAACACGCTTACCTTAAAGGTAAATCAGTGGAAACTGCCTCGCATGAAGTAGTTTCACATATTGAGAAAAGTCTTGAACATAAAGAATATACCCTTTCAGCATTTCTTGATATCGAGGGTGCGTTTAATAACGTTAAAACGGAGTCGATCAAGACTGCCTTAGTTAAAGTTGGGGTTGAATCTGTTATTGTCGATTGGATCTTCACCATGTTAAATGGCAGAATTATCAACTCTCAAATAGGAGTTAGCACTATTGAGGAAACAGTTACTAGAGGCACACCACAGGGAGGAGTCATCTCACCCCTGCTCTGGATCCTCGTAGTCAACAAAATTCTCACAAAGTTCAAAGATCAGGGCATTAAAATAGTTGCGTATGCAGATGACATAGTGGTTTTGATAACAGGCAAGTTTCTTACCATCATCGAAAACATTATGGAAAATGAATATTAAAGGATTTATCTTCTTGGGCAACTAAGAACGGTCTCGGGGTCAACCCCACCAAGACAGAGCTAGTTTTGTTCACGAGGAAAAGGAAACTGGAGGGCTTCAACCCTCCCAAACTAAATGGCATTACTCTAAAACCTTCTAAGGAAGCTAAATTTCTAGGAGTAATCCTTGACTCCAAGCTTACATGGAAGCGTAATACTGAGGAAAGAATGAAAAAAGCACTATGTGCATTCTACACATGCAAAAAGACCTTCGGTGTACGTTGGGGTATGCGACCGCAAGTCATCCAATGGATGTACACAGCGATTGTCAGACCCATTCTTACCTATGGCTCTATTGTATGGTGGAAGGCGGTGGAAAAATCAAGCTATCTCAAGAACCTGAATAAGGTACAGAGACTAGCCTGTATAGGAATTACAGGGGCTCAAAGATCCACACCACAAGCTGGATTGGAAATGATCTTGGACCTGCCGGCTCTGGATGAGTTCATAAAGTGCACGGCAGCCAAAACTGCAATTCGTTTAAGAGAACTGAGTTTTTGGAGGCATATCACTTATGGCCACGGGTCAATCTTACAAAGATATGACACGATCCCAGGACTGAGAGAGACCACCGATTACATCCCCCCTTTACTAGATTTCGACAGGAAATATTCTATTTTCATACCAGAAAGACAGGGTTGGGATCCCAATTCACTTATAAGTAAACAGGGTATCCCTTTCTACACTGACGGTTCAAAAATGGAATCAGGAACAGGTGCTGGAGTGTTTTGCCAATCTCTCAACATCAGAGCGTCATATACACTCCCGGCTGACTGTAGTGTCTTTCAGGCCGAGGTCTTTGCCATTGGAAAAGCAGCTGAATTGGCACATCACGAAAAGCTAAGCTCTTCGGAGATTACTTTTTTCGTGGACAGCCAAGCTGCTATCAAAGCCTTAGCCAGTGAGACCATAAGATCAAAAGCAGTTTTAAACTGCAGGAAGGAATTAAACAAAATCTGCCACACTAACCAGGTAAAACTCTGCTGGGTTCCCGGACATAGCAATATAGAGGGGAATGATATAGTAGACGAACTAGCCAGGAAAGGGTCAAAAGCAGACACAAGTAGTAGCGACCATTCAGTTAGGGGACCACTCGTCCCGATTGGGGTACTCAAGAGGAAGATAGACCTTAAACTAAAAGAGAAAACCAATATCTCCTGGAAATCCAGGAACGATTGTGCAATCCCTAGAAGTTTATGACCTAACACAAATGAAAAAGAAACTCGGTATATTCTATCGCTGAGTAAAAAGAACATTAAAATCTTGATAGGTGTACTAACAGGTCATTGCGCCATTGGCACAATGGCTAATAGAATGCACCCGATTTTTGTAGGAGCTGTCAGGATGAGGAGGAAATGGAAACCATTAAACACCTGCTCTGCGACTGTCCGAACCTCCAAACCAGCCGACTCCGTCATTTCGGAAACAGGTTTGTTGGAGAACTGGATGATCTAGCACAGGTCTCAATGGCGAGCATGAGGAAATTTATAGATAGCACAGGCTGGTTCGTTAACGAGCCAGTCTACGCTAATCGACAGAGTTGAATTGAACTGAGAGCATCGATGCTAAATTTTTACTTTTACAGGGGATCACAATGGACCAATATGCCCCCGTGTACGCAACAGCTTCTTGCTGTGCACACCCCTTACAACCTAACCTAACCTAACCTTGAGGGTTTAGGCTTGTTCCTGTATCTATTTCTATTCCTATTCAGTTCTTCTTTATTTTTTTTAAATCAGAATACAATTATTATTATAAAATGCATGCCAATATGCCGTCTCCCGTTAGAAAATTAAAATTAAACATTAACATTGATAGGGATATTTTACAATTTGTACTATGTTTAAAAATAAACTAAAATTATTATAATACTATTTAAACTTTTGTAAATTTTAGTTTAGTCAAAACAAGAAAAAAATTAACCTAGGGAGAAATCAAATGCTTAACCGTTAATGAATCGATAAGCCGCGCAAAAATGTTTAACATTTTAAACCTTAATGTGTCACCAAGGACGGTGCAACAAGTTTTGAAAGGTGTAAAAATATTGAATATGTGAAACACGTCCCGAAAGGAAAACTTAAATCTTGTCAAAAAGCGAACAGATTGACTCTAGCTGAAATGTATCAATTTTTTCGAATGAAGCAAAATTGAGGAGGTTGTCAACAATTTGGGCATGATAAACGAGCCGAAAAGCAGCATAGAAATGCCTGCAATTTTGAAGGTGGTACGTTGATAATTTGAGGTGCCATAAGCTGCTGTTTCTGCCAAAATAAATTTCCAAAAATACACGAATGAAATATTTTCTGCGGAATATATCTTTCACAAGGAAAACGCTGCTATTTATGTTTCAAAACCCGAACCCGTTTGAAATCGTTTGGGCAATTTTAATACAAAACGTTTTTAAAAATAGACGTTCATTTTAGACTATAAATTATTTGACAAGATTTGTTCAAGAAAAGTGAGCCAAAATTTATATGTGTCAAATAAAATCATGAATAATTTCAATATCACAACGTTTACGAGATGTTATTTAACGAAAAGGATCAAGCACCAAATATTGAACGCCTTTTTAAAAAAACTTAAAGTTTTACTAAGAATTGCTTTTAAAAATGTACCTTAACATTATTTCGTTCTGAATAAAAAATAACCCATTTTAAAATTCTATGGAGTTTGGTCAAAACAACATAAGTCAAAAATCTTCGTTTTGAGATAAATGCGTTTCAAAGTTAAAAAAATTCCTCCAAATCCAGTTTTATTAAATAATTATTTTTTTGGATGCAATTTTGTTTCAAATAATAATATTTACACGAATAAAATAAAAAAAATTAATATTTAAGCTTGTTTATATATTTATAGTGAGATATGTTGTTTTGCCCAAACTGGGTTGCGTTCAAGAAAAAGATTATTTTGAGTTGTGTCTTTAATACCAATATTGAAATAAGATTTAAACTACGTTTTTTTTTAGAAAACAAATTTATTTCACTTTAACAAAATACAAAAAGTAAAAACTAAATAAAAACATTATAAAAATTCATTATTAAAAAAAGGAACGAGTAAGAAATTAAAAGTTTTTATTGATTTTTGTTTTAATATTAATCTACATCGGATGAATCGGATAAATCCGGATCTACATCCTGTTTTCCCTTTTCTGATTTCAAGGCTTTATAAAAATCGTGGAAAATTGTTGGAATTAATGGCAGTAGAGATATGTATTATGTAATTTTTTTTTATTCCGATATCGGTGGTGGTATCAAGTTTTTCAAATCAAATTTTGTTGAGTTTTTACCCCTTCGTTTGAAATTAACACATCGAAAAACTGTTTTTTTTCATGCAGTGTTGTTTTGAAAAAGACTTTTCCGGGATCTGATTTCAAATAACGCAACCATTTGATGGTTTGAAAACCAAACATGTTCCCATCTTCATCTTTCTTTCGAACGACGAAGCCCGCGATCGCTTTCAATAAACTTGAAAAATTCCAAACTTCCTGTGGCTTTAATTCATGTACCACAAATTTTTGTTTTCTCCCACATGATTTAACATGGGGGTGGTAGATTTCAGAATTTGAATATTTCTTCTTCTTTTCTATTACAGAATGGTCGATATCACACCCCATATGTGTATGGCCAGGAATTAAAAATGTATGTTCCACTGTCTCTATGCCGATTTCGGGTGTTTGCATTGATAGCAAAAACATGGCCACAACAATCGTGTTTTTGTTTTTAATATACTACTGCACAACAAGACGTTACACGTTAATTTAACAAAAGAATGTTACAACATGTGGTTTATTTTTATACTAAGAATTCGAAGCAAAAGTACCTGCCTACTACGATTAGTTTCAAAAAAGCATTCAGTTTCTTGAGTTGTGCTGTTTTGACCAAACACTTATTTAAAATATTAAACATTTTTGATTGGTCAAAACAGCACAAGTCGAGTTATGCCCTTATGACCAAACATTATTTTAGAAAAAGTAGTGAAGTGTTGTTAGGATCAGTAAATATCTTTATAACTAATTTACATAGAGTTATGTTGTTAAGACCAAACGAAAATAGATTTTTTTTTTAAATACTTCTGCATACTTAACTCATTTTCGAAAAAAATTGACTTATGCTGTTTTGACCAGACTCCATAGAATTATAAAGTAAAGTCTAATTTTTCATATTTTTCTTTTTCCTTATAGGGTAAGTTGTTAAGATACTAAAACTAAAATTAGTTTGTTAAATGCAATAATAAATGAAAAAAATCGTATTTTGTGTTTGTCCTTGTTGAAAGTTGAGATTTGATACTTTGTTTTTAAATACTTAGTTTATTTTATCGTTATCAAATTGTACTAATTTTTATATGCTTGATGTATTGAAAATAAATATTATTATCTACTGTTCAGAATCTTAAAACATCAGGTTATGGGGAAAACTTCGAAAACTGGAAATTTTCCGTTGAAGCTTATTTCCAAATGGAAGGACTTTGGAAGGCTGTTTCTGATGGTAGTGAGACGGAGAAGGATGCAACGAAGCTCTTAAACGCAAAATCGGAGCTTATATTGCTTGTTGAAAGATCCATTTATCCTTATATAAGACATTGCAAAAGCGCTAAGGAGATTTGGGATTCTCTTCAGAAAATTTGTCAAGATTCTGGTCTTGTGAGGAGAGTTGGGCTCGTCCAAAAGTTTTGTTCTACAAAATTGAAAGATTTCTCTACCGTAGATGCGTACGTTAACGATGTTTTAAATACATCGTACAAGCTCAGGTCTGTTGGTCTTAACCTAGATGAAGAATGGATAGGATCAATGCTTTTAGCTGGTCTTCCTGAAGAATACAAGCCAATGATAATGGGAAACCAATGCTCTGGGATTCTTATTACAGGAGACAGTATTAAAATCAAACTTCTTCATGACGTTAATTTGGATGCAAGTCAAGATACTGCTTTTGTTGACAAGAATAAGAAAAACTTTGGGAATAAGAACTTTAAGGGTCCAAAATGTTACAACTGCAACGAATTTGGCCATCTTGCTGCTAAATGTCCAAAAAAGAATAAGAACCATGAAGAAAAGAATAATGCGATGTTAGGATGTTTTTCCGTCACGGCTCTTGACAAAGAAGAATGATATTTCGACTCGGGAGCGTCAGCTTACATGTGCTCAAATAGTGCATGCTTTTCAAGTAGGATGGAAAATCTTAACTCTGAAGTAATTGTTGCAAATAATTCAAAAATGCAAGTCCAAGGTATAGGTAAAGTCGATATGAAGGTATCTTTTGGTAAATTCAAAGAAAGTGAGGTTGAATTTTTAGAAGTCCTTCACGTTCCTGACTTATGCATTAATCTTTTATCTGTCTCGAAAATTGTTCAGAAGGGTTTTTCAATGATTTTTTCCAAGAATGGATGTTTAGTGAAAGACCAAGGGGGTAAGTTGTTGCAACTGCAAGCTTGGTGAACAATATGATCCGACTCAACAGACCACCCAACCAAAGTGCATATGTTACAAAAAATGTAGCTTCACACTTTTAACTTTGGCACAAGCGTGTTGGACATCCAAGTATTTAAACCACACAAGCTATGATTCCAAAAGTGGTGCAGAATATTGATATCGATAGTTCAAAAATCAATTGCATCAATGGCACGCCTGCCGTTTAACTCAATTGGTACTAGAGCAGAATCAATATTAGAACTAGTACATACAGATCTTTGTGGTCCGATTGAACAAAAATCAATTGGAGGTTCAGAGTACATGCTTCTATTCATTGATGATTTTTCAAGAAAAGTCTTTGCGTTTTTCATTAAAAGCAAGAAAGAGGTAGCGGAAAAGTTCCTTGAGTTCAAAAATTTTGTAGAAAATCAGACTGGTAACAAAATAAAGGCCATAAGAAGCGACAATGGAAAGGAATATTGCAATTTTAAGATGAAGAAGATTCTAGCAGATGCAGGCATTCAACATCAAACAACGGTTGCATAATCTCCACAACAAAACGAGTTGGCAGAAAGAATGAATAGAACCATAATCGAAAAAGCGCGTTGTTTTCTCATCGAGTCTGGTTTACACAAACGTTTTTGGGCTGAAGCTGCAAATACGGCAATTTATATAACGAACAGAACACCTTGCAAAGTTACAAAAGAAAAAACACCTGAAGAAATCTGGAGTGGAAGAAGAGTGAATCTGCAGCATCTTAAAGTTTTCGGTTGTCAAGCAGTTATTCACATTCCAAAAGAAAAGAAAATTTTTATCGGATACTGCACACACTCAAAATCATATCGCTTCTATGACGTTAAGAAAAAAGAAGTCATAATAAGTCGAGACGCAATTTTTCATGAGCAAATTTTTTCAAAAGATGGTGAGACAAGCAATACATCTTATTGTGATATTTTTACAGGATATGATTCAGTGGGGAATGAAGACGAAATTCCATCAGTGAATTCAAGCGATGAAATATCAATCGAAATAAGTGACGAAACGGCAAGTGAAAACAGTTGTTTGGATGCCCAAGATGATTTCATTGTTGAAGAATCTTCAGAAGGAATCATATCCGAGAGAGGAATAAGACAATCTATCAGAAAAAGAAATCCACCTGAAAGATACGGTTATCTATCGTACGTGGCCAGCAACAATGATGAAGATCCAAAGACAGTCGCTGAGGTAATCAAGAGCGAACATATGTCTGATTGGAAAAAAGCAATGAACGATGAATATACAGCTCTTTTGAAAAATGGCACTTGGGAAATAGTTTCTTTACCAAAAGGAAAGAAAGCCATAAATTCCAAATGGACATTTAAGACGAAAAAAGATGCAAGTGGTAATGTCGAAAAATATAAAGCTAGATTGGTCGTAAAGGGGTATTCGCAACGTCAAGGGATCGATTATCAAGAAATATTTTCTCCCGTCGTAATGGTACACGTCCATAAGGGTACTTTTAAGTTTGGCTGTACGATATGATTTGGATATCGATCAAATGGATGTAGTGACTGCTTTCCTGCAAATTGAACTTAACGAAGAAATTTACATGAATCTCCCTGAAGGTTTTGATAATGTTCAAAATAAAGTATGTAAAAACAAGCTAGCAGAGTGGCGCAGTGGAAGCGTGCTAGGCCCATAACCTGATTTTTTTTAAATTCTTAACAGTAGGAATAATATTTATTTTCAATACATCAAACATATAAAAATTAGTACAATTTGATAACGATAAAATAAACTAAGTATTTAAAAACAAAGTATCAAATCTCAACTTTCAACAGTCCTTATCATTATTTCGTAGAGTGTACCATTCAAAATGTTCATACATTCATCTAATGATATTAAACTTTTGCAAAAATAGAGATAGGAAATAACGCTGTAAAGTGTTAAATTTTGTGTTCGTCCTGATAAATGCTCCAAAGCGAGCAGATTTGTTTTATGGCAGATCTATGAGGGTTATGATTTAGTTCTAAAAAGATAATGCTCATTTTACAAACTGAGAGCTTATTTCTAAAGTAGTTTTTCTCCCCCAGATTACAAAATAGTTGTCGATAGCACTTCTAGACGATGATTCGGAGCGTCGCGCTTAACATTGCTCAAATAACTCTTTAACTTTAACTCTTCTAGGTTATCATTTTGTAGTGAAATTGTGAAATCCTACCAGACTTTGATAGGACTGTAACCCCTGTCAAAACAGATATTGAGGACACGTTTTTGAGGATTTTGATCAGACCGATTCATAACCTTGGTTGTGTAATCTCCATTTTCCTTCAGATTTTTCAAAAATATCTGTGGAAGGCCGGTTTTCACGTGGATGGCATAATTTGGAGTGTTCCTTGGCAGTTTAAAAATTCTTTGCATGAAGTTCCTCTAAAAGCTTTCCAATTCTTCCATTTTCTTGTATCCATATACTTTATTGCTATAGCAAAGTCAGCTATTTGTTGAAGCTGGATCAACGAAATTGTTATTGACAAAATTAGACCAAATGCTGTTTAAAGCCACTTTCACAGCTTTTATTTACCTCCCATAGGAAGTTATTGTAATGGGTCCGATTTTTTAAATTAAAAATTTTGACATTTCTCGACGTTTCAAGGCCCCTTAAGTCGAAATAAAAGATTTTTAGAAAGATGTCTGTGCGTGTGTGTGTACGTACGTTCGTACGTCCGTACGTTTGCGACGTTTTTTTCGTCGTCCATAGCTCAAGAACCACAAATAAATTTTGTTATACAGATAAAAAAGCAGAAAGATGCAGATAGGGTTCTCAAGAAAACTGCGTGGGTGGTTTTTTACCATAGCAGTTTAAAAAAAAGGTGAAAATTTTGGTTAACCCTAAATATCTTATGAACCAATGATGCTACAGACTTGAATTAAATTTTATATTATATATTGTAACGTAATACAAAACAAGTTTATTTTTTGAAAAAAATCCAATTAACGTTTTTTTTATAAATCAAAAAAACTGAAAAAAAAATTTGTCACCTCAAAAATTTTACGACTAAAATATGATTTCATTTCCAAAACAATTTAGTGCAACGAAAAATAATTTTTTTGACATGTGATAAAATTTTGAGAAAAATCTAATTGTCAGTTTTTTTTATAAAAAATAAAAACCTTAAAAAAACATTACTCAAAGTTGGGAAAAATTGAATTTCGACTCAAATATCTTTTCAAAACCTTGAGATTAAGGCTTCAAACTTATTTTATCTTATAAGAAAAATTGTTTCAACATTCATTAATATTTGGAAACAAATCGAATTGACAGTTTTTTTACAAAAAAATAAAAACCTAAAAAAAAAAATTAATAAAAGTTGGTAAAAATTGATTTTCGACTCAAATATCTTTTGAAAACTTTGAGATATTGGCTTTTAACTACTTTAATCTTTCAAAAAATATTTTTGTCAACATTCAGTAAAATTTTGAAAAAAATCGAATTGACAGTTTTTTTACAAAGAATTAAAAACTGGAAAAAAAATTTAGCAAAAATTGTTAAAAAATGATTTTTGACTCAAATATCTTTTCTTTCTTTACTTATAAGAAATATTGTTTTCAACAATAGGAACAATTTTGAGAAAAATCAAATTGACAGCTTTTTTACAAAACATAAAAACCTAAAAGTTGGTAAAAATTGGTGAAAATTGTTTTTCGACATAAATACTTTTTTCAAAAATTTGAGACATTGGCTTCAAACTAATTTTATCTTTTAAGAAATATTGTTTTCAACATTCTATAAAATTTTGAGAAAAATCGAATTGACAGTTTTTTTTTACATAAAATAAAACCTAAAACAAAAACAATACTAAAACTTGTAAAAATTTACTTTCGACTCAAATAGCTTTTCAAAAATTAAAAATATTGGCTTCAAACTTATTTTATTTCACAGAAAATATTGTTTTTATATATTCAGTAATTTTTTTATAAAAATCCAACTGTCCTTTTTTTCATAAAAAAATAATCTACAAAAAATAGTACGCAAATTTGGTAAAAATTGATACATATAGACAAACTTTTAAGCAAGACAAATCGACAGACGGGATGGGAAGTTATCAGTGTGGGTCGAATCCCAGCCTCTTTTTTATTTATTAACTTCCCATAGGAAGTTATTGTAATGGGTCCGATTTGACAAATTGAAAATTTTGGCATTTCTCGACGTTTCAAGGTCCCTAGAGTCAAAATAAAAGATTTTTAGAAAGATGTCTGTGCGTGCGTGTGTACGTACGTCCGTACGTCCGTACGTTCGCGACGTTTTTTTCGTCGTCCATAGCTCAAGAACCCGTGGCATGATGGTTAGTGCGTTGGACTGTCATGCGAGAGGTCTTGGGTTCGATCCCTGCCTGTGCCACCTAAAGTTTTTTTCACGGGTACTACCTCTTGCGAAGAATTGACAAATCCTCCAAGAGTAATTCTTGTCATGAAAAGTGCTTTCTCGAATTAGCCGTTCGGAATCGGCATATAAACTGTAGGTCCCCTCCATCCCTGCAATTACTCGCACACAGGAATGGTTGAGAGTTGTAAGTCACTAGGCCCTGGTTCTTCATGGACTGTTGCGCCACCTAATTTATTTATTTTATAGCTCAAGAACCAGAAGAGATATCGACTTAAAATAAATTTTGTTATACAGATAATAAGGCAGAAAGATGCAGAAAGGGCTCTCAAGAAAATTGCGTGGGTGGTTTTTTTACCATAGCAGTTTAAAAAAAAGGTGAAAATTTTGGTTAACCCTAAATATCTCATGAACCAATGACGCTAGAGACTTGAATTAAATTTTGTATTATATATTGTAATGTGATACAAAACAATTATATTTTTGGAAAAAAATTCAATTAACGGTTTTTTTTATAAATCAAAAAAACTGAAAAAAAAAATTTGTCACTTCGAAAATTTTACGACTAAAATATGATTTCATCTCCAAAACAATTTTGTGCAACGAAGAATAATGTTTTTGACATCTGATAAAATTTGGAGAAAAATCGAATTGACAGTTTTTTTACAAAAAATAATAACCTAAAAAAAATAAAAAAAAGTTGGTAAAAATTGAGTTTTGACTCAAATATCTTTTCAAAACTTTGAGATATTGGCTTTAAACTACTTTTATCTTTCAAAAAATATTAGTTTCAACATTCAGTAAAATTTTGAAAAAAATAGAATTGACAGTTTTTTTACAAAAAATTAAAAACCGACAAAAAAATTAACAAAAGTTGGTAAAAATTGATTTTCGACTTAAATATCTTTTCAAAAATTTGAGATTATGGCTTCTTACTAATTTTAACTTATAAGAAATATTGTTTTCAACAGTAGGACAAATTTTGAGAAAAATCGAATTGACAGTTTTTTTACAAAAAATAATAATCTAAAAAAAAATAAAAAAAAGTTGGTAAAAATTGAGTTTTGACTCAAATATCTTTTCAAGACTTTGAGATATTGGCTTTAAACTACTTTTATCTTTCAAAAAATATTGTTTTCAACACTCAGTAATATTTTGAAAAAAATAGAATTGACAGTTTTTTTACAAAAAATTAAAAAACCGAAAAAAAAATTTAACAAAAGTTGGTAAAAATTGATTTTCGACTTAAATATCTTTTCAAAAATTTGAGATTATGGCTTCTATCTAATTTTAACTTATAAGAAATATTGTTTTCAACATTAGGACAAATTTTAAGAAAAATCGAATTGACAGTTTTTTTACAAAAAATAAAAACCTAAACAAAAAAATTAATAAAAGTTGGTAAAAATTGATTTTCGGCTCAAAGAGCTTTTCAAAAATTAAAAATATTGGCTTCAAACTTATTTTATTTCACAGAAAATATTGTTTTTTATATTCAATAATTTTTTTATAAAAATCCAACAGTCCGTTTTTTCATAAAAAAAAATAAAATCTACAAAAAATAGAACGCAAATTTGGTAAGAATTGATACATTTAGACAAACTTTTAAGCAAGACAAATCGATAGACGGGATGGGAAGTTATCAGTGTGGGTCGCATCCCAGCCTCTTTTTATTTTTGCATTTAGCAAAACAATAATCTTGAATCAAAAGAGTAAAATTTAATGCACTTGTAATAAAATAACGATATGTTTTCTAAACTGGTATATCTCCTCTACCACATCATGACACATCATTGCCAACAAATTAAATGACTATGGGTGTACTTATTCAAACCAAGCCTCAAGTTGTTGTCATGCAATTTCGTTTCCCGCCTGCAACCTAATATCTAATTGCCATTTTTGCCACTCATCCCCCTTACCGCCGCGCCGCTTCAAGCTTCAACCTTAACACGCTCTGCTCATAACAAAGATAAGAAGTGTGAACATTCGAGTCTGATTGTTGTCTGATTTTTTTTTTTCTTTTTAATTTTGAAAAACCTATAACGAAAACGTTTAATGTCATCATCAAGCCTGAAGTAGCACACTCAACTCATCCGATTCACATATTGTATATACTCGTACCTATAAATATGTATGTCCTACCTATACTATAGATACCTCCGCCCTGATGGGTCGGCCCTGCGGCGACGACGACGGCCTCTCACTGGATAATGATTCCTTTTTTCCTTCCCTCTGCCTTCACACTGCTGCGATTTCCTAACCCGATTTGTATAGGTACTCGTTTCGGTACGATATCGTAAACGTAACGTATAGTCATAGTCTCGCCGCCCGCTTTGCTTTTCGAGCTTTTCAAATAAGGTTGCGTTGCGACTATATCGTGTAAGGACATCACGATTTTGTGCCAACAGCTAAATGGTTAGCGAAATTTGTTTAATGTGCACGTTGTGTTTACGGGTGCCAAAGTATCAAATCATTACGATCTAAATGACACTTTGACAAGAGCGAAGGATCCTGTGACGAGGGATGTGAGGGGTGGCAAAAACTGACTTCAATACTTAATGTGGTTGTATAGGAACATGTTTGTGAATGAGCTTTGGTTGAAGGCGGCAGTGTTCAATGTGCACCACCTTTAGATCTTTAAAACCTCATACTAGAACCGAATCACATTTGAAAACTGATGGCACTTAAATACGATATGAACTTTTAAAATACATAGGTTGAGGCTGCATGGTGGCGGCGGCGGGCGGTGTTGAGGATAGGAAGGAGGGATGTTTTAGAAAATGTGACATAGAGCACACTTATATAGGGGGTGTATCTTATTTCAAAAAGCCGGAGGAACGACGACGACGTTACATCACTTAACATATCGTTATTTACATTTGTAAATTAATGCCTTGGCGCACAGGAAGACCTTCTTATTTTCTCACTGATGGATAGATGGGTATAGGGAAGGTACGGGTATATAAGTAAGGTACGAGTACGAGTTAGAAGTACAAGGATATGAACCCGCTTTATAGCAGCAGTTTTGTTGTTATAGTGAATGTTGTTGAAGAGAATGTAAAATTGTATGTTTTGCATTTATTATTTTGCAAACTGACGACTGTCGTTATTTAATTGAGCTACCTTTTTCCAAAATTCTTGATTGTGGCCTATTAGCTTATGGTAAAAACGATAAAGTAGCGGAATGATAAAACTTAATTTATTGCATGATATATTACTTATGACTTAATGTTGCTTCATTAAAAGAAAACGCGTACGTATAACATGAAAAGTAAGTACACACATCTCTCGGAGTATATGACTTTGCAAATTCAAAACCGCAAAAAGCATATGATGGGTTGGGTAGGTTAGGAAGGTATGTTTTATTATGTTGACATAAATAAGAAAGTTAGAACAGAATTAACACCAACATAATAATTTTAATTTAATTATAGTTTACAAAGGTGGTAATGTGCTTTGCAGAAACTAATGAAATAAGCTATTTTACCAAAATCATAATGAAACATTTAGGAAAACGTGAATTAAGAAAGTAGTTTTATGGAACATGTAAAATAAACTTAAAACCATTTTCATGTAGAAAATTATCTATATCTATATATATAAAAATCAATGCCACTTTTCGTTGTAATGTTATAACTCAACAATGCCTTTACCGATTTGGATAATTTTGGTCTTGAATTATTCGTGTAAGTCCAGAGAAGGTTTGTACGTAGAGAAATTTAAAAAAAAATCTTGAAAAAGTGTAAAATCAACATCTTTCTATACTCCCATATACAAACAATTTGTACTAATACTTAAAAACCAATTTGAACCTTTGGCAAAACAATCTAAAACAAAAAAAGGGACGTTAGTTCTGTCAAACAAATTTAATGTCATCATATGTCATTTCATTTTATCAGCGATAATTATTGCTTTGTTGTGTTTATATTTTCCAAAATATTGTTGAGTTGTTGAGTGAAGGTAAAATGCCACGAGCAAGACGACCAAACATAGGCCGGCGAAAGCTAATGCATCGCAGCGTGAACGTACTGCACATAATAGATCTGTTAACCTTGTACCTGAACTTAATCTTGCACGGCGATCACGAATACGTCGTGCTGTTTTGGATGAAAGGCTGCGTGCTGCTTTTAATTACAATAGTCGGATTGATTATAGTATGTACGGATACATTGGAATGATGGACGCAATATGCCCACATTGTGATGCGGCTAACTTTCCAGGTGAAACGCCCGGAATGTGTTGTGCTAATGGTAAAGTGAGATTGCCAACATAAGAAACTCCATCCGAACCATTGTATTCTTTTATTTTTGGGACATCTTAAACGTCGAAGCAGTTTTTGAGTAATATTCAACAATACAATTCGGCATTTCAAATGACTTCTTTTAGTGCTACTAAAATTATTAGAGATAATTTTATGCCGACTTTTAAGGTAAATACCTCAACAGCATTGTCCCATGTTTATATCAATCTGAATCATAAAGTCTTAAAAATTCTGATTCAACATCTATGTATCTAAAATTGCATACATGTTAAAGATTCAGAGCCAGATTTATCATCAAACTGGTTCGTTATTGCCATACGCCGAGCTGATCATCAATTTTGGCAAATTCATTTTATTGGTGATGAAAATCGTGAATTGGATCAACGTTGTGCAATTGTTTCAAATACAAGACGAAAAATTATTCGTGAGCTACAAAGGTTTTTCCATAAGCATAACGCATTAGTTCAGTTGTTCAAAATTGCTCTTGATCGTATGCCATCTGATAATCACAAAATTGTAATAGCACCAAATTGAATATTCAACAAAAACATGTATATGACACAATCATGCAAGCCGTTTCCAATAATGCAGGTGGATTATATTTCTTGGATGCACCTGGTGGTACAGGCAAAACTTTCGTTATATCATTGATTTTAGCGACTATTCGATCGGAACAGAAAATTGCATTGGCACTTGCATCTTCGGGAATTGCTGCTACATTATTAGAAGGTGGTCGGACCGCACACTCTGCATTAAAATTCCCTTTGAATAAACAGGTGATTAAAACTCCAACTTGCAATATTTCGAGAAATTCTGCTATGGCAAAAGTTCTGCGATTAACGTCAATTATTTTATGGGATGGAGTGGACAATGGCGAATAAAAAATCAATAAAAGCATTTAATCGAACAATGCAAGATTTACGCAGTAATCAACAGCTTTTTGGTGGTGCTCTGATATTGCTGTCAGGGGACTTTTGTCAAACATTGCGTGTCATTCCTCGATCAACTCCTGCTGATGAAATAAACGCTTGTTTGAAGTCATCAGTTCTTTGGAGATATGTACGAAAATTGAACCTGAACATGCGTATTTACCCTCATAATGATGCAACCCCCCATAAGTTTTCAAAACAATTGTTAGAAATTGGTGATGGCAAAATACCAATCGACAGTACCAACGGATTGAATGGGTTTTTCCGAATATTCTTCAGAACTACAGAAATCATGATTGGTTAAGAGAACGCGCACCGAAAAACATTCATATGAATGCAATTAATTTTCAAAGTCAAGCGAAACTGCCAGGTGTAGTCACGACATATAAATCAATTGACAGTGTTATGAATCAAGATGAGGCAATGAATTATCCAATTGAATTTATAAATTCATTGGAACCGGCTGGTATACCACCGCATTGCTTGAATCTGAAAATTGGTTCTTTGATTATATTATTTCGAAATATTAATCCACCAAAACTGTGTAAGGCACCAGATTGTCAATGAAAAAGTAATTGTCAAATTTGATTGAAGCTACAATCTTAACTGGTAAATCAAAAGGAGAAGTGTGTTTGATACCGCGTATCCCTATGATTCCAACTAAAATGCCATTTGAATTCAAAAGATTACAACATCCTGTGCGTTTATGCTTTACGATGTCCATAAATAAGGCCCAAGGGCAAACACTTGACGTTTGTGGTGTCAATTTGGAGGAATCATGTTTTTCACATGGCCGACTTTAAGTTGCCTGTTCCAGAGTCGGTACCCCCAACTGTTTATTTATTTATGCTCAAAATGGAAAAACAGAAAATTATTGTTTATCCAACTGTTTTAGACTAACCCATATAGACCCACCATAGTAAGAGTACCCAATCCTTTTTAATTTTTTAGTTTTTACTCTTTGCTGATAAATATAATATAAACAATAAATCATTTGGGTCATTTGGACTTTTAAATAGCTAACAATTTAAATTTTTTTTTTTTTCGTTTGAATAAATAATGAACTTAATAATAATTTTTTTCTTACTATGCCTTATATGTAGCGAAGCATGTACCGGGCCGCTAGTTTCTTATATGACTAACTAAATATATAGTAACTAGAAACTGTTCATAAAAATGTATATAGTTTTTAATTCTGACAAATTTGAAACTTGAAAGCGGTTTTAAGAAATCATTGAATTTTTTGGTGTGCTACCACTGTTTGTTGGACTTTTTAAATTAATCTTCTAGTCAGCAGCATTGACTTTGATTCTAGTAAATTATATTGGCTCATTTGAAAATGTACCAAAAAATCAGCAAAATGTATTAGTTCAAGTCTATTAAGACTTACTTTTTAGTATTGAAGGTAGTGGAACTGTTTGTTACTATTAAGTCATAGTGAATTCTTTGTCACAGAATCACAGTAACTATAAATTCTATTACTCAGAAGTTATAATTAAAACTTAAGCGTTAGTATTTTGAAATAAAATTTGTTTGACACAAATAAAACTAAATCCTAGCACTCATTAAAATCTTATATTGAACATAAGTGTGACTCCATAAATATTTGACTTGAGTATGATTATTTTTGTTAACATTCGGTATATTTATTTCTGATTTCTGTTTTCCGCGTTTTTCAAGTAGAATTTCTAAAATTCTCCCAATTGTGTATTGAAATACAATTGAGAACAATTAATGTTTTCTCTTTTTTTGTAATTTCTTGCTTATAAGTGCAAAAATTCTTGTCAGTTTAAGAAACTTGTTCCGTGGTTTAATTAAATTTTCAATATTTATGAGATTAAAAATATGTAGTTTTAATCTGCTGCAAATATTAATTTCAAAATATTTCTATTCTTAGTCAAATATTTTAGAGAGATGCCTGTGGATGGGTGTGTACATTCGTTCAGGATATCGACATCAAATAATTTTTTTTAAAGATAATAACATCGAAAGATGCAGAAAGGACTCCAAAAAAATTGAGTGGGTGGTTGCTATATTAGCAATCTAAAAAAGTGAAAATTTAGTTTGACCCAAAATATTTCACGAACTAACATCGTTAGCTACTTCAATTGAATTTTATATTATAACGAGTTAGCAAAAGTATAGAGCTGAAATTCGACATCTGTCAAACTAAGTTGTTAAACCAATTTTTTTTTCTAGTTACAAGACTGACATTTACGAAAATTTTTCGCTTGACTATCGCCCAACGCATTCAAATTATTGTTCAACCCTACTACAAAAATTTGAAGAGACTGGATTGGTTACAGATATTGTAAGGCTGGCTTGTGCATCATCGTTGCGTACGTTCTCAGGAATTAGGACTGTCTTACTGCCCACTGTGTCGTATTTTGCATTTGGATCTACACTTACAACCGCACATTAAGTCCAGCTCACCCAACAACTGAAGCCAACTGATCATTCACAACGTCGTCTTCGTAGATACGTCGAATGGGTGCTTCAACAGCAGGCCATCGCCGACGCTAATTTTTCGAACAAAATTTTTTTCAACGGCGAATCAAATTTCTCACTCGGTGGGTATGTTAATAAACAAAATTGTCTTATTTGGTATTCAAAAAATCCTCAAGTAGTTGAAGACTTGTGATTACATACAAAAAAAGTCACTGTTTGCTGTGCTCTTTGATCCGGAGGTGTGATTGAACCTTACTTTTTCGAAAATAACGATAGAACGACTGTCACCATCAATTTAAAACGTTATGGTCATATGACAACCGACTTTGTTTGCCTGCTATTGATGAATACGATTTGGAGAATAGGTGGTTTCAACAAGACGGTACCACATGCCACAGAACCCAGGCATTTCCTGGCCGCGTAATTTATCGTGTCGTGGCGATATCAACTTGCCACCAAGATCATGCGATTTGTCACAGCTGGACTTTTTTTTTTTGTGGGGCTAAGCAAGAAATAGTGTTTATGCAGATAAACCTTTAACTCTTGAGCACTTAAAAACCAACATTCGTCAAGTAATTGCTGAGATACTACACAATATGTGTCAAAAAGTGGTCGAAAATTACCTCAAAAGAATCGATGCTTGCAACAGTTCGGGTGGAAGTCATTTAAATGAATTAGTAATTCACACATAATTTCAACGTTCAAACTTTGTAATGAAATAGAAATATCATGAAAAAAAATTGCTAATATCTGTTTCATTTACGTTTACTTTTGAAACCGCAAAATGGATAACCCTGAATTACATTATGTGGTGTGGCATTAGTATAATTTTGAAAAAAAAAAATAAACTAACAATTTTTTTAGAACTCAAAAAAAACTGACACATATTTGTCAACTCAATTTGTTTACTAATAAAAAATGATATTAGCTTCAGAACAATTGTATGCAACTAAAAATAACGCTTTTGACATCTGGACAAAATTTGAAAAATATCGAAGCAACATTTTTTTTACAAAAAATAAAAAATAGGAATTGTTTTTCGACTAAAAGTGCCAGGAACAAAAAAAGATATTGAAATCAAACTTATTTTATCATATTCAAAACATTGTTGTTAATTTTAAGTTATTTTTTTTAGAAAAATTCAATTAATAACTTTTTACAAAACACGAAAAACTACAAAAAAAAAAACAACGAAAAACTGATAATGATTGACGTCTAAATAAAACTTTTGAAGGAGTAAAAACTCAAAACCTCTTAAAATCGTTTTTTTACGTAATACGTAAATAAGTATTGAAGAAGAATATAGAGCATTATTAACTTTTTCGCACAACTGAAATTGGATGCATTTACATACATATGTAGGTAAGCTAAAATATAGATGTTTAGTTCTGCTTTAATATTTGTTTCATGTTGTGGCATATGTGCCTTGAACTCCTAATCGATTCATTTTATTATCTATTAATTATGGTTCTACCGATCTTGTTCGTGTTTAATTAGAAATATTAAAGATTGTGTTATTTAATTTTAAAGCTCTGTATAAATACAAACATTTTCAAATGCCATACAAATTATATTATATATATATTTTGCAGTTAATAAACTATGAAACTAATTTAAATTAATTTTTCTTTTCTTTATAGGTAAGTCTAAAGTGAATGCCAACAATTTGAAAACTTTAATTAAGTCAAAGTAAGTTTGTATGTATGGAAGTACCTACGCTATATCGGGGTAAAAAACTCATATTTTTTAAATTATTTCAATACTTCGTTATTTCAAAGAAAAATTCAAGTGTAACAAAAAATGTTTGGACAAAAACTGACCTCAAGTAAGTACTAGTGATAACTTTAGAATGGTCACTTATCTTAAATGAAAATAAATTGATAAATTTTGCAAAAATTATTTGAATTATTTTTGAACATCAAGCATTTTTTAAAGCATTTATTCTTATTTTGATTTTACTTTTGAAAGAACGTAACAAGAGGATACTTGTTGAGAACTTAAAAATAAAATAAGAAAGTGGAAGAAATGGCGCGTTAGTTTTATGGAAATGTTTAAGCTATAGACCCATATATATATTTTCGATATTCAACTGAAAAGCCAAAATTAGTTAAAATCGAATTTGATCAAACCGAAAAAATCGTTCGTAATATTCATTGATTCATCATACGAATTTCGCACAAGCTTTACGTTTTTAACTCAATTTAAAAAAAAAACAAGCACGAAAACATATTAATTTGAAAAATCTTTTTTTTTCTTAAAAATGCATTCGAATTTTGCGAGTTTCAAAGAAGAATTATTAATCATAGTTAATTCGTAAACGGTCTTTAATATCCAGGGATGTGCAGAAACTATTCTTGAAAAATGTGTCCCAGCTAAGAAAAAATATCCATGGAACACACATAGTTAATTATAAAATTTGTCCTGTTCACGGAAAAGATTTTTTTGTATGTATAAACATAAAAACACCGTTTTAAGCTTTTTTTATAATTGATTTATACATTATAAGTATTTTTGTTCTAAAAAAAAACAACCTTTAGCGTAAAGAACATATTTTTTAGTTGACCCAAACTTTGAAAACTGTTTTTTTTTGTTTTTCCAATTCAGGTGCTTCTTTATCAAGAAATATAAGTAACAACAAATTTAAGAACATGCAACTAGATCGAATTTACACGGCAGGGCTAGTGGTGGAATTTTATGTGGGGTAAAAAAAACGTTAGGTTTTGTCAAACTTTGTTTTATGCATAACAGACTTATATTTAAAATTTTAAACAACAGTATAAATTATTTCATTATTCCAGTATATCTAAACTGTAATAACTGGCAGAATGATTTTGAAAGTTTAGTTGATTTTGTTAATTATGGTGACCAGGAAAACTTAATGATTATTGGCGATTTAAATGCCCGAATTGGTTGTTATCAAAATTCTTCTGTAAATAACAGGCATTTGAAAGAGACAGCGATTATATTTAATGAAATTAGAAACCCCAAAGATCATATATTTAATCGCAATGGTAAACTTCTAACAGATTTTTTTGAAAACTTTGGATTGTCTGTGTTGAATGGAATATCTAGAAGTGATACGTCTGTCGAATTCACCTTTATCAGTGGTCAAGGACAATCCGTGATTGACATCGGAGCAATAGCGGGAAAATGGCGGAATACAATTACAGATTTCAAAGTGGAATTGGCGAATTTTTCAGCACACTTGCCTATAGTAATTGAATCTCAGTTCATCAATAATGTTTCACAAAGTAACTTAAACAAATTTTTGAAATTGAATTGGAATGAGAAAAATGCTCAACTATATAAATCTCGTTTAAATAGACAGTGTAGCTCTCTTCCTACTCATCCTTTAGGCAGATTAGAACATTATGACGAGCATTTAACTCTTAAAAACGTATGGTTCGATAGCGATTGCAAAAGATTACGTAAATTATCTTTTGTGTATCTAAAATTGTTTAGATCCACAAACGCTTTAATTTTCAAAAATATTTACCTACATGTCAACAAGGAATACAAACAACTATGTACAACGAAAAAAACGGATTACCTTAACAACCTAGCAAAAAAACTCACTAACTGCAAGAATTCAAAGGAATTTTGGAGTAATGTTCGAGAATTGGGTGGACGTAATAGAAATATGGTGAATACTCTCAGAGCTGAGACACTTGCTGCTCATTTTAAAACACTTTTGTCGGTCGATGAGAATCAACATTATTTCTCCTACGCACTTCCCAACTTCACAGTCAGTGAATTAGATAGTCCAATATCTTGGAGTGATCTGGAAACGAGTTTGAGTAAGTCGAAGAATAACAAAGCTCCAGGCATAGATGGGATTCCTGTCAAGTTTTACAAAAACAGCACTGATCAATTTAAAAACTATCTTGTGGAGTACTTTAACAGGTTATATAATGATGCTTATGTGCCAAAAAATTTTAATAAAGCAGTCATTTTTGCCATTTTCAAGAAAGGAGATTCAAATCTTGCGGAAAACTACAGAGGAATTTCTATTCTTAACACTATGAGGAAGATTCTGACTTCAATTCTGTACGAAAGACTTACTAAGTGGATCGAGAACACTAATCGTCTAAGCAAGTTTCAAGCTGGTTTTCGGTCGGGCTTTTCAACGATGGATCACATTTTTGCACTTACCAGTATTGCCAGGAAGTCTATTGAAAAGAAAAAGAAATTGTATGCTTGTTTTGTAGATTTCAAAGCAGCATTTGATAAGGTCAACAGACAGGCTTTGATGTATAAGCTCTCATTACTAGGGATCTCCCGAAAATTCCTGATGATGTATTCTAAATTTTTGGAGTCATCAAGCGCCTCTGTATGGGATGGATCAGAGTTTTCGGATTGGTTTGAAACAACAGCGGGTGTTCCACAAGGCTGCATTTTGAGCCCAATAATGTTTGCTTTGTTTATCCACGATATCTGTGATGAACTTCCAGGAGGAATACTCTTCGCCGATATCCAAGTGAAAGTTTTACTATACGCGGACGATTTAGTTGTTCTATCTGAAAATCCTTTCACTCTGCAGCTCCAAAAAAACAGATTGAACTCCTTCTGCGAGAGGTGGGGCTTGCATGTTAACACAGACAAAACGAAAATAATGATTTTTGAAGCGCGTCAAAAAGAAGGCTGCCGGAAGAGAATTGGTCACTCAATAATGAACGTATTGAAGTAGTACTAGAGATTACATATCTTGGAGTTTTGCTTACGCATAATTTAAATTTTTCTTAGCATGTCAAATAAAAAACCAAAGAGGCAAAAATTGCGTTGGCCAAAGTTTTTTGCCAATCCAAAAATCGATCTTGTGTCAAAATATCGGGTCTTTCAAGCAACTGTCAACACTTGTATGTGCTACGGTGCTAAAGTTCTTGGACACTTAGCTCTCGAAAATTTGAAGCAATTCAAAGTCTTTAGATTTAGATTTTTAGATTACCAAATTCAACACCAAATTATGCTATTTGCGTGGAGTCTGACGTTACGCCAATATATACTCAAAACCTCAAAATGAACTCGGATTATTTAATAAGAGTGATGAAGAGGGATGAAAGAAGTCTTCATAAAACCATCTTGCTAAGACTACTGCAATCTAATGCCACCCCTTTCAAAGAATGGAATCAGCTTGCTATCTCACATGAAGTTAACTTAACTTTATTGGAGTCAAATGTAGATGAATGAAGCTCTATGTTTGCAAATGTTACTGCTAAAATTGATGAAAGAAATTACAATCAGCATCTCTCTAAAGCATCGTCAACATCCTCCAGGAACACCTATAGGAACCTCAATCACCAATCACCATCAGAAGCTATTTCAATAATGAATTATCGACCGAAGCTATAAGTTATATCTTTAGAGCACGAGTTGAAATTTTAAATCTTAACTATGTGCCTCATCGAGCTGATCTTCCACAAATTTGTAATTTATGTAACAGAAGAGAAATTGAAGATATATGTACATCATTTTATGGCGGTATGCCCGATATTACAGGAAATTCGTCGATTACATTTAAATGAAAGCCATCTCACTGTAAACAGACTTCATGAGATATTAAATGGTTCGCTAGGATGGTCCACCCTATATAATTTCTGTAAGCACGCCCTACATTTCAAAAATAGTTTCCCAACGTAAAGTCTAATCATTCGGCCAGTTAACATTATTTATAACTTTTTAATTTTGTGTTTCGAATCACTTTAAAATTGATCTTTTTTATGTTTCTAATTGATATTATTTTTGTGTTTCAAATCATACCAAAATTGTTAATGTTTACTTATCAGGCTACCATTATTTAAAATATTTTAATTTTGTGTTTCAAATCACTTTAAAATTGTAAACTTTTTATGTTTCAAATCATATTAAAATTGATATCTTTTTTGTGTTTCAAATCATATCAAAATTGTTAATGATTGCTTATCAAGTTTTTTTTTTCTATTGCTTACCTAATTTATTTTAGTATACGAATCCTACCAAATTGTTGTATTATTTTTATTGTTTTTTTTTCAAACTTTTAACATTTTTTAAATTATAAAATCATTATTTAGTTCAATTATTTTACTTTTATTATTTTACTCTTATTGTGAAATGTCAAATCAGGCAGACGGCAGAATTGCCAAGTCCTTATTCTTAAGTAAGAATTATTGTTAAACTTTAATAAGAAAAAATAAAGAATTTATCTAATCTAATCTAATGAATGTTTTTTTTGATTTTGAAACATTTTCTACTGAAATATTTCAATAACCTTCATCATAAACATATTAAATATGAAAAATCTGTAATGGGGAACACTTTTTTTCATAAAAATATCCTGAAAATATAATTTAATACGAGTATAATAATTTGTCTGGCTTCTAGCTTAATGCCAATAATTTATAAATGAAATAATTCCTTGTATACTTTTGCACACAATTTTTAAAGACTTAATGCAATTGAAGTGATGAAAAAACCAAAACGCTTTACGCAAATGCATTTAACTTACAATCATTCTTTTCATTGCCAAATCAATGGAGACAGATTATGTGTTTAAAACATTCAAAGATTCTTTTAAAATCTATGCGAGTTTGTTGTTTAAAAAATTATCAACAAATTAATTTAAGGAGTTTAAGTTTTATGAAATGCAAACACAAAATCATTTAAAGCGTGTTTTGTATTTTCATAAACTTATAAGTTTTAAAATTAAATTTATTTTAAATCATTTTATTGATCAACATCCATTCCATCCATGACCTACATTTTATGAAGCCACTCAACTGTAAGCAATTTTACAATAGCCATGCTCATACTATCTACTAGAAGGTATATGTGCTGAACGCAATGACCTTAAATCTATCTTTATTTATCTTACCTTTTATAACTATAAATATTATTTCACATGCAACAATAACAATAAGCAAATATAAATTTATGGTGACCATACCTAAGCGTTTTTTTTTCATATATTACACCGGGTTTAATCCTAACAATCAAATTACATGGCTTTGTTTCAAATCCGAATCCAAAATTACTTTATCATGTCAGGTTTTTGAGATACTACTTTTTAAAATCAGAATTCAAAAAATTACTTAGGTATTAAAGGCTTTTTAATGCTATCTAAAATCATGAGGTATTTTTCTTTACCATATTTCGTGATGCTTTTCCTGAATTTATAATCTCTATCTTCAATATTCAATTTAAATATTTATAGTTTTTTATAAATTTTTCAATAAAACTTAAAGAAATGCACAACGGTATGATAGCGATGTTTTTCTTATACCGGATCTTTCGTCTAAACAAGGCTTTCAAATAAAGTTTTTGAAATATGTATATTGACAAAATTTAATAATTATGTTAAAAACGCGTATTTTAAAAATTTGAGCAGATAGTTAAAATACCTGACAACGTTACTCGCACTCACGAATGGTTGAGAGTTGTAAGTCACTGGGCCCTAGTTCTCAACGAACTGTTACGCCACCTAATTTATTTATTTTTAGTTTAAATTAGTTAAAAAACTGAAATTGGGACTCGAAACTAAAACCACAAATTAATTACAAAACATTTTTAAATTAAAGGTTTTCCCAGAATTCATAAAGATTCAAGTGAAGACTCATAACTAATGAGAATTTCCAGAAATTAAGTGATTTATATTGAACTGTATCTAGAAGACAAAGATTCGTTAAGAGATAAGTTGTGTTTTAGCTTAAAAATACCGTTTTTGTTGTCTTTATCATTTTTAAAGGGGTAGAAAACCTGATTATATAGAAAAATGTTAAAGCAAAATTGAAATCCAATACAACTAATCCTTTTGACCAGTGTCATTTGAATTTGTTTAGTGACAAAAAAGGGTATTTTTTTAAAAACTTAACTCAAAGAGTTTAAAAACTCAGAAATCTAGAAAATGTTTAAAATGATATTTAAGGCAAATTAACGTTTTGCTTGAAAATTTATTAAATCTGTAAGCATAAGTTTGAATGTTTATAAATTAAATTTGTATAAATTAATAGTTTTTTTTTCAAAACTTTTGGCCAAAATTTAAATGTGTAAATAAAATAGTTGCATTTCTTCAAAATTATGGTCACTTTAACTGCATTTAAATAGATACTTATGCACTCTATACAATAAAAAACGAAAGGTCTGCTTAATGAATTGCTCTATAAACCTAACATCATCATCACAATCTTTTACATACCTAACATATATCTACTTATATAGTATAGTCTGCCAAGGACATGGGTAATCATACAATTTTATCTCACGTGACACACATGCCAGACCAATCACGTAAGTATGATAAAAACCAAACACTCCAATTTATAACAAACCATACCTTTACCTCAATATGACATTTTTTTATAAAATATAAACCCATATTTTTATTTGTATCTAGGTAAAGACTCTATACATACATACATACATACATAGGATATTTGATAGCAATGCCAACACTTTTTTATATCAAATATTGACAAATATACAAACTTCAAGGACACTTGCTCCCCGCATAAGAAAAACAAAATACGTCATACATATTTCTACGAGTAGTATCTAGGTACGTGAATGTTTTTCAAAATAAATAAAGACAAAAAATAATATAGTATGTATAATGTTGTGTTGGAAAATAAAACGCAACGTTTTTGATTTTAAGCCATCATCAAGCTCAACAGACCCGGCCTCTGTCCCAACCCGACACGAACCGACCTGAGCTCTATAAAACATCTACACCAGTCTTTCACGTTGTCGTCGTCGTTGTCGTTGTCGGTCGGTGGCAATCTGTATATAAAGCCAACTATTAAAAGGCACTTATTTTCCACTCAACCTTTTGCATCTTTCCATATCCTTTTTTTTCCAGTGCGGCACTGTGGCACTGTGTGGCACTTTCTTGCCGCTCTAATTAATATCAGTCAACAAAACGGCTACAATGGGTTCGGCTTCGGGTTCGAGTTGGGACACGGGTACGGGTTGGTTGGTGAAAATTTTTACCAGCAAACATCACCAACAGAAACTCACAGCTCTAACAGGGGTGTAAACATAAGCAAGAAAGCAAGCAGTGTGCTGGGTAGTCGTATACACTCCATATATGTAATATGTATGTACCTTTCTATACGTACGTTATATTAAGGAGGTAGAGCTCTGTGTACCAAGTATCTTAAGGATAAAAATAAATAAGAAAATAAAATGAAATGAAAAAAAGAAATACTGTTTACAAGGATACCCTCTATCTCTAATGGTGTCACACACCTATTCACCCAGTCAACCACATCCTGCCAACCCTAGAATTTAAAAAAAAGCAAACAAACTGAGGCGGGATTTTTGTTTTCCATGCTTGAGCTGTTTGAATCTGGTTGAATGTTCACCCTTTTTTGGAAGGAATATCAACCTACCGCCGCGCCGCACTCGCACTGGAGAAGACTGATATGTCATAAAGAGGGGACTCTGATGTCATCACATGAAATATAATGTGATTTGGTTTGTTTTTCATCGGATCCTATGTCTTTCATTGTCAAACAAATTGTTTTGATATGAGATGTGAATTTTGTTTGTTTTTGTTTTTGTTCTTTTTTTTTGGTTTTAAGGATCAGTTGAGATAAATTTCATAATCATGGCTTCCGGAAACACAACTTATGTACGATATTCGTAGACATTTGTTTATCATAGCTGTCAGGAAGAAATAAAATCGGATTCCTAATAGAGTATCAACACGTTCTTATGTGTTATTTCTTAATGTTTATGTAAAGGGTCGCCGTTACAAACTTCCTTAATTTTTTGATATGCAAAATAAGATATTATGGTCAAAAGATAATTATATTACTGGGATTGCGTTAAATAATATATTTTTTAAATGATCATTTTTGAGTTTATAGAGAATGATGAAGTGTTTGTATGTATTTTTCAAACCAAACTGAAAAAAAAGAATGTCTTAAGTAACATAAGTTGTTCTTTCAAATCTTTAACAAAAAAAAAGTTCCTTAAGTGGACCTAAGATTTTATGTCTAATTTAAAATTTTAAAAACGAGGCAGGTAAGCGACCCACACTGATAACTTCAAATCCCCTCTGTCGATTTGTCCTGCTTAAAAGTTTGTAGGTTTTCATGTTTTGTCAAAAAAGTTGTCAGTTGAATTATTCTTAAAAATTTAAAAACTACCAATAATATTTTGCATATAATGAAATAGTTTGATTTCAAAATCTATTTTTGTTAACGAGATTTTTAGTCGAAAACCAATTTTTACAATTTTAGTAGCATTTCTTAAAAAAAATTATTTCTTATATAAACAAATACAAATTGGATGAATGAAATTAATTTGAAGTCAATATCTTCTATTGTTCACGAGATATCGAAAACCGAACATCAATTTTGACCAATTTTGCGTAGGTACTTTTTTTTAGATTTAAATTTTTTTATGAAAAAACTGACTGTTGGATTTTTATAAAAAATCTACTGAACGTCGAAAAAAATATTTTCTGTGAGATAAAATAAGTTTGAAGCCAATATTTTTAATTTTTAAAAAAGATATTTGAGTCGAAATTCAATTTTTACTAAGTTTTAGTATTGCTTTTTGTTTAGGTTTTTATTTTTTGTAAAATTTTTTTCTCAAAATTGTACAGAATATTGAAAACAATATTGCTTATAACAAAAAATTAGTTTAAAGGCAATATCTTAAAGTCTTGAAAAGATATTTGAACCGAGAATAAATTTTTACCAAATTTTATTAATATTTTTTTTAGGTTTTTATTTTTTTGTAAAAAAAACTGTCCATTCGATTTTTCTCAAAATTTTACCGAATGTTGAAAATAATATTTCTTATAAGATAAAATTAGTTGCAAGTCATAATTTTAAATTTTCGAAAAGATATTTAAGTCGAAAATCAATTTTTACCAACTTTGAGTAATGTTTTTTATAGGTTTTTATTTTTTATAAAAATAACTGTCAATTCGATTTTTCTCAAAATTTTACCAGATGTCAAAAACATTATTCTTCGTTGCACAAAATTGTTTTGGAGATAAAATCGTTTTTTGTTCGTAAATTTTTCGAGGTAAATAATATTTTTTTTTCGGTATTTTCGATTTATAAAAAATACCGTTAATTGGATTGTTTTCCAAAAAATTTGTTTGTTTGGTATCACATTACAATATATGATATAAAATTTAATTCAAGTCTCTAGCATTTTTGGTTCGTAAGATATTAAGGGTTAACCAAAATTTTCACCTTTTTTTTAAACTGCTATGGTAAAAAAACCACCCACGCAATTTTCTTGAGAGCCCTTTCTGCATCTTATCTGTATAACAAAATTTATTTGAAGTCGATACCTCTTCTGGTTCTTGATCTATGGACAACGAAAAAAACGTCGCGAACGTACGGACGTATCTACGTACACACGCACGCACAGACATCTTTCTAATAATCTTTTACTTCGACTCTAGGGACCTTGAAACGTCGAGAAATGTCAAAATTTTCAATTTGACAAATCGGACCCATTACAATAACTTCCTATGGGAAGTTAAAGAAGTGGTATTCAAGATTAAATGTACAAATTTGATGTATTTCATTAGACACTGATATTTAGTTAGTCACACATGAGCGGGCGGTGCGGCGGCGGCGGAGGCGCCTGGCTGCCAAGCAACATAAATGGATGAATGAAGATAATGACTACGATGGTTATGTTAAGACTTATTAACATTTTATGAACATTTTTGGCGTACAGAATCACTGTTCTTGTTTTTAGAAACATGTTTTAAGGTATATGTTAGTTCGTGTGTCAGAGTGTACATATTTTTTGGGTCCAGTAGTGTATTAACTTTCAAAGCTTACATCTGAGTTATGTTTTTTACACTTTGCAAGAATGATAACTAAAACAGTTCTTAACCTATTTTCTAAAACCAAAGTTTTTTTTTTATTCAGTATAAGAAATGCTACTCTTTGTGAAATATGGATTTTAAAAACATCCGATTTTGACTACCGTTTTTACAACAGTTAATTTAATAAAAAAAGAAATAAATATTTTTTTGCAAAAATTGTTCTAGTAGGTACAGGTAGACAGGCTTGGTGGTCTTTTTTTTCTACACCTCGAGACCCTTCTTTTGATGTACATTAAAAAAGCTGCAAATAACTGCATTTTTTTGTCATCAGCCCTTAGACTATCACACCAAAACAAAGAAAAGCTTCTTGCATTGAATATTTTATTACCAATTAATTTAAAGTAAAATATTTTTCAATTAGTTCCTACGAACTAAATTTGTAAGTTGATTTGTTTCTATATTTTTGTGTCGCTAAACTTTATTAATAAAGACGTCTGTTTGTTATCTTTACTAATATTATAAATGCGAAAGTAACTGTCTGTCTGTTACTCAATCACGCCTAAACTACTGAACCCATTTTCATGAAATTTGGTATGGAGATATTTTGATACCTTAGAAAGGACAAAGGCTACTTTTTACCCCGGGAAAATGACGTGTTCCCATGGGAAAATTCAGGTGGGCCGATCGCTTTTAAGCCTAAACTACTGAACAGATTTAAATGAAATTCGATCGCTTTCACTCCTATATTACCAAATATTTGAATAATAATTGGATAAAATTGGTATTACGGGAAAACAACGTTGAGATTGAAGGTTGGTGTTCCAGTCCTGTTAATGAGAAATATTGACGCACTAAAGTTATGTAATGGTACACGGCTACAGATTACATAGGACGAAATATTATAAAAGCTATAATCATGACTGGATAGCAAAAGGAAAAAATGTTGTAATTCCCCGCATTCCGATAAATCCGACCGATCTGCCGTTTCTGTTTAAAAGAGTGCAGTTTCCTCTGGAAGCAGCATTTGCAATAACAATAAAAAAAGATCGGGGGCAAACGCTGAAAGTTACAGGTGTAAATTTGGAAAAAAAAAACTGTGTTTCCTGGCCAAGGAAGGAAAAACAAAAAAGGTCGTATAAAAAAATGTATTGCAGTAACCTGTCTTCTTCTTAAAATATATTAACCTAACCCTAACCTAACCTATGGCAATCACACTTAGTATCACCTCATCCCATCTCGGCACAATTCAAACATACGAGTACTTACAAAAAAGTACAGCTCAGGTTTTTTCATACTACTATCCAAAAAAAACTATCTATAGTGCGGACGAAGTCGCGGGTAAAAGCTAGTTAAAAATATTGTAAAAAGTAAGTGTTTTGTTTTGACAGTTAAAGTTTTGAAAACCAAAGTTGGCCTTATCAACGTCATCTTTAAAAATAAAAAAATATAGACCGATGACACCACCAATCTAGATCCCATACCAAACCACTACTTTTTCAGGATGCTTTCAACACTTTTGAATCTCATATGAACTTACACAACTCAAATTTTTTCTTCAAAAACAAAAATTCGTCAACAAGTGTTAAATGATTAAATGAAACCCTAAACCTATTTTTTGATATCAAATTTGACGTCTATTATAGTCTAACGTATTAACCTACTTATTACCTTCATTCCTTACCCATATTAAATTCCTTTGGGTACATGATTTTTTCCAAACGCAACGACTCAAGAAGGTATCAAATAACTCTTCATAGAAATAAGTTTTAAGGTATACCTATACCTTTTTTAATAAACCCCACTTGAAATCACAATCCTCAATAAAACTCAATAAAGCTTAATATGAATAATTTTCCCAAATAAAATCTACTCAAAAATTCAATACCTCTCTATACAACTTATAATATTAGATCAAAGTCCCACCTTGTTTGTTTGTTGTTGTTGTTGTTATTTAGTTGTTGTTGTTGTTGTTGATAACAACAAAAGCAAAAGCATGAACAAGAAATACCTACCTTAATTCACCTTTTTATATGCCTCTTCGTATTTCTTCCGTAATCATATCAAAATGATTTCCACTCAAATGAACATAAAGAAATCGACCGAACAAAATTGCATGATGCCTGCTTACCTCCTCGTCCTCGTCCTTTTTAACTTCGCCTGATGCTCTATTTTATTCTTCTCATTCTCATCCAATGTCCATTAACGAAATTCCAAAGCGAGCAATATCCGATTTCACTTCAATTGTAATCCAATTTGTAGAATAAATTCTACGCACCGATCAATCCGAATCCCAATTTATATCCAAGGACTCCGAGCGCCAAGCCCCCACCCCTCAATCTCTTTCTAAGTCCCAGGAACAGGATTCAATCCCAATTCTCTAACCGAGTCCCCATTTTCGAATGGATGGATGTGTTATTTCAAGGACCTACAATACAATAGTGTGCCTGTGCGTTTGTGTTGTTTGGTTGTTTTGTGTAGGTTAGGGACGTCGTATATTTCTACTAAGTTAGCGAAGCGTTTCCTTTGTATCCTCGTCCCCAACCTTGGTGTGGGAAGCCGTAAACGGGGGGTGGGAGGTTGGCGAATGGCGGGTGGAGGCAGCAGAGTCATCATCATCGTCGCAAAATAAAGAGAATCCTTCTGAAAATCCAGTGTAAACTATTTTCATTTTGCTTGCTATGTTTTTCCTCAATTTTGTAACTCGTATCAGTCATCTTGTAACGACAATATGCAGAAACCAAGATAGGGGAGCGAATAGGTATATACCTTTGTAAGGACGCGATAAGATAGGGCGATGGATGAATGAGGCGTGCAAAGGAGCAGGCAGTACACAATCACACAAAACATCTTGTCCTTGTCACAATAAATGTGATACGCTTTGTTTACCATTTCCTTCGTTCTTTTTCCTAGTTGAATTTTTGTTATTTTCCTCCTTTAGTCAGCAACGACTTCCGTTTTCACTTGGCAATGGCATGGCCCAAAACAGCTGTCTTCTTTTAGATGGGCTTTCCGTTCAAAGCTCTCGTTCTTTTTTTTTTTTGTTTATGTAAAGAGGATGAAACGCTAAACAAGAAAAATGAGAAAAAAAATGTCCTTTTAAGTGTCTGTTTCCTTATTTTTTGCACGATTAAATATATGCCTCTATCCACTAGCCTTAAAGTCCTCTGGCAATATTGATTTAACGACCTTAGTTTGGTTTTCAAAATTTAAACCAACTTTAAAATAATGTCCTTTTAGTGGTTAAATACGAACATGCTTGCACGAGTATATAGAATTGATAATAATGTTTCAATTGGGCAGGTACAAAATGGTTGAGGTTTGGTGATTTTGACGGAATTGCTAATAGCCAAAGGTTAAAGTTAATTGGTTTAACTAATACTAGAGAGTTTAGACGTGTTGTGTGAAATATGATACATGAATAAGATTTATAATTTACTAGCTGACCCGGCAGACTTCGTACTGCCTCAATCGATAAATAAAAGACCTACACTTTTGTATAAATTAATTTCAAAACAAACAAAACGTATTGAATAAAAAAGCATTTTTTTAATTAGGCATGAAGTTTTATTATTATTTTCGACACATCATGTTGCTTACTTAAAAAAAACTGAGTTTTCCTGAAATACTGGCTATTTATAAGGTTTAAATTTTTATTAACAGACACACATTGTTATGATACAGTTTGTTAATCAATTTAGAGCTTTCTCATAAACTATATTTTTTGTTTTGTTTTGTGGTGCGTAAATAAACAAAGAAGACGGTTTCCCGACGCGCGAACACGCGACGTATAATTGTCCATGCGCGAAACAGGGAAACTCCAAGTTGATTCCGCAAACTTCTAAAGACTGTCCTTGCGATTTATTTATTTTCATCGCAAAGGCCAGACGTACTGGAAATTGTAAGCGTTTAAAATCGAATGGTAAATCCGTTCTAATCATCGGTATTCGCGGGATCAAGACATCCTCTCCTTTGTATTTTCCTTTTATGATTCTTGCCTCAATGACGTTATTTATCAGCTTTTTCACAGCTAGTCTTGTTCCATTGCATAGTCGAGGTTGATTAATGTTACGCAGCATGATGACAACTCATCCTTTTTTTAACTGCAAATTGTGAGGTGGTAATTCAGGTAATTCCAGTGAATTTAAAAACTCCGTGGGATAGTTGACTACGTCATCCTGTAAAATTCTGAATGGTCGCATTGAGATCCTCGACATCTTTATTTTTCGCTGCCAATATTGCTCGTTCACCCAGCCAATTATGGTTATTGAACTTTTGCGCTATATCTGGGAAAACACGCTGAATAAGCTCCTCTTTTGAATCTGTGATGTGACAGAAATCTGTGGGTAATGTGATGAATCCGGTCGAGGTGTCCATTGCAACTTTATTATTTCCAATATCTAACAACTGCATCGCAAACACATTTGCAGTTTCATCATGTTGCAAAAATACTCGCATGTTAGTTGTTAATTGGAGTGTCTTTACGTACTGCCACAAATTCGGCATATGCATTTATTTCATCAGCAACAGTTGATCGGGGAATAACTGGAAGAGTCTGACGAAAATCACCTGACAACAGAATCATGGCCCCACCAAAAATATTTAGGTTGTCACGAAGATCTTTCAATGTTCTGTCCAGCGCCTCCAGTGACCTCTTATGGGCCATTGAGCATTCATCCCAAGCAATTAATTTGCATACCTGTAGGATCTTGGCCATTGCGCTATTTTTGGCGATGTTGCAAATTGGTGTTTCGGTGATGACAAATATTATGGTTGTGTTCAGAAACTTAATTTGTGACAAAACTTAAGATTTATCAAACTTAAAAAAATAATTTGATACAGTTACAACTGAAGTTAGCTAAAATTAAGTTTCGCGAAGCCGACCAAATTATTTGGAAATCAGTACTACTAATAGTTTATTACATTTTTTGTCGCGTTCGCGATTCACTTTTGTTTATTTCGGAACGCGACATTAGATCCTCCAAAGCGCATGCGAAGACTATTTTCATAGATATGATTGAATTTGAACTTTATGCAGCGGTAATAAATTGCAAATTGACTCTTTGACGTTAGGAACACACCTAAATTGCCTAGACAACAGTGAGTGATTATAATTTAATATGAACTTTATTGAATAGCAATAAAGTTCAAATTGACTCTAGAAAACGTTTGTATGGGAAATAGAAAAGGGCTGTTTTTAGGGTTTTCCCGGATATTATTCGATTTTTTCTCGCCTTTTAAACCTTCCCTAGACCTCCACGAACATTTCAAGACTAAGATAAGACAAATCCGTTCAGCCGTTCTCGAGTTTTAGTGAGACTAACGAACAGCAATTCATTTTTATATATAAAGAAGATTGTAAAGAAAACTTAATATTAATAAAAATTAATGGAATTAGCAAATTGACAAACGTCAAACAGATAAACCTGCGATTTTGATTCTTCACATCATGAACTTCTGCAGGGAAGCTGCTTTTCGGCGACCTAAAAGGATTTTGGTTTTTGTGAAGTGAGAAAGATAAAATGATCACTATTTCGGTAGTAAATTTTTAAAGAGTAATGTAATAACGTCATACGATTCAGCAGCATAAGCCAGTCACGTTTTAGGTGACACAAAGGACTTTCCCAGCCAGTTTACCTATGTTATTGTAAGCTAGATGACCTCTTTACTGAAGTTTGCAAGAGCATTTTTTCTGTCACAGTTTCAGCTTTGCGTAGAACTCAGGTTGGTGGCTCAGAATTACGCTTTTCCACATACAAAATCAACGACCCGTCATCAGACTATTCTCTTAAATGTATTTATTAGAAATGACAGGACATGGTTCGGTTCAGCATCAGCTTAGAAGTTGTGATTAAATTGATAATGATAATATCTATATCAAGTATGAATAAATTGAATTAATCAAATGAATAGTTAAATAGAGAAATAGTTTCTGTCAAAAGAAATAATAATGTATATAAAAAAAGAGATTCGGACACAAGACAGAGCCCTGGGGCACTTCACAATTTCTACAATATTACTAGCGATCCATGTATCGGGTGATTTTTTTGAGGTTCATGCATTAGTATTTGACAGATCACGCGGGATTTCAGACATGGTGTCAAAGAGAAAGATGCTCAGTATGCTTTGACATTTCATCATGAATAGACTTACTAACGAGCAACGCTTGCAAATCATTGAATTTTATTACCAAAATCAGTGTTCGGTTCGAAATGTGTTTCGCGCTTTACGTCCGATTTATGGTCTACATAATCGACCAAGTGAGCAAACAATTAATGCGATTGTGACCAAGTTTCGCACTCAGTTTACTTTATTGGACATTAAACCAACCACACGAATGCGTACAGTGCGTACAGAAGAGAATATTGCGTCTGTTTCTGAGAGTGTTGCTGAAGACCGTGAAATGTCGATTCGTCGCCGTTCGCAGCAAATGGGTTTGTGTTATTCGACCACATGGAAGATTTTACGCAAAGATCTTGGTGTTAAACCGTATAAAATACAGCTAGTGCAAGAACTGAAGCCGAACGATCTGCCACAACGTCGAATTTTCAGTGCATGGGCCCTAGAAAAGTTGGCAGAAAATCCGCTTTTTTATCGACAAATTTTATTCAGCGATGAGGCTCATTTCTGGTTGAATGGCTACGTAAATAAGCAAAATTGCCGCATTTGGAGTGAAGAGCAACCAGAAGCCGTTCAAGAACTGCCCATGCATCCCGAAAAATGCACTGTTTGGTGTGGTTTGTACGCTGGTGGAATCATTGGACCGTATTTTTTCAAAGATGCTGTTGGATGCAACGTTACGGTGAATGGCGATCGCTATCGTTCAATGCTAACAAACTTTTTGTTGCCAAAAATGGAAGAACTGAACTTGGTTGACATGTGGTTTCAACAAGATGGCGCTACATGCCACACAGCTCGCGATGCTATGGCCATTTTGAGGGAAAACTTCGGAGAACAATTCATCTCAAGGAATGGACCGGTAAGTTGGCCACCAAGATCATGCGATTTGACGCCTTTAGACTATTTTTTGTGGGGCTACGTCAAGTCTAAAGTCTACACAAATAAGCCAGCAACTATTCCAGCTTTGGAAGACAACATTTCCGAAGAAATTCGGGCTATTCCGGCCGAAATGCTCGAAAAAGTTACCCAAAATTGGACTTTCCGAATGGACCACCTAAGACGCAGCCGCGGTCAACATTTAAATGAAATTATCTTCAAAAAGTAAATGTGATGGACCAATCTAACGTTTCAAATAAAGAATCGATGAGATTTTGCAAATTTTATGCGTTTTTTTTAAAAAAAGTTCTCAAGCTCTTAAAAAATCACCCGATAGAAATTCTTTCTTAATTTTTTTAAAGTTTGTCAATATACGAAAATGAACGCTTTGCCACCCTAAAACGACATTATATTTTAGGACCAATCTATCAAGGATCAGTAGTTGATTTTTCTTTTTTTTGTTAATAATTCACATAAGGAAAAGTTTATTGTTATACTACTTTCCAAAAGCTTTTAGATCATCAGCTTATGAAGTTTAGTTCTTCTTAATTTCCGAAAATTGAGCCAGATTAATTAAAAAAAAAAAGTTAAAACCTTTCTTGGGCCAGGATAAAGCTAGCTAGTTCGGATACAGCTAGATAATTCGAGTTCAAACTTTGTTTCAAGTGAATACAAAATAAATAACGCTAAATAGACCTAGCTAGAAAATTCACGTTTAAGCTTAATGTTTCTAGCTTTTGTTCGTTTATTCACATATTTTTTCTAGAACAGGTAGTTCCAATACAACAGGTTTAACAATTTAATTTTTTCTCAATTTTTATTAAACCTCGTATCTGTAGAGCAATTCTAAAAAGACTATTACTGAGATTTGTGTAAATAATAGTGTTACACATTGTAGTTTGCTCAACTCCAACATCTTGTCCTAAACCGAACTGAAATCCAGGTTCACTCCGACATCTCACAAATATCCTTATCATCTGTTCAGAGGTTAATGTACCTTCTCTACGCTCTATTGATTCCCCTATAGGGCAATTAGCAAGCTACTCCACATTTTCTTCTGAAAATCAAAATAGGCTATAAAAGTTACCATCACTAATTTTGGACCGTCTTCTATAAAACTTTTACTGTCATACGCCTATGAACTCAGCAATATTCGCACTTTAACTGAAGAGAAATCTTAAAATAAATTAGAACTAGTTATAGCTTTCTAGTGAGGCGTATTGAAATCCTGACATGTTTGTGCTTTAGCTATAATAATTAAGCATAAGAACATTGGCTTAAACAAAGATGTCCAAGTTTATGATGACGATATTGATTTGGAGGATAAGAATCATAAATTATATACCTCCCAAACCCAATTTAGTTGTACATATGTATGTCCTCAAGATTTGCAGAAAACGATAGTATAGGAGAAGTTATCTCTTAAAATTCTCCTATAAGTATCCTTTTAAAAAAGTATATGAAAGACAAACAACTCTTCACTTCTCTGCACTCAGAATTCTGATCTGAACATATTTGCGTTTCACCTTTGCTTGATGTGTCCGATGACTTTAAACAGGCTTTAGACAAAAAATGTTCTACTGTGATAACCTCACATATTTTAATTTCTCTAACACAACTAAAAACCTTTGTTTGGTCCTCAACATAGCCCAGTTTAATGGCCCATTGTGATACCAGATGAACCTTGAGGCTTCATCAATGAAACCAGTTTGAGTCCCTTACGAAACGTTAGAGGCTAAATAAATAAATTGGGTGGCGCAACAGTCCGTTGAGAACTAGGGCCTAGTGACTTACAACTCTCAACCATTCCTGTGTGCGAGTACTGTTGTCAGGGATGGAGGGGAGCTACAGTTTTAAGCCGAATTAGAACGGCTAATTTGATAAAGCACTTTTCATGACAAGGATTACTCTTGGAGAATTTGTCAATTCTTCGCAAGAAGCAGTACTCGTGAAAACACTTTTGATGGCATACGCAGGGATCGAACCCAAGACCTATGACATGACAGTCCAACGCACTAACCATCGTGCCACGTGAGATGCTGATTATGTTTATATGATTGAGATCATTTAGATCATTATAGAAGAATTCTCCTAGGTAATTTTTGAATTTTGAGCTAGAGCAGGGCATGAACAGAAGAAGTAAAGATCTGTTTCCTCCTCTTCATCATCTATACAGCTTCTGCAAAAGTCATTTGAGAATACGCCTAGCCGCGTGGCGTGCTTTTCTATTGATCAACAGTCTTTATATGATTGTTCGACCCGTTATGGGCTTGAACTTAATCCCGAAAAAGCTCTTCTAATATCGAAAAACAAACTCAAACCTGAAAATTTCCCTTACGTTATATTAAATAAGTCCATAATTAATTATGCAACACAAGCCTAAAACTTACTAGTATCGTTAACGATAGACTAACTTGGGATACCCACGTCGATAGTTTTGTGTCAAAGATTTATGTTTCGCTTGGAAGACTATTTGTTATTAGATCAGGGTAGGGTAGAACTACCCACTCATACTTAATTGAAGTTGGTTAAGTCACTCGTTCTGCCTATAATTACGTATGGGTGCGAGCTGTTTGCAGACCATGACTTATTTTATACCACTTTTCGATTTGTTTTCAAGCTGCGTAGATTTAGTCATGCCTCGGTTCAGGCTCATCAACTTCTTAGATGTAACCTAGAAGCTTTCTTCAAGTAACGTTGTTGTATCTTACTTATCAATTTGATTATTAAAAGATTCAGTAACTGATAACTTCCCATCCCGTCTGAAGATTTGTCTTGCTTAAACGTTTGTAGGTTTTCGTGTTTTGTTAAAAAAGTTGTCAGTTAAATTATTCTTAAAATTTTAAAACCACCAACAAAATTTTGCATACGATGAAATAGTTTGATTCATAGGTCTATTTTTGTTAATGGGATTTTTAGTCGAAAGCCAATTTTTACCAATTTTAGTAGCATTTTTTAAAAATTTGTATTTCTTATATAAAAAAACACAAATTGGATAAATGAAATGAATTTGAAGTCAATACCCTTTATTGTTCACGAGATATCGAGAGCCAAACATCAATTTTTACCAAATTTGCGTACTATTTTTTGTATATTGTAGATAAAATAAGTTTGAAGCCAATATTTTTAATTTTTGAAAAGATACTTGATTCGAAAATCAATGTTTACCAACTTTAATTAATTTTTTTTTAAGTTTTTATTTTTTTGTAAAAAAAAAACTGTCAATTCGATTTTTCTCAAAATTTTGTCGAATGTTGAAAACAATAATTTTTAAAAGATAAAATTAGTTTGAAGCCAATATCTCAAATTTTTGAAAAGATATTTGAGTCGAAATTTAATTTTTACCAACTTTTGTTAATATCTTTTCAGGTTTTTATTTTTTGTAAAAAAAATCAAAATTTGATTTTTCTCAAATTGTTTCCGAATGTTGAAAACAATATTTCTTATAAGTTAAAATTTGTTGGAAGCCATAATCCCAAATTTTTGAAAAGATATTTGAGTCGAAAATCATTTTTTATTTTTTTTTGTAAAAAAAACTGTCAATTAGATTTTTTACAAAATTTTACCCGATGTTGAACACGGTATTCTTCGTTGTACAAAATTGTTTTGGAGATGAAATCATATTTTAATCGTAAAATTTTCCAGGTGACAAATATTTTATTTTAGAATTTTTTCCAAAAATATATTTGTTTGGCATCACTTTTCAATATATAATATAAAATGTAATTCAAGTCTCTAGCGTTAAGATGAACCAAAATGTTCACCTTTTTTTAAATTGCTATGGTAAAAAAAACACCCACTAAATTTACTTGAGAGTCCTTTCTGCATTTTTTTGAAGTCGATATCTCTACTGGTTCTTGAGCTATGGACGACGAAAAAAACGTCACGAACGTAAGGACCTTGAAACGTGGAAAAATATCAAAATTTTCAATTCTACAAATCGGACCGATTACAAAAACTTCCTATGGGAAGTTAAAAAGACTCCAATTTATCTACCTAATAGACTTAATTATTGTTTTTTAAGCCGTTTAAAATAAATATCAAATATTACTTTTCCACTATAACTAATGTCTTTTAAGTAGCATTTCAACTTGAAACTATTTTCATCAGAAAAGAATTTTTATAGGATTTTATGTTAAATGGATGTAAAACTTTGGTTCGAAACTATAACGTTCAATTCGAAGAACTAGATAGCTTACTAACGTGGAGATTGACAAAAAGCTACCTATGTCGCATATAACATTCTTCCCGCTCTTAATGTTTGTCCATAAATCTCCGAATCAACTTTTTCTACTTTAAGCCCATAATTTTCATGTATTTTTTGAAGAACTCATACAAAAAATCCCAAAAGTTTAACACACACACTGCCATTTGTCCTCAAATTGATTTTTGAACCTTTTATCAAATTACTATCAAATATTTTTTTTATTTTTTTGATAAAAAGAAACGTGTCCCAAATATGACAAAAGTATGAACCTTATTAAATTCAAATTGAATCCAATTTTCTCTACATAAGTAGGTTTATATTCAAATCTAAAAGACAAACAGAGAATAAACAATGAGATATGTTGATTTCACTTTCATTAGGTCGGGCGGTATATGTGTATTTTTCATATGGGACTTATAAACCTATACACAGTAGACAATAGCAGGATATGCTTTAAGGACGACACAATATGCTCGTATACCTGGTCTATCTTCATAGAATAAAAAACAGGCAATAAAGCGTAAAATATACAGAGAAAACAACAACAAAATAAAAACAGTCATATATGATGATGATGAGGAAAAGTGAAGGTGTCATAAGTGATAGGAATGTGACCTGCTCCATATGAATGTGCTTCAGACCGAAAACTGACAGGGGTTCGCCCTTTTTATAAAATCTGCATACACATTTTTGTTTTATTCTATTTGGACCTAAAAGTTTTCGACATAAAATAGTTTTGGCTCTTCGTGCTTTTATTGCTTAATTCATATTTATACACATAGCTACATATGTATCTACTTTTTACGCGTTTTATTTTCCTTGCATCGAAGGATCTCCCGCGCGTTGGCATTCAAAACGTGGGAAACCATTTTCTTATTCATATCACAAAGACTTAAGAAAAATACTTTAAGTAAAAAGTTGTGCATAATATAAATAAAAAAGAAAAGAAAAACAAGGAAACCGACAACCGACGACCGACGACGACGCACGGTGGAAAAATATAGAGATATGAAAAAATTAAGGACAAAACAAAATAAAACGAAAATAGAAAAGAAAGTGAAGTGAAGACACAAAAAATTAGGCTAGAACCAAACGAAGGAGTATCTTTTTTGGACCGTTCACGTGTTCATGACAATTTAAAGAAGGAAACAAATTGTCAGGTAGGTAAACAAAATAAAATAAAAACATAAAATAGGTTGAGTGTGATGTGAGCTCTTCAAGGATCTATCTTAGCATGGTCCTAGGTTTGCAGATGCTAGAATAAGAAGATGAAGAAAAAGAAGACGTATAGGTATCCTGGCAATATGAATAACTTTTATTTAGTAAGCAGTGAATGAGTAGGAGCACGATTAAGAAATGCAGAATATGAATAGGAGAAAAAGGACATGAAAAGAAAAATGTGAACAGGTCCTGGGCATATGTATATACATACATATATAAGACAATTTCATTTAAGAAACAAAAGAGAACGAAAGACAAGTTCTACACCTTCCGTCGTTTGTTGTGAGATGTGCAAATGTTGCCTAGGACAACTAATATATACAAGGTACGTCGCTCCTCGTATCTCTATAACTTTAGAACAGAAAAAAGAAAGTAAAAACGTCGACAGAAGCCAGAGGGCAAAAAGTAGGCATGCACTGCATCTACATACATATATCTTCCATAGTATCTTCTTGTTCAACAACAGCAATCTTTCTTTGGGTGTATTTTGTTCGGGAAGGGAGTTGAAGGTTGGGCATTGCGCCCCCTTCTCATATCCCAATTTTGTAACGAGAGAAAGTTTTATCTTCTCAGGCAGACCCGGATTTACTCTGAAGTAATGCTTAGAAGATCCTAAGGGCATCATTCTGTCTTGGCAAAATGAAGAGAAGTAATTTTTTACTTCGAACGAAGAGTTGCAGTACGAGTATGATAAAACAGATTGACCCATTTTTATGAAAATGCAAAAGAAGTAGGGCAATGTAGAAATTAGGGTTACAATTTTGGTAGATGGGGCTAGACAGATCGTCACTTAATTGCAAAAACTAGGCAGGTGTTTGCCTAATTAGATATTAGCAATGTTAGAGAAAGGGAAAAATTTAAATTTTGTTACCCTTTTAAAAATTGTTTAATTAAGTGAAAAATTCAATAAAGTTTAATGTATTTTTGCTAGCTAGCCATAGAGTTGGCATTCGGGATGCATTTGGAAATTATTTAAAAGGAAATACCGATGCATATTTGGCTTAAAGTTCTGAATATCAAATTAGGATGGCACAAAGAGTTAGGCAAAGCATTCCACATTCTTGATGTGTGGATAAAATAAGAATCTGTTTGTTTAATAGGACGACTTAAATATAGCTAAGGTTAAATAGTTAGCTGATGGAATTTTATTGAAAGTGCGAACATTGTTTGAATTTGGAATGCAACTTGCTTTTTAAATATATAGGCTTACTGATTTAAGGTGGTGCTGCAGTCCTGTAGGAACTAACTAACAAACTTCGCCATCTACCTCGGTTAGTAGTTAGATATCTCTAATTGCGTACTCCAAGTTGGGTGAGGTCACTTTCCACTTGTGCGCACCACCTGATCCATGGTCTTCCTCTACTGCGCGGTTCTCTGGTTGTCAATTCGAAGACTTTCCGGGCCGGAGCTTTGGTTTCCATGCGCTCTATGTGACCCGCCATCTTAGTCGTCGGACTTTTTTTTCTTGTGGCTAAGTAAACGTCGCTTTACCTCCTCCACTCACCTTTTATCTGTATAGCAGGACGGGGATGATAAGTGTCTTATATAGTTAAATTTTGGTCCCTCGAGAGAGGGCTTGACTATTACTTCTCAATTGCTTTCTTAGCCCAAAGAAACAGCGGTGAACAAGGGTAATTCTTCATTTGATCCCAGCGCTGGTGTTGTTGCGGAGCCTAGGAAGGCGAAGTCCTTAAGTACCTCGTGACGTTTTGACCGATACGTGTCGGTACTGTTTGTTCTTTCTTGATGACAGTATGTATTTTGTTTTGCCTCCATTAACCCCTAAAAAATGTTTGCCGCCTCTGCTTCAAAACTCGCCAAAGCCCTATTAACATCACATTGATTTTTTAAGATTATGTCAATGTCATTAGCATTTGCCTGTAATTGGACAGAGTTTTGGAAGTGTCTCTAGTTTTGACGTAAACGATGTAAAAGAAATCGCATGACAACGCATCATTTCGTCTAAAGCCTTTTTTAACATCAAAAGGTTCTGTTAAGTTGTTTCCAACCTTTATGGAGCAGCGTGAATTCTACATGGTCATCCTGCTGTTTCTATAGGACATATATGGCTCTATACAGCTCGTCCCTGTAAATGTTGTCATATGCAGCTTTGAAATCGATGAAGAGATGGCGGTTGTCGATTTGATGTTCTTGGTTTTTTTCCATTATTTGCAGTTATATGAATATTTCATCTAAAAACAACACTGATAAGGGCCTATTGGACATAATTCTTCGGACCACATCTTACAGATAAGTTTGTGCATGCTCCTAATCAAATCATCTCCAACTGCTTTGAAAACGGATTTGACAGTTAATCCGTCCATATACGAGGAATTTCGGTGTTTGCCAATTGGTTTTCTATTACGTGGTCAGAAAGTCACCCTGCTGCACAACCTTTAACCTTTGTTTGCTGATTTTGAGATATTCTTTTGACATAAACATATAATAAAGAAACTATTTTTATCTGACAAACAATATCTTTTGAAACATTATAAAATATTAATATAAATTTTGAATGAGATGAGTTTTGAATCAACAATATCCTCCTATCTTTCTTCTTGATGATCACTCGAGTGCTTTAAAGTATCCCATTATCATAGGTACATTTAAAAAACGTCTTTAAGTGTTAATTTTATAGTTCAGGATAATTATATAGATTTAAACATATCCTTACGACAAAATTGCTAAAAACTTCAACTCTATAAATTTTCGGTGGTACCTAAAGTACCTTTTTCTTTTTGGATTATGCCTACAATTTTTTGTAACCTTCTTCATAACTTTCACGATGTTAGTAAGACTCTAAAGCTTATTCTTTAAGAAAATTTTGAACAGTTATTCCAATGAGAAATTTCATTTAAACTAGACATTACTAAAAATGTAACGAATTAAGCATTGCAGTCACACTTCATTGTTGTCTATTTTCACAATAAACCAAAAGACATTAGGCCTAGATCTTGAGACTTAGCACCTAGACCTCTATTCTCCACAATTGGTACAAGATATTCAAGATTAAATTCCTGAAGTTATCGAAGACACAAGCTGCCAATGTCAAAAATTGGTCATGAAAAATTTCATGTCGTCGTCACGTCCATTTAACTGACACCGTTTTTCATTGTGAATGGCATACCTTTTACTTTAAAATTTAAAACAAATTCATTGATTTCTTTTAGTCCTCTTGATGGAAAACCTTACATCACAATTTACGAAAAAAAAGTCAGTTTCTTTTTTGAGTTGAATTACATAAACTAAAATGTGTACTTACATCATAAAAAAAACCTAAAGTTTTCGATTAATTTGCTGTTAAAACATAACTTTATCCCCTTTTACCCTTTTAGGATGCATTTCAACTAAACCTAAGTAAATATACTTGAACTCTTTTATTTTTGTCTAAAAGTAACTAAAATGTAGAAACTTCGCATAGGATAAGATTTTTGGGCACGAGTACGATAACTTTGGCGCCAAGATATAATAACGGTGTTTGGTAGAGGGGCTTAATACAAGCATTTTTTACTATGGGAGGGGGGTCTATCTCCCCCCGTTCAGGCGGTAGGGGCAATTTAAAAAAATTATTATTTAAAACGGAGAAAAATAATTAAAAAATAACGGTGATACTTACAATTAAGTTTTATACATTTTTTTAAAGCCAACATTCTGTTTTATTAGCTAGTTTTTAATTCAAGCCAAAACTATGCGTAGTTTTTGAAAAATTTAATTTTAAACTCAAAATTTGAGTAAAAAAAGTTAAAAAAAGGTTTAAAGTGTAACTTTTTCAATACTTCAAGATTATCTACCATTGTTTTTATTTCAGAATTTATTGCTCTTATTTGTTTTTGATCAAAAACTGAAAACTGGATGATTTTATGTCTTTTAGTTTTTGAGAAAATTAAAAATAACCACAACTACTATTTTAATTTAATTCTTTTTTTTTTGCTTGAGTGGTCTTATTTTGATAGTAACAATGGTAGGTGCGAGTTTGGGTGTATGCAACAGTAAAGTGTGTGCGAGTTTGGGTGTATGCAACAGTGGGATCTGTAAGGGGGGGCATGCTGCCCCCCTGCAACCCCCCTGCTTGGGAACACTATAGGATTTGGGGTGGGTGCAAGTTGGAATGCGTGCAAGGTGGGGAGGGGGCAAGTTTCGGTGGGTGCGGTGCATGCAAAGTTCTTTTTTGCATTTAAATAAGCTGGATTTAAGAAAAATTAATTTACCCTAGATGTATCTTAATCCATATTCCATTATTACTATCAAAATAAGACTACGTTAATACTTAAGCAAGAAAAAAGTAATTTAATTAAAATATTTTTTTGGTAATTTTCAATTTTCTCAAGAACTAGAAGACATAAAGTCATCTAGTTTTCAGTTTCTAAAAAAAAACAGTAAATAATTTGAAAGTTTTGAAAAACTACACTTTAAACCTTTTTTTTTTAAATTTTTTTGGCATACATTTTTAGTTTAAAACAATTTTTTTCAAAAACTATGCATAGTTTTGACTTTATTTAAAAACAAGCTAATAGACAAAAATGTTGGCTTTAAAAAAAGGTATAATACTTAATTGTAAGTATTACCGTTATTTTTTAATTATTTTTTTTTCCATTTAATGTACATATTTTTTTAAATTGCCCCTACCGCCTAAACGAGGGGAGATAGACCCCCCTTCCCATAGTAAAAAATGCTTGTTTTTAGCTGTTATATACAAATCCGTCATTAAACTTTGTCGCCAAAGTTATTGTACTCTCCCGATTTTTGTTATTTGGAAAAAAAGTGCGTATTCGCCCAAGTTCACTCTTTTTCTTTCCCCCTCTAAAACTTATGCTCTGTATAGATTTCACATGATTATCACATCTAAATTTAAATGTTTGCATTAAGTTAACACTTTCCTGCATTTTCACTCAAACCCCATTTAAATGTCCTTCTGTTTACACGTAAATTTAAAAAATGGCATTTTTAAAACTTGTAAGTACCCGTAGCATGATGGTTATTGCGTTGGACTGTCATGCCAGAGGTCTTGGGTTCTATCCCTGCCTATGCCATCTAAAGTTTTTTTCACGGGTACTGCCTCTTGCGAGGAATTGACAAATTCTCCAAGAGTAATTTTTGTCATGAAAAGTGCTGTCTCAAATTTGCCGTTCGGATTCGGCTTAAAAAACTGTAGGTCCCCTCCACCCCTGACAACAGTACTCGCACACAGGAATAGTTGAGAGTTAAAAGTCACTAGGCCCTAGTTCTTAACGGAGTGTTGCGCTACCCAATTATTTATTATAATCCGGGACTGGTTTTTAGAGCATCAAACTCTTTTTTACTTTTCGTTTACAGAACAAAAACAAAAACTAACAACTAAAGAGTGCAGTAAAAACAAAAAATATATAGTAAAGGTTTTTCTGTTCTCGTCTTGAGTCTTTTTACTTACTTGTACATTATTTTTGTGTCCTTATAGTCCTTTCCTTTTCAATTTTACTTCTTTCCTATTTTATATATTTTTTTTTGTTTGTAGTAGTTTTGTTTATATTTATTTCACTATGTACATTGTTTAAGTTATTTAACCTTTTGTGATATAAAATGGCAACCATGTATATAATATATAGGTGAAGTTAAAAAAGAATACTTACAGAAAAAATAAGAAAATGAAATATTCGTTGCTTAGTGAGAAAAGATTGCCAAGGCAGGATACGAACTAAAAACGACTGGATAAAAGATGTATGTACATATGTAGTGTACAGTACAGTGTACAAATAGAAGGTACGTACAATACCTACATACATGAAGCTTAAATTGCCCGAAGGTACAAAAATATACACATACATAGTTTCAGGAAAAGGTTTTGTTTTTTGTTTTAGATTTAAATTCACTTTCTCTCATTTTTGACTTCAAGTCATGAAGAATATTTTTGTGGATTTGATAGAAGAAATAAGAAATAAGAAATAAGTTTCTTCCTAATTTTTTATTTTTAAATTCATTCTACAAGCATAATTCAACAAATATTGGATTTTTTAAATTTTAAAAGTCAGATGTTATTTTGAATCATCAGAACCAAAATTGTCTAATTTAACATCCCATAGGAAGTTATTGTAATGGGTCCGATTTGTCAAATTGAAAATTTTGACATTTCTCGACATTTTAGAAAGATGTCTGTGCGTGCGTATGTACGTACATTCGTACGTCCGTACGTCCGTACGTTCGCGACGTTTTTTTCGTCGTCCATAGCTCAAGAACCAGAAGAGATATCAACTTCAAATAAATTTTGTTATACAGATAATAAGGCTGAAAGATGCAGAAAGGGCTCTCAAGAAAATTGCGTGGGTGGTTTTTTTTTTACCATAGCAGTTTAAAAAAAAGGTGAAAATTTTGGTTAACCCTTAATATCTTACGAACCAAAAATGCTAGAGACTTGAATTAAATTTTATATATTATATTGTAACGTGATACCAAACAAGTATATTTTTGGAAAAAAATCCAGTTAACAATTTTTTTTATAAATCAAAAAAACTGAAAAAAAAATTTGTCACCACGAAAATTTTACGAATACAAAATGATTTTATCTCCAAAATAATTTTGTGCAACGAAAAATAATGTTTTTGACATCTGGTAAAATTTTGAGAAAAATCGAATTGATAATTTTTTTATAAAAAATAAAAACCTAAAAAAAACATTACTCAAAGTTGGTAAAAATTGAATTTCGACTCAAATATCTTTTCAAAACTTTGAGATATTGGCTTAAAACTACTTTTATCTTTCGAAAAATATTGTTGTCAACATTCAGTAAAATTTTGAAAAAAATCGAATTGATAGTTTTCTTACAAAAAATAAAATCTTAAAAGAAAATTTAACAAAAGTTGGTAAAAATTGATTTTCGACTCAAATATCTTTTCAAAAATTGTGAGATTATGGCTTCCAACGAATTTTAACTTATAAGAATTATTGTTTTCAACATTCGGAAAAATTTTGAGAAAAATCGAATTGACAGTTTTTTTACAAAAAATAAAAACCTAAACAAAAAAATGAATAAAAGTTGGTAAAAATTGATTTTCGACTCAAATATCTTTTTAAAAATTTGAGATATTGGGTTTTAACTACTTTTATCTTTTAAAAAATAATGTTGTCAAAATTTTGAGAAAAATCGAATTGACAGTTTTTTTTACAAAAAATAGAAACTTAAAAGAAAATTTAACAAAAGTTGGTAAAAATTGATTTTCGACGCAAATATCTTTCAAAACTTTGAGATCTTTGCTTTTATCTTTTAAAAAAAATTATTTCAACATTCAGTAAAATTTTGATAAAAATCTAATTGACAGTTTTTTACAAAAAATAAAAACCTAACAAAAAAAACAATACTAAAACTTGGTAAAAATTTACTTTCGACTCAAATAGCTTTTCAAAAATTAAAAATATGGTCTTCAAACTTTTTTTATTTCACAGAAAATATTGTTTTCGATATTCAGTGGTTTTTTATAAAAATCCAACAGTCCATTTTTTCATAAAAAAATAAAATCTACAAGAAATAGTACGCAAATTTGGTAAAAATTGATGTTCGGTTCTTGATATCTCTGAATTTAATTTAATTCATCTAATTAGTAAAAATTTAAGAAATGCTACTAAAATTGGTAAAAATTAGTTTTTCACTAAAAATCTATTTAACAAAACTAGATTTTCAAACTAAACTATTTCTTTATATGAAAAATATTGTTGGTAATTTTAAAATTTTTAAGAATAATGCAACTGACAACTTTTTTAACCCAACACGAAAACCTACAAACTTTGAAGCAAGACAAATCGACAGACGGGATGGGAAGTTTTCAGTGTGGGTCGCATCCCAGCCTCTTTTTTTGTTTAGGTTTTAATTTTTTGTAAAAAAAACTGTCAATTCAATTGTTCTCAAAATTTACTGAATGTTTAAAACAAAAGTTCTTGTAAAATAAGAATAATTTCAAGCCATAATCTCAAGTTTTTGAAAAGATATTTCTGTCGAAATTCTATTTTTACTAACTTTGAGTAATGTTGTTTTTTTTAGGTTTTTTTTTTTTATAAAAAAAAACTGTCAATTTGATTTTTTTTCAAAACTTTACCAGATGTTAAAAACGTTATTCTTCGTTGCACAAAATTGTTTTGAAAATGAAGAATGAAATTTTTTATTCAAAAAATTTTCGCGGTGACAATTTTTTTTTCAGTTTTTTGATTTATACAAAAAGCCGTTAATTGGATTTTTTCCAAAAATATACTTGTTTGATATCACGATACAATATATAATATATAATTTAATTTAAGTCTCTAGCGTTATTGGTTCATGATATATTTAGCGTTAACCAAAATTTTCATCTTTTTTTTAAATTGCTATGGTAAAAAAACCACCCACGCAATTTTCTTGAGAGCCCTTTCTGCATCTTACTGCATTTATCTGTATAACAAAATGTATTTGAAGTCGATATCTCTACTGGTTCTTGAGCTATGGACGACGAAAAAAACGTCGCGAACGTACGGACGTACGAACGTACGTACATACACACGCACAGACATCTCTCTAAAAATCTTTCGACTCTAGGGACCTTGAATCGTCGATAAATGTCAAAATTTTCGATTCGCCAAATCATTACAATAACTTCCTATGTGAAGTTAAAAAATGAAAAAAGAAGGGGACCAAGATGGCTTCCTTGCGGGACACCCGAGATAACTATAATTGGACTAGAGAGCACTTGATCAATACAAACGAATTGTACATGACCCCTTAGATAGGTTTCCATTCGTTTCAACATATTTGAGTGAAAACCAAATTGTTTTAGTTTTTTCAATCAAAATAGTATGTCTATCAAAAGCCTTCGCAAAATCAGTATAAATAACATCAATTTGGTAGCCTTTTTGAAGTTTATTTAAAACGAAATGGGAAAAGATAGAAAGATTAGTAGTTGTGGATCTTCCTGCAATAAAGCCCTGTTGAAAAGGGGAAATATGCTCCTTAACGAGAAATATAAACTTTTCACATATAATTTTCTCGAAGAGTTTCGGTATACTTGATATTTAACAATAAGGACGGTAGTTAATTACTTCCTGCTTAGGACCATTTTTATGAATTCGAGAAAGAAATGATTTTTTCCACACTGAACAAAATTCACCGTTCCCAAAAGAGGCGAGAAAATGTAATAAAGGGACTCAGATATAGCAAGTGCACATTTCTTCAAAACAGGAGATCTAAACTAGATTTCGAATAATTTAATTCGAAGTAATGGGCAAACGATTTACAAATATTTGAAAGATCCGAAAATCTAGAACCAAGATAGTTCATACTGCTAGGAATACCATTTGACATTTTTTTTATTATTAATAAATTCACAAAAACTTTTTCCATTAGTTTTTATGTTTGATTCAATCGATAAAATGTAATTTTTATATAGAAATTTGTTAAGAACATCGAATTCTCGCGCTAGCCGAATGTATTATTTTTTAAATTGATATTGTTTTCGCAAGTGCGTACTGTAAGCCTTGTTTTTTTTTATTACTTAAGTTACAAAGCCTCTTGTTAAACCAAGGAGGCTTTGAGTTTTTATTATTTTTTACTTTTGGGACTTGCATATCAATTACTGAGTAATTAGCTTTTGCGTAATTTAATTTAATTTGTGCTTTTAAAATAAGAGTGATTTTACAAAATTTGGGTAACTTTTCAGGATATTTTGTTTACGATAGTTATTAAATCAAACTTCTACAAATTCGGGTGTATATGATAGCTAATCTAATTAATATATTATTCCCAATCGGGCCAGTCACTTTTTTGAGTGCATTGTAAGATATTTAAAAATTTCAGAATTTGTCTGCCATGGGACTGACGAGGTAACATAGTACTGATACATGTTATACACAGTTTTGAAAGTATTATAATGAAATTTAATACAAATTAGTTAAAAATCTCTTAGGATTTAATAATGATCACTTAAAATCACTTAGTAACAATTAAAAATTATTATTAATATGTAATACTGGGAGAAAATACTATATCAGTTTTCAAAACAGACTTTTGACATTTAACGTAACGTTATTCACTTACGAGTATCTTTTACTACTTTTACATAGTTTTGCTTAATATTTCTAAGTAATCAACAAACAATATAAACAAAATCTAACAATATTCATCATAAAAGTACTAATGATCATGAAATGAAGAACAATAACAATAAACCTGACACAGGACTGACGCCATCTACAGGACTGACGGAAAAGACGAAATTTGAGATTATAATCAGGACTATTGTTTTTTTTGTAATTTCAAATATCAACAAACTACATTTTAACAAATCAAAGTCTAATACGAATAAATAAAAATAAACTTTAGATTAACAAAAATATAACGACTCACCATAAAACTGACGTGTTGACTGGCTTAGCACGTGTACAGTACAGACAACAAACATAACCCAAACTCTCTTACAGATATGATGGGCGTCAAATTGTGCAACCCGCAACTAACTTCATTACCAACATTAAAATTCAAAGTGGGGTTTGCCGTTGAGTCGGCGATATTTCGCACGAATTTAAAATTTTAATAACACACAACGGACTCACGAATGAAACTGAACACAAAATTTCTTATTTTTTTAAATAAAGTGGAGAACACTACATTATGAAAGTTGTAGTATATATTTAACTATATACATTACAGATTGTAGTAAATTGATAACGTTTTCTCAAATCAATGATAATGTTTAACACACAGTCACTTAATTGTTGGTTTTCAGGGTTGTGCCAAGGGACTGACGTTTTAAGAACTAATTTTGTTTTTTAATAACTTGTATTCAAAATGAAGAACTGAAATTGGGTGACTAAATAAAGGTCTTTCCATTGTTTTAAAATAAATTGTAATCTCAATAAAATATAATAAGGCTTTGTATATATTGGTTGATGACATCGAGTTACCCAACTTTTGTATAAGCACCCATAATTATAGAATAAAAAAATGCAATGGTGAACAGAGTTAGAAAAAATAGGATAAAGTGATTTATCAACTGATATATATATATATCTCTATCGACAAAAAGAAGATCAAGAATACGATTTAAATTATTCTTGCAACAATTAAGTTAAATCAAGTAATAACTTGCAAAAGAATCAATTATTACTTCACATTCAAAATCTGTATTTTTAGTTAAATGATAACAGTTGCTGTTCTTCTGGATCAAAAACCCATTCAACATTATTAAGATTAAAATCTAAAACAATAATTATACATATGCTCATTATTTTTTAGTTTAGATAAATAGAAATTACAATTGCTTACATGAATTTTATTCAACCCTAATGAGCTTCTGGTTGGAATATAGCTTACAACAACAAATTTTATACAAATGTTTCATCTAGTATATGTATATGTATGTTACAGCCAGATCAGAAGGGATGACAAATTTCTTGAACCGTGTCGAAGGAATCCTAAGAGGTGATATGTATTACACATACCGAGTACTGAAAGTACTCATGGATAGCGGCATCGGGGGTGGGATACGCTATAACGCATTAAATTCTACACTGTGAAAAATTCCCCATTGGATGCTGTCGAGGTCAGAATTTAATGGGCTTAACATATGCTGCCGTTGAAGTTCCGCATCCGAAGTACAAGGATGTGAATCTAGAAACGAATATGCAAAGCTGAGGGTAAAGTCTTCAGCAAAACAGTTCAATGATAAGAAGTGACAGCTAAAACATCGTTAATGAATATCAGGAAGAGAGTTGGAGACAAAACGGAGCCCTGTGGGACACCAGCATTTATTTTATGAGTTTCAGATTTAAAACTATCCCATTCAGTTCTAATTCTACGAAGAACAGATATTCATCAATACCAAAAGCACGCATTTTCGAGAAGAGAGCTTGGTGCCAAACTTTATCAAATGGTTTTGAAATATCAAGTGCAATAATCTTATTTTCTCCAAAACGATGTAAAAATTTTATCCACTTCGGTTTGGTTAAATAAACCATCAAATAACCACTAACCAGTGGACCTATTGCCATAATTAAGAAGCTTTCGTTCAGAGAAAGAGAAAAGTAGAGTAGGAAAGATGAAAAAGCTTATGCAATGTCCTTTTACAGCCATGAAAAACACCTGTTTAGAACAGTAGGGGGATACTTCCGATCCAGTGAATTTGTAAATGTTAAAGTCTTTCAGTACTCTTGCAACTACATGAGTGCGAAAGAAGATTCTTCTCATAAAATCGTTTACGCTCTCAAGAACTGCAGGACTCATGACAATCTCTGGTAGCGTCGAATTAACAGCAAACTATACTGCAAGCAAATTGATTTTATCAATCGAGCTTACATAGGGAGTGTCATTGTGGACATGCGTTGGAACCGAGGATGACGTGGTGTTTCGTACGTTTTTTCCATTTTTACTACCTTTGGGACATTGTAGTATTTTTTGGCTTAATTTCTGATCATGCAAAAATTTGGTTCGTCGAATATGACCGTTACAGGTCTTTCTAGCTTGTTTGAACTTATTCCGGTTTCCCCCCGTGGGATTGGCTTTATAACCACGGAAACTTATGTACATCTCTGATCCTAATAACGTCTTTACAGCTTAAATCAAACCATGAGTTTTCTTTGGGTTTGATAAATTTTACCCTATTCGGGATAGAATTTCTTAATCCACAAAGAATTATATTTGTAACAATATCTGCGCTGAAATCCACGTCATCATCGAGGATGCATAGTGACCAGTAAAAGTTCCTAAAGAATTCATTAAGGCCATCCCAGTTGGATTTTTTCATTAACTGTTTTTAATTGAAAAATTTGCAGATACGATACAATGGTCTGATATGCCTATATGCGGTAATAAACTGTTTTTGTATTTATTAGGGTCAAATGGAACCAAGAGAGTAGTTAGTCACCAGGCTCTGTTTCTTTAATAAATTTCTTTTATTTTTGTATCTACTCGTATATTAATAAGAATCTAGATATTTCATAGTGCCTAGGTTTATCGGATCTCAATTGCCTTTTTATGTACCTAAATATTCGAATACGTGTAGCTGACTCTGCTCAGATAGTTCGGTTGCCCGATTTGTCGGATTTCAAGTCCCTCATTTAAATACCGAATTATTCTAATACATCGGATCCGGATTCTAGTATCACATTTGTTTTATTTTTTCGGTTTGTCCGGATTATTCAGATTCTTTTAAATACTATTATCTTTAATTATGTGTTTAAAATTTTACACACACTTTTGCTATTCAAAAATGTATCAAAATGTGGTACTTTAATTCGAATACATCTTGAAGTCGGCTTCCCTACAAATAATTATGACAAAAAAAGTGCTGTGACATAGCTTTTATCTGCTCTGATCAAAGGTCACCCTGTAAAAAAATGTCAGGGTTTTTGTGTGTCTACAATGAACCTAAAAATTAAGTTACAACAATAATAAATAAATCATTCTTTGGCGAGGACAAAAAGATCCTTTATCGAGCCTTGCCGACACACGAATTTGTCGATTTTCATTGATTCTGGGATATCAACCGGACGTATGCGATACCGACACGATGCCGAAATTGATGACGAAGAATGAACACAAAATAAAAAATAAGAATGCAAAATGAAAAGAAAAAGAAAAAAACCAGAACCGAACCACAATGATGATAATGCTGAAGATGAATTGGTAAAGTGAAGTGAATGGGGAAAGTGCCTGCAGCCACTTGTATTTTTGTTCTCCATCCGTGAAGGATTGGCTTCCGGTACTTATGTGTTAGCTAACCAGACCACAATAAGTGGTACTTGAACCATTGCCAGAGAAGCCCCGAAGCCCGAAGGCAGGTGAATATAACGAAAGTGAGGCAACAGCCAAAACCATTCTCCCTTTTGTCTGGAGGAGTGATTTTTAAGTATGCCTTTACCACACTTGAGTAAGAAAGAGAGATAAACAGACACAGAAAGAGAGAGAGAGAGAGAGAGAGAAATTGAGATTGAATTGGCTAAAGGGTGGTAAAATAAGGGTGGTGGGTTGATACTTGGTGCATTGGTTCAGAGGAAGAGTGTGGAGAATTTTGTGGTCTTTGTAGGTAAAAGTTCAATCATTATTACTTTGTGAATTTTTCTTTTTTCAATTTTATTTCGTTTTTTGTTTTTGTTAATTGCAATCTAAAAGTCGAGAATAAAAGTGAAGTATATAGGATTGCATGAGTTTTTAGATATACATATGTATGTATATGAAGTAGATTCCCATGAACTTTGAAAATTGTTTTGTGAGTATTTTTTGCAGTAAGATTCACATTGATTGTTTAAAATTTGATAAACAGAATCAACCTTGAAAGTCTTTAAAAAAAAAAAAAAAAAAAAAAGTCTAAATGGGAAGGGAACAATGGTTTCTAATTAAGCTTTAGAATAAAATATAGGTAGGAGGCCATGCAATTTTCACGATTTTTTGAATAGTTTTATTTTGAGAGTTTTTTAATATCGAGTCTTTCATTAAGGACTTAAAACTTCTTTATTTTTTTTTTTTTAAATTGCAAACCTTTAACAATAGTGGTTTCTTGGCATTGACCAATAAATTTAACGTAGAACAATACAAAAAAGTCTAAAAGAGAACTTTACAAATTTTCATCAAATTGTTTTTATTTTTACACCCAGTCTGTGTTGCTTTTATTTTAATAAGCCCATACTCAATGTATATTAAGATCCTTTAGTATGCCAGAGATAAAGTGCGAGCATTAGGGAAGGAAGAAATGGAAAGAAGGGAGGTGTCGTCATACAAGGATTTTAAATTACAAGATTCCACATTCGTGTAGTATGGTAGAGAATAAATCTCAATCCCAAAAGGTGCACGTATTACATTGGCGTGTTGGATTGTTCAATTGAATGAATACAATTGGTTCTTTGGCTAGAACAAAATTCGTTAAATCAACAGTTAAAAAGAGTGAAATAAGAGACATTTTGAAGGTGTTTCAGTAATATAGGGTTATCCATTTTGCGGGTTCAAAAGTAAACGTAAATAAAACACATATAAAATATTTGTGTTCATAATATTTCTCTTTAATTATAAAGTTTGAACGTTGACATTATGTGTGAAACATTAATTCATTAAAAAGCATCAATTCTTGTGAAGTAATTTTCGACCACTTTTTGACACATATTGTAGGTATCTCAGCAATAACTTGACGAAAGTTGCTTTTAAGTTCTTAAAAGTTAAAGATTTATCTGCATAGACCGTGTTTATTTTTTCGCGTAGTCCCACAAAAAAAGTCCATCAGTGTCAAATCGCATGATCTTGGTGGCCAATTGATATCGCCACAACGAGAAATTACGCGACCAGGACCAGGTCTCTTGCAATAAAGCCATATTCGTTCGAGTCGTGCAGCACGTAGCACCGTCTTGTTGAAACCACAAAAAAGTTGGTTATCATACAACAATAACGCTCCGAATTGACGCTGACAGTCGTTCCATCGTCGTTTTCGAAGAAGTAAGGTCCAATCACACCTCCGGACCAAAAAACGCACCAAACAGTGACTTTTTGTGATGTAATGGCTTTTCTTCAATTACTTGAGGATTCTCAGAACCCCAAATATGAAAATTTTGTTTATTAACATAACCACCGAGTGAGAAATGTGCTTCGTCGCTGAAAGAAAATTCGCCATCCACCGCTTGTTGTTCAAGTACCCATTCGACGTATCAACGACTTTGTGAACGGTCAGCTGGCTTCAGTTGTTGTGTGTGCTGGACCTTATATGGCACGGGTGGCCAACCGGTCGATCGCGATCGACCGGTCGATAGCGACTATTAGTCCAGTTGATCGCGGCAAAGCAATCTAATCTTCAAATATTGCAGAAAAACTTAATGCCAAATAAAAGCAAAATACCCACAAGTCAAAATATATGTAGATACATACATAACTATAACCAAACGTATAACTACCCCCATATTTTTCTTCCTTGATCCTTGATAAATGTGCTTCAAAGAAATCAAAAACTTATCATTTTCACCAAGAATGGAAACTGGACTACTTCTTTAATATGATGAAAGAAAAATGTTGCTGCCTAATACGCAATACATCTCTGGCTATACCGAAAAAAGGAAATTTAGAGCGACATTTTAACACAATGCTTAGTAAATATCAAGCCGACTTTCCACCCAACAGTGAAACAAGAAAGAGTAAATTGCAAACATTGAAATCGCAATTAAAAATCCAAGAAAACATATTTTCTGGGCCAATTGAGCAGAGTAAAGCTGCAACTGAAGCTTCTTTCCAAGTAAGCTACAGAATTGCACAAAAGTGCAAACCTTTTTCCGATGGAGAATACATCAAGGAAATCTTCGAAGCAGTGTCAGATTCGCTGTTTGTGAATTTCAAAAACAAAAACGAAATTAAAAAAGCTATTCAAAGTTTACAGCTGTCTCGAAATACTGTGATGCGCCGCATAGAAACGATAAGTAAAGAAATAACAAAACAACTACAAAAAGATATCGTCCGCTGCGTTGCTTTTTCGCTACAACTTTACGAGTCAACAGATAATAACTGATACTGCACAATTACTTATTTTTATTCGGATGGTCATCGATGATTTCTCGACGAAAGAGGAACTGCTAAGTATGATTTCCTTAAAAGGAAAAACTCGCGGCTTTGATATTTTCACGGAATTCAAAGCATATATTAACCAGATTAAACTACCTTTGTTTAAACTCGTATCAATCACAACTGATGAGGCTCCTGCAATGACAGGTATTTATAATGGTTTTATTCTTCTTTGTCACAAAGACGAAGATTTTCCAGACTTCATTAGCTACCACTGCATTATTCATCGACAAGTACTGGCTAGTAAGGGACTAAACACAAAACATGTAATGGATACCTCTTTTAAGATTGTAAATTCCATAAAAGAAAAATCTCTTCAAAGGCGGCTCTTTAAACAGCAAATAGATGAGAAAGAACCAGATTTGGCATTACGATTACACACTGACGTAAGGTGGCTAAGTCGAAGCAAGTTTTTACAAAGATTTCGAGATCTATTGGACGAAATAATCAAATTTCTTGAAGAGAGGGGTGATGATTATCAGCAATTGCGTGATTTAGACTGGCAATGTGATTTAGCGTTTTTAGCAGATTTTACTGGAAAACTGAGCATATTAAATCTGGAACTACAAGGCAAGAATAAAACACTAACAGAAATGATGAGTTCTATTGCAGCATTTCAAAGTCAAGCAGCGACTATGATAGTTGACCTCGAAAAGAAAAAATGTCAACAATTTTCAAACATCGAGGATCATATGGAAAAACATACTACCTACAATTTCATTCCTGACAAGTATATACAGCAGAAATTAAGGCAGTGGTATCAGACTTCAAAATTCGCTTCAGTGATTTCAAAAAAATTGAGAAGTTGGTGGAATTTATTAGTTTCCCATTTAATACTTCCATTGATCGTAGTGATATCTATCAATTGGCTACAAAATTTGCAGATACATTTCAAGTGGACCACATGACACTTCAAAACGAAATTAGTACTCTGCGCTGCGACATATTTCTAAAAGCAAGATCGTCCTCGGGTCTAGATTTCTGGGCATTGGTCTCCAACGAAAAATATCCAAATTTGAAGAAATGTGTTGAACAGCTGCATTCGTGTTTTGGTTCAACATATTTATGTGAGTCAGCCTTTTCCTACCTAAAACAAACAAAAACTAAACACCGTGCTCGCTTGACAGACGCTCATATATTGGATTCTTTAAGGGTGGCTTCAAACTACAAACCTGATTTTGCTAATCTAACGGAAGATGTTTAGACGCAATGCTCACACTAATATTATTAATAAGTTAGAATAATTTTCAGTTTTATGTTTTCACTCAAAATAAAAAAAAAAATAGGACATAATTGTGTAAGAATTATGCTTTTTCATTTAAGATTTCAAGAAGTATGTATTTGGTAGATCGCACTGGTGTCGTCAGTGAAAAGTCGATCTTAGGTCTAAACAAGTTGGCCACCCCTGTTATATGGATGTAGATGTATAGATCCAAATGCAAAATACGCCATTATGTGACGAAAGAAAGTCCTAATTTCTGATGAGAACGACGAGGAATGCACACATTCTGGTCTTCGTCAAATTTTTTTCACAATTTCGCCAATTGATTTGCGTAGTTGGATTTAGGCGCGATATGTATCTGTGTAGCAAAATCACCATTTTTGTAGTAGGTTTTAGTAATTTGTATGCGTTGTGCGATAGTTAAGCGATCCATTTTTGTAAATGTCAGACTTTAACTGAAAGAAAAATTGGTTTAACAACTTAGTTTGACAGATGTCGAATTCCAGCCCTATACTTTTGAAACCTTTAAATGAAAAACCCGTTATAAACGAATTAGAAGTTTTAGTGTCAACAATTATTTTCAACAATATTCTTTGAATATGTGATGTGATTTATATTTAAGCTTAAGGCCTTTCTATATACAAGATTACTGGTGGATCATACCGCGTTTTTAATGAGGTGCTTCATTGAGTTTTCGACGCATTAAATTCCACATGATTCTTAATTCGACCATTAAAATCTCTGTCAAGGTTTGACTGAAATTAACTTATCATGCTTTTTAATTCAAGATCTACATCTTAAGAGCAAAGTTATGACTTTAAATCATACAATACACTTATATTAATTGGTCTTATAGTTAATTTCTTATCGAATATTAAAACCGAACATAAATATTTTTGATAAGAGATGACAAAGCGATGGCAAACTTTATGAAACACTGTTGAAATATCAAAAACAATAAATCTTACTTTCTCCAAAACGTTTTTTAATATTTTGGTTCATATATTCATAATTCCATAATTCTGAACTAACATTTTTAATTGAAAAAATTAAGCAATAATGTTGAGATAAAATGAGTAAGCCCTGCAGTTTAAACCCCCCCCCCCCCTTCTGTTACTCTCTAAAAATCTGCGCTTATAATATCTTGAATTTAAACTTAAATGGCTTTAAGCTATCAAAGGACTACAATGCTACATGCCAATGCTAACTTCTATTTATTATACTCTTTAAGATTAATTATTACTTAAACTAATTAAGATTATTATAAATAACCAATTAGCAATTATCCAATAATGTTTTAGGCCTTCATTTTACCAGGAATTGTTTTATGGATCCTAACTTCCCTCGACTTAATTTTTGAGAAGCAAAACCGCAAAAGTCAACTCGTCCTTTATTACTACATGATTACTTTGTGTCCCATAATAACATATGCATCTGCTAAAAATATATATTTGCCCTTTGTTATTTTAAACCACACTTTTAAAATTTGTTCAAAATCTGTTATAAAACTTAGTTTGAACACTTGACCACAGAGAAGAGGGAGTTAAAACAGTAAAATAAAAACAAAAAAAAAGTACAAAACTTTTAAACATAAAACATTTGTAAAATTATTTATAAATCTGAACCGGAAACTCCTTTTTACCAGGAAAATTCTTACTCTAAATAACATATATCTGGCCTTTATTTATACATCATACATCGTATATCCTTAAACCACATTCGAACACACACACACACACCTCGAGTCACTTCCGCACGCATACACAAACATCCCAACATATACATAACACAAAAAGCTAAAACAAAAATTGAAAACGAGTAGAAAACTTCCAGTTACAAAAAGGACGATTTAGGCTGACATACGACCCCGCATTTACCGCATGAACAAAAAACTTTCTTCACACATTCCCGCAGTAGGTATGTAAGGTATTATATCTACTTTCATACCTGCGTTCTCTTAAGCTATAAGCAAACCAATGGATTTTGTTGTTTTTATATTATTTTTATATGTTCGTCAAGCTAAAAGGACCTAAGCACAAAATATCATGTATTGATTAAACGGATGTAAACTTTTCATAACCTCATTAAAGTTTAAACGAACGAGTGTGTAAAAATGTACCTACAACCCTATAACTTTATAAAAGGTTATACTCGTAGTAAAAGAAAGGAACAAATACAGGGTGGATCAAAATTGATATCCTTATTTAAAGTCACATAATACATATATTTTATAGATTTTATTTTGTATAATGTGTTTAAGAATCACAAATTATGACATATGAATATTTTTGTGTGCTGCAATGAGCAGCACCCTAGTGCTCCGGGGCTCTTTCTATAAAAGATTTTTCAGCACGAATGTTTTCCTTCATTTGAATGATGGCAGTGGGTTTATTTAAATTACCGTACCCTTCGAAAAGCCCCACGGAAAAAAGTCTTATGCAGTCAAATCTAGAAAATTTCTTGACATTTTTCGGGCCCAAAAATACAGAAGAGTTATGATTTTTTTAAACTAGGAATAATCGTTTGACCCACCCTGTACTCTTTCGTAAAAACAAATACAATCACTGTTATTTCTTTTCAAATGTACATTACACATACTCGTAAATGGGCTGTAATGCTATAAGCACCGTTAACGTTACCTTTACTAATGCCGTATGCAAGTATACACATATGTACGTAATTTGTGTAAGGTAGTTTCTTTTCCGAGAAACTCCTTGTTTCTAGCATGCAAACACTTCAATCGGATGTGGTGTATAGTCCTCATGGAGCTTATAATGTTTCCGAATAGGCTTTTGGTCTTTATTAAGAAACGAAGTAAATGTTTAACTTTAAGCTCTAAGACACTAATTTAAAAAAAATGCTTTTAGACTTTTTATTTTTTGAACAAATTTTGAATTTTCGAAATTTTCTTAAAGTGTTCCACTGCAAACAAAAAATAAGACAACAAAAATCACATCAAACTTTTAAGAGTTTAATACAAATTTTCTAAGGATTAAAAATATTTCAAAGTTCATAAGCATGTCTAATGTATAAACAAAAAAAAACAATGTGATGTGAAAGTAGTCTACACTAATAATATTATAAAGAGGAAAGATTTGTATTTGTGTATGTAACGAATAAACTCAAAAAGTACTGGACCGATTTTAATAATTCTTTTTTCATTAGAAAGCTACATTATCACTGAGTAACATAGGCTTTATTTAGTATCAGATTACTATAGAAATTCGTATTAAAACCAACCGAAGGTGTACAAAAATAAGCCATAAAATGTCTTTCATCGCATACGCTGCGAAGAGTATTAATGATAGGACAAAAAAATGTTCGACAATATTATAAAATATAAATGAGATAAACAAAATTATTATTAAAAAAGTACCTGGTGATTTTAAATGTTACAAAATCTGTTGACACCGTCTGCAACATCGAAGATACACTGCACTACCTACACCTACAGGAATTTTTAAATTCCCTCAATCCTGCTGGCTAGCCACCTCATGAACTAAAATTAAAAATAGGCACGCCTGTTATACTTTTAATAATTTAAGCCCTCCCAATATGTGTAATGGTACAAGACTATTGATCAAAGAATTAAGAGATAATGTGATTGTAGGAACTACGGGTCCTGCGGCCGGTTAGCTCGAACATGTTCCGCGGATCCCGATGATACCAACTGATTTGCCCATATCATTTAAAAGGTTACAGTTCCCTTTTAAAAAATACTTTGCCCTTACAATAAATAAATCCCAGGGACAAACTTTTTCCATAGTTAGTATCGACTTAAGGAAAGAGTGCTTTTCCCACGAGCAATTGTATGTGGCACTTTCTCGAGTAGGATCTCGTGAAAAACAATACTGCTACCTACAAATACGACAGCCAACGTAGTGTACAGGGAGGCTTTAAGATAAGCATACATTTTTTTTAATACAGTGATTCATGGTCGTTTTAATTAGCATGCTTATAACTTAAATATCTGTACCTATTTATGTCTAGCCGTGTGAAGCCGGGACGGGCCGCTAGTATACAATAAAAGATTTCCTTTGATACCATCACAAAATTTATACTAAAATTTTAATTTTTTAAAACTGAAATTTTAAAAAATACCACATTATTTTGGTCAACATACAAATTTGAAAATTTATATATATAAATTAAATAATTTGTTTTTAAAGTTGTAAGATTTCACCTGTCTCACATAAATCTTAAAGAAACGCTGAAAAATGTATGCCAAAAAAGTGTTTAATAAAAAGTAAAGTAGTTTGAAATTAATTTTTGTTTTTTTTTTTAACAAATCTGTCCTCTAAAGAAACTCAAAGCACCAAGTTTGACTGCGTGAAGTTAGCCACCCTTTTTCGATTTTTGTATTTTGGAAAGTTGTTCCAGGTTGTTCTCGGTTTGTTCCGCATTGTTCCAAAGTTTTTCTTTTGAAAAATACCCAAAAATGGGGGTTTTAGACCCGAAAAACTGTTTTTGACCTTTTTCGAAAATCGATGTTTTGAAAATTGTTCTAGGTTGTTCTAGTTGTTCTAAACATTATTCAAAGTTTTTGGACCTCAATGATGAAAATTTTAAAAGATATGGCAAAATTTGGAAAAATTCTAGCCCCCCCTTTTTTCGAAATTCCAACTTTTAGTATTTTTTTATTGATTCTAAAAAGTTAAATTGATTGTAAGAGTCTTGAAATTTATATTTTAAAAGATATTGCCCCGATTTTTTTTCAAAAATGTAAAATAAGTCTCCCCATTTTTAACTTCCCATAGGAAGTTATTGTAATGGGTCTAATTTGTCAAACTGAAAATGTTGACATTTCTCGACGTTTCAAGTTACCTAGAGTCGAAATAAAAGACTTTTAGAAAGATGTCGGTGCGACACGTGCGTGCGTGTGTACGTACGTTCGTACGTCCGTACGTTCGCGACGTTTTTTTTCATCGTCCATAGCTCAAGAACCAGAAGAGATATCGACTTCAAATAAATTTTGTTTTACAGATAATAAGGCAAAAAGATGCAGAAAGGGCTCTCAAGAAAATTGCGTGGGTGGTTTTTTTACCATAGCAGTTTAAAAAAAGGTGAACATTTTGGTTAACGCTAAATATCTCATGAACCAATGACGCTAGGGACTTGAATTACATTTTTAATTATACATACATATATTGTAACGTGATACAAAACAAGTATATTTTTCTAAAAAAAAGAGGCTGGGATGCGACCCACACTGATAACTTCCCATCCCGTCTATCGATTTGTCTTGCTTAAAAGTTTGTCTAAATGTATCAATTCTTACCAAATTTGCGTTCTATTTTTTGTAGATTTTATTTTTTTTTATGAAAAAACGGACTGTTGGATTTTTATAAAAAAATTACTGAATATAAAAAACAATATTTTCTGTGAAATAAAATAAGTTTGAAGCCAATATTTTTAATTTTTGAAAAGCTATTTGAGCCGAAAATCAATTTTTACCAACTTTTATTAATTTTTTTGTTTAGGTTTTTATTTTTTGTAAAAAAACTGTCAATTCGATTTTTCTCAAAATTTGTCCTAATGTTGAAAACAATATTTCTTATAAGTTAAAATTAGTTAGAAGCCATAATCTCAAATTTTTGAAAAGATATTTAAGTCGAAAATCAATTTTTACCAACTTTTGTAAAATTTTTTTTTCGGTTTTTAATTTTTTGTAAAAAAACTGTCAATTCTATTTTTTTCAAAATATTACTGAATGTTGAAAACAATATTTTTTGAAAGATAAAAGTAGTTTAAAGCCAATATCTCAAAGTCTTGAAAAGATATTTGAGTCAAAACTCAATTTTTACCAACTTTTTTTTATTTTTTTTTTTAGGTTATTATTTTTTGTAAAAAAACTGTCAATTCGATTTTTCTCAAAATTTTATCAGATGTCAAAAACATTATTCTTCGTTGCACAAAATTGTTTTGGAGATGAAATCATATTTTAGTCGTAAAATTTTCGAAGTGACAAATTTTTTTTTTCAGTTTTTTTGATTTATAAAAAAAACCGTTAATTGAATTTTTTTCCAAAAATATAATTGTTTTGTATCACGTCACAATATATAATACAAAATTTAATTCAAGTCTCTAGCGTCATTGGTTCATGAGATATTTAGGGTTAACCAAAATTTTCAACTTTTTTTTAAACTGCTATGGTAAAAAAACCACCCACGCAATTTTCTTGAGAGCCCTTTCTGCATCTTTCTGCCTTATTATCTGTATAACAAAATTTATTTGAAGTCGATATCTCTTCTGGTTCTTGAGCTATGGACGACGAAAAAAACGTCGCGAACGTACGGACGTACGGACGTACGGACGTACGGACGTACAGACGTACGGACGTACGTACACACGCACGCACAGACATCTTTCTAAAAATCTTTTATTTCGACTCTAGGGACCTTGAAACGTCGAGAAATGTCAAAATTTTCAATTTGTCAAATCGGACCCATTACAATAACTTCCTATGGGAAGTTAAAAATCCAATTAACGGTTTTTTTATAAATCAAAAAAACTGAAAAAAAAATTGTCACCTCGAAAATGTTACGACTAAAATATGATTTCATCTCCAAAATAATTTTGTGCAACGAAGAATAATATTTTTGATATCTGATAAAATTTTGAGAAAAATCTAATTGACAGTTTTTTTTATAAAAAATAAAAACCTAAAAAAAACATTACTCAAAGTTGGTAAAAATTGAATTTCGACTCAAATATCTTTTCAAAAACTTGAGACAAAGGCTTCAAACTTATTTTATCTTATAAGAAATATTGTTTTCAACATTCTGAAAAATTTTGAGCAAAATCGAATTGACAGTTTTTTACAAAAAATAAAAACCCAAAAAATGTTTAAAAGTTGGTAAAAATTGATTTTCAACTCAAATATCTTTTCAAAACTTTGAGATATTGGCCTTAAACTACTTTTATCTTTCAAAAAATATTGTTGTCAACATTCGGTAAAATTTTGAAAAAAATCGAATTGAAAGTTTTTTTACAAAAAATTAAAAACCGAAAAAAAAATTTAACAAAATTGGTAAAAATTGACTTTCGACTCAAAAATCTTTTCAAAAATTTGAGGTAATGGCTTCAAACTAATTTAATCTTTTAAGAAATTTTGTTTTCAACATTCTATAAAATTTTGAGAAAAATCGAATTGACAATTTTTTTTTACAAAAAATAAAAACCTAAAAGAAAAAACAATACTAAATCTTGTAAAAATTTACTTTCGACTCAAATAGCTTTTCAGAAATTACAAATATTGGCTTCAAACTTATTTTATTTCACAGAAAATTTTCGATATTCAGTAATTTTTTTTATAAAAATCCAACAGTCCGTTTTTTCATAAAAAATAAAATCTACAAAAAATAGTACGCAAATTTGGTAAAAATTTATACCTACATATAGAAAACCTTTTAAGCAAGACAAATCGACAGACGGGATGGGAAGTTATCAGTGTGGGTCCCATCTCAGCCTCTTTTTTAAATTGCTCTGGTAAAAAAACCACCCACGCAATTTTTTTGAGAGTCCTTTCTGCATCTTTCTGCGTTATTATTTGTATAACAAAATTTATTTGAAGTCTATATCTCTTCTGGTTCTTGAGCTATGGAAGACGAAAAAAACGTCGCGAACGTACAGACGTACTAACGTACGTACACACGCACGCACAGACATCTTTCTAAAAATCTTTTATTTCGACTCTAGGGACCTTGAAACGTCGAGAAATGTTAAAATTTTCAATTCGACAAATCGGACCGATTACAATAACTTCCTGTGGGAAGTTTATATACATATGTAAATAAAACAACAATGAATAAATATAAAAAACGAAAATAAAAATAAAAATAAAAACCAATATTAAATTTTAGGTTAGGTTAGGTTAGGTTGGAGTGGCTGTCCAGATGTCATTGACTCACTTAGACCTCAAGGGTCCATTGTGATACCACTAACGAGGTTACTCATGGGAGAGTAATGAACTTAAACAAACCATTTTGTACTTTTAATAAAGTTAGAGAGACATTTTGTGTCAATCGTTGCCAGTTCACTGGTATTATCGATGAAGGGAATACCGAGGAAGTTATTCCTTCTAATGGAGAGTGCTGGACATGTATATAGAAGGTGTTGGACTGTTTCCTCCTCCTCCTCGTCCATGCAGCTTCTAAAGAAGTCATTTGTGTAGACCCCTAGCCTCAGAGCATGTATTCCTATGAGGCAGTGTCCTGTTATTACTCCAATTGTAGAGCTTATATTTTGTCTGCTCAGGGATATCAAACCTATTGACCGTTTTAAGTCTATGCTTGGCCATATTTGCTTGGTTGCTAGGCAGGTGGTACTCTGTGACCATCTAGCATTTGTTGATTCTAGAGCATATTGTTTTAGAAGATATTTGCATGTAGCAAGTGGTATTCCTATGTTATTTTTTTGTCTAACATTAGGCAGAAGTGTTCCGTTTTTGGCGAGGTCATCGGCTTTACAATTTCCTGGAATGTCTCTGTGGCCCGGCACCCAAATGAGGTGAATAATTAACTGTTCCGTCTTCTCATTCAGAGATGATTGGCAGTCGTGGACTATTAGAGAGTTTGTGGAGACAGACGCGAGAGATTTAAGAGCGGCTTGGCTGTCCGAGAAGATTCGTATATCCTTGCAGGATATAACGTTTTCTTTGAGCCATGATAATGCCTCTTTAATCGCCATTACTTCTGCCTGGAATACACTACATTGATTGGGAAGTCTGTATGATAGACTGAGATTCAGTTGTTCCGAATAGATACCACTTCCAACTCCGTAATCGGTCTTTGAACCGTCTTTATAGAAGTGTACCGCATTGTCTTCCAGGGGTCTCTCTTCTTCCCAGGAAGATCTTGAAGGGATGGACACATGGAAGTTTTTACCGAATACCATTTTTGGGGTGGTATAGTCTAAGCGATCTGGGATAGATCTGAAATTGTCTAGAACAGTAGTATGTCCAGTATTGTTATCGTTCCATTGAGAGGTGGCTCTAAGCCTCACACATGAGTTGGCTGCCACCATTTTGGAGAAGATGTCAAGAGGTGTTAGGTTTAAAAGCACTTCCAGTGCTGCGGTTGGTGTTGAGCGAAGTGCTCCTGTGATGCACATACCTGCTGACCGCTGGACTTTGATGAGCTTATTTAGATTTACCATCTTGTCCAGTGCGGTCCACCATACGACAACTCCATAGATGAGTATCGGTCTGATTACCGAAGTGTAAAGCCAGTGGGTTATTTTTGGGGAGAAACCCCATTTTGATCCTATGGCCTTTTTACAAGTAAAAAGCGCTACAGTAGCCTTTTTTACTCTTTCATCAATATTTGCCTTCCAATTTAGTTTTTTGTCTAAAATGAGGACTAAATATTTAGCTTAACTTAAAACTATGATCGGTCTTAAGAAATTTAGACAAGCAACATAATTTCAATATTCAGGTAAACAATGTCCTTATTTCACATATTAAATTATAAAAAAAGACGCTGGGATGCGACCAGACATTGATAATTCCCCACTGGTTCCCTTTAGTTTAATAGTCTACGTCATTTAAGGAAGAAAAATAAGTGATCTATACAATAAAATAAGTTTTAAGTGAATTCATTTATTTTTTCTCAAAAGTTGTCAGTTGAATTCTTAAAAACTTATTTGTTGGAAAGTTATTTAATATGTTATAGTGTGCCCAGACCAAAATATTTTAGATATACTCGTATTTTACAGACATTTAAGAAACGTTTCAGAAATATTTCACAAGCGTTTGTCTGCTGTAAAATTCTAAAGAAAATATAAATCCCAAACGTACGGATAGACATTTCTTTAAAAATCAAAAATTTAGATTCTAGGGACCTTTAAACATAAAGAAATGCCAACATTTTATTTTCAATTCTACAATTCGGACCACTAACAATAACTTCAAATGGAAAAAGTTAAATATAAAACACTTTTAGCTGTCATAATGTCATACAACTGTCTGAAATTATATTCATAAGAACGCGCACCCGTTCGATGTTTAACTGAAATGAACTTTTACCTAATTCAATCTAAAAATCAAATACCTGTTTCATTTCAAAGTTATAAATTTTTAAAATCCACTTAATATCTGCAGAACTATTATACAACACTATATACATATGTATGTATGTAGGTACTTACCTTACCTCTAATATCCAACAAAGCAAAACCAAATTGAAAGTGAGTCTTGCATCTATTCAAATAAATATTAAATTAAAATCACATATTCAACCAATAAAGGTACTGCACCTAGATGTTTATGTATGTATACCTCCTATATATATCATATTATAAAGGTTATAGAGGTAAAAGGTAGAATTTGTAAGTAACTAATTCATATCTACCTATAGGCCTTTTATCCTTAACTCTCCCAAACATCGAACAACGGACAAAATCTGTTTTTAATATCTAAAAGATGAGAATTTTACTCATAAAACTCGAACTCCATCGAAAAGTTTATTTCCTGTTGAATGTTTTATAAACCTTTTTATATGTATATCGTTTGTATCCTCCCCCACCAATTAATATTTATAATCATATCCACTTCCACTTTATCTAGAGTACAGACACCAAACCTATGCACAAACTACCCGCTTTGCCCTATCAATGGTGAACTATGATTTTCAGGACTTAATATAAATATGTATGTGATAAAAAGGACGATCAATTTTTGGATTGGGTTTTCAATCGATTATTTGCTTTTGGCCCGTATGTATTAGCTTGTTAATTTCCAACTTAACCGCACTGACACTGATGACGAAGGCCGGCATTATGCCAGCCGACTGGACAAACATCATATCGCATGTCTCTTAATGCCTATATTATACCATAGGTGCGTATATTAGGGTGGAGCGTCATGTTTGGAGAAAGAAAAATTTGATGAATAAGTTTCGAAAAAGTCCATGTTTTTGCATTTTGATGAGATGTGATGAGATTTCAGAAATGTTTTTCTGTTTCTGAAATGTTTTTTACTCTGTTTCTGTTTTCGGAATTGCTGCCTGACATAATTTCTAACATTTTTGGCTTATTTTCCCAAGCAAAAATGTCGTAATTTTTCTAATTTGAAGCATATGAAAACAGGGCCGGAGTCCAAAATTACTCAGGTTTTAGAGACGTTACTTTTTAGAATTCAAAAAAAAAAAGAAAAACACATACATATCATAATTACCTAAAAAAGCAGCTGGGATGCGACCCACACTGATAACTTCCCATCCCGTCTGTCGATTTGTCTTGCTTAAAAGTTTGTAGGTTTTCGTGTTTTGTTAAAAAAAGTTTTCAGTTAAGTTATTCTAAAAAATTTAAAAATTACCAAATACATTTTGCATATAATGAAATAGTTTGATTTCGAAATCTAGTTTTGTTTACGAGATTTTTAGTCGAAAACCAATTTTCAAGTAAATACCTTCTATTTTTCACGAGATATCGAGAACCGAAAATCATTTTTTACCAAATTTGCCAAATTTTTGTAGATTTTATTTTTTTTATGAAAAAACTGACTGTTTGATTTAAATAAAAAAAATTACTGTGATTAAAATTAGTTTAAAGCCAATATTTTTAATTTTAAAAAGATATTTGAGTCGAAAATCAGTTTTTATGAACTTTTAGTAATGCTTTTTGAGATATTTATTTTTTGTTAAAAAACTGTAAGTTTGATTTTTCTCAAAATTATATATAATGTTCAAAACAATATTTCTTATAAGATTAAATTAGTTTGAAGCTAATATTTTAAGTTTTAAAAAATATAATTGAGTCCAAAATCTATTTTTACCAACTTTTATTAATTTTTTTTAGGTTTTTATTTTTTTTTGTAAAAAAACTGTCAATTCGATTTTTCTCAAAACTCTACCGAATGTTGAAAACAATATTTCTTGTAAGATAAAATAAGTTGGAAGCCATAATCTCAAATTTTCGAAAAGATATTTAAGTCGAAATTCAATTTTTACCAACTTTGAGTAATGTTTTTTTTAGGTTTTTATTTTTTATAAAAAAAAAAACTGTCAATTCGATTTTTTTTTCAAAATTTTACCAAATGTTGAAAACAATATTCCTCGTTGCACAAAATAGTTTTGGAGATAAAATCTTTTTTTATTCGTAAAGTTTTCGAGGTGGCAAATATTTTTTGTTCAGTTTTTTTTTATTTATAAAAAAAACCGTTAATTAGATTTTTTTCCAAAAATATACTTGTTTGGTATCACGTTACAATATCTATATATGTATATAAAAATCAATGCCAACTTTCGTTGTAATGTTATAACTCAACAATGCCTTTACCGATTTGGATAATTTTGGTCTTAAATTATTCGTGGAAGTCCAGAGAAGGTTTGTACGTAGAGAAAATTTGAAAACAAATCTTGAAAAGATGTTAAATCAACATCTTTCTATACTCCCATATATGTACAAACAATTTGTACTAATACTTATGTAAAAGCCAATTTGAACCTTTGGCAACACAATAGAAGATAAAAAAGTGACGTTAGTTCTGTCAAACAAATTTAAGGTCATCATATGTCATTTCATTTTATCAGCGATAATTATTGCTTTGTTGTGTTTATATTTTCCAAAATATTGCTGAGTTATTGCTTTGTGTTTATATTTTCCAAAATATTGTTGAGTTGTTAAGTGAAGGAGCAAAACGACCAAACATAGGCTGGCGAACAAGTAATGCAAATCAAGTGGCATTAATAACACGATCTCAGACTACAAATGAACGCGCACAAGCTAATGCATCGCAGCGTGAACGTACTGCACAGAATAGATCTGTTGACCCTGTACCTGTACTTAATCTTGCACGGCGATCACGAATACGTCGTGCTGTTTTGAATGAAATTCTGCGTGCTGCTTTTAATTACAATAGTCAAATTCATTATAGTATGTACGGATACATTGGAATGATGGACGCAATATGTCCACATTGTGATGCGGCTAACTTTCAAGGTGAAAGCCCGGCATGTTTTGTGCTAATGTGCCAATGTGAGATTGCCAACATTAAAAACTCCGCCCGAACCATTGTATTCATTTTATTCATTTATTTTTGGGACATCTCAAACGTCAAAGCAGTTTTTGAGTAATATTCATCAATACAATTCGGCTTTTCAAATGACTTCTTTTGGTGCTACTAAAATTATTAGAGATTCCAAATTCAATAAAAACATGTATATGACACAATCATGCAAGCCGTTTCCAATAACGCAGGTGGATTATATTTCTTGGGTGCACCTGTTGGTACAGGCAAAACTTTCGTTGTACCATTGATTTTAGCGACTATTCGATCGGAATAGAAAATTGCATTGACACTTGCATCTTCGGGAATTGCTGCTACAATATTAGAAGGTGGTCGGACCGCACAATCTGCATTAAAATTGCCATTGATTGTACAGGTAATTGAAACTCCAACTTGCAATATTTCGAGAAATTCTGCTATGGCAAAAGTTCTGCGATTAACGTCAATTATTTTATGGGATGAGTGCACAATGGCGAATAAAAAATCAATAAAAGCATTTAATCGAACAATGCAATATTTACGCGGTAATCAACAGCTTTTTGGTGGTGCTCTGATATAGCTGTCAGGGGACTTTCGTCAAACATTGCCTCTGTCATTCCTCGATCAATTCCTGCTGATGAAATAAACGCCTTTTTGAAGTCATCAGTTCTTTGGGACATGTACGAAAATTGATACTGAACATTAATATGCGTATACACCTACATAATGATGCAACTGCCCATGAGTTTTCAAAACAATTGTTAGAAATTGGTGATGGCAAAGTACCAATCGACAGTACCAACGGATTGATTACTTTACCGAACAATTTTTGTACAATTGCGCAATCTATTGATGAGTTGATTGAATGTGTTTTCCGAATATTCTTCAGAATTACAGAAATCATGATTGGTTGAGAGAACGCGCCATTTTAGCACCGAAGAACGTTCATATCAATGCCATTAATTTTCAAATTCAAGCGAATTGCCAGGTGTAGTCACTACATATAAATCAATTGACAGGTTATGAATCAAGATAAGGCATAAATAAGGCCCAAGGCAAACACTTCACGTTTGTGGTGTCAATTTGGAGGAATCATGTTTGGCCAAATTTTTGTTGCCTGTTCCAGAGTCGGTACCCCCAACTGTTTATTTATTCATGCTTAAAATGGAAAAACAAAAAATATTGTTTATCCAACTGTTTTAGACTAACCCCATATAGACCCACAATAGTATAAGAGTACCCAATTCTTTTTTATTTTTTAGTTTTTACTCTTTGCTGATAAATATAATATAAACAATATATCATTATTGGACTTTTAAATAGCTAGCAATTTAAAATATTTTTTTGTTTGAATAAATTAACTTAATAATAATTTTTTTTATAACTATGCCTTCTACGTAGCGAAGCACGTACCGGGCCGCTAGTATAATATAAAATTTAATTTAAGTCTCTAGCGTTATTGGGGTTAACCAAAATTGTCACCTTTCTTTTAAACTGCCATGGTAAAAAAACCACCCACGCAATTTTTTTTGAGAATCCTTTCTGAATCTTTTGGCATTATTATTTGTATAACAACATTTATTTGAAGTCGATATCTCTTCTGGTTCTTAAGCTATGGACAACGAAAAAACTTCTTGAACGTACAGATGTACACACGCACGCACAGACATCTCTCTAAAAATCTTTTATTTAGATTCTAGGTGCCTTGAAATTTTAAATGTAAAAATTTTCAATTTGACAAATCGGACCCATTACAATAACTTCCAATGGGAAGTTAATAAAGCTTTTTGATGCTCTCTAAGTTCATAAAGTAGTTTTTTTCCTTAGGTAAAATTGATGATGGCTTTACAATACTTTTGAAATACTAAATGTTAAAAACGAACATTTTTAAAGCTTGAATAGTTAAAAGTTTTGATTCGAAATTAGCACTACAAATCAACTTCAAAACCGTATTTTTTTCAAAACCACGAAAACGTTTAATTCTAGAATTCTCATATATCTACAGTTAAATGAAGACTCATAACTAATGAATGGACTCTGTAAAAATATCATGTTGATGTTGAATGTGAACCAAACCTAAACGTCAAGTGGTTTCCTGCATTTGATTTAACATATATGAACTCTCTTTCAGTAGTCTAGTAATTCAATAAATCGTATAACCCCACTTCAACAACTAGTGTTAAATTTAACAACCAACAAGAAACATTTTTCTTGAGTCTAAATGTCTGTCCAAAAGGAAGAAACGGATCGAACCTGCTAAAGAACTTTATATTTCAGAAGATGTTACTGAATGCCCGAGGTAGTACGACTCCAGTTCTGTGAGTATTGAAAAATGATCTTTAGCTTTAGTACCTTTTGTGAACTCGATTGCCTAAAAATGTTTCACACACTAATGACTTGTCTTCAATTTCTGAAAAAAATGTTCTTCACTTTGGAAAAATAAGGTTCTCTTTTTCGGAATTTAAAACTTTTACTCTCCACTTTTGTAAGATGCCTTCGATTTTCTGACGGTCCAGTGTTGAAGATGAAAAAGCAGAGGAATTTGATTGAGATCTCGATCTTAACCGTTCACCCGATGTTTCAGATATAGCCCTAAAAAAAAGATATACCGGAGGTACGGATGTAAGGACTTAAGAAAGAAAATACACACGCACACACAGACATCTCACTAAAAACCTTTGATTTTGATTCTAGAAACATAGAAGCGTCGCGTCGATAAATGTCAAAATTTACTATTTACTTCATGTGGAAAGTTAAATATGGAACTTATAAAGAATACCTTAAATAGTGTGCATATCACGTCTATTTAAATATCTCCAATTAGAATTATCATACAGAAAATATAAGACACAAATGTTTGATACAAAACTAAGTAAATTTGACTTTTTTGAAAAATGTTTTTAGATTGGAAAACTTTGTAAAGTTACAGAGATAGCAACAAAAGTTAAGCTCATTTCAAATTTCTTGGGTAAATGCAACTTTTTAACGTTATTCAAAAAAGGAAAGAATTGACGCACCACTCTAATGTTTACATGTATGTATGTATGCAAAGGACCGGACGTAGATATAGAATTATACAAACACTTTATATACGAATAACGAACGTTGAAATGCTTCTGAACCCTGAATCGGCTCATAATGAACTTCAATCAAAGAAATATTTATGATGATCGAATTATTATCCGCATCACCATCAACCATCAACCATCAGCCCTGCTATAACACGAGGACAGTTGGCCTTTCCACCCACACCCGCATATGTGTGGCAAGAGGTCATTTGTCTGTGCAGCCACTGGCACACCTGGCTTTGCTTTAAATCCTATGGCTGCATCCTATATTATATACGAGTATTTTCAACAAACAGGATACGCGGCATGAAATTTATATCAAAGAGGATGCTGTGGTTGTTATGGCGATGAAAATAATGCAGGGGATGTTAAAGAAGTTTCGAAAATTCGACAGTCATCCACCCTCCTACACATATGCGAGTCTTTTTGCTGGTTTCATAATTAACGAACTTATTGCTGATGGCAGGTAGTTTTATCCGAATGGCAAATTTTGGTTCTTTTGCCCGCGGATAGTTTCAGCTATTGAGGTAGGTAAAAGGTATAAACAACTTCATCAGAACAGTGGAGAGAGCTCAGAGCTGCGCTGCTCTACTGCATGCTACCTGCTGCCTTATAGCCTAATGGCCTGCTACATGCGATGGCGATAGCAATGGCAATGGTTGAATTGAAATTGAAAATTTATGTATAATATAATAATTAGTTAACGGTTTTATGTGTCACACAAGAGCAAAAATATAGAATCAATTCGATTAGAGCGCGAGTGACAGAATACGGCTTTGGCAATGGCAGAGAGTAAGGGGTTTCGCGTTTTATATTAATAAATCGCAAAAATAATGACAATTTCAAATAGGTCATTCCCATCGACATCATCATCATCAGAATATTAATTCAATTTTCATGCTTGATAGTGATATGGAAATTATTGTAGCACGTACCTTCCTAGATACCTATACGTACTTAGCAATATGCAATTAAATAAAGAAAAAAAAACAATAATAACAATTATTATTATTAAAGATTGCGGCAAAACTGGTTGATATAATATAATAATAATTTATCTAACCTAGTACATGAGTGATGTCGTTAGTATCTAATTAGTGTGTATTTCCAATATATAAATCACTATAATATTACAAATTGATATCTGGTGGGGCTATAGTTTAAGAAGTGCATGTTATTAAAAATCAATTTAACTTACATGAAAATTGGGTGAATTAGTATTCCTGAGGCTGATTTTAAGTAATTTAAAAAAAAAAATAGTTTTTCACTCGTGGTCCAGAAAAATAGGGTCAACATCGAAATGAGGGATCATATGTTTTCCAATGGGGACGGTTTAATTTTGACAACTTCGAATGTCCATGCTGTTTCTTTTACTTTTTGTCAAAATATCTACTTTTAAGCAGCCATAAAAGAAAAATAATTATGTTAGTTCTTAAGTTTCAGGTCTATGCAAATAAGCCGCAAACCACCGCGGCTCTCAAGTACAACGTAATCGATGACAACGCTCAAATTCAACCTGATTTTTGACATTTTGGCATTTCTCGACGTTTCAAGGTCTCTAGAGTCGAAGTAAAAGATTATTAGAAAGATGTCTGTGCGTGCGTGTGTACGTACGTACGTACGTCCGTACGTCCGTACGTTCGCGACGTTTTTTCGTTGTCAATAGCTCAAGAACCAGAAGAGATATTGACTTCAAATAAATTTTGTTATACAGATAATAATTCAGAAAGATGCAGAAAGAACTCTCAAGAAAATTGCGAGGGCGGTTTTTTAACATAGCAATTTAAAAAAAGATGAAAATTTTGGTTATATATAATATATAATATAATATATAATTGTCCGTGTGAAAAACATGAAGTGTTCAAATGTAAGCAGCAGACAATCAACGTTTGGCCTAGAGACTTATTGATAGTTATTGCAAATGCCAATAATTGTAAATTGAAGGCGTTTGAATTGAATTGGCACATCTGTGGGCATAATAGGAATATATATATTTGTGGGCATAATAGGATAATATATTTTCACCTCGGAATTTGCCATTTAGAATTATGGCTTGGATAACATAATTACTAATCGCGTGCCGTTGCACAACCGTGGTGGGTTCAAATGACGAAAAAAAAATACCGGAGATCCAACCTTCAGTTGTAAATTTTGCGGTGGCATGCCTGGTAAATCTAATGAGTTCAAAAACTCAGCTAGATAATTTACAGCTTCGGTAGCATCACAAACTGAATTAACATATTTGTATGATCCCAATACTCCTGGTAACAAATGTTGTATCTTGAGATTTAATTCGTTGACATCCACATTTTTTGCTGCTAAAATTGTTCTTTCTGACGGCCACTCATGATTTGTATATTGTCTATGTATACATCGGGAAATATCTGGTCAATGAGAGCATCTTGTAAATCAATAATCGTGCAGAAATCGACCGGTAATTTTATGCATCCAGTTTCATCTGTAGTAACTTTTCCGTCGCCTATATATCTATCAACAGTTGTTTTTAGAATGTTTCAGCGGATGGATGTTGAAGCATTTGTACACGCATATTTACTTTCAGTTGCGATGATTTTAAGCACGCGGTGATCTCATCAGCGTACGTTGAACCCAGAATAACGGGAAGTGTTTGTCTCAAATCACCTGAAAGCAGTAACAGAGTGCCGCCAAAATGTCGTTGTTTTTTATATCTTTCAATGTCCTGTTCAACGCCTCAAGCGAATGTTTGTGTGCCATAGTGCATTCATCCCAGATGATAATTTTACACTGTTTTAGCAAAAATTAGCGAAATAAGGAATGTTTTGCTAGTTCCACCTGATACATAAATAAAGAATCCACCTTGTCTTGCCAAAACTGCGAGCATGATGTGGTTATAAATGGTTCTTTGTTGTTCATTCATTAGTGGGACATTGCGAGCAACAATCGCTGCTATTTCTACAGTATTGTATTGTATTTCACGATTCAATTCAGTGTCTATTAAATCAGATGCATTTAGATTTGGTGAATGCATACCAAAATGACTGAGTGGTAAGTTGGCATTGATAATGCAAGTATCCTCAATAGCAATCAATGTTTCATTGTACATATAGCATCACTGAATACTATCGTAAGATCGTTGCACCGTGTACGACGTTGATGCAATTAAACCATAGCACTTAGGAATATAAAAAATAGATAAAAACCTATTCTCAGACCTACCGAATATATATGCAAAATTTCATTAAAATTGGTTAAGCCGTTTCGGAGGAGAATGGCAACTAACACTGTGACAGGAATATTTTATATATTAGATATTGTAACGTTATTTTACGAATAAAAAATGATTTTATCTCCAAAACAATTTTGTGCCACGAAAAATAAAGTTTTTAACATCTGGTTAAATTTTGAAAAAAATCGAATTGAAAGTTTTTTTACAAAAAATAAAAATCTAAACAAAAAAATTAATAAAAGTAGGTAAAAATTGATTTTCGACTCAAATATCTATTTAAAACTTTGAGATATTAGCTTAAAACTACTTTTATCTTTTAAAAAATATTGTTTTCAACATTATGTAAAATTTTGAGAAAAATCAAATTGACAGTTTTTTTACAAAAAATAAAAACTTAAAAAAAATTTAACAAAAGTTGGTAAAAATTGATTTTCGACTTAAATATCTTTTCAAAACTTTGAGATTATGGCTTCCAACTAATTTTAGCTTATAAGAAATATTGTTTTCAACATTCAGTAAATGTTTGAAAATAATCGAATTAACAGTTTTCTTACAAAAAATAAAAAATCTAAACAAACAAATTAATAAAAGTTGGTAAAAATTGATTTTTGACGCAAATATCTTTTTAAAACTTTGAGATATTAGCTTTAAACTACTTTTATATTTTAAAAAATATTGTTTTCAACATTCTGAAAAATTTTGAGAAAAATCGAATTGACAGTTTTTTACTAAAAAATAAAAATCTAAACAAAAAAATTAATAAAAGTTGGTAAAAATTGATTTTCGACTCAAATATCTTTTCAAAACTTTGAGATATTAGCTTTAAACTACTTTTATCTTTTAAAAAAATATTCTTGTCAACACTTAGTAAAATTTTGAGGAAAGTCTATTTTTTTACAAAAAATAAAAACCTAACAAAACGACAATACTAAAACTTGCTAAAAATTTACTTTCGACTCCAATAGCTTTTCAAAAATTAAAAATATTGGCTTCAAACTTATTTTATTTCACAGAAAATATTGTTTTCGATATTCAGTAGTAGTAATCCAAGAGTCCTTTTTTTCATAAAAAAATAAAATCTACAAAAAATAGTACGTACATTTGGTAAAAATTGATGTTCGGTTCTTGATATCTCTCAAATTAATTTTATTCATCCAATTGGTAAAAATTTAAGAAGTGCTACTAAAATTGGCACAAAAATTATTTCGACTAAAAATCTATTTAACAAAACTAGATTTTCAAACTAAACTATTTCTTTATATGGAAAATATTGTTGGTAATTTTAAAATTTGTAAGAATAATTCAACTAACAACTTTTTTAACCCAACACGAAAACCTACAAACTTTTAAGCAAGACAAATCGACCAGACGGGATGGGAAGTTATCAGTGTGGGTCGCATCCCAGCCTCTTTTTTTATTAATTTTACATATTACCGTTCTTATTTTGCAATAGCTATTAATTTGAGCAGAAAATTTCCCAAAACCAAAGTATAAAGTTTTAGACGCTTAATTATTAAATAACTGGTTCTCTGCAAAATTTCTCTTTTACTTTTTCCTTCAATTTCGTAACTTCGGTAAGTCAAAAGCAGTAGTATATGATCAAATTTTCTGATATTATAAAGTGTGGTTAAATTTTAAGTTCGATGTTGAATGTGAGCCACAACTTAACGTCAAAAATGTATCTACATTTCATACTCGTACAGCTCGAACTGCAGAAAATATTACTGCTGTTTGCTATAATGTGGCTGGAAAACCTTTCAAATCACCTCATCGTCTTGCCCAGCAATTGCATCTCTCACGCTTGATGTTAATGAAAATTATGTATAAAGACTTGCAATTACACGCTTACAAGGCGCAACTGATTCAAGAACTAAAGCCTCTTGACCATTTTAAACGTCGTCATTGGTCAGAATGGTGGCAAGAAAGTGAATGATAAGCCAAGAGCAATTGTTGCAAAACCAATTCACCCACAAAGAGTAACTGTTTGGTGCGGTTATGGGCTGGCAGCATCATCGGGCTGTATTTTTTCCAAAAGGACGCTGGTCAGGCAGCTACTGTCAATAGTATTCGCTATCGTGAGATGATAAAAAGCTTTGTATGGCCCGAATTAGACTTCCAAGTGATTTGACACCGTTAGACTTTTTTCTTTGAAGTTATTTGAAAGAATATTTGTGCGTCGATATGCCAGCAACAATTCAAGAGCTAGAGGATGAGATAATTCGACACATTAACGGCATAGAACCAGCAACATCGAAATTTTGGTCCATTGGATAGAGGTATGCCGCAATGGTCACGCTGGCAATTTGGTCGATATTTTGTTCGATACATAATTGAACCATACCAATATTACCATAATAAATAGAAATAACACCAATTTCTTAAATAATTTGTGTTTTATTCAAAATCAACATCGGCCTTTAAAATTTTATCACCGTTTAGAGTACAAAATTTATTTTAAGTCGCTGTCGTTATTGGATCGCTAGATCTTTTGGGGTCAACTAAAATTACGTCCTTTTTTTAAATTGCTATAGTAAAAAACAGACCAACGCAAATGTAAAGTACTTTTTGCATTTAACGGTAATGTTCTCAGTAAAACAAAATTTATTTGAAGTCAATGTCTCCACGGTTTTTGAGAAATGGATGAGAAAAAACAGTGCACCGAAAGTACGTTTGTACGAAAGTACGAAAATCTATTTATATTTCTAATAATCTAATGCTAGTGACCTTGAAACATCGAGAAATGTCGAAATTTTTGGTTAGAAAAATTGAACTGATTATAATAACTTTCTATTAAAAAATTGATAATTAAAAGAGCGTAATTTATGTAATTAAAGTTATACAGGGTTATCCGTTTTGCGGTCTCAAATGTAAACATAAATAAAACACGTTGTATAAAATATTTTTTTTAATGCTATTTCGTTTTTATTATAAAATTTGAACGTTAAATGACCACCTTGCATTGTTGTTGAATTGTTGCTAGTATCGATTCTTTTTCGACCACTTTTTGACACATATTGGGCGGTATCTCAGCCATAAGTTGACGAATGTTGGTTTTAAGTGCTCAAGAGTTAAAAGCTTATCTGCATAAACACGGTCTTTTGCATAGCCCTACAAAAAAAAGTCCAGCGGGATCACATCGCATGATCTTGATGGCCAGTTGATATCGCCACGACTAGAAATTACGCGGTCAGTAAATGTCTCTTGCATTAAAGCCATATTCGCTTGAGTTGTGTGACGTGTGGCAGTCGTAATCGGTTATCATATGACCATAACTCTCCGAATTGACGGTGACAGTCGTTTTCGAGGAAGTAAGGTCCAATCACATCTCCGGACCAGAGAGCGCACCAAACATTGACTTTTTGTGGATATAATGGCCCCTCTTCAAATACTTAAGGACTCTCAGAACCCCAAATACGACAATTTTGTTTATTAACATACACACCGAATGAGGAATGTGCTTCGTCGTTGAAGACATTTTTTTTCGAAAATTCGCCGTCCAACTCTTGTTGTTCAAGAACCCATTCGACGTATCTACGACCGACGACGCACGTTGTGAATGGTCATCTGGCTTCAGTTGTTGTGTGAGCTGGACTTTATATAATGGATGTAGGTGTGGATCCAAATGCAAAATACGCCATAATGTGCCGTAAGACAGTCCTAATTCCTGACAACGACGAGGAATCGACACATATTTTTAGTGGTACGACAGAAACGATGATGCAGGCATTACAGAAGCTGTAACCAATCCAGTCTGTTCAAATTTCTTTACAATTTTGCCAATTGCTTGCGTAATTGGACGATTATGTAAACCATAATCTCCTCTTAATGCTCGATATGTGGCTGTGGAAAAATCACCATTTTTGTAGAAGGTTTTAGCAATTTGTATGCGTTGTGCGATAGTTAAGCCATCCATTTTTGTAAATGTCAGACTTTCAACTGAAAAAAAAATTGGTTTAACAACTTAGTTAGATGCCGAATCCAAACCCTATAGACTATTAAAACAGAAAAATGGATAACCCGTTACGGTTAACATTCGAATTCTGTTAGAATTGTTAATCTTTTAAGATATTGAATTCTGAAATTTTTTAAATCCAAAATAACAATATACACAGTTTTTATCATCAAGTATTATGTAAACAAGAGCTTGTTCAGAACGAAAATAAAAATATTTGAATCGCTTTATTAGTTCCTGAGAACATTTACTTTAAAGTCATCAAGCCCCTACAAAAAAAAAAGATTAATTTAATTCATGCCATTGCGGTTTACTGAGTATAATGTTTGCACTTCTTTTATAAAAGACTACAAAGGTAGTTATTTTCCAAAATAAAAATGTTTTTTCTTAAAAAATTGTTATTTTATGTTCGTCAATCATTCGTGAATCAAAAAATAAAAAACAAACCACTAAACCTTCTAGCTTAACTTCCTTCGTTTTATTTTCTTCAAATTATTGTCTCTTTATCGAAATCATAAAAGAATAAAAAAAATCAATTCAAACTTAAAAGTAAAGAAGAGAAAATAGTGTCCAAAGTTTGATGAGGAAGAAAATATTCAAATCTTTTATTGAACTTCTTGGCGCGGCGCGCGGCGGCCGGCGGCGGCGGCGTGGCGTTGGAAAAACAAGACGTTTTTTTTAATGTTCTATAAAATAAATTCAACTTAGATACTATACGTATGTACCTACCTAACTTCTTTACTTATAAAAGCTCTTCACTCTTCAATTCTTATCAAAAAGAACGCAGCTCCAAAGGTAGATACTCGCACATAGTTAAACTTTATTTTTATCGACTTTTGTTGAATCAAAAGAAACAAACTATTTTCTTCTCTTTTTTCTTAAAAACATTCGTTAAAAAATAGGATTTTTTTATGACAAAAAAAAGAAACTTGCAAAACGATAAGGATGTTGAAAGAGTGAAATATTTATGTATAACTAGCTGACCCGGCAGACTTCGTACTGCCTTAATCGATAAATAAAAGACCTAAACTTTTGTATAAACTAATTTCAAAACAAACCAAACGTATTGAATAAAAAAGAATTTTTTTTAATGAAGCATAAAGTTTTATTATTATTTTCAACACATTATGTTGCTTACTTAAAAAACAGAGTTTTCCTGAAATACTGGCTATTTATAAGGTTTACATTTTTATTAACAGACAGACACTGTTATGATACAGTTTTTTAATCAATTTAAAGCTTTCTCATAAACTATATTTTTTGTTTTGTTTTGTGGTGTGTAAATAAACAAAGAAGACGGTTTTCCGACGCGCGAACACGTTTGAAACTCCAAGTTGATTCCGCAAACTTCTAAAGACTGTCCTTGCGATTTATTTATTGTCATCGCAAAGGCCTGACGTACTGGAAATTGTAAGCGTTTAAAATCGAATGGTAAATCCGTTGGAATCATCGGTATTCGCGGGATCAAGACATCCTCTCCTTTGTATTTTCCTTTTATGATTGTTGCCTCAATGACGCTTTTCATCCGCTTTTTCAAAGCCAGTCTTGTTCCATTGCATAGTCGAGGTTGATTAATGTTACGCAGCATGATGACAACTGATCCTTCTTTTAACTGCAAATTGTGAGGTGGTAATCCAGGCTATTCCAGTGAATTTAAAAACTCCGTTTGATAGTTGACTACGTCATCCTGGTTCATAACGGTGTCGACTGATTTGAAGGAAACCAACTGTCCTGGAAGAAAATTCTGAATGGTCGCATTGAGATTCTCGACATATCTTTATTTTTCGCTGCCAATATTGCTCGTTCACTCAGCCAATTATGGTTATTGAACTTTTGCGCTATATCTGGGAAAACACGCTAAATAAGCTCATCTTTTGAATCTGTGATGTGACAGAAATCTGTGGGTAATGTGATGAATCCGGTCGAAGTGTCCATTGCAACTTTATTATTTCCAATATCTAACAACTGCTTCGCAAACACAATATTCTGGTATAATACCTTAAAAGTGGGCATGAAATTGTCCTGTACAATATGTGTAGCGCCAAATGATGTCATCTGGAAACAATTGTTTTATTTCTGAATGTTGGCCAAGAAGTGCTTAGCTTAGAATCATTTCCAATCCCAGAAACTAAAGAGCGTAAAGGATCTGGTGGTGGGACCAATTGTGGAAATTTTACTTTGCCTCCAGCTCAACATAATCCAGTAGATTCACCAGTGTATTTTAAAATCTTACAATATTTACAAATTATTTTCATTTCCCCAATTGTTACCGATTTTTCGGCACAATAATCAATTGCCGGATCATAGTGGAATGCAGCTTGTTCAAGAATCACAGGATGACAGGAGCACTGCGTCTGCGGATTCGCTCAATTTCATTATGTCGTGCTCGCTGTTGTTGTGTTTGATGTGCACGAACTCACTAAATAACGCAATTCTGACATAGCAATATGACTATTTTCTTGATCTGTCTCTCTCTGTTCATCAGTGCGGTTAGCACGTGAGGTATATGTAGCTCTTCGCACATTTGATTGACTGCGACGACCTAAGTCATCAACAAAAAAAAACACACTACTTGGAATATCACTATCACAAAGGATCACAAAAGTAAAGAAATTTCTCGCGCACGTAGCGGTAATCGTCACTCACAAAGATAGAAGGATGCACTCATAGAATATTGTAACCATGATCGTAACACAATATCGTCGATCGCAATACTTCTTTCCTTTTTTCTGATTTTTTTATTTATTTTTTTGGAGTTTACCTTTAAGCCATAAATCTCCGTGTTCTGAAGTGCGACAGAATGATTGACATATTAGTTGGTTGTCAATTCTAATGTCAAATATTATGGTTGTGTTCAGAAACTTAATTTGTGACAAAACTTAAGATTTATCAAACTTAAAAAAATAATCTGATAGGTACAGTTACAACTGAAGTTAGCTAAAATTAAGTTTTGCGAGGCCGACCAAATTAATTGGAAATCAGTACTACTAATAGTTTATTACATTTTTTGTCGCGTTCGCGATTCACTTTTGTTTATTTTCGGAACGCGACATTAGATCCTCCTCCTAGATAGGATATTAAAATTATTTATTATTTATCTTCAATATTACAATAATAATAATTTTTAATATTTTGGAATTCTATATAATATGTAATGATAAAAAATAATAATTTAAGTTGGCAATGGCATTTCCGTCTGCCTGATTGACGTGATCAAATATTAACTTCCCATAGGAAGTTATTGTAATGGGTCCGATTTGACAAATTGAAATTTTGACATTTCTCGACGTTTCAAGGTCCCTAGAGTCGAAATAAAAGATTTTTAGAAAGATGTCTGTGCGTGCGTGTGTACGTACGTCCGTACGTCCGTACGTTCGCGACGTTTTTTTCGTCGTCCATAGCTCAAGAACCAGAAGAGATATCGACTTCAAATAAATTTTGTTATACAGATAATAAGGCAGAAAGATGCAGAAAGGGCTCTCAAGAAAATTGCGTGGGTGGTTTTTTTACCATAGCAGTTTAAAAAAAAGGTGAAAATTTTGGTTAACCCTAAATATCTCATGAACCAATGACGCTAGAGACTTGAATTAAATTTTGTATTATATATTGTAACGTGATACAAAACAATTATATTTTTGGAAAAAAATTCAATTAACGGTTTTTTTTATAAATCAAAAAAACTGAAAAAAAAAATTTGTCACTTCGAAAATTTTACGACTAAAATATGATTTCATCTCCAAAACAATTTTGTGCAACGGAGAATAATGTTTTTGACATCTGATAAAATTTTGAGAAAAATCAAATTGACAGTTTTTTTACAAAAAATAAAAACCTAAAAAAAAAATAAAAAAAAGTTGGTAAAAATTGAGTTTTGACTCAAATATCTTTTCAAAACTTTGAGATATTGGCTTTAAACTACTTTTATCTTTCAAAAAATATTGGTTTCAACATTAAGTAAAATTTTGAAAAAAATAGAATTGACAGTTTTTTTACAAAAAATTAAAAACCGAAAAAAAAAATTAACAAAAGTTGGTAAAAATTGATTTTCGACTTAAATATCTTTTCAAAAACTTGAGATTATGGCTTCTAACTAATTTTCACTTATAAGAAATATTGTTTTCAACAGTAGGAAAAATTTTGAGAAAAATCGAATTGACAGTTTTTTTACAAAAAATAATAACCTAAAAAAAAATAAAAAAAAGTTGGTAAAAATTGAGTTTTGACTCAAATATCTTTTCAAGACTTTGAGATATTGGCTTTAAACTACTTTTATCTTTCAAAAAATATTGGTTTCAACATTCAGTAATATTTTGAAAAAAATAGAATTGACAGTTTTTTTACAAAAAATTAAAAACCGAAAAAAAAATTTAACAAAAGTTGGTAAAAATTGATTTTCGACTTAAATATCTTTTCAAAAATTTGAGATAATGGCTTCTAACTAATTTTAACTTATAAGAAATATTGTTTTCAACATTAGGACAAATTTTGAGAAAAATCGAATTGACAGTTTTTTTACAAAAAATTAAAAACCGAAAAAAAAAATTAACAAAAGTTGGTAAAAATTGATTTTCGACTTAAATATCTTTTCAAAAACTTGAGATTATGGCTTCTAACTAATTTTCACTTATAAGAAAAATTGTTTTCAACAGTAGGAACAATTTTGAGAAAAATCGAATTGACAGTTTTTTTACAAAAAATAATAACCTAAAAAAAAATAAAAAAAAAGTTGGTAAAAATTGAGTTTTGACTCAAATATCTTTTCAAGACTTTGAGATATTGGCTTTAAACTACTTTTATCTTTCAAAAAATATTGTTTTCAACATTCAGTAATATTTTGAAAAAAATAGAATTGACAGTTTTTTTACAAAAAATTAAAAACCGAAAAAAAAATTTAACAAAAGTTGGTAAAAATTGATTTTCGACTTAAATATCTTTTCAAAAATTTGAGATTATGGCTTCTAACTAATTTTAACTTATAAGAAATATTGTTTTCAACATTAGGACAAATTTTGAGAAAAATCGAATTGACAGTTTTTTTACAAAAAATAAAAACCTAAACAAAAAAATTAATAAAAGTTGGTAAAAATTGATTTTCGGCTCAAATAGCTTTTCAAAAATTAAAAATATTGGCTTCAAACTTATTTTATTTCACAGAAAATATTGTTTTTTATATTCAGTAATTTTTTTATAAAAATCCAACAGTCCGTTTTTTCATAAAAATCTACAAAAAATAGAACGCAAATTTGGTAAGAATTGATACATTTAGACAAACTTTTAAGCAAGACAAATCGATAGACGGGATGGGAAGTTATCAGTGTGGGTCGCATCCCAGCCTCTTTTTTTTTTTAAATATAACTACATACATATGTATATATAATAAATTAAATTACGTTATAATTTAATTTCAAACATCTTTACTTGATAATAATAACATTTTTCACTTAAAAAAAAAAGAAAATAGAGTAAAATAAATACGATCTTATAAAAAATTAAATATTACAAAAACATGACAATAGTTTTTTTTTTTACTATAAAAATTCAGTTAAAATGTTATGTCTATAGGTGTATGCAGTCTCAATGAATTTGTATAGAGCAAACCAGTTATCAACATTTAGGATGTTCTTCGTTTGTTTCATAGTCAATGATAACTTTCCGAAGTGAGATAGCCTCAGATCCGTAGATAGGACATATTGCCAGGAAGTGGAATGCGTCTTCTTTCATTCGAAGATTGCATTTGAACGGTGCGCCATTCAAATTTAACATCTCGCTCTGCAAATCAGAGATATCGCTTTTATGCTATATCGATCATTAAAATAGTTTTTATTCATAAGGTCATAGTTTAACTCGGGGTATATCAACCTGTTAACCATTAACCCATTCTAATTTATTATCAAAAGTATATTTTGTCATAATAAGTGGTAGTCTATGTTCGGAGTATTTCAGAACTTTGAGTACGTAATCGAAGTGCAACTTTAATGTGAAATTAAATAGATTTGACAAACCTGTTTCTATGGAAGAGTTTTTTCAAAAAGTATCGAAGGAGTTTTTCAACTTCGTCATATTGTTTGTACCCCCAATTTTGAGCACTATAGCACATTATGGATCGCATTACTGATTTAAATACTCGGTATTTAGCTGATATTGGTATTTCTTGTTTGTTTATTATGTTTCGCCAGGACGCATTAATAAGGCTTTTGGCGCTTGCCAGTTTATTTTCGAGGTGTAGGTTGAATTTCATATTTGGTGTCAATAAAATTCCCAAATATTTATAGTGTGTTACTATTTCAATCTCATTACCATCAAAGAACCATTTTTCCGTTGATAATAGTTTTGTTTGTCGGTTTCGAACAATCATTTATATTTTGGACTTATCTAGGTTTACTTTCAAGTCCCAGGTTTTGCAAAAACTGTTCATTTTATTTATCATTAGCTGTAGACTATGTGGGGTTTCTGCTAAAGCCTAGTACGCTGCTGATGCGAAACGAAAATTCACATACAAAAATGACATGACGAAATCATAACCGAAAAATTTCGCTGTGCTTTTCGTTTTTCAGTACGCTGCTGAACGACGAAATGTGACATTTTAGTGGATAGCTGTACTAGATTTCTTAGTACAATTCTCCACTCTTTTCGTTTTCAATTTAATTGCCCAGCACATTAATTGCTTGCGAAATTTTTACGTTCAATTTTTTTATTAAAAAAAAAATGTTTACTCGTGACTTTCGGTGTTTTGACTTTGATTTATATTTGATTTAAAATTTAAAATAAAATGGATTTGTCTAATGTGTTCCAACATTGCATTTCTGAATCGGAAACTCAGGATGTTATTGGTGATGTGCAAGAAGTGACGAAGACAAGCAGTGAAATTCAACTTCCAGACATAACTCTCCAAAAATATTTTTTCGCTGTGGTTTTCGTTTTAATTTCGCTCTGCACTTGGAGACAGCCGAAAAATTTCGTTTCGCATCAGCAGCGTACTAGGCTTAATAGTAAAATATCATCTGCGTATAATAGTACCTTTATGACTTGTCCTGCTGTTCTTATGCCTGCAGGTAGATGTGCCGTTATATCGTCTATAAATAACGCGAAAAGTATGGCACTCAGAAGACATCCTTGTTTCACTCCAGACTTGGTTTCAAACCAGTTGGAGACATTTTTGCCGTCCCACACTTTTTGCCGTGTACTTTGAGTATTTTTGTTGACATTCCAAGTTGTGACAATTTATAGAAGAGCGCATTTCGGTCTATACAGTCAAAAGCTGTAAAGTCTACAAAGAATATGTAAAGTTTCCTATTTTGTCTAAGGAAGAAAATGAAAATGTTATCTACTGTAGAACAAAAACACTCTATTACCAAGACCGGAATCTTTCGTACGTTTCACTCTCCAAAACCCGTTTGTTTACATTGTTGTATTTGTAATTTTGACATTTAGTCCATGAATAGATGTGAGCACAAACAAAAAAAAACGATGCCGTGGGCTAGCGGCACTTTGCAAAGCAAAAACAAAATGGAGGGGTTAATAAGTTTTTTTTCAGGTTTTTCTTTTTACTTTTTTCGATGAAAAAGTCAGTTTTAAGCTTTAATTTTGCAGGCATTTTGTGGATAGTGAACCAATGTGTCTTTTTGTCTTGAAAAAAGCATGTTCAACATCAGTTTATTATAATTAGTTCACTAATTTACAGTAATCACTACGAAATTCTTTAAATTTCATAATAAACCTCGGATTTTTGTATCAAAGATGCGTTCGAAGAACCATCAAGTTAAGGGTGCGAGCGCAATTTTTGTATTAAATTCTAATAAATTTTCGTTAACGAACGGCCCAAATATTTTGTTTGCAAGTAATTAAAATCTGTATAAATTTAACCAATCCAAGTATATTTATAGTTTGTTTTTAATGATTCAAGCTTGCAACTATTTTTCAATTCCATTTTGATTAATAAATATTAAATTTAAAAAAAGAGTTATAATCGAAAAATATCTTATCCATAACATTCTTGATGGATGGAAGCATACATGTATTTGCCATCAAAAAAAAACTATGCATCAAAGGAACACCAATGTTTTAAAAAAGTAATCAGAACGATTATAGCAAACCTGTTGAATAAATGCAGAGCAAATAAAATGAAAATTTTGACATGTACCACAAAATGAAAACGTTTTAAAATCGATTTGAATTCATGCACAACTTATTCAATAGATCATATAATCGACATGAATGTTTATTGTTGAAGTACAGAACTTTCTTTTAGTGAATTCCCACAGTTAAAAGTAAAATACTTATTATTGTTTGAAGGGTATGTTTAGTAAAAATGCTGCTAATATTGAAAATAAATTAATGAGTTTTACGTATGTTTTTGTTTTTCTTAGTATAATAAATAGTACCGTTATAAATGCAGAACATAGAAGAAAATAAACATAAACAATAGTTTTCAGATATAAAGCAGAGGTTAGTGTAGAAAAATATTTTTGAGAAAGCCAATAATATTTTAGGTACATATGTTCATTAAAGAAATTTCCGCTTCGGTTAACCTTCATCAACTTTTTAGAAAAAAATTTGCATTAATAGCAGCCAATTATTTCATATCATATTTAATTTTTCAGATTGTAAAATGTCTAGAAATGTTTATATGCTACAAAATTCGTAATTTTATGCGTAAGCATAGAAGATAACATTATTTAGTCAAGAAGTATGGATTTTGGCGCGTATACCGGTTTTTTTCTATTGGGTGTTCGGTTTCCCCATACTGGAATAAAAAAGTTACTTAAATCTATTTATTGCACTCATTTAGTTGGTATTGTGTGTAAACATATTACCTATTTCTATTCCTTAAAGATGCTTTACACAAAGCAACTTATTTTTAAAACATGGTTCCCTCAAATTTGTATTCCAAAATCTAACTACAAACAAAATTCTAACTCTAACATAGCCCCTTAAAAAGAAATTTTCAGGAATATTTCTGCAACAAACAAAACTAAAATTTGGTCTTACAACTACCGAACTGCTTAAATGATGAAAATACTAATCTAATTGAGGAATCTGAACTAGCTAAAGTTGGCAATGGAACTTCAAAAGTATGCTTCTCGTAGCATTGTCTGTACAAAAAAATAAAGGAGGCACCCGCCTATTGTTTCCACCTGAACTTCTAACGTCGCCAAAAAAATGCTCCAAGCAAACTACAGCTGAAAAAATTGTCTGTTTTGTTGTTTTACAAAGTATTGAGTTACACTTTTGTCCATTTCTAATTATACTTAATCAGTTGCAGCGCATGTTGCGCAAATAATTTAAGTAAACAAAATAAATAATAATAAACTAATAAATCATTAAATAATATGTATTTGGTCAATTTTATTTTATTTGATATACATTTACAACATTTATTTGGATTGAAATTAAAAAACTATACAAATCTTCCAATTTAAGACCATGTCAGCACTTCAGATTCTGTTATTTAGGATTGTTAACTTCCCATAGGAAGTTATTGTAATGGGTCCGATTTGACAAATTGAAAATTTTGACATTTCTCGACGTTTCAAGGTCCCTAGAGTCGAAATAAAAGATTTTTAGAAAGATGTCTGTGCGTGCGTGTGTACGTACGTCCGTACGTCCGTACGTTCGCGACGTTTTTTTCGTCGTCCATAGCTCAAGAACCAGAAGAGATATCGACTTCAAATAAATTTTGTTATACAGATAATAAGGCAGAAAGATGCAGAAAGGGCTCTCAAGAAAATTGCGTGGGTGGTTTTTTTACCATAGCAGTTTAAAAAAAAGGTGAAAATTTTGGTTAACCCTTAATATCTCATGAACTAATGACGCTAGAGACTTGAATTAAATTTTATATTATATATTGTAACGTGATACAAAACAATTATATTTTTGGAAAAAAATTCAATTAACGGTTTTTTTTATAAATCAAAAAAACTGAAAAAAAAAATTTGTCACTTCGAAAATTTTACGACTAAAATATGATTTCATTTCCAAAACAATTTTGTGCAATGAAGAATAATGTTTTTGACATCTGATAAAATTTTGAGAAAAATCGAATTGACAGTTTTTTTACAAAAAATAATAACCTAAAAAAAAATAAAAAAAAAGTTGGTAAAAATTGAGTTTTGACTCAAATATCTTTTCAAGATTTTGAGATATTGGCTTTAAACTACTTTTATCTTTCAAAAAATGTTGTTTTCAATATTCAGTAAAATTTCGAAAAAAATAGAATTGACAGTTTTTTTACAAAAAATTAAAAACCGAAAAAAAATTTAACAAAAGTTGGTAAAAATTGATTTTCGACTTAAATATCTTTTCAAAAATTTGAGATTATGGCTTCTAACTAATTTTCACTTATAAGAAATATTGTTTTCAACATTAGGAAAAATTTTGAGAAAAATCGAACTGACAGTTTTTTTACAAAAAATAAAAACCTAAACAAAAAAATTAATAAAAGTTGGTAAAAATTGATTTTCGGCTCAAATAGCTTTTCAAAAATTAAAAATATTGTCTTCAAACTTATTTTATTTCACAGAAAATATTGTTTTCGATATTCAGTAATTTTTTTATAAAAATCCAGCAGTCTGTTTTTTCATAAAAAAATAAAATCTACAAAAAACAGTATGCAAATTTGGTAAAAATTGATACATATATACAAACTTTTAAGCAAGACAAATCGAAAGACGGGATGGGAAGTTATCAGTGTGGGTCGCATCCCAGCCTCTTTTTGTTTTTTGAATTAAGAAGTGACAGTTTGAGTTCACTCATAACTATTTCGGCATCAAGAAGATCATTTGTTATATGTATATTGTATATGGTTCAGCAAATTGAATGCTTTCTCTAATGTCATGGGGATTAAGTAATAATTTGAAATAGGGACCTGAAATAATTTTCGCGTTTGTTTTTACAAAGAAGTTTATAGTTTCAATTGGCATCTACATATATAGTGTTTGGTTACATTTTTTTTTGGGCTTGTGGAATCTCGAATTCTTCTAAGAAGGGTAAATGAAAGTTTTCTTGCTTCAAAACATTCTTGAACATTCTTCCTCCTCCTAGAGCTCCACGAACATTTCAAGACTAAGATAAGATAAATCCGTTCAGCCGTTCTCGAGTTTTAGTGAGACTAACGAACAGCAATTCATGTTTATATATATAGATTATTCAAAACAGAAAACGTCTTTAAGGATTCCAACAGTTAAATCAAAAACAGCTTTAAAAAAATTGATACTTTTATTACAGGTATAACTTCATATAGGATATAGCAAAATGCATTTGTTCTTCCTTTGAGGATAACACCAGCAATTCTACATCTACATATTATGTGCAAAAGGTGTAACTAAGCTATACAAAATTGAAATTCAGGTGAGGATGGATGAACTCCCACACACACGATCCACACAAAACCTGAAAACCTCATCAGAATGGATGCAAAACTTATAACAATAGTAATGGTAACAAAATTGCGCTTGAGTGTCCTTAGATAACTTTTTCCCGTTTTCCCTCACGTTACTGTTGATAGAAAAATAAAACGAAGATACAAAAACTATCTATATACGATTTTGAAGGAAATATAAGACCAAAATGTCCTTATACGAATTGAAAGTTGATGGAAAAGGCAATGCGGTAAAGCGAAGAGGTAGAGTTAGAGTTAGGGGTTATTGAGTGAGAAAAAGAAGTGAAATGGAAATCAGGAAGTCGGTTGGAATCGGAACTATATACGGCAATCCTTACAAGTCTCTCTCAGGACTTCAGCAGGAGGACTAGGATAGGGCACACATTTGTGTGATCCTGATGGTGGTTCTGTATTTTTGTGTATCTTTTCCAAAGAAAAAATCTCTGTCAACAATACGCAGAGACAGAAATAAAGATACGGACACAAAAGGGTGCAACATCACAACAGGGATGCACTGAAAATATATTCAGAAAGTGCGAATTCCAAAAAAGCAACAACAACAACAACAAAGATATTTTGTGAGAAGTGAAGTTGCTCTATTTTGTTTTTATATTTTATATTTTTAGTTCTTCGTTCTTCATTTTATATAGAATTCCTTCCGGATGGTGCATCGTCTCCAAAGTCTAAAGTGCTAGCAATCTCCTTTGCAGTTTCACCTACATAAGTTTAGGTTAGGTATAGGTACCTTCATGCATCCTTTATATCTAACCTACCTACCTTCTATCTATATAGGTTGGTACCTTATCCTTAACTGGGTAAAGGAGTTGCTCATTTTGCGATTCCCTTTTTGTTATGATGATGATGGCGGTGAGGTGGTGATGGGATGCATCGGGCAGGCTATGGCAGGACTCACACAAAGCTCGTAATGAGGTTCAATGGGATCGGTGGAAATAATTGAATTTCGTGCACTTCGACACAGTTTTATCGTTAGTGCATCGATTTTGTTTTTGCTAGATTCTACTCCTGTATAGTAGATCCAAAAGGGAAATAATAATGGGAATTCTATTTCAAAAGCGGAAGAAGAGAGAGAGATTGGCTAACAAACTTTCACCGATATGGCGGCGATATTATGTGGCACAGTGGCACTGGCAGTGGTGGAGCGGTGGTGGATGTGTGGTGTTTTTTTTTAAATTTTTTTTTTGTAAAAGTGCAGCAATATTTAATAGGGTTGGGAATTGACTCACTGGCGAAATGCGCTTTTTGTCTTAAGATTGTTTTAAAGTGCTGTAGAGAAACTTGGTGGTTTTAGATTTTCATCAACGAGTTTGTTAATAACTATCTCTATATATATCACTGATAAATTGTATTTACTATTTCAGTTAGTCAATAAAATGTCGTTGACGTTTTGTTTAACAATCTATAGTAGCTTTCAACTCCTATAGAAATATCTTAAAATGAAAAAAAAAAAAAAAAAAAAACAAAAATCACTGACTAAAGTCACGTTAGACGAACCATAGGGTCCGGCCACGCAATGAGCGACGAGCGACTGAGCGACCGAGCGACGACGCAAAAAATTAGAACACATGAGATCGTATGGAGGCGGCCACATAAACCCTAAGCAACTGAGCGATTTATTAAGCGACAGAGCGACGCGTCGCTCGTCGCTGCTATTTTTATTTTTCAATACCAGAAAATTTGGTAATCAATTCTTTGTTTCTTTTAAGATTAAATAACTAATAGTTTTTATTTACCGAAGTTACCAAATCCAATCCATTTATGTAAATTTTTTTTTTTTTTTTTTTTATAATAAGCAAACACTCAAGGGGATATTACTACCCTTATTATGCAGATGCACAGTGTGAGCACTAGGAAGAGGAGAGAGGTTTTAAAAGGAGATGTCGGTGCACATTGGTTTTGAATTCCTGAATATTGCAATGACTAGGAAAGACAGAGTGTGGTAAGGCATTCCACATTCGCGTAGTACGGCTAAAGAACGAATCTCTGTATTTGACAGTACGGCCGAAGTTGAGCTCGAGGGTATACTGATGAGCATTCCTAGAAGCGCGAGTATTACGGTTGAACTGTTTAAGGGGAGGAATGCAACTGGCTATTTCACTAGAGCATAAGCCGTTAAAATAACGGTAAAAAAGGGTCAGACAAGAGACCTTACGACGATGTTCAAGCGAAGTAAATGAACTTATGATGATATTGTCATCTATCAATTTAAATGCTCTACGTTCAATACTATCCAAGAGGCTTAAGTAAGTTGCAGGAGCACCAGCCCAAAGATGGGAGTTATACTCAAGCTTTGGACGTATATAAGTCTTGTAAATAACAGCCAGATCAGAGGGGGAGAAAAACTTCTTGCATCGCCTTAGAAAACCCAAATATCTTGCGGCATTTTTGGCGACATCGCGTATGTGTTCGTTCCACAAAAGGTGGTTGGTGATACACATACCGAGAATATCGAGATGTTCAGTCTCCCCGATGCAAGTGCCATCCATGGATAATGGCAATTGGGGTATATCTCGCTTTAACGATACAAGACAGCATTGCGTTTTCGAAGCATTAAATTCCACGCGGTTTTTTAATCCCCATTGTAGAATGCTGTTTAGGTCGGAATTTAATGAACTTATCATATTTTGTCGTTGCAGTTCCACATCCGAAGAAGAGGGATGTGAGTCTGAAAACGAATATGAAAAGCTAAGAGTACTATCGTCAGCGAAACAATGTATTGGATTAGAAGTTGCAGACAGGAGATCATTAATAAAAATGAGAAAGAGTGTTGGAGATAGAACAGAGCCCTGGGGCACACCAGCATTTATTTTGTGGTTTTCAGACTTGAACCCATCCAATACTACTTGTATTGAACGATCCGAAAGGTAATTACTAATCCAATGAAGCAGGGATTCGTGAAAACCGAAAGCACGCATTTTCGATAAGAGGGCCTGATGCCAAACCCTATCAAATGCTTTTGAAATATCAAGTGCAATAATCTTACTTTCTCCAAAGCGATGTAAAGATTTGCTCCACTGTTCGGTGAGATGAACCATGAGATCACCAGTGGACCTATTGCTGCGAAAGCCGTACTGCCGGTCATTAAGAAGCTTTCGGTCTTCGAGATATTTCTTAAGCTGATAATTTATCAGCGTTTCCATGACCTTGGAAAGAAGGGACGTAAGTGCAATCGGTCGATAATTAGAGGGTGAGGAAGATTCGCCTTTTTTGGGAATAGGCTGGACAAATGCAGTTTTCCATCCACTCGGAACGAGACCTGAGGAGGAGGAGTAGGACAGATGAAAAAGCTTACGCAGTGGTTTTGCCAGCGTTGAAGAACACCTCTTCAGAACAATAGCGGGGATACCATCCGGACCAGCGGATTTATGTGTGTTTAGATCTCTTAGGACTCTTGCCACAGTACGAGTGCGAAAAAAGATTGGTCCCATAGAATCACTAACTCGCTCAAGTACAGGCGGAGTCATAACACTCACTGGCAGCGTAGAATTGGCGGCGAACTGCCTAGCAAAGAGATTAGCTTTCTCTAAAGAGCTAACAAATGGAGTGTCATTGACAACGAGCGTAGGAACCGAAGAAGATGAAGAATTCCTCATGTTTTTTACAAATGACCAAAAATTTTTACTGCCTTTGGGACATTGCAGTATTTTTTGCCGTAATTTTTGGTCATGTAAAAATTTGGTTCGTCGAATATGGGCGTTGCAGGCCTTCCTGGCTTGTTTGAACTTTTTCCGGCTTTCCTCAGTACGGTTGGCTTTATAGCAACGGAAACTTACCTCTTTGGCCCTAATAACCTCTTTACAGCTCGCATCAAACCATGCGTTTTCCTTAGGTCTGATACTTTTAACCCTATTCGGAATAAAAGTTCTCATTCCCAGGAGAATTAAACTTGTGATCATATCAGCGCTGGCGTCAACGTCACTATCGAGGAAGCAAAAAGACCAGTTAAAGATCCTGAAGTAATTATTGAGACCGTCCCAGTTGGCTTTCTCGTATTGCCAAACGGTTCTCGTAGGAGCTCTTTCTTTAACTGGAGAGTTTTTACACGAGAAATTAGCTGATATGACACAATGGTCAGATGTGCCTAGAGGAGATAGAACACTAACAGTGTACTTATCAGGGTCAGAGGTAAGAAACAAGTCAAGAGTGTTTTCTGCTCGACCTTCAACGTCCGATATTCGGGTGGGCTCGTTGACCAGCTGAGTTAGGTGGTTCAACTCAGCGAAGATTTCTGCACACACTCCATCGGGTGTTGTCTGGCCTGAATGTTGAAGCCATGAAGAATTGTGTACATTGAAATCGCCCGTAACAATGATTTCAGTGCGAGGATAGGACGAAACAATTCTTTGGATGGAGTCAGACAAAGCATCAAATTCACGAGAAGTTGATACTCTGTCTAAATTTGGGCTTCGATAAAGGAAGCAGTAGTGAATGATTTGCTTATTTACGGAGAATTTAAACCGCATATAATTAAAAAAGGAATTGGTGCAAAGACCATATTGTGGTAAGAGCTGATAAGCAACATCATTCCTAATGTATATGGCGAGGCCATGGTGGGAAAAGAATAAAGGCACTAAGCTATACCCATGAATAAAAAATTCAGCAGGATCGGAATCCTCACCTACTTGGGTTTCACTTAGTGCCAAAACAGCTGGCCTGTATGAAACAGTATGGCGGTACGCCAATAAAAAATTTGCCCTTAGCCCACGAATATTACAATAATCTACTCTGAATTGTCCAGTCATTGCAAATAAAAAAATTACTAAAACCAATACAGATAGAGATGACAAAATAAAATTCACTGAATTGAAACACAGAATAATTATCAATACCCTTCACTGCTAGTGTTATGCCTTAGCAGTGATGAGAACCGATCCGACCCTGTGATGCAAAACAGTAAATTCAATTAAAATAATCTGCTGAAACACAGATTAGCATATGCACCAATTCCAATTGCAATTGATACATAAACTAGGCTGTGAAACTGTGGAAGAAGGGGAAAGTAAAGATGGGATGGTACTCACTGTGATGTGCTGTGCTGAGTGGCTTATCATTTTTGTTTGTTATAGGTGTTTTTTGTTGTTCTTGAGTGGCGTGATTTCTTTATTGTTGTTTTTATTTGGGGGTGCACTGTTGTTATTGTTTTTTGTTGTTGTTTTTTTTTTTTTTGGAACCACTTATAAATTAATGTTTGACTTATTGTTGTGACAAATTATTGTTTTTTTGTGTTTTATTTTTTTTAACTTTTTTGTGTATATGTATAATTATAGTTAAGTTTAGTAGGGTAAACTGCTCCACGACACGATTTAAAAAAACAATACAAAAATAAAAACGAACGAGCACAGACAGAACGGAGACGCACAACACAGGGGCAACCTTCCCCAACAAAGGTTCACTGACAATTGAAGAAAAAGGTCAAAAAGAGTGGTTCAGAGAACCAGTTACTAAATACTCTGGCGTCTACAACTTTTAACATTGGTTCTGAAAAATTTCCTACTCAAATTAATAGATACTTTTAAAAAAGAGGCTGATAAACGACCCACACTCATAACTTCCCATCCCGTCTGTCGATTTGTCTTGCTTAAAAGTTTGTAGGGTTTCGTGTTTTGTTAAAAAAGTTTTCAGTTGAGTTATTCTAAAAAATTTTAAAATTACCAAATACATTTTGCTATGATAAAATAGTTTGATTTCGAAATCTAGTTTTTTTACGAGATTTTTAGTCGAAAACCAATTTTTATCAATTTTAGTAGCATTTCTTAAAAGTTTTTATTTCTTAAATAAACAAATACAAATTGGATGAATGAAATGAATTTGAAGTCTATACCTACCTTTTATTTTTCACGAGATATCGAGAACCGAACATAATTTTTTACAAAATTTGCGTACTATTTTTTGTAGATTTTATTTGTTTAATGAAAAAACTGACTGTTGGATTTATAATTTTAAAAAAGATATTTGAGTCGAAAACTCGAAAATCAATTTTTACAAACTTTTAGTAATGCTTTTTTAAGGTATTTATTTTTTGTTAAAAAACTGTTAGTTTGATTTTTCTTAAAATTTTATCGAATATTCAAAACAATATTTCTTATAAGATAAAATTAGTTTAAATCCAACATCTCAAAGTTTTGAAAAGATATTTAAGTCGAAAATCAATTTTTACCAACTTTTGTTAATTTTTGTTTAGGTTTTTAATTTTTTGTTATTATTTTTTGTAAAAAAAACTGTCAATTCGATTTTTCTCAAAATTTTACCGAATGTTGCAAACAATTTTTTTTATAAGATAAAATAAGTTGGAAGCCATAATCTCAAATTTTCCAATAGATATTTAAGTCAAAATTCTATTTTTACCAACTTTGAGTAATGTTTGTTTTTATTTTTTATAAAAAAATTTTAAATTCGATTTTTCCCAAAATTTACCAGATGTTGAAAACGTTATTCTTCGTTGCACAAAATTGTTTTTCAGATGAAATCATTTTTTATTCGTAAAATTTTCGAGATGACAAATATTTTTTTTCAGTTTTTTGATTTATAAAAAAAACCTTTAATTGAAGCGTTTGGATGAAGATTTCGATTTTCTTTTTTTTTTCGAAATATGAGGATGCCTTGCGAAAACTTAAATTTCTGTCCAGTCTACGTTGCGCTACGATTCCTATTTTCTTATTTAGCGCTTTTATTTTTGGTATAAAAGGGTTACTAACAACTAAAAATCGTACCTATAATATGAGTGGAAGAATGGGCTAGCAGCACTTAACTCCTTTTTGGCCTTTTAGGTAAAATAAAAAAAAATTTAAAAAAAATTTATTTTTCATGAAGGGGTTAAGTGCTTACTTACCTCCTTGTTGCAGACAATTTAAAACCCATATTTAAAGTGGTTATAGTAACGATGAAGGTTCTAAGCGAGTGTATGTACTCCAATGCATTTAGTAGGCTGTGGCAGCGAAACCGTTTTTTTTTTTTTTTGATATTCCTTTTATGCTAACGCTATTTCAGCATTTCAACCGACCAAACAAAATATCCGATCATGTAGTCGACTATATTTTCGAGCATATTTACGAATTTCCAGCCGAAGAATCGCACTACTCAAGGAACAAAAACCCAGATAAACTTCATCTCTCACATTTGTTAAATATAATATCTAAATTATATTGAAAAATGCACCGAACAAGAGAAAAATGTCCAATATTTTGTTAGCCAACATTTTTACCGACAAATTTTCATCAGGAAATTCAATCTGTCTTTCCGCCTACAAAGAAGTGACACTTGTAGCATTTGTGACTCTGGCAAAAACTCAGCTAAACACCAAAACAACTATAAGTCCGGATTCCAAAGTCAAAAAATTGACCGCGAAAGAGCTCGGTCCGATCCTAACGTCTTATATACTACAATTAACCTCCAGCAAACAATGCCCTTACCAAAATTAACCACGTCTAAGGCATTTTACTTGAGGCAGATGTGGTTTTATAATCTAGGAATCCATGTCATTACTTCCGACGTGGAGATGTCGTATATGTTCACCTGGACCGAAGATGTTGCAGACAGAGGAAGCAACGAGGTAATGAGTGCACTCTATACATTCTTCCAAGAATGTGAAATTGCCAAAAAGAGGAAACATTTGATTGCATGGACCGATTCTTGCCCTGGACAAAACAAAAACTTCTTTTTATTGTGTCTATACCAAGTCTTTTTTTTTTGACGGAATATTTTGATCTGATTGACCACAAATATCCTGAAGTTGGCCATACTTATCTTGACAGTGACAGGGATTTTGGAAAAATGGAAAAAGAGTTACGAAAAAACGAAACCATTTACACTGCTGAGCAATACCGACATATAATAAAAAGTGCCAGCAAAAAAAATACCGTTATAATTGACATGGAGAACCACTTTCGATCATTAGAAAATCTTCCAGCAAAATTAAACGTTAAAAATTTTACAAAAAACATATCGAATGAAAAAATCATTTTCCGTGATAACGTCAAAAGGCTTAGAATAAACAAATATGGAGCATACTTAAAGGAGCTTATAAAAAGGTTGATGCTTCAAATGCATTTGATAAACAATTAGCACATCTCGACCTGTGACGTCAGTGGTCTAAAGTAGTGGAGTGCGTAGTGCACACGACTTCTAAGACTGAGCAAATCTGATATGCGTGGGTTCGAATCCTATGTTGTGCATAAAGTTTTTCAAATAAAATTGGATTAAAGCTCAGCACCACAAAAAAGGAGACTGATGAGTGCAAAAGTGGCAAAGCACGAAATAGCTATATCTCCAGCCAAAACAATGAGTGGTAGCACCTTTAAGTTGTTGTTGTTGTTCAAAAACATTCAAATATGGATCCTATTTTTATAAGGAATGCTACGAGGAAGATGCTTTATTCAATGAAGCTGTTATAGCAAAAAACATCCGAATAGTTCCAAGACTTTTTCGTCCGAAAAAAAAGATAAAGTAGCTTTCTGTTGAGAAAATAAAAAAAATTAAAGGAACAAATGATGTTCATACCAAGGGAACACCACTGGTTTTATGAAAAAGCTTTATCGGAACCATGCTAACAAAAAAAAAGAGGCTGGGATGCGACCCACACTGATAACTTCCCATCCCGTCTATCGATTTGTCTTGCTTAAAAGTTTGTCTAAATGTATCAATTCTTACCAAATTTGCGTTCTATTTTTTGTAGATTTTATTTTTTTTTATGAAAAAACGGACTGTTGGATTTTTATAAAAAAATTACTGAATATAAAAAACAATATTTTCTGTGAAATAAAATAAGTTTGAAGCCAATATTTTTAATTTTTGAAAAGCTATTTGAGCCGAAAATCAATTTTTACCAACTTTTATTAATTTTTTTGTTTAGGTTTTTATTTTTTGTAAAAAAACTGTCAATTCGATTTTTCTCAAAATTTTTCCTAATGTTGAAAACAATATTTCTTATAAGCTAAAATTAGTTAGAAGCCATAATCTCAAATTTTTGAAAAGATATTCAAGTCGAAAATCAATTTTTACCAACTTTTGTTAAATTTTTTTTTCGGTTTTTAATTTTTTGTAAAAAAACTGTCAATTCTATCTTTTTCAAAATTTTACTGAATGTTGAAAACAACATTTTTTGAAAGATAAAAGTAGTTTAAAGCCAATATCTCAAAGTCTTGAAAAGATAATTGAGTCAAAACTCAATTTTTACCAACTTTTTTTTTATTTTTTTTTTAGGTTATTATTTTTTGTAAAAAAACTGTCAATTCGATTTTTCTCAAAATTTTATCAGATGTCAAAAACATTATTCTTCATTGCACAAAATTGTTTTGGAAATGAAATCATATTTTAGTCGTAAAATTTTCGAAGTGACAAATTTTTTTTTTCAGTTTTTTTGATTTATAAAAAAACCGTTAATTGAATTTTTTTCCAAAAATATAATTATTTTGTATCACGTTACAATATATAATATAAAATTTAATTCAAGTCTCTAGCGTCATTGGTTCATGAGATATTTAGGGTTAACCAAAATTTTCACCTTTTTTTTAAACTGCTATGGTAAAAAAACCACCCACGCAATTTTCTTGAGAGCCCTTTCTGCATCTTTCTGCCTTATTATCTGTATAACAAAATTTATTTGAAGTCGATATCTCTTCTGGTTCTTGAGCTATGGACGACGAAAAAAACGTCGCGAACGTACGGACGTACGGACGTACGGACGTACGGACGTACGGACGTACAGACGTACGGACAAACAATCTGGAGGTTAGGACATTGAAGTCGTCGATAAAAAACGTAAACAAATTAATCAAAGAAAACTATCGATTAAACATTAATTTGTATTGGGACAAGAAAATTCGGGCCATTAATTCTAGTGACCCGAGTATGTTTCCGCAAATTAAGAAGATCTTTAGGAGGAATGATGAAAACGACCTTCCTTGTCTTAAGCTTCAGAGGACGACAGAGAACAGAGACGTACTTCTGACAGCAGGAATAGATCCAGGAGACGCCGTCTTGGACGATGACTTCTTTGTTGTCGAAGATCCGCAGGAGAAAGCAGAGGCCGTGGGGGCTGCTTTCCAGCAAGTGTACAAGGTGAATCCTAGCATTCGCCCTAATCACGATCTGGAGAATAGAGCCCTGCAGCACCACTTCTACCTGCGTAACGACATAACGCAGTGGCGATCCGAGAACCTCGGTTTTACCAGGTTCAATGACGAAAACGTGGCAAATGCCATCATCGCCGGGCAAAACGGGACTAACACCCTTTTAGTCACGAAGATAGAGCTCCAGCACATCTTCGATACATTAAAGAAAAAGAAGTCAGCAGGTGTCGATGGTATACCCAACATTGTACTACGACATTTACCTCAGGAAGCTGTGGACATTTATACCACTCTGTTTAACAACGTTCTGAATAATGCATATTATCCGGTCCATTGGAAAACAGCTGTGGTACATCCTCTCCCGAAAAAAGGAAAGGACAACTCCAATCCGGCGAATCTCCGGTCGATAAGTCTGCTGCCAAGTATCAGTAAGGTATTCGAGAAGGTTATAAATAGAGCTCTGTCCAAGTGGGCTGAGAACAACAAAATAATTCCGGATAATCAGTTCGGCTTTAAGGCGGGACATGGCACTATTCATGCTGCGTCTAAGCTTGTTTCTGATATCCAGTGGAACAAATCTAAAAGACAATGTACGGGTGCTTGTCTGGTTGACTTAGAGAAGGCCTTCGACACCGTATGGTTAGAGGGTCTGTATCTAAAGTTAAACAGACTTGGCATAAGTAAACCATTGTTGTATATGCTTTATGACATGCTTAATGGTAGACGGTTTATTGTCAAAATTGGCAATGTAACATCTACCAAAATCTTTGATATTAAAAATGGTCTTCAACAGGGAGCGGTTAACTCGCCGATCTTATTCAGCATTTACACCAGTGATCTGATAGCAAGTCTGACTCAGGCAATAGCGTACGCCGACGACCTAATTGCGTACAGAACGGCCCCAAAAATTGAGGTTATCAAGACACTTTTGCAGGGTGACTTCGACAAGATTCAGCAATATTGCGATGACTGGAAGTTGAAAATCAACATTCAGAAATGCGAAACTATTCTGTTCAGGACTCCGCTGTATGGAGCCTCAAGGGATACGAGAAAGAACTGGAAAAATCTAGTGATCGTTGGACCAAATCGACAGCCACTGGCGAATAAAAGTGTAGTAAAGTACCTTGGCATCTGGTTGGATCAGTACTTGTATTTCGACAGACATATGAGTGCTGCTCTGGCCAGAGCTAGGGGAGCCTTTGCCCTGACAAAACGGTTGTTTTTTAGCAGCCGTCTTGACAGCAGGGTGAAGGTGATTTGCTACATGGCCCTTATCCGGCCGATGATTGCCTATGGGTGCCCGGTATGGTTCAACGTTGCCCCATCTCAAATGGAAAAGATTCGGGTGTTTGAGAGACAATGTCTGCGACGTTGCCTTGGATTACACAGAACACCAGAGTCGGAGTACAAACATTACTATTCCAACCAGGTTCTATACAACAGAGCCAACATAAACAGAATAGATAATTTCTTGCTGAAGCTTGGTAGGGGTCACATTGCGAGAGCAATGTCTTCGACTAACAGTTTAATTTTTGGGGCTTACTACCCCAACAATGAGTACTACGAAAGTGCACGTTTAAGTGGAAACATTCCGCCCGAAGCTTTTCTCTATTTAGACAATCGAGGGCTGATACAGGATAGGGAGGCGGTTCCGCTAATCTACCACGTCAGCCGTAAAACTGTAGATAGGCGACTCCTTTACAGTCGAGACGTCCTCGCACTGGACGGAGCCGAGTGCCTTCGGTTCAGTAGGACTGTTTCCGATAGGGACCGAAGAGATAGGGTGAGGCAGGAGAACCAGTTTTGGTGGCTTCAAATTGAGAATGTCATTTAAAGTTGTCTAGGGCGTTTGGTCTTGGCCGGCTTACATAGGTTTAAGGATTAGGTTAGGGACAGTCAGGGTGGCACCAAAAAAAATTATATTAAAAAAAAAAAAAAAAAAAAACACAAAAAACACAAAAAAAAAACTAAAAAAAAAACAAAAAAACACAAAAAAAAAACTTACTGTGGCTGTTCTAGTTTTTAAGTAGTTTTTAAGTAGTTTTAAGTATTTTTAAGTAGTATTATTGGTTTTGGTTAGTTTTAAGTAGCTTAAGTATTATAATGGGTTTCGGTTTTTTTTATTTAGTTTTAAGTTTTATATAAAATAAAAAATAATGATAAGGATACCAAGTTTTTTTTTTTTTAATTTTCTTGGTTTTAGATTAAGTACTTGTTATTTAATATTAAAATTGTTCTTAGGCCGAAAGGCAGTAGATATAAGATAATGGATTAACTTAGAGCACCCGCATAGGGCCAGTAAGATATTTTTTTAAGTTTTTGAAATTTAAGCTAGTTTTTTTTAAGAATTTTTGTCTAGCTTTAAGTTAGCTTTAAGATTTTGATAAAATAAAAAAAAAAAAAAAACAAAAACAAAAAAAAAAAAAAAAAAAAAAAAAAAAAAAAACAGACGTACGGACGTACGGACGTACGTACACACGCACGCACAGACATCTTTCTAAAAATCTTTTATTTCGACTCTAGGGACCTTGAAACGTCGAGAAATGTCAAAATTTTCAATTTGACAAATCGGACCCATTACAATAACTTCCTATGGGAAGTTAACAACTTTTCAAAATAAAAAGAACAAAAAATGAATTTTGTTACTTGTTACCCCTTTGTATTCTTAAAAATTCAAAATATTAATAAGCTTTTTGTGCAAGAAAGAGTTAAGTGCTCTTTTTCTGAAAAATTTTGTTTTTTTAAATATACCAAGCTACTGTAATGAAATTAAAGTAACATTGTTAAAAAGCTATTATTTTTCTTGTTTTATTAGTTTCTTCAATTTTATTTAGATTGGAATACGAAAAAAGTTCTCAACAAAAAACTTTAAGTCCTTATATCTTGAAATGTTGCAAATGTCATTTACCCCCTTCTTCATCCAAACGCTTCAATTGTTTTTTTTTTCAAAAAATATAGTTGTTTGGTATCACGTTAGAATATATAATATAAAATTTAATTCAAGTCTCTAGCGTTATTGGTTCGTGAGATATTTGAGGTTATCCAAAATTGTCACCTTTTTTTTAAACTGCTATGGTAAAAAAAAACACCCACGCAATTTTTTTGAGAGCCCTTTCTGCATCTTTCTGCCTTATTATCTGTATAACAAAATTTATTTGAAGTCGATATCTCTACTGGTTTTTGAACTATGGACGATGAAAAAAACGTCGCGAACGTACGGACGTACGGACATACGGACGTACGAACGTACGTACACACGCACGCACAGACATCGCTCTAAAATACTTTTATTTCGACTCTGGGGACCTTGAAACGTCGAGAAATGTCAAAATTTTCAATTCGACAAATCGGACCCATTACAATAACTTCCTATGGGAAGTTAAAAAAGTTGATCGTTCAAAAACCTTTCTACCAAGGTTTTTTTTATCTTTGATACCTACTCATAGTACCCGTGGCATGATGATGAGTGCGTGGGACTGCCACCTAAAAGTTTTTTTTTCACGGGTACTGCCTATTGCGAGGAATCGAAAAATCCTCCAAGAGGAAGTCTTGTCATGAAAAGTGCTTTCTCAAAATAGCAGTTCGGATTTGGCATCAAAATTGTAGGTCCTCTATCCCTAACTCGACTCTCACACAGGAAAGGTTGAGAATTGAAAGTCACTAGGCCCTGATTCTCTAAGGACTGTTGCGCCACCTAATTTATTTTATTTGCCTGTAAATTTTTTTTATCATTTACATATACATATACATAAAAAGTCCTACCTACTACCTAAAAAATATTGCATGCAAACAAATTAAAGTACCTATTACTATTTCTGTAACTATAATTTAAAACTATTTCCATTTTGTTAAATAAAATCTGATAATTAACACCAACCTTTTAAGTTACAACCGTCCATCAAAAACTATGTACATACATAAGTTATTTCTAAACTTTTATTATTAAATCGAACTTCGTTTCAACATCAAAGTTAACCTCTAAAATTCGAATTATTTATTTAAATATCATTTTAGAGGAATTTCATATTCGTTGCTACTCAATGCCAAACATGAAATTATAAAGCACACAATAATACCCAATTCATATGTTTGTTTGCTTAAGACCGACCCTTAAACGTTTCTATTTTCGATTGTAATTCTGACCTTAACATGTGTTGGAATATCATATCATGTCTCTGCATACCTCCATTTTAATGTAACCTAAAATTAAATATAAATTTTCGTTTTTCCTTTTTCCTTTTTTCTGTGTTCTCTATGTCATTTTTATTTGTTAAATTATTAATTCAATTGTGTTGACCTCTAACATACACCAAGTATGGGTTAGGGTTGGATTTAGGTAGGCAACAAAGAAACCAACAACTGGTCATCAATAACTAAAACTAAACATTTCAATTATAAGAAATTTATCTTCTCTATTGATATTTTTATAATGGGTTTAGCAATTAGATATGGAATATGGTTATCTCTTAAAACACATTAATACGCCCAGATGATGATATCACATAGAAAAACCTAAAACTTTCAGCAATAATAAGAGCGATAGGGACCTAAACCTAACCATAAACGTATTAGGAGAAATAACAACTACAACTACAACGAAAAAAAAAATACACAAAATATTGTAAGTTAAGGAAAACCTAATCCCATTTATAGCCACAAAACATCACATAAAAGCTTGTCCAACAAGCACCAGCTGAGAATAATTTATTAGACCAATTAAGTCGGAAACATTTCCAAAAGTATAAATTTAGATATCTTGTAGGTGGAGAGTAAGGAGTCTAAGGAGGGGTACCTAACTTACCCACACCTTATCTACCTTGCCGTTACCATTGCCATAAAGGATCTTAACTTCTCGCGTTTTTACTTGATAATTTTCTAGCCCGTAAAGCCTTGGTGTCAGTCAATGTAATAATTTTAAGGTTGATTTAAGGATTTATTTGTTTTCGTTTTCGTTTTCCTTAACTTTTTCTTTCAATGAATTAAAATAGTTAAAGTTTGAAAGTGAATTTGAAAAAATTATGCTCTCCTTTATGAAGTAAAGGATTTTGTGCTGTCTAAGAATTTGACGATGATGGCCAAAGAGTGGGTTGCATTCGAATTGAAGCCATCTAAGGAGTCGTACCTATCCTTGTATTTTAGTTTAATTATTCATATTTCAATTTGTGAGCTTTATCTTGACGAATCACCCTGTCAGGGAATTTTGGCTTTGAGCAAAACGTCTAAAGGTCATTGCGTCTCATAGTCATAATTTATTGACAACGATGATAATTGATTCACAGAGTACGCCCGTTATGGGCATCATCTGTGACCGCATCTCCGCAGCTTTCCAATTTAACATACTTAAAAACAAAACACAGAATTTAAAGGATAATAAATCTGCTTCCCGATGAATCTTCCACCATTATCAGTTGACTTTAAAATAAAACAAAACTCTTTAAAAGAAAAACATGAATTATGAGTTTTAATGGCTATAAACTTTAAATGCTTAAACTTGGATAGGTAACAAAAATCCTGTTTTGAATCTAAATACTGTCCACACATCATGGAATGGTCATTAAACTAAAGAACTTATCAAATAGGTAATAATCAAACATTCTGCGCTCCATCCTCGGGATTAGTCTCGAAGACAATCACTTCTCGATTTTCATAAGCCCAGAATTTGTGGAACTCAATCAGAATTGACACCACCGTTTCAGCTTGTCCACTGAAATGAAAACCCATTGTTAACATACAAACAAACAAACAAAAGACACCCAAATCACTTACCAATTAATCAAATCCTTCAGAGTTATCTTGTAGGGGTCCTTTGATTTGACCATGTCAAAGATTTCATCTTTCAAATCCTCGAAATTAACTGGCTGTGCATTCTCGGCACGGATTTGCTCCTGAATGCCTTTGAAGAAGTAATGCAAAGTCGACGCCGTCAAATAGCCTTTGTGCTCGACGTCGAGAATCCTAAAGAGATAGTGCAATGATTGTGGCTCGTGGCGATTGTCCAGCGCCAGCACAAAGTCAAGAAATGTTTTGTAGTCCATCTCGCCGTCGTATGTCCGACACTCGTCAAACACCCGATCCAGAAAGACCGAGGTAAAAGTGCCCGTCCCATAGCCGGCCAATTCACTGCGACTGAGCATTCCATTGTGATCCTTGTCCAGATTCAGATAATTGCCGTAGACGGTGAGTGCTGACGGGGCGGAGAACCAATTCATCTCTTGGCTCTCTTTGGGTGCGTCCTCGTCGCGTAATTCCAGCAATTCGGCCAACAATCCCGATGCCAGAATGTCACGAATCCGGATCTTGCCGGTGTGCAGCGGGTCGAGGAAGAAGAAGAACTTCTTCACCACCGTGCACACGTAGAAACTATGAAACGACTGCTCGACGACATTTAGCTGCGACAGCGTGGGGATGATGTCGATGATGTAGTTCTCCATGTCGATTTCCCGTAGGTAGCCCTGCCCATTGTAATCGTATACCGACAATCCGATGCGTCCTTGCTGGAGCCAAACTTTGCGCATCGTATAATTGAATACGGAAGTTATCTCAACTTTGGCCGGATAGCCGGAGGAGGACTGGAGTTTGGCAAATAGGGTGGCAGTGAGGTATTTGCGACATTTGGCACTCACAGACTCGCGAACTTTAAGATAGTCATCGTAGCCAATTAATTGTTGGCCCATTGGAGTCACTTGGGAACTGCATTTCTCAAGAATTTCCCAGAGAGAATTTAGTTCTTCATTGTCGAGCAGTTCCTGGGTGCGTTTCTGGAGGAAGAGGGAATGGGCTTCCTTGCGGAGATTCTGGCGAATGTTGTTTGTGCAGGTGTTGGGTGGTTTGTAGTAGAATTTGGGAATTGTCTGGAAGGTGGGATGGGGTTTTTTATTTGGTACTGGAATTGGATTGTCGAGTTGTTCTTGGGTGGGTTTTGCATTTGGGATGAGGAGGTTTTCGAATTCCTTGACAATATCTGGATCGAGTTCCATTTTTACTTTTTTTGCAGATGATTGTTTTTGTTAATTTATTGCTGTTTTTTCGTTTTGGTGTGAAAACAAAAAAATAGAAAGAAGAAAATTTACTTTTTTAGGAAAATAAACACAAAAATAACTGAAATCGAAATGTCAGAGTCGGAGGAGAAATGTCACATTTGACAAGATCCTCATTTAATCAGTGATGCCAATAATTTTATTTAAACAATGAAAACATATTATTGCATACTTTTTGGTGCGACAATGTTGTTTATTTGAATTAAAGGGTGATACAAATTAGGAAATAGTTATAAATGAAATCTTCTTGAAAATGAAAAAAGTCTAAAATTGTTATTTCACAAGTTCTGGCCGGTGGACAATTATTGTGATCACCTCTACGAGAAATAACATAGTCAGGAAATTTTCCTTGCTTGGGTGGCACAATTTGAGGTCTAATAGTGAATTTTAACAGTTTCAATGGGTATTTAAGCGATTTTAGTTACATTATTAGTAATGACGTAGTTTTTACTTCTTAAATGTCAAAATATGTCAGCTTTAAAAGCGAAAGCTGCCTAAAAAGTGATAAATTCATGAAAGTTAAAACCTCTTATTGGGAAACCCTATGAAACAGCTATTATTTTTAAGGAATCAACAAGATTGAAAAATAGTTGAACAGTAATCAGGACAGTAACCACCATTGTACTTTTTTGACACCCTCATTTTTACATGTTCTCGCTCTGGTTTGAATTCTTACAAAAACTTAGGGAAAAAAGCTGTTTTTTTTTTTTTTTTTTTTTGGAGTGGACAAATAAAACATGTCGTAGGAAGCCAGGAATACATAAATATGCCAATAAAATTTATTTTAGAAGACAGCTTAACGTTATGATAAAATTGAAAACAAATATAAAAGTAACTTATGTTATTTAAAAAATACAAATCCGACTCCGAAATTAACTTATCACGCCAGGTTTTACAATATTACTTTTTTAAAAAATCCAATAAAAACGCATAAATAGGCTTTTTGAGGTTAACCAAATTGATGAAGTAGCTTCTGTTACAATAAAATTCGTGAAGGTTTTCAAAAATTTTGTAATCAATATCTTCAATATTCAGTTTGAATATTCATAGCATTTATGTTAAGAACTATGCTGTTCCTTATTTCAAATTAAAAAACACTGTTTACATTTAAGATTCATTTTAAAACACATGATGTGATAGAAGAAGGTAGTTAAGCCTTGTTTTTCTTACAGTGGGTTAGGTTCTTAATAAAATGTTTAACGCTTCTGCATCTAATAACCAATCAGCTTCATCTGTGGTTGACATTTCAAACTATGAACTTCCTTATAAACATTTAGGTTTATATAACAATTAAGAATTTACGAGCTGGGATAGTCGTAGTTCAATATTGCAATTTGTTGAAATTGGGTTAAGTTATTAACAAAACTTATAGAACTTAAAAATGCTTATCAATCTTAACTTGCTGGTTAGCTTAAGCCATTATAAAAGTCTTAAACTATGAATTCCCTTACGGTGGATTTACATTTATTATGTCTGTATTTCGAAGTGTGCAGACAAAGAGGATGCAAAATAATGAATTGAAACTGGTTGAATAGAGAGAGAACATTAAAAATGCCGACGTCTTCAAAAATGCAGATTATAGGAAATTGTATGAAGATTATAGTTACGACGAACATTTTCATGTTTATTATAGCATCTTCGTTTGCATCAGTATTGTTACAATATTACAAGTGTAACATAACCCTTACATTTCTTCTTTATTTTTAAAGTTTTATTACTATTTTTTGTTACACCTTTGCCAAGAAATCAATTTATGTGTGAGGTTCATGCAACTAAACTAATTGTGATATTGTGAGATACTTCTCCGAATTTAGATGTGTTCTTATATTATAAAGAATTCAAAGCACGTTTAAAGCAATATTTTTTGGTTGTCCGAAAATATTTTTACATTTTCTTACAGCTTTTTGGCTTTTGCTAAGTTATTTTATTTATTTCATTACACTTTTGTTAAGACTTGCGGCCTTTATCACTTTCAAGTTTTGACATACAAATATATTTGCCTCCATCTACTTTTTTACATTATAGGTATGCAGATACAATATGTAAATCCTATTTTGTTTAAAAATTGTTTAACATTTGAGAATAAATGAGTTGTGGGGTTTTCCATGGGTAAAATAAATTAATTTATTCTTGATCCAGATCTGTCAAAACACAAAGTTCCTCTATTTTTTCATTCCATGGGCCAAATTAAATTGATTTATTTTTGATTTAAGGTCAAATCTGCAGATCTGAATTTTTCGGCAGATTTACCCCTATTTTAAACATAATAAGGCAATTTTTAAAAAATGTTTAGCTTTTAATTTGACACTCGTTAACACCAATACGAAGTTAGACTTATACAATGACAAAAAAAATAAAGTTCCAATTGTGTTCTATGCGCAAAAAAAAAAAAAGGAAATTTTAAGATAAAATCTGTATTTACCCATGGAAACCCATTAGAATAATCATGGATTAAAGATAACCCACTATGAATAAACTGGCAATTAATCCGATAAGATTGTTTGACTGAAGTTCAACAGTGGTTATATTATATGAATTTACTCAAACCTTGGACCATTGAACTTAAGTCGGTAAAATTCAAACGAACTTCGGGTTCGCCGTTAATATTTGTAAAGTTCAAAATGTTCTCCTGGTTTTAGATTATTTCTTAAACAATGTTTATTATTAATAAAAAAAAAAAATTGGGTGGCGCAACAGTCGGTTTGAGAACTTGGGCCTAATGACTTACAACTCTCAACCATTCCTGTGTGCGAGTACTGTTGTCAGGGATGGAAGGGACCTACAGTTTCAAACCGAATCCGAACGGCAAATTTTTGAGAAAGCACTTTTCATGAAAAGAATTACTATTGGAGAATTTTTCAATTTCTCGCAAGAGGCAGTACCCGTGAAAAAAACCTTTAGGTGGTATAGACAGGGATCGAAACCAAGACCTCTGGCATGACAGTCCAACGCACTAACTATCATGCCACGGGTACTACACAAAAATAATAATAAATAATAAATGTTTGTTATTGTAATATTCAAATTTTAACCGATGAAGAGAAATCAAAGGACAGTGTTCTTCTTTTTAACTTTAATAGAATAACTTTTTACAAGAGAACATAATCCCTTTTCACAATAGAAAAACTTAAGATATTGTCATTATTTGTGCACATTTTCTGACAATTGTTTTTTGGATATATGTTAACCTCTTGTGAATAACTCCCTCTAAAAGCCTTTTTACCAAAAATACTCCATTTACCTAGATCGGAAACTTTCGTACGTTTCACTCTCCAAAACCCGTTTGATTACATTGTTGTATTTGTAATTTTGACAATTAGTCCATGAATAGATGTGAAAACAAACAAAACAAAAAAAAACGATGCCGTGGGCCAGCGGCACTTTGCAAAGCAAAAACAAAATGGGAGGTTAATAAGTTTTTTTTCAGATTTTTCTTTTTACTTTTTTCGATGAACAGCTCAGTTTTAAGCTTTAGTTTTGCAGTAATTTTGTTGATAGCGAACCAATGTACATTTTTTTCTTGAAAAAAGCATGTTCAAGATCAGTTTAATATAATTAATTCACTCATTTACAGCAATCACTACGAAATTCTTTAAATTTCATAATTAACTTCGGATTATTGTATCAAAGATGCGTTCGAAGAACCATCAAGTTAAGGGTGCGAGCGCAATTTATTGAATTCAAATATTTTTTTGCAAGTAATTAAAATCTGTATCAATTTAATTAATCCGAGTATATTTATAGTTTGTTTTTAATGATTTAAGCTTGCAACTATTTTTCTATCCATTTTGATTAATAAATATTTAATTTAAAAAAAAAGTTATAATCGAAAAATAACTCATCCATAACATTCTTGATTGATGGAAGCATACATGTATTTGCTATCAAAAAAAATTATGCTTCAAAGGAACACCTTTGTTCGCTATAATCAGAACGATTATAGCGAACTTGTTGAATAAATGCAGAGCAAATAAAATGCAAATTTTGACATTTATCACAAAATGAAAACGTCAAAAATCGTTCTGAATTCATGCACAACTCATTCAATAGATCCTACGAGTATAATCGACATGAATGTTTATTGTTGACGTACAGAACTTTCTTTTAGTGAATTCCCACAGTTTAACGCAAAATACAATTTTCATTCATTCCTTAAAAATGTTTAGTTACCAAAGTTCAAGTTTACTTGTCATTGTTTGAAGGGTATGTTTAATAAAAATCCTGCTAATAATGAAAATAAATTAATGAGTTTTACGTTTTTGTTTTTCTTAATATAATAAATACTACCGTTATAAATGCAGAACATAGAAGAAAATAAACATACACAATAGTTTTCAGATATAAAGCAGAGGTTAGTGTAGAAAAATATTTTTGAGAAAGCCAATAATATTTTAGGTACATATGTTCATTAAAGAAATTTCCGCTTCGGCTAACCTTCATCAACTTTTTAGAAAAAAATTTGCATTAATAGCAGCCAATTATTTCATAGCATATTTAATTTTTCAGATTGTAAAATGTCTAGAAATGTTTATATGCTACAAAATTCGTAATTTTATGCGTAAGCATAGAAGATAACATTATTTAGTCAAGAAGTATGGATTTTGGCGCGTATACCGGTTTTTTTCTATTGGGTGTTCGGTTTCCCCATACTGGAATAAAAAAAGTTACTTAAATCTATTTATTGCACTCATTTAGTTGGTATTGTGTGTAAACATATTGCCTTAAAGATGCTTTACACAAAGCAACTTATTTTTAAAACATGGTTCCCTCAAATTTTTATTCCAAAATCTAACTACAAACAAAATTCTAACTCTAACATAGTCCCTTAAAAAGAAATTTTCAGGAATATTTCTGCAACAAGCAAAACTAAAATTTGGTCTTGAGGAATCTGAACTAGCTAAAGTTGGCAATGGAACTTCACAAGTATGCTTCTCGTAGCATTTTCTGTACAAAAAAATACGGAGGTACCCGCCTATTGTTTCCACCTGAACTTCTAACGTCGCCAAAAAAATACTCTAAGCAAACTTCACCTGAAAAAATTGTCTGTTTTGTTGTTTTACAAAGTATTGAGTTACATTTTTGTCTATTTCTAATTATACTTAATCAGTTGCAGCGCATGTTGCGTTCGCAAATAATTTAAGTAAACAAAATACAGCACTAATAAATCATTAAATATGTATTTGGTCAATTTTATTTTATTTTATATACATTAACAACATTTATTTGGATTGAAATTAAAAAGCTATACAAATCTTCCAATTTAAGAACATGTCAGCAGTTCAGATTCTGTTGGTTAGGACTGTTCAGTTTTTGAACGAGGCCATGAAACATTCAAAATGAAGCATTTAGATGGGGCTGAGGATTATAATGAAGCATTTTGATGGGCCGAAACACTAAATGTGAGAATGGGTTTGGTTTTTGCATCATTTCACGCACACCTTCTCACATTTAGTGTGTAGTTAGCTTGTAGGCAAACCGAAATGTCAGTCTGAAATTCCGATCTTGGTAATGGAGTATTTTTGCTTTTTACATCCAGCTTAAAACAAGGTTAAAGTTTTCGAAAACTCGTATAGCATTATGCCAAACATTTCCTAGTTTTTGATTGACATTTCAATTTTTTTACACCAAATATTGTTGACAGCATGCAGTCAGCTGTTTTTCTTTTTCCTAAAAAAGTATCTCATCGGACTCTCTTTTGACATTTGATAGGCGCTAAATATTTTTAAAGGAATTTTTGTAAAGCCCATCACTCAGTTTAAACTAGTTTTCTTGAGGTTTTGATTAAAAACTCAGTTTTTAAAAAACATGCCTTTATTAAATTTATTTGAAAATTTGTGTTTAAAAAGCAACTTTTACTCAAAAACCGACATTTTTGCCAATGCCGCGTTAAGTGTTTGGTTTGAATTATGTTTTGATGCAAGTAACTTGCTCATATTATCGAGTTTTTCAAAATTAGTTTTTGGACAAAACTGAATTAAAATGGGTTAAGTTTTTCCAAAATTGAATTTAGATGGCAGGTATTAGTGTAAATCAAATGATGGATTTTCATTATGTTGGGTATTAAATTTTGCAGCGCTTCAGCTCTTAATGCCTAGTGACTTTCAGCTCTGAACGACTCATATGTTCGAGTGATGTCAGAAATAGAGAGGACCTACAATTTTATCCAAAAATTTAAATTACTAATTTTAAACACACTTTTGATGACAAGAATTACTCTTGGAAAATTTGTCAATTCCTCGCAAGGGGCAGAACCCGTGAAAATTTTTTTAGGCAGCTCAGGCCATTGGACATAAAACTTTGGTTTGACACTACTTTGAACTTACTATTGCATAAATGTCTGAAAGATTAGTTACTTCAGTTTTAAAACAAATTTCAATTGTATATGTTGAATTTTTGTTTGAGTTTTTATTCTAAAAATATCAGCAATTGTTATAATCAATAACAAAAATCTTTATTTTTTGGTCACTTTCTTGAATTTGTGTGCAATTTTTATAGGAAAAATTGAAAGTCGAAAAAATGTGATGTCTTGTTATGATGATGAAGTTTTATTGTGACTTAAGAAAAATTTACTTTAATTATCTAATAACTTTCTGGAATTCCTCTTTCTTGCTATTATCCCATTTATATATATTTTATACCTACCCACAATTGATTTCTTGTTATTTGGATTGGAAGTTCTAAAGAAGCCATAACAATAAAATGACCATCATAAGCTCACAATTTATAAAATTACTTAAAGAATTTTATAGGTAGGTACCTGACTATACTTATAAAGTTGTCCTTTCAGTTATTGTACAATGTGCAGTTGCATAGTCCACTTAATACTCTGTTGACCTCAACACAATGCCGAAGAAATTTATTGTTGCACTACAATAAATCAATGTCCCACAACTGATGGTATCGAATAAGTGATGTGATGTCCTACCTTACATACTCCTCCATCTCCACCTCCAACGACTACCGATAACTTGGCAAATGGTTTAATGCAGTTGCATGTGTTCTTAGTACCAGTCCTTTCTATACCTTCCTCTATGCTTAAGAATATATGACTTTAGCCAAAAGAATCTCGAGTCTGAACGGAACACGCCACAATTCAAGGATGGTTTATTCAACTATACGAGTCCTGGCAAATAACAAAAATATAAAGTGGACAAAAGGGACACATCTCTCTCTCTATTGCTCTTACGTCTTACTCACTTGGTGAGATTTGTACGTTTAAGTTTTAAAGTCTCCCACTTCAATCCTCCTAGCTCGTCCTGCTGCTCCTCCTTTTCTTATATAGAATTCGTTTCCTGTTGATGGTGTTTTGTTATAGTCCACCCGTAGTCGTCATCGTCATAGTCATCATTGCTGGTAATTCTTGACACAATAATGCAGGACTTTTCAAATGATTATGGTTATGAGCGCCATCGCATATAAGCAGGTCTTGGTCCTGGTAGGGGAACAAGGTACACTCGTATAAAAGGAGCAATATTCCCAGTGTAAGAGTGTTCTTTATAAAAACCAAATAGAAAGAACCTCTCATCTCCTCTTCGTCGATGTGCTCTTCTCGGAATAAAACGAACTTTCTATAATTTCCTAAGCATTTTCAATGAAATTTTATGGACAACGGATGCACTTTGTGCACTGCACACTGCCAATGCCAAGTCAAGTCAAACCAAAGCCAAACAGAACGGCAGAGGCAGCATTCAACATTGACTGCCACTGCTGCATCATTGACAATTATTTTGAATGGCATAAATCGGTTATGCGACCTCCTTGAATATTGTATTGTCCAGCCCTTTACTCGGAAATGGCCTTGTGAGGAAATCATAATCATGTTGATGAAGATGATAATGACTATGATGAGGATGATGATGGGGATGACGATGACGATGTCGATGACCATGATGCTGTTGATGGGAATGGGATTATTAAATTGAACTTTGGATTTTCCAAAAAGTTATAATCTTATCGTGATCAAAGGCGAAAGAGTGGTAAAGGGGGCAGCCGAGTCGAGTTACCAAACTTAAAAGTGTATTTGGATTTCAGGGAAACTGGTTAAATTCCAATAAGTTTTTATTTAAGTGTTATTGTTTTTTGGAGAATGTCGTCAGCGAATGATTGTTTGGTATTTTTTAAGAAGTCATTTTATGTATTGCAGTACTTTTGAATCTTTATACATATTGGACTATTTTTATTAAAGTTAAGCAAAATTCTGGGAAATTAAAAATAAATAACGAAATAGTTGAGCTTACTCAGGATACATTAAAATTATTTAGTTGCATCCAAATTTTCGAGGATTGTTGTCTATGGTTTTGACAGTTAAAAATGTCAAATTGTTTAATAAGGCTAGGGAATTTACGGAAATTTAATTTGAAACAAATAATTCTTCTTCAGAAGTGCATAGACCATTTCGTCCAATGTATCGTGTTTTGTGATGAAGCTCATTTCTGGTTACATTACTTCTTCAATGAAACGTAATTGCTGTATACGGAGTTCCATTACCGAATCAATATTTCTTCTATTAAAATTGAATGGCTTATGAGGTTTACACGCTGCGTTGCGCTGGTGGCATCATCGGTGCTTATTTCTTTCGAATTGAGGTAAATGACAGTAAGCCTAGCAGTTCAGTTTACTCGTATTGCAAAAACCAATTCGTTGAAAACTTTATTTCCAGAAGTCGAAAAGTTTTTGACTTTTATAAGGTTATATCGTGTAATTGGCTTTTGCTGAGAAACCAGCAATTCTTGAAGCATTGGAAGCCCATATTAAAGCCACCATTAACGCCATAAGGCCAGGAAAAAAAAATGTTGTGCTAGGCGTTTTCGATTGATAGACCAAAAACTTTTGGAATCCCACAAAATTACACTTCTTTTATTTAATGATAATGCTTTTGGGTTTGAATTGTTCCGGAAATCGGAAACAATTCAGCCGATGGAATAGATAAATTGATCGTTGAACTGCTCTGGAACCCATTCACTGAACACAAAACGTTGCCTATGGTCGTTTACCTTCAGTTACTTTCTCGAAGACAAATTTTCCGATTTGTGGTCTTTGAAAGGTCGAGTTCTTATAAGCGTCAAGAAATCGATTGCCTTGTATTCTACGCTTTCGGCTTCTTGATAATTAAATAAACCAGTAGTGGAATCTTAAATAGTTTTGTTATTAAAAGGCCTTGCACATGAGAGCGAACAACGAATGAACGAATGGACGAACAAACGTGATTTTACACAGTTCAAAAAGTCAATACCAAACAAAAACCCATTTAAATTATAAGAAACCAATTAATACTAATATTAGGATAATAAAATTTGCATTTTGTTCTCTAAAACAAGAAAATTTTGTAAAAACAATTTGGTAGTAAGGAATTGCAGTGTGGTTGCTACGAACTGTCAAACTCTATTTGCGTTCCACATACCATACACACTGCTGCAACAAATAAATTGTTCGCGCTCAACTTAACCTCAAAATTATACCACTCTTGTTTTGTTTTGTGTTTCTGTCTGCGAATAGAAATAATGCTCATGTGAAAGAAAAGTCAAAATATGCGAACATCCACAGTTCGCAGTTCGTAGCTCATGTGCAAGATGCTTAAGACGATTATGAAGACCGAAAAATAAAGCATTATTCACATGAGCACGACCAACGAATGAACGAATATTCGTCGATTTTGACATTTCTTTCACATGAGAGTTTTTAATTCGTCGCACAGCCAAACACCATTCACCACCGAAACCAAAACGAGAATGATTTTTTTAGGTTAAGTACGCGCAATTATTTCATTCGTTGCTAGTGTGGATAATGTGGAACGCGAATAAAGTTTGACAGTTCGTATCAACTACAATTTTTTTCGCGACGAATAAATTTGTTTTCTTAAATTTATTAATATATGATATTGAAAAGCAAAAGTATGCATCAAGAATTTGTGTGGAAATATGCCTTCAAACGTATATAAACTCACATTTTGTAATTCATTCGTCGTTCGTTGGTCGCGCTCATGTGAATGCTGCTTAACAAATCCAAGCTAGCTCTGATTGAAAAAAAGAAACAAACCGAGCGCTTTGATATATGTACATAGATATGTATATAAATAAATAAATAAATTAGGTGGTGCAACAGTCCGTAGAGAACCAGAGCCTAGTGACTTACAACTCTCAACCATACCTGTGTGCGAGTAATGTTGTCAGGGATGGAGGGGACCTACAATTTATATGCCGAATCCGAACGGCAAATTTTGAGAAAGCACTTCTTCATGACAAGAATTACTCTTGGAGAATTTGTCAACTGCAAGAGGCAGTACCCGTGAATAAAACTTTTAGGTGGCACAGGCAGGGATCGAACCCAAGACCTCTCGCATGACAGTCCAACGCACTAACCGTCATGCCACGGGTACTGTCAAATGTATATAAATATCTGAGCTAAAAAGAAACAGATCTTTTTTTGACAGCTCAGATCTTTGCTCGGATCGTAAAAAAAACTCCTAATGTCAATGTTCAGTTAATTCTTTGAAATGTCAATGTTCAGTATTTGGGGTGAGTTCAGATAAAGTATTTCGATGGTTCCAGTCAGCAAAAAGCAATTGAAAACAGGAGTCTTAAATAAAATTAAATGACTTATTGGTTATTCCAGTGACAAAAAATAAAATGTAGTCTCTTACGATAAACGCAAAGTGCCGAAATGAATTTTATTGATTGTTTCTATTTTAAGTTTTCTATCTAAGTTGAAACTTAACAATTTGAGGAATGTTAGATGACAATATGTACGAATTATACCTAGATTCATCTTGTTTAATATTATTAAATATATTTAATGTTCCTTAGAAAATTAAACATAATTAACTTACATCTTATTTAAAAAAAAGAACATCTTCTAACGTTTTATTTTTAAATTTAATTTAATTACAGGTTCCAACATTAAAGCAGCAATTGCAATTTTAAATTGCATATTAGCACGTCAATTATGCTTCGAAGATCCATCCTGTTCAGCAATTTTAGAGATTATACCCAGAGTTTGTGGACCCATTCCAGGTAAGAACAAAAAGTGATATCACGAGGACATTAAATTTAATTTTTATTAAATTAATTTAGGAAGAAAGAATGTCATCCAGAGTTCATCTTCCCATCAATTAAGATGGCATTTGTAGTTGTTTTTTCACATGAAGATAAGATAATTTTTTTTGTTTTTAAGAAGCTTTACTAATCTCTAAAGGTCCTCTTATCTGTACCTTAATAAGTTTTTGTAAACTTAAAACTTTTTTTTGTATATTTAACTCTGATTCTTTTATCTATAACTTTGTTTCTGTTAAGTTTTTCACCCATTTTTTTTAAGAAGCTCATCAAGCTAAGTAACTGTGTTCAGTTCTGTTGCAACAGTTTTTGAGTGCAAGGAACTTTTTTCTGCTTGTTTTTATTTTACACTTAAAGGCAGCCACCTAACCTGCTTTTTGTTTTTGTATCGTCATCGTCATCATCATCATCATCATCAGAGTAATAGTCGGAGTGTCATCTTAAAGGGAAGGGTATCCTCTGAACACGCTCATTATGCATGCAATATTATCCAGAAGTACACAGACTGGTGTTCCCTTTTTTATATGAAGAGACAGTGAGCAGGGACACCTTTCGCGACAGCAGAATACCTAACCTATCCTATATTCCTTATACCTTCCCTTACCTTGCTATATACGTAAAGCAATCTTGTAAGCTCGTGCCGCTGACGTTCTTTACCTTAATTTTTATGACACAGTCATTTGGAAAATTGCACCAAGCTGGAATTTTTAGTAATATGTACTACAGACTCTAGAACTAGGTAAAGACCTAAGGTAGGGAAAGGTAGTTTAGGTATGAGCTCTTTAGTTGGTTGGGTTGGGAATATTATAGCAAGTGGGGACTTGGGAATGGGATTTTGTTGCCTGGAGACTCATATGAATTGTATATTACACTAGTTTTCATTTATGTTCATATCTACATTATATAGTAATTTGTTGTTGTTGTGTTTGTTACAAAAGTATCTCCTGACTTTATTGTATGAATTGTATAGAGAAGAGTGTTAATTTATTTTCTAGCTAAGCCACATAAGACTCTCATATAACATTAATTTTATCACAGAATGAAGCCAGAATGAAAAATATTTAATTATTTTTTTGCTCTTTCAAACTGATATTTAAAACTAACTTTTATACACTTGAATCCCCGGGGTTTTTAGTTTATTTGTTAAGAGTACTTAAATTGATTATTAAAGATGTTTAGATTTTATTTGATTTTGATTGATTTTTGTCGATTTCAAACTTAATTTCGCTGCTTAAACAACAGCTTTAGGGCTAAGTTGCCAAATCCGGCAATTTCGCATATTCACGCACTCATTCATGCAAAATAGGTCGTAAACGCAGAAGACGATTTTTCGACCAAAATTGGTTCGAAGCTGTAACTTGTCATGATGATTAAAAGAAGATATTTTGACAGAAAAAAAAGTATGGCCGCCACGAGCTGTCAAGTTTTAAATTAAATGCGTTTCGCTGTGTCGTCGTTCAAGATTCGAAGGAGTCGTAGAAGTTAATTTAACAGCTTACAACCATTTCGAACCTCAGTTAATTTACCGAAGTGAGTTATAAAAATAAGTATGAGACCACATATTAAATAATAAACCAAGATTTAATGTCCTGCCACCACTTCCGAATTAATAGCCCGCAACCTAAATTGATTATAGTTGCTAGCAACAGTGAGTTGAATTAAGTTGCATGAGATTTGAATGATCAACAAAGTGCCTACTTAATTAATTTAAAGGAAGTGCTACGAAAATTATTTAAAAATATTCGTGAACAAATAATTTTAAAGATCGAAAAATATCGGAATTTAGGATGAATATGATATTAAAAAGTATTAGTTAATTTAAGTGCATTTTGATGTTTGTAGTACAAGACCGAAATTGCAATGTGTTTATTGTATGATCAAATTCAGAAGTGTTTAAAGGTTAATAGTTTAAACAGATGATCTGCACCCAAAATACACTTGAAATGTTCGTTTTCGTTTCGCACTTTCGCCTATGCATTGAATTTAGAATAATGCCTAAACAAAATGATAGCAGTCCATTTATTATGTAGGTACATATGTATATCCGTTTTTGTCTGAAAAGAATTATTTTAAAAAAGGACAATATCAGTATCCAGACGATCATTATTTGTGTTTTGTCGTTGATAGTGTTCCCGACAATGATTCTCGGCAGCGAATTAAGGGAAAGTGTAATTTTGCAACGCTGAATCCAGCCTTTCTTTGTTTCTGTTATTCGCTGAATGAAGAAAGATGCACATGAAATAGTTCTAGTTCAGTTGTAATGATGATTTGACTCAATACAAATTTTTACTTCAAGTTATCTGAGTAATTTAATGATTGTGAGCCATTTGGAGCTTTCAAATTTTTGAATATAATCAAGCTATTTGAACTGACAAAATTTAGAAATCCAACATCAACCTAGTTACTCCACAAAATTTTCGGAAAAAAGGACTAAAGTGCTCCGACGCGACGGTTATAAATTCCCATTAAACACTTAACATTAAAAGTAGTTGATTCTAAGGTAAATGTATACGAGGTGTGTTCAAAAAGTACCCGGAATTTCTAAATTTCGCGGGTCTGGAGAGTCCGAAAGTCCAAATTTTTTTGTAATGTGTTGGTATACATGCCCCTAAAGTATGATGCAATTTTCAGCTATATTCACTGTTTTCTTTGTCTGTGGTAGTTGCTCAGGCTCGACGTGTTTTTATGAGCTCGGCGATTTTTGCTGAAACTGCTGAATTTTGACCAAAAAAACAATCGCATGAACATCGCTCAAGAGCTGTTAAATGACGTCAACGACGATCCAAGTTTGCTTGAAAGGGTCATAACTGGCTATGAAACATGGGTGTACGGTTATGATGTCGAAACCAAAGCACAATCGTCCACCTGGAAGCATTTAACGTCAAGAGCGAAAAAAGCACGTCTAGTTCGATCAAATGTGAAGGTTTTGCTTACTGTTTTCTTCGATTATAATGGCATAGTGCATCAAGAGTTCTTACCACAAGGTCGTACGGTTAATAAGGAGTATTACCTTGAAATTATGCGACGTTTGCGTGAAGCAATCCAAAAAAACGCTCAGATTTATGAAAAAACAATTCATGGCTTTTGCACCATGATAACGCATCTGCTCACTCGTCGTTGCTTGTTCGTAATTTTTTGGCCAAACACAATACCTTAGTCATGTCCCAACCTCCGTATTCACCAGATATGGCTCCGTGTGACTTTTTCCTGTTTCCGAAGTTGAAGAGACCCATGAAAGGACGGCGTTTTTCCTCGATTGAAGAAATAAAGGCGGAATCGCTGAGAATGCTCAAGGACATATCAAAAAGTGAATATCAAGAGTGCTTCGAAGATTGGAAAAAACGCTGGCATAAGTGTATTATATCTGGGGGGGGACTACTTTGAAGGAGACCACATTGATGTAAACGAATAAATAAATATTTGTTTGAAAAAACGAAAATTCCGGGTACTTTTTGAACACACCTCGTATATTCAAGCCATTTGAACTTCCAAAATCAGAAATCCAACGTCAACCTGGTTACTAAACAAGATTTTCGAAAAAAACGGGCTTATAAAAAGGTCGGTTATAAATTCCCATTACAAGGAGTTGATTCTAAGCTAAATGCAACCTTTCTTATTCTGTCATTCGCTGTATGAAGAAAGATACACATAAAACAAAAATAGTTCAGTCCAAAAACACCTATATGAAGATATAAATCTTTCGTACGTATCACCCTCCAAAACCCATTTGTTTACATTGTTGTATTTGTAATGTGGACGAATTCAACGAGAAAAATTGACGTGTTTTCACGCATACATAGACACAATTACTGAGTTTTTAGGGGAAATTTCATAAATTAGAGGAGAAATTACACGCACACTCAGAAATACTTTATGAGGCCAGTTTCCGGTTTAGCTTGTAGGCAAACCAATATGGCTACCGAGGATTTATATCTTTACTAGAGTGTTTTTGGTTCAGTCTTTAAGTAATAATAATTTGACTCACTAAAAATTGTAACTTTGCGTAATTTAGTTTCTGATGATTGCGAGCCATTTGGAGCTTTCAAATTTTTGAATATAATCAAGCCATTTGAACTGCCAAAATTTAGAAATCCAATATCAACCTAGTTACTCCACAAAATTTTCGGAAAAAAGGACTAAAGTGCTCCCACGGTTATAAATTCCCATTAGCACTTAACATTAAAAGGAGTTGATTCTAAGGTAAATGTATATATTCAAGCCATTTGAACTTCCAAAATCAGAAATCCAACGTCAACCTGGTTACTAAACAAGATTTTCGGAAAAAAGGGCTTAAGTGCTCCGACGCGACGGTTATAAATTCCCATTAAAAGGAGTTGATTCTAAGCTGAATGCAACCTTTCTTATTCTGTTATTCACTGCATGAAGAAAGATACACATAAAACAAAAATAGTTCAGTCTAAAAACACCTATGTATATGAAGATATAAATATTTCGTATGTATCACCCTCCAAAAGCCATTTGTTTACATTGTTGTATTTGTAATGTGGACGAATTCAACGAGAAAAATTGACGTGTTTTCACGCATACATAGACACAATTACTGAGTTTTTAGGGGAAATTTCATAAATTAGAGGAGAAATTACACGCACTCTAAGAAATACTTTATGAGGCGAGTTTCCGGCTTAGCTTGTAGGCAAACCAATATGGCTACCGAGGATTTATATCTTTACTAGAGTGTTTTTGGTTCAGTCTTTAAGTAATAATGATTTGACTCATTAAAAATTGTAACTTTGCGTAATTTAGTTTCTGATGATTGCGACTTTCGAGCCATTTGGACCTTTTTAATATTTGAATATAGCCAAATCATTTGAACTTCCAAGAGCAGAAATCCAACGTCAACCTGTGTTACTCTACCGTACCATAAATTTTATGAAGTGAAATATTTCATAATTTATTTTTGTATGGATCAAAACTTTTCTTGTCATTTTATTTCCATACCAACCGTCAAAACCGTGTTATTTTATTTCTAAACCGCTTTAAATTATTAAAGGCTCTTTTAAAAGCTTATTGAAAGTAGCTATTAATTTTCATTTAAAATAAGACTTAAATACATAAATATTTACATGAATTCTCTACAAATTTTAATATGAGTTTCCTGCATTGCATCACTCCTTAAGGTATCGCTATTCGTGTAAACTGTAAACACTCTCGTGTAAATGCCCATAAAACTTATTAACCAACATAATAATTCTTCCTGTCATGAGTTTTTATATAATTCCCTTTTTCTATACTCTCTGTGCCACAATATACAATAAATGTTTTGTTTTTCATATCATTTATCCCAGCATGGTCTATGAAAAAGTGAAGGCAACATAAACAACAACAACAAAAAAGGAATAAATATCCTTCCATCGCGGCGGAATTATTTAAAGGCGCTAACAAAAGGCTTATAGATCATATAACCAACAAAAACGTTCGTTGGTGCGGTGCTATATACGCGGAACTAGTAAGGCAGACAAGTGATAACACTTCTCATTCTCATTGGGACAGCTTAATTATACAATACTGGTCCCGCTGCAATATCTATATATAGGATTGAAATTGTGGGTCCTTGCAAGTTGCATTTTGCGATCCGATGCCCGTCTGTAACAGCCCTGCATGCATATAGTCAGTCGTATAGTTAGTGCAGCACAGCGGTAACTTTTTCATATAACACAGTCACAGTTACTTTACACCACAGCTTATAGCACGGCTGACTTGGCTTGGGATTGTTCTGCTTTCTGCAAATCAAGAGAAAAATATGAAAATTATTTCCGCCCCATAGAATCCTTGTCGAGAAAAGCGAGAACATAAATACAGGAGATTCCTGTGGTGTACTGTTGTATACTGTATAGCCAGTAGAGTTGTTGATGTTTTATTATTTTTTTGGCGCCAATTTCAGTCAGCTAACCCCGCTGATTTTTTCTTCAAATGCCCAGAATAGCAATTGAAGGGGAGTTGGAGTGTGGTTGAAGGCTGGTGTGACCATTAATTTTACGGGTGTGTTTTTGTTTCTATGTTAACTTTCTCACTCACTGACTTTATCATTCAAACTTTTTCTCTCACTCGCTTGTATGTTTGGGAGCTCATAGCTGCTAGCTGGTAGCCATATTTATGTGGAGTGACGCTTAATGGGTTCGTACTGTTTCAATGATTTATGTCTCAGTTTCATGAAGCTGTATATAATTGCTGTCTGAGTATTTTTATTATGTACATACATCGTGTTCTGCTTAAATTATGAATCGAGCTGTGAGCGTTTGTTTTGCTTTTTATTGCTCCGTTCCGTTATATTCTAGTGGTTATATTTTGTTTTCTTTTTATGAAAATGAAAACTAAAACCAACTACACCACCGGCAGCCGGACGGCCGCCGCGCCGACGAAAAAGGCAAAAGAAAAACCTACAAATTTGTTGCTAGAGGTTTATTCTCGTGGATTAATTGCAAAATTATCAGGACTTATATTGGACTATTCAAACATATAGCACGAATAGGGTGACCATTTCGTGCCAAATCGAGTCTATAAATTGTATAGTTTTGTAGGTACCTATAACTTAGCCATGAAACTATTTGATGTTTTTTTGGTTTGTTTAAATTAAAATGATTTATTCGTGGTTATTGTAGAATATAACGTGTTCTGATAATGACATTAAAGTAAAGTTTATTGCTAACTTTCTTGTCCTTGAGTTTTATATTTTATATCAATAATTTTAGTTTCAGCTATAACTAAATTTAATTACCTAGTTCCTTTCATAACTATTGCGTTATGCTTTTTAATACTACTTTTACTTTTTGATTGAAATTCTTTAAATAAGATTAATTTATTGTTTACAAAAAATTGAGTTGTTTCACAAATTAGATTTAGCTTTGACGTATTTTAGTGCGTGACATTAGGGCTACAAGTTTTTTTTAAGTTTTTGTTCAAGTTATTGTTTTTTTTTTCAGTGTTCGAATAACTCCGATCGTTCTTTAATTCTATTGGTCTCTGCTTAAATTAAAATAAATGTTTTAATGCCTTAAGTGAAAAAACCCATATCTTTAAATATGAACAATGTAAAGGTATTTCAAGAAGTTTCTTTGACATTTAGCCGGATCTAATAACATTAAACAAATATGTTAAATTCAGTTTGTAATCGCTATTTTCATGTTCTGCTGAAATTGAAAGATTTATTCCTCCCCTTAGACAATTTAACCCTGTTACCCATACTTCTAGGAATACTAAAAGGTTCTTAATTTAGCTGCACTACACGAAAGCGGAATGCTTTACCCGGGTGGTGGAATATTTCTCACTCTTGTTCAGATATTTAGAAGTATTAGCCTCTAATCTTAGCTCCTTTTCCTAAGTTTCATCATCATCATGGGAGTATTCATAAACCCTCACAACATCTCATCAAAAAATCTCCTTTTCATACAAATATACTGAGCAAAACAATTAACAAACTTAAAAATCTATTAAGCAATGCTTTGATCTCTTCACAATTTTTAAGGAACGTTTTGATTGCAAAAATCCTCAGCGGTTTATTCCCCCTGCAATTTTATTTTAGTAAAAGGGTAAAGCCATCTTAAGAACTTTCATCAATATTGAGGGCGATTTTTATTTTCAAATAAACAAGAGCTGTGTGAGCCATCCTTATATTAGTTACATTTATTAATTAATATTGAAGGAAACTTCGTTCTCCGTGATTCTCATTTATTTGAGTTACAATACAATAGTGTGATGAAAATTTAAAAAGGTACCTTTCATAAGGGTAACTAAACTAAATGACCAACCGATCTTACTTGATAGCATCCAAGAATTAACTGTACAAGCTTTGTTGCCGCTGGCGTCCATATCCTTCAATTCAGAAAAAAATGAAAATGGTTATAAAGGGTGTCCCAAAATTAACGCAAGATTTGAATTTGAATAGAAAACGTCGTTTTTAGTCTTTTGATAGTTATATTTTTATTGACTCGTAAAGTACATAGGGTAGTGCCCGTGGCATGATGGTTAGTGCGTTGGACTGTCATGCGAGAGGTCTTGGGTTCAATCCCTGCCTGTGCCACCTTAATTAAAAAAAAAAGAAGAGTTTTCACGGGTACTGCCTCTTGCGAGGAATTGACAAATTCTCCAAGAGTAATTCTTGTCATGAAAAAGTGCATTCTCAAATTAGCCGTTCGGATTCGGCATATAAATTGTAGGTCCCCTCCATCCCTGACAACATTACTCGCACACAGGGATGGTTGATAATTATAAGTCACTAGGCCCTGGTCCTTCATGAACTGTTGCGCCACCTAATTTATTTATTTTATAAAGTACATAGGATAGGGTTATGTATGGAATAACACATCGGACAAATGGCCTCCACGGCTTTGCATGCACATGCGCACTCTTTTGTTGAAATTTTCCATGACCATTCTGCATAAATGTGGCTGAATTTCGTTGATGCAGCGTTGAATCTCCTCCTTTAATGCACGGGTGGTTGTGGGCTTGTTGACATAGACTTGTGATTTCAAATAATCCCATAAAAAGAAGTCTAATGGTGTTAAATCACACGATCTAGGAGGCCAATTTTGATCACCGAAACGAGAGAGTACACGACCTGGAAATGTGTCATGCAGTAATTGAATTGTTTCACGGGCTGTATGACATGTGGCACCGTTTTGTTGAAACCACATATTGGACACATCAATATCATCCAATTTTGGCAGAGAGAACTGTGTAATCATGTCGCGATATCGAGCACCAGTAACAGTCACTGCTTGACCAGCATCATTTTCAAAAAAATATGGCCCAATTATGCCTCCAGCCCAAAATCCACACCATACAGTCACGCGTTGTGGATGCATTTGTTTTTCGACAATCACATGTGAGTTCTCCGAACCCCAAATGCCAGTGTGTTTGGCGTCTCCAACGGATCCAGTCTCCATGAATTTTTCAATTAATCTCTTCATAGTTGACGAAGTTAAAACACTATTCCGACCATATTTTGTATGAAATTTTTGAACTGCAGCCGCCAAGCTTTCACTATTTTTGAAATATTCTTTAATAATGAAGACACGTTGTTCTCTCGTGTAACGCTCCATTTTTAATAACCCTATACTGTTAGCTGTCAAATTGCTTTTTTTTTTCAGGGTTGTCAACACTTCACTGCACAAATGGCGGCAAATTCAAATCTTGCGTTAATTTTGGGACACCCTTTATTTTGTTCACGTTGAGATTGATTTTCCGATTAAAATATAGGGTTTGTTTCAAAGCACATCACTCAGTGAGCAACCATCGTATTTGTGATTACTCATAGATCCTGGTTCAGCCCTTCAGGTTTTTGCATTTGCATTCTGCAAAAGATCGAGTTCTTGCAATCGACTGGATTGGATTCTTTTGCACGAGAATACAGATGCTGGTTAATAGTTGACTAAAACAGTGATTTAAAATTGTTTCTTGATTTTATCTTTTTTGTGCAAGATTTTGTCTGAAACTTCTTACCCACTTAATTGTTTTACTGATGACAGTACCCTCAGCTTTTCATATTTGTTTTTAGATTGCCATCCTTGTCTTTTGTATATGGACTATCAACGAAAGCGTATGATAAGCTCATTCAATTCTGATCTTGACACCATTGTCCAATGGGGAATCAAAAACCGTGTAGAATGTAATGCTTCGAAAACTCAATGCTGTCTACCGTCGCAAAAGCGTAACTCTCTAATGCCTTTATCCATGGGTGGTACTTGCATAGAGGAGACTAAACAGTTTTCTGTTCTAGGTTTCACACAAACCATCTCTTGTGGAGTAAGCTAAAAATGCCTCTAAGTATTTAGGTTTTTTCCGCCGATGCAAGAAGTTTTTTTAACTCTTCTGATCTGGCTATAAATAACAAAGATTTTATGTGTCCCAAACTCGAGTTCCATATTTGGGCTGGTAACCCAATAACATACTTGAGTCTTTTGGATAAATTTGAAAAGAGAGCTCTAAAAATGATAAGAGATCGTTCTCTTACCGAGACATTTGCTTCTCTTAAAATAGCCAGTTGCATTCCTCCCCTCAAACAATTCAACCGTAATACCCGTACTTCTAGGAGTGCTCATCAGTTTAGCCTTGAGCCAAATTTGGGAAGTATCGTTAAGTACAGGGATTCTTTCTTTAGCCATGCTACACAAATGTGAAAACCTACCAGGCTCAACATTTCAAACTCATTACAAAGTGCCGATAACCAAAACCGATGTGCATCGGTTTCTCCTTTCTAATCCTATAATCTTTTCCTAATTGATCGCACTGTGTCTAATAAATAAAAGGGTATTCATAACCCCCTTATTGCACGCGCAATATACATATATACAAACAAAATTTGTTGTTATTTCCCCATTAATTTATAACAAATAAATTGATTAATATTTCAAGAACGTGTACTTGAATTACTGCACTAACTATGTGTTACCAAAAAAACACACCTATGTATGGTTACTTTCAATTTTCATTATGGGAAGTCTTTTTAAATGTTTTGTTATAATATCTTATAGAAATGTATAGGGAATTTCATAGCTATGTACATACACTTAAATGCTTTACTGTGTCTTTGTACATTATTTTCAATTTCTAGTAAGTCAGAAGGTTTTCTCAAACGTTTTAAGCATTGTTGAACAAAATCAAACAAAAACCACATTTAAAATCACACCTATCAGCTTTCCATTTTATGTATTTAAAATATGACTAATATTTTTTATGTCTCTACAAGTTTCCGTTCTAATTAGTTTTTTTTTTATGTTTCCTTCCGCATAGCGGAATAATAATAAATTCCATATAAACATAACACAAAACCACAATCTAAATGATATAATTAATTCCCTGAAAGTGTTTTTTTATTATCTTTATTGCTACAAATAAAAAACAATTCTTTTCCATATAACGAAATAAATTCCATTGTTAAAACAATCGATTTTCTAACACAAAAATTAATTATTTTTGTTTACAACGATGTGAATGACACTTATGCAGGTATAACTAATGACCAAAAAACACACTATATATTTCCATTAATCAATATAATTTTGTTTGTATGAAATTCTTATTCTCATTCTGAAACTTATGTTATCGTTTGTCTTCTTATTAAATACCACAAAATCGTTAACTTCCTTTCCCACAAAATAAAAATAAAAATAAATGTCAATAATATACCACTAAACTCTTGTTAGATCGATTTCTTATAGCTCCCCATATCATAATATCAACCCTTAAAAACCAATGAACACATTGCCAAATATCAAACACTATAAGCCGAACTGTTACCATTAAAAAAAAAGAAGAAAAATATAATAAATAAATACAACAAAAACAACAACACCAACAACAAGAACGAGAATAAACATAAGTCTTTGAACAAAAGGCCAAGTATCTTCCCTTTATGACATTGACACAGACGAAGTGGATCATCTTCGTCTCTATAATAGTCTATATAGACCCAGCTATAAGCCCTCACTTAAGCGCCCTTTTTTGTCGTCTGATGTGAACGAGGATACATTATTAATCTGTCCGCAACAAGTGACGCTTTTCGCATGCATATATCACTTTTTATATCCTTCTTAAATATATGTAGTATATATTTTACAAAAACCAGCAACAACAATAATAAAAAAAGGCTGAAAACATCGCATGGTAGTATCTCATAAAAGTGTTCCCATCTCTCTGAGTAACTAGCCTCTAAACTGTGTTGTCTTCCTTAGTCCTTTAATATGGAAAACAGAAAATAAAAATACGGTTGGTGTAGGACATAATAGGTATAGGAAAATGAAAGTAATTGATGGCCCTCCAGGTAAAAAGACAGTTTTGTTAACCAACAAACAAGAAAACATTAACTCCAAAGGTTAGGTTCTCGGTACTCCTTAAAAAAACAAGGCGTAAATAATTTATAAAATTGAATAAATTACAAGAACCTCTCATCAGAAGGTTTGCATCCTTTAAAATCCTTTTACAAAACAAATCCGGGAACTTCAGTTCCAGGTAATAATGTTTATATTTTGTTTTCTTTTCGGAATGTTGTCCTTTTCAGGATGAAATTAAATTACAAATAGATTGCCGGAATGAAAATGCGTTCACTTTATAAACTCTCTTTCTCCTTCTGTCTCTCTCTTAAAAAAAATACGGAAAAGGAAACACTGTAATAAGAACAACAAGGAACTCTCTCTAGAAGGCAAACAACTAACCGCAGGACTCTCGCTAAGCCATATGCACACAAACTAATTTTTACCATCGCTTGGTAGCAAGGCAAAGAGAAACTTTCGAAAAAGTTTTTTGGTCCTTCGAGCCGGATGTGTGTGTGTTTTTTTTTTTTTTTTAGTTGAGATTTCTTCATGCGCCAGAGTATTTTGTTATTCATTGGAATTTGTTGTTCAAATAAAAGCCCCAAAAATATTTCTTCTATAGTTTTTGTTGCTATTTTTTCAAACTTCGTTGAGTTATCCTTTGGTTGTTCTTTGTTTATATTTTTGTATGAAACAACAAAAAATAAAAGTTGTCTATTTTTAGAGACTACTACCTGCTCCCAGACAATTTAGACACTAATTTTATTGGAAAGGAGGAATTATTTTCACCACAAGATCCTGAGACGGTGGAGGTTAAAAATAAAAGAAAACAAAAAATATCAAAGCCAAACTTTTTACTCACCCAATAAAACAAAAAAGGGATGAGTTGTGTACCTTTTTTATCCTTTTTTCGTGTCGATTTGGAACACGTGTTGGGTGAGCTGTGATATACTATATCATGCTCTTAAGGCTTCAATGTTTTTAGGTTTAAAATTAAGGGTCAAGCATCAAGCTATGTGAACCGCTCTGGTCAGTCACACCATCAAGGTGAGAAAATTTAAAAGAACACAAGGATTTTTTCACCCTAAAACAAAAAAATCCTTAACCCTCGTTGCGTCTCGTCCTTTCATCTGAATATTTGTTGCTACTCGTTCCTCAATATGAAGCAAGTAAATAAACTCAAAAAAAAGAAACATGGAAGGAAGGAAGGATGAATGAATGATTGATATTGGTAAAAAAAAAGAATTGATATATATTCCTTTGAAATCTTTTTAAAGGATGGATTTTCGGTTAAAAAATTGAATCATTTTTTTCTCTTTTACTTGTATCTTTTGCATTCTTATTTCGTATTCCTTTTTATCGAATGTACATATGTATATATATTTACTCTTTCTCAAGAACTCATCCTTTTAATGGACCTAACTCCTTGATTTCTATCCCCACTCTTCCATCCATCTCTTCTATAAGAAAAGGGATGAATGTTGAATGGAAAGCTTTTTTTTATCATCTTTGGAATTTTTTTGAAGAAATTTTTAAAATGAAAACGACACAACAAAGCATCAAAAAAGTAAAAGGAAGATTTTTGAATGCAAATACGATTATTACCATCAATAGGGACAATGTGTGTTATATGGTTTATTAAAATTGATTTTACAAAGTGTATTTTGGGAATACTAAGTAGTGTGTTAGGTTGAATATATTTTGTACCTTCATATACTAGTATTTTATGGGGAGTGTGGGGAGGGAGGGTATTGAATTGGGAATAAATAAAAAATACATCACATTAATGGGATCCTTACACACACATGAAAAAAAAGAAGAAATATATTTTAAGTGATTGCTCTTGAAAGTAAAAGGAACATTATCTAAATCAGTTGTAAGATTTTAAGGCCTTTCATACCTAACCTGTGGATGCGGGTATTATGAAAGTTTTGGAATTCTACATATACGCATTCCAAATATAGACCAAGACTTTCTTTTATATGTACTTTTTTTATTAAAAATTACCCTTTGAAAAATATCACAATGGATTGGGTTTTGGTTCTGAAACACCCTTTCTTTAAACCATCCTACTTAATCCATCACATATTTAATTTCAGAAAAAATGTAACAATTACCTGAAAATGTAATATTGTTACAGTTTGCTTATTTAAAGATTTAAACAATACTTAATTACAATTAAAGATAAGTGAATTTTAAAAAGCATTCTTAGAAACAGGATTTGAAGAAACTAAACTGTGGGTGTCCCTTAAATGATTCATTACACAAGGAATTTCATTAAAATCAATAAAAAGAACAAATCCTATCACTTGTATATATACACATCATTGATACCCAAAATAAATAATTAAGTAGCACGAGGCCAACTCTTGTTCTAAAAATAAACTGGATGTTTATTTAAGATATGTGTACATACATTTATTTATAAAAATATTTATACTCCAAAGTGTATACGCATAAGTACATGAAATGTCTTAATTTAATTAGCTTATTAAGTCATTTTAACTTTTGTGCGATTTAAATGTTAAGTGAAAAACCAAGTCAATTGTTGTTAAAGAAACTATTAAGTAGAACAAACTTTGACATTTGACGTTCTTGACATTAGGTATTGAAAAGGTAAAAAAATATATTATGTTAAATAAAGACATATCGGTCGCATGAATTGTGCGTTTATTATTGAACTTATATCAAGTGGATTAGATTTTAGGGAAGTTGTTTATTTTTAGGCAAGTATTTGTATGATATTTTTTTGTTTCAAAATGTATATGTTTCGAAAGATAGGGTATAAGGTCCGAACAATTAATTGATTAAATAGATCGTTATAGTAGCGTATCCAAAGTCTCCAAAAAAATGATGCAGTTAATTTGGGATAAGATGGTGAGGGGCACCAGTTGATCATACTGGAATTTATTTTATTTAAAGAAAAATAAATAAATTAGGTGAAAAACAGTCCGTTAAAAACTAGAACTCTTACAACACTCAATCATTGATGTGTGCGAGTAATTTTAAGGATGGAGTGGACCTTCAGTTTTATGCCGAATCCGAACGGCTAATTTGAGAAGGCACTTTTAGTGACAAGAATTAGTCTTTGAGGATTTGTCAATTTGTCGCAAGAGGCAGTACCCGTGAAAAATAACTTTAGGTGGCATAAGCAGGGATTGAACAAAAGATCTGTAGTAACCATGACGATACGGGTGACAGCATATGACACTTTCTGTGTCTTATGAAATCAAAATCAAACATTTTTTGAACCGTATAATAGTCGTGGAATGATCACAAAATATAGAGATTCGTTCTTTGGCCGTACTACGTGGCATGTGAAATAACTGACAACTCCTTGAAATAAATATTTCCCTTTCCTAATGCTTTGTGTCTTAGGAATTAAATTGAATTGATTACGAGCAAATTATAAGAACAAAAGTAATGATTTTTTTACGTACATATACCGAAATGACATTTAAAATGCTAAGAAACTTTGAAATAATGTTTAATTGATCGTTTGAAATAATAGATATAAAAATATGAATTCGGGCTGAAAAATTTCAGAATGCCATTCAAAGACGAGACGTCCCATAGGTCATCTAGAAAGTATATTAATTTTCTTTGTTTTTAAGGTTGGACATTTGCAGAAAAATTAAAAGGTGTATTCTTACGTCTTCTCCTCTTAACATCTTCAACATAAATCATAAGAGTCATTCTATTATATCTTTTCCACCATATGTTACTTTATTGGCTGTCGATACAAACCAGACCATAGATCGTACCCAGAACCTTCCTCTCGAATATACTAAGAGATCCTTTATCCGACTGGGAGAGGGTCCATGCTCCTGCACCATACAGCAAGACTGGGATGATTAAGGTTTTGTACAGTGTCTCTTTGGTACTTCGCGATAGGGCCTTCCCTTATTCCTCAACTGCTTGCTTAGGCCAAAGAAACAGCAATTAGCAAGGGTAATTCATGCTGAAGTTATTTGCAGAATTAACAGCAGGGCCGAGATAAACAAATTCGTTTACCACCTCGAAGTTATAAATGTCAAATGTCGCGTTTTGACCAAGTCTACGGTGTAAATCGACTCTATTTGACGACAGTAAATACTTTGTTTTGTCCTCGTTAATGTCAAGATCCATTTTCGTCGCCCCAGACTCGATATTAGAGAAGGCACCCGTCACTGCTCGTTTGGTTCTTCCCATAATGTCGATGTCATCTGCATATCTAAGATATTGTGTGGATTTTTGAAAGATGGTGCCACTTGTATTAGCGTTGGTGTTGCGCACCACTATTTCAAGAACAATATTGAAGCAGCTACATGACAGCGCATCGCCTTGTCGAAGTCCTCTGGTGGTTTCGAAGGTTTGTCGAGTCTCTTCCAATTTTGACGCAGCAACGAGCATTTTCCAGCGTCATCCTGATAAGTGGTATCAGTTTGATAGGGATACCAAAACTCAACATGGCACGCTAAAATTCGTTCCTGTCTACACTGTCATAAGCTGCTTTAAAATCGATAAAAAGATAGTGTGTTTCGATGTTATGTTCTTGGGTCTTTTCCAGGATTTGGCGTAGAGTGAAAATTTGGTCGATGGTAGATTTTCCAGGCCTGAAGCTACACTGGTAAGGGCCAATTAGTTCGTCACTAAATGGCTTCAGGCGTTCATATAAAACGCTGGACAAGATCTTGTATGCGATGTTTAAAAGGCTAATGCCTCTGTAGTTGGCGAAATGAAGGCGGTCACCTTTTTTATGGATCGGGCTGATGGTGCTTAAGTTCCACTCGTCGGGCATGCTTTCTTCCAACCAAATTTTAGTAACTAGCTGGTGCATGCTCCTTACCAGATCTGCTCCAGTGTACTTAAAAAGCTCCGCCTGCAGACCGTCATCACCGGCCGCTTTGTTCGACTTCAGCCTGGTGATGGCTAGTTTGATCTCGCTCTGGTCGGGTGGGTGGAACTCTAGATCGTCAACCAAATGGATTTGACGTGGCTGCTCGCTGGCGGAATCGTTGACTTCATCACCATTAAGCAGCTGGTTGAAATGATTTGTCCAGATTTTTAGCATTGACTGCGTCTCGACTACGGTATTCCCCTCCTTATCTTTGCAGGCTCCAGGGCGGCTAGTGAATCCCGTTGTTTTCTATTTGACTCTTCTATAAAAACTCCGCACCTGTTTCCTGTTAAAACATCCCTGGATCTCCTCGACTTCACGCTGCTCATGGGCTTTTTTCTTTCTTCTGAGCAAGCGGTTCTCATCCCTTCTCTTGTCGACCGCTGAATATGATAATTCGGTAAAAATGAGTGTCAATGTGAAACAGATTCAGAGCCTATTGAACTAACCAAAAACACTCTATATGAAGATATAAATCCTTCGTACGTATCACCCTCCAAAACCCATTTGTTTACATTGTTGTATTTGTAATGTGGACGAATTCAACGAGAAAAATTGCCGTGTTTTCACGCATACATAGACTCAACTACTGAGTTTTTAGGGGAAATTTCATAAATTAGAACTTAATAACAATTCTTATTTCTTCTTTTTTATTGACTGAGTAAATGAGAAGTATTTTGACATTGACAATTTCAAGCTTCTACAACATGACAGTTTTAAACTGTCAAATACAATTGGACACTAAACTAAACTGTCAGCTTAGTTTCAAATGTCATCGTTTTGAATGGCTTTCCTAATGATAAAATTTGTTGGAAATGTCAACCAAATAATTGCCTTAAAATCCTACCCCTTAATGTTAATATTTAGTAGTCTCCTATGACATTTCAAGATTTAACATATAATAAATATAAGTAAACTTTAATAATTTCTTACTGCGACATATAGGAATTGTATGTCAAGTGTAAAGAATTACATACGTAAAGAGAAAATCGAACTCGAGAGTACAATAAAACATGACAATTATGATGGTAGAGAACTCGAAAAAACTAGGTCTGCCGATTCCGTACGTCTGCCACCCCTAGATCGGGGAATTACTGTTTTCAAGTAGATTCGCATTAGGCGTTTTCGTTTAAGACCAAAAATAAAACCGAATTTTATTAAAAACGGTCCGAATGGATTTTGATGAAATTATTTTTTGTATATTTTTTTTTTTTATATTTTTAAATTATCCCATCGAACAATTCTTGTCTTTTTAATTCTTGTCTTAAAAATGTACATATAAAAAAATTTATTTTAACAATTTTCAACCAAAAATATTTAATAATTTTGGGGGTTTAGGATATTAGAACTCATTGAACAATGTTTTACTTCTTTGAAAGTTCTTACTTTTAGATTCATTCCGGTTTCGGAATTTGTTTGTGCAATAATAAAATATTTTTAGAAAATATAGAACCATAAACGGTTTGCCAAAAATTTATAAAAAGGAGATGCATAGTGTAAAATGTCGTGTGCGTACAAGTTACATATGCATTTAAACCTATTAATCTATTTATTTAGTGCGCTTTGTTTTAGTTTTTCATATATTTCACATCAATGGGTAAAAGGACATGACACATACATATAAACGTTAAAATGACAATGATTATTGAGTCTGCACCGATAGACATAAGAGCTGTTTAAATTATGCCGAGAAATAACATCCAATCTAAAATAGTCAATATTTTCATGGACAACATGACCAGATGACCATTATGACATTATATGCATCTGAAGAAATATGAAAAAATACTAAACTTTACTAATATTGTTGCATTTTTTATCTCGACAGTAGTCTTTTGACTGAGTCAGAACTATCTATTGGGTGCTACAAAAATGACAAAAAACACATTAGAACTCAGTTCCATTCAATTGAGGCTAAAATTTCTAGAACTCAAAAATGTGAATAAATGTTAAGAAATGCTCGAGTTATAAATATTTTTAAAATGATGTTTCATAGATAAACCGAGAATTAAATCAAGTTTTTTATTTATTTTGAAACTTTGTTAAGATTTTTCAAAACTTCGTTCAGAGTAAAATAAGTATTGAGAATTTTCGAAAATTAAGCAAGATATTTAAATGATTTATACTGTATCTAGAAGACAAAGGTTTGTAAAAATAATTTATTATGATGGGGTACTATGTTTCTGACCTTAGCCATAAACAACCTGCTTTTGGTTAGTTTAAGCATATTTAAAGGGGCAAAATTTGATGCAAGAAAAATATTTTAAAGTGAGATTTGAATTTAGGTCAACTTAGTCCTTTTCTATTGTTTTGTTTGTGAGACAGAAAAAAATTTAATTTTCTTGATTAGTGTAATTTTTAGAAGAATACAATTGGTAAAAATTACATTATAATAAAAATACAAAAAAAAGAGGCTGGGATGCGGCCCACACTGATAACTTCCCATCCTGTATGTCGATTTGTCTTGCTTAAAAGTTTGTAGGTTTTCGTGTTTTGTTAAAAAAGTTCTCAGTTGAATTATTCTTAAAAATTTAAAAAAAAACTACCAATACTATTTGGCATATAATGAAATAGTTTGATTTAAAAATCTATTTTTGTTAACGAGATTTTTAGTCGAAAACCAATTTTTACCAATTTTAGTAGCATTTTTTAAAACAAATTATTTCTTATATAAACAAATACAAAATGGATGAATGAAATTAACTTGAAGTCAATATCTTCTATTGTTCACGAGATATCGAAAACCAAACATCAATTTTTACCAATTTTGCGTATTTTTTTTTTTGTAGATTTAAATTTTTTATGAAAAAACTGACTGTTGGATTTTTATAAAAAATTTACTGAACGTCGAAAACAATATTTTCTGTGAGACAAAATAAGATTGAAGTTTAAGTATTGTTTTTTTTTTAGGTTTTTATTTTTTGTAAAAAAAACTATCAATTCGATTTTTTTCAAAATTTTTCTTAATGTTGAAATCAATTTTTCTTAAAAGAAAAAATAGTTAGAAGCCATTATCTCAAATTTTTGAAAAGATATTTGAGTCGAAAATCAATTTTTACCAACTTTTGTTAAATTTTTTTAGGTTTTTAATTTTTTGTAAAAAAACTGTCAATTCGATTTTTTCAAAATTTTACTGAATGTTAACAACAATATTTTTTGAAAGATAAAAGTAGTTTCAAACCAATATCTCAAAGTTTTGAAACGATATTTAAGTCGAAAATCAATTTTTACCAACTTTTGTTAATTTTTTTTTTAGGTTTTTAATTTTTTGTACAAAAACCGTCAATTCGATTTTTTTCAAAATTCTACTGCATGTTGACAACAATATTTTTTGAAAGATAAAAGTAGTTTAAAGCCTATATCTCAAAGTTTTGAAAAGATATTTGAGTCGAAAATCAATTTTTACCAACTTTGAGTAATGTTTTTTTAGGTATTTATTTTTTATAAAAAAAACTGTCAATTAGATTTTTCTCAAAACTTTATCAGATGTCAAAAACATTATTCTTCGTTGTACCAAATTGTTTTGGAGATGAAATCATATTTTAGTTGAAAAATTTCCGGTGTGACAAATTTTTTTCAGTTTTTTTTGATTTATAAAAAAAAACCGTTAATTTGATTTTTTTCCAAAAATGTAATTGTTTTGTATCACGTTACAATATATTTTATAAAATTTAATTCAAGTCTCTAGTATTATTGGTTGGTGAGATATTTAGGGTTAACCAAAATTTTCACCTTTTTTTTTAAACTGCTATGGTAAAAAAACCACACACGCAATTTTCTTCAGAGCCCTCTCTGCATCTTTCTGCCTTATAATAAAATTTATTTGAAGTCGATATCTCTTCTGGTTCTTGAGCTATAGACGACGAAAAAAACGTCGCGAACGTACGGACGTACGAATGTACGTATACACACGCACGCACAGACATCTTTCTAAAAATCTTTTATTTTGACTCTAGGTTCCTTGAAACGTCGAGAAATGTCAAAATTTTCAATTCGACAAATCGGACCCATAACAATAACTTCCTAAGGGAAGTTAAAAAATAATTTACTATCTCGAAAAATTGTGACTTGAAAAGGAAGTCCTAAGTGTCAGTGCCAAAATTTTACTTCGGTAATTCAATAAAATTTCCTGATTCGAGGTCAGCCCTTTTTTAACTATCGTCCTAATTGTTTTTTTTTTTTTCAAAATAAAATGTCATTTCAACATTCAAAATCAAGTAGGTACTCATTAACCTTAATCCCTGCAAAACATAATCGTTTGCCAAATTTGTCTACGCGTAACTTCCTTTAGGAATAAGAAGATCATATTCATTGAATGCAACAATTTTTTTCATTGAAAAAACTAAATTGCAATAGTTTGTCTATAAATAGGTCAATTGACAGTACTTTTATCGTTTATGACCGTAATTGACAATAAAACGTAAATATGAACTTATTATGTCTGAGTTCAAAAGCAAAATTTTATTGAAACTTGAAGAACTATTAAAAAATACTAAACTTTACTAATATTGTTGCATTTTTTATCTCGACAATAGTCTTTTAACTGAGTCATACTCATAACTATCTATTGGGTGCTACAAAAATGACAAAAAACACATTAGAACTCAGTTCCATTCAATTGAGGCTAAAATTTCTAGAACTCAAAAATGTGAATAAATGTTAAGAAATGCTCGAGTTATAAATATTTTTAAAATGATGTTTCATAGATAAACCGAGAATTAAATCAAGTTTTTTATTTATTTTGAAACTTTGTTAAGATTTTTCAAAACTTCGTTCAGAGTAAAATAAGTATTGAGAATTTTCGAAAATTAAGCAAGATATTTAAATGATTTATACTGTATCTAGAAGACAAAGGTTTGTAAAAATAATTTATTATGATGGGGTACTATGTTTCTGACCTTAGCCATAAACAACCTGCTTTTGGTTAGTTTAAGCATATTTAAAGGGGCAAAATTTGATGCAAGAAAAATATTTTAAAGTGAGATTTGAATTTAGGTCAACTTAGTCCTTTTCTATTGTTTTGTTTGTGAGACAGAAACAAATTTAATTTTCTTGATTAGTGTAATTTTTAGAAGAATACAATTGGTAAAAATTACATTATAATAAAAATACAAAAAAAAAAGAGGCTGGGATGCGACCCACACTGATAACTTCCCATCCTGTATGTCGATTTGTCTTGCTTAAAAGTTTGTAGGTTTTCGTGTTTTGTTAAAAAAGTTCTCAGTTGAATTATTCTTAAAAATTTAAAAAAAAAACTACCAATAATGTTTGGCATTATAATGAAATAGTTTGATTTCAAAATCTATTTTTGTTAACGAGATTTTTAGTCGAAAACCAATTTTTACCAATTTTAGTAGCATTTTTTAAAACAAATTATTTCTTATATAAACAAATACAAATTGGATGAATGAAATTAACTTTAAGTCAATATCTTCTATTGTTCACGAGATATCGAAAACCGAACATCAATTTTTACCAATTTTGCGTATTTTTTTTTTGTAGATTTAAATTTTTTATGAAAAAACTGACTGTTGGATTTTTAAAAAAAATTTACTGAGCGTCAAAAACAATATTTTCTGTGAGATAAAATAAGATTGAAGTTTTAGTATTGTTTTTTTTTAGGTTTTTATTTTTTGTAAAAAAAAACTGTCAATTCGATTTTTTTTCAAAATTTTACTGAATGTTGACAACAATATGTTTTGAAAGATAAAAGTAGTTTAAAGCCAATATCTCAAGTTTTTGAAAAGATATTTGAGTCGAAAATCAATTTTTACCAACTTTTATTAAGTTTTTTGTTTAGGTTTTTATTTTTTGTAAAAAAAACTGTCAATTCGATTTTTCTCAACATTTTTCATAATAAGTTTGAAGACTTAATCTCAAGTTTTTGAAAAGATATTTGGTCGAAATTCAATTTTTACCAACTTTGAGTAATGTTTTTTTTTTGGTTTTTATTTTTTATAAAAAAAACTGTCAATTAGATTTTTCTCAAAATTTTATCAGATGTCAAAAACTATATTCTTCGTTGTACCAAATTATTTTGGAGATGAAATCATATTTTGTTCGTACAATTTTCGAGGTGAAAAATTTTTTTTCAGTTTTTTTGATTAAAAAAAAAACGTTAATTTGATGTTTTCCAAAAATGTAATTGTTTTGTATCACGTTACAATATATTTTATAAAATTTAATTTAAGTATCTAGCGTTATTGGTTCGTGAGATATTTAGGCTTAACTAAAATTTTCACCTTTTTTTTAAACTGCTATGGTAAAAAAACCACACACGCAATTTTCTTCAGAGCCCTCTCTGCATCTTTCTGCCTTATAACAAAATTTATTTGAAGTCGATATATCTTCTGGTTCTTGAGCTATGGACGACGAAAAAAACGTCGCGAACGTAAGGACTTATGTACGAACGTACGTACACACACACGCACAGACATCTTTCTAAAAATCTTTTATTTCGACTCTAGGTTCCTTGAAACGTCGAGAAATGTCAAAATTTTCAATTCGACAAATCGGACCAATAACAATAACTTCCTATGGGAAGTTAAAAAATAATTTACTATCTCGAAAAATTGTGACTTGAAAAGGAAGTCCTAAGTGTCAGTGCCAAAATTTTACTTCGGTAATTCAATAAAATTTCCTGATTCGAGGTCAGCCCTTTTTTAACTATCGTCCTAATTGTTTTTTTTTTTTTTCAAAATAAAATGTCAATTCAACATTCAAAATCAAGTAGGTACTCATTAACCTTAATCCCTGCAAAACATAATCGTTTGCCAAATTTGTCTATGCGTACCTTCCTTTAGGAATAAGAAGATCATATTCATTGAATGCAACAATTTTTTTCATTGAAAAAACTAAATTGCAATAGTTTGTCTATAAATAGGTCAATTGATAGTACTTTTATCGTTTATGACCGTAATTGACAATAAAACGTAAATATGAACTTATATTATGTCTGAGTTCAAAAGCAAAATTTTATTGAAACTTATATTGCAAATACTTTACGTCAATTTTATAAAAATTAAATAGGTTGTTCATTGTCAAAACGAGAAATGAGTACGAAGAATTAACAAAACCCTTTTAATTTTGGAACAAACTATCTACCCACATAGGTCTGGAGGTAACTGTATATATGTGTATTTATGTTAAATGTAAATCTTTACCTATTTTAAGGTAATATATAGAGTTTCTCACTTAAATATCCATTAATTAACATGTACTACTTATATAGTATGTCGGTTGTACGAGTACATCATGTTGGGTATAAATGAAGGTATAGATGGTGTAGGACGAAGGGAGGTATGTTAGTTTTATGTATGTACATATATGCCGCACATAGTTTTCTATATTCTCCGGCTCTGTGCCCGTTGTTTTGTAAGTTCACTCAAGGACTCGATTTGCTTTACTTTTGCTGCTATTGCTGTTGTTATATCTTAACAGCTGAGTAAGAGAAACTACTTTTATACTTAGTTATATCTCTGTAAGCTGAGAAGGTAAAAAGCTTGTCGTCATTTTGAACCGAGCGACCGACACCGACACCGACACCGACACACGACGTCGACGACCCCAAACCACTTCAACTAACCCACCATCAGCCACCAAGCCGAACCAAACCAAACCACTTTCTCTCCTGGTCCTCTCCCCTTCCCAATCCCCTCCTCTTCCTGCACTTACAAAACAATCCTTGGATAAATTATTCAAAGTTTTTTATTGATCCGATCCGAGACTGTAATAAAGTTGATAAAAGGAACGAAGAGTGCAAGGACGAGAATCAAGCAGTAGGGGGTTCTTTTGTCCACCTTTATATTCGTGGTAAAGCTTGAGGGGTAGGGGGTGGGTGGGAACGAGTGGCACACGAGTGGAAGGTTCACTTTCATTTAATTATTTACAAGTAAAATAAAGGTTCATTGTAATGTTGTAGGTACTGCTACTCTACCTACTCTATGTACCTACTTGAGAACGAATGAATGGCATTGGGGGTGTTTGAATAGAGAACAAGGAGCAGGACGAGATGGATGAAGACTGACGAGGAATTTTAGGGGAAGGTGTAAAAAGTGGATCTAATAGATGTTGTATATATTATCCGCTCCGTGCTGTACTTTCATGAACATAATGTATCGAATTTTAGCAGAATGTGTCTTATTTGGTTGTCTCTATTATAAGGTGGTCTTATGAGCAAGTATTAAGTAGGTATGTATATATATACATATGTATATACTATATAGATACATATGTATGTATTAATGTAGCTATATGTTTGTTTCAACTTTTCTGTTGTGGATTTTATTTGACAGTTCTGGTAAATCTTGATTAAAAGAGTCTATGTTTGTCTTTTGAGAAATAGACATATAGGCCTAGGAATAGACATTCTAGTACAAGCACAGATAGTTAAACATACATATGTACACGTGTCTTTGTACCTATTTTGGATTTCGGTTCAAAAACAAGTTAAGTCTATTCTTCTGTATAGTAAATTTAAGATTTAATATTTTATTTCTTAAGGAAGAAGAGAAAGAAAAAGGCTAAACGTAAAGTTTAAGGTTGTTTATGGTCAAAGAATTACGAGCAACTCGTTAAGGATTAATGGAGGGGATTTTGTCTAATAAAAAATTAATAAATTCTGTCTTAACTATATATACATTACCTACATACATAGATGCTATAGTGTTATACTATTTTGAAATAAGTTTTATAATACGTTATTATATTTAAGGAACATGAGTTTGATTTTAAACTTTAAATGTCAGTTTTTTTTAAGACTGATGGAATTTACACAAGTTTACTTTCTTTAAAAATGTGCCCATAGTTTATATGACGCAATGAGGTTAGGATTTACACACGAACTGAAAAGTTTGTGGAATTAATAATGATTTTTACATCAAACAGGCCGTTTAAAATAATTTCAATCAAATTATACTTTAGCTAAGTTTTTAAATATAATAATTTTGTATTTTTAACTTTTTATAAAAATTTATTGTAATCGATTCGATCTGTCGAATTAAAAAATTGTTATATTCCTAGACGTTTCAAGATCCCCAGAATCTAAATCAAAGATTTTTAGAGAGATGTTCGGAATACCTTTTGATTTATGTATTTACATATATTTCATCAAGTAGAGTACATAACACTTATAGACTACTTATTACAAAATTACAAAAAAAAATAAACTATAACAATACAAATTATTAAACTCCATAGCTCAAAAAAAAAACATTAAATGTGACTTAAAAATATCTCTACTGAAACATTGGAAAAAATCTACATTTTCATTTTTACACACTGAATTTGCCTGTCTTAAACAACGGGAAATTTGCTCATTTAAGCCATAATTTACTCTGTGTTGAGGAACACGGAAGGTATTAAACACTCTTAAAGTATACCCCGGACAATTAAAACAAACCATACTTAGCACAAATGGACAATCAATTTTAGAATTTATTAACTCTCTAATAAACATTGCATCAAAATATTTTCGTCGAATTTCAAGATTTTGTAGTCCAAAAAGCAAACATCGGGCATCATATAAAGGTCGAGGAATATTCCAACGTAAAAGATAAAACCTGTATCTAGAAAGGCATTTTTGAATTCTTTATAGTCTATTTGATTGAATGGAATAAAAAGGATTCCATACAATACAACCATATTCCAAAATAGACCTCACGTATGAGAAATACAGGCTCTTAAGAGTGAAGGGATCCTTAAATTCCTTCGAATTTCTTCTAATAAATCCTAACATAGAATTTAATTTTATCAAGAGTCGTATTTCCTAAAGAATATTCAAAACATAAGGGTGATGAACGATGACAGAATGTAAGACTCTGACACTTTGATACATTTAAAAATAGCTTATTGTTTACCAGAGTTGTAAAGACTGCAGTCTTTTGGGACTGCATTCAATTAAATCGCAGTTAATTAACTAATTTTTTGAATGTAAGTTAATACTTCGACTGGGAAATTTAACTGCAAAAAAATAGTCAGCAGTCAGTAGTCAGTACTTACTTTCTGACTTGGCAGTTAAAAAAGTAGTTAATTGACTAAAAGTTAATTAACTGCAGTTATTTTAACTGGTTTTAGTCTTTTTAGTCAGTACAAATTCTTTTGTGCTGGGGTATTAGCATTTTTAGTCAGTAAGTCTTTTCACTGCAGTTAATTAACTTTAAGTCAATTAAATGCTTTTTTTAACTGCCAAGTCAGAAAGTAAGTACTGACTACTGACTGTTTTTTTGCAGTTAAAGTACTTTTGTAAGTTAAAAGACTAATGAAAAAAAGTCTTATTTGTAACTTAACTGCAGTCCCAAAAAGACTGCAGTTTTTACAACTCTGTTGTTGTTGCAACTTTAAACAATCTGATAAAATTTTTACGATGCAGTACATTTTCAAATCGTCAGCAAACATAAGACATTGTGAATGAACAAGAACATCTGGAATATCATTGACAAGTAGAAGAAACAACAAAGGGTCCAGATGAGTTCCTTGGGGGACACCGGATGTAACCATAATAGCAATCAACTCTATCGAATTCTTTGGCAAAATCAATATAGATCACATCACACTGAAAACCTTTCTCCATTGTTTTAAGCACAAAATTAGAATAAATTATAAGATTTGTGTTAGTAGATCAACCACTTACAAAACCATGTTGCATTGGAGAGTTCACTTCTATTAATAATCGTTTCTTATAAATTAACTTTTCGAAAAGTTTTGGGATACCTGATATTTTACAAATTGGATGATAGTTTTGGACATCCTTTTTTGAACCTGCTTTGTAAATAGGAAATATAAAGGAATTTTTCCAACTTTTAAGAAATATTCCTGACTCAATAGACCGGTTAAATATATTGCTAAGTGGAAAAGCAATTGCCTGTGCAAATTAAAAAGTATTGGTGGGAAACCATCAAATCCTGCTTTTTATCTAAAGTCAGCATGTTTAACTCTTCTATAAGTTTGTTTACCGAGATATAGTCCGGTCAAATTAGACCAAAAAATCAGTAAACCCACGACAAATTCAGGGGAAGCTGAAAATTCTTAAAATTGTTTAAATTATAATTATAAACATTGTCTTAAAAGTCCCAACCGATCCCATGTAAGGAAAAAATTTTAGCGGGGTAATAAGGTCCAAAAAATGAGTTTTTCGCGATTTTCTTGAAAACGGTAAGTTTTATCGCAAAATTACCCCAGACATAATTTGTAGATCAGGGAATTTCCTATAAAAAAGGTATCAATAATTTTTTCCCTAAAAGCCACCGCTTCTGAGATATAACGATGCAAAAAATTGCAAGCGTCATAAACGCACACGTTTCCACGCCACCTCTGAGGTAGTGTACTTAGCGCGTTTTTTTTAACGTGGTTTCCCCAATAGGCCTATTCCACGGGTCTGTTGTGATTATATTTAGAAATTAATAGTTTATTCGTCGGATTCGGAATCGTCAATCACTTCTTCTTCTTCCTCTTCTTCTTCTTCTTCTTCTTCTTCTTCTTCATCCTGACTATAGGTGAATTGTGTTAAAAGTGAAGCATCACATGTTTCTTCGTCAGTATTAAATGAATCCTCTGTTGTTGGTGATTCTACATTAGAACAAGACTGGCCTTGACAATTCGTACAAGCCAGAGAACAAAACAGCCCAACTTTTTTGCAACCACATTTAGCATTGCATCCTTTTTTACAGTTACAAAAGATAGTGTTGAGCAATTTTTCCGGCGCAGGTTGAAGCAAAGTCTGAATTGGTTCTAATATATTATCGACCAACTTCCAACCCCAATCTGTTGGGTTTAGTTGATAACCAAGCCACACTTGAACTTGGTAGTATACCCGAAGAAGATGTTGATGAGCAGAGACTGAGGTTGGAGGAAGACAAGCTAATTGTACTTGTTTCTTATTTCGAGTATTTTTGACAAAAGATGCATATCGAAACTTGTCTAAGCAGGTAGTTTTTTTTAGGAGCTCCGTACATACGAAGAAGAAAGTGAATTCCGTTGGTAATAACTTCTTCTGGAGTTGAATTACATTTTTTAAAAACTTCAGCAGTTGCAAGTAAGTCTTGCTTTTCAAACATTTTGAATACAGTTGTTTTACCCCTCCTGTAAAATGCAGATGTCGTATCACAGCCAGTTATGGCGTGTAAAAATAGTATGTGATTTCGACACTTTGCAAAAGTCGACAAACTTTTTGATGAATAAAACTCTGATTGATTTTGAGATTTTCCTGGTTTTAAGAAGAAAATAGTTTTTTCAGCTGGACTTCGAGCAGTGAGTAACACGAGTAAATCTACATCTTCACCTTTACTTTTTTTCATACTTTACTTTTAATCGCATCTTAATCGTCTTGTAATCTAAAGTTTAATTTTACAAACATTTCTTAGCTCATTTAAAGTGAACTGGCAGTCATTACTATTTTCCATGTAAGTAAATATCTCTTCCATTGCCAAATTTGTAGTTTCGTCTTTAGGACGACCGACTTTACCACCAGTGGAAGGTTGCATGAATGACTTATAACAATCATCATGATACTTCGCTTCAGCAGCAACTAGATCATGTACAAAGTTGACTCGCGTAAACACAGTTTCTGCTGTAGCATCGGAACGAGTCCGAGCTGCTGCCAGAATTGAATCTTTCAACTTAAGTGTGCTTGCATGGAGAATTTTACGGCGATATCCCGGAGATTTTCTCCTCTCGCTCTCTTTTTTTGCTGCCTCACCGCAAAATAAGCATAATTCTTTAAAACAAAAATCTGATGCACTTACACGTGATCTAGTACGAGGAGGGATTGCTGCCGATGTACTGGCTTCTTGTTCATCACGTTGCCTTTTTTTAGCTGACCCAATAGAATGCTTCCGAGTATAATTTTTACGACAACTTACGTGTATTGTCACAGATTTCTGTTTTTTAAGATATTCGGAAAATTCATCAGCTCGTTCGATACTTGCATCGATTAATGTCTTTAGACCACGTTCAACAGTAACAGTTTCACTTTCAGTCAAAAGTTTAGCACAAATAAAACAATATTCGGACATTTTTATTATAAAACATAAAAAAACTCGAAATAGGTTAGAATGAACACGTGTTTTCACTTCAGAGTGACGCTCAAGACTAACATTATTTTATGTATTGAGTATTTAGACAAAACAGGTATACGACCGTAGCCACGCACACAACTGAACAGAGAGACAGATGTTGCCTCAAGGTTACACTATTGTATGTATTAAGGGATCGAGTTTCATTATACCTGATATTCTCAGAATAATACTCATGAGTATTTTATATTTTAAATGTAACTTAAAATCACCGACAGAAACATATTCTTACTTACATTACAGCTACAGAAAGTATATGGGTGAGGTACTTAGGCATATTATGACGCTCGCAATTTTTTGCATCGTTATATCTCAGAAGCGGTGGCTTTTAGGGAAAAAATTATTGATACCTTTTTTATAGGAAATTCCCTGATCTACAAATTATGTCTGGGGTAATTTTGCGATAAAACTTACCGTTTTCAAGAAAATCGCGAAAAAACTCATTTTTTGGACCTTATTACCCCGCTAAAATTTTTTCCTTACATGGGATCGGTTGGGACTTTTAAGACAATGTTTATAATTATAATTTAAACAATTTTAAGAATTTTCAGCTTCCCCTGAATTTGTCGTGGGTCAAATGTCTAAATTGACCGGACTAATATACAAATTTCCAAATTTTAATGAATTTATAGAATTATTATGAAAAGATGTTGTGTCTTGATTTGGAACCACATATTATACGGATTGAAAATATTTGGCAAACAAATTGCATATGGTTGAAAGATCAGATGATGTAACGTCTAGATACTGCATTGTATTTGGAATGCCTGTAGACTTTTTCTTATTGTTTATAAAACACCAAAAATATTGGAATTGCTTTTAAGGCTTGATTCAACTTTAAAAATGTAATGCTTATACAGAAATTTACTGAGATAATCGAATTGCTTTCGAAGACAGCAATATTTTTGATACAATGTTTCATTATTTTTAGAATTACGGAATAATTTAAATGCTTTATTTTTGCGCTTATTTAAATTAATCAATTCCTTGTTAAACCATGACGGTTTATTTGGATGTTTTCAGCAAATTTTTAAAACATATAAATTAATTGCCTCTTTAAGCTTACGAGTAAACTTTTCGTAAGCATTATTAACTTCCCATAGGAAGTTATTGTAATGGGTCCGATTTGTCAAATTGAAAATTTTGACATTTCTCGACGTTTCAACTTCCCTAGAGTCGAAATAATAGATTTTTAGAAAGATGTCTGTGCGTGCGTGTGTATACGTACGTCCGTACGTTCGCGACGTTTTTTTCGTCGTCCATAGCTCAAGAACCAGAGAGATATCGACTTAAAATAAATTTTGTTATACAGATAATAATGCATAAAGGTACAGAAAGGGCTCTCAAGAAAATTGCGTGGGTGGTTTTTTTTACCATAGCAGTTTAAAAAAAGGTGAAAATTTTGGTTAACCCTAAATATATCTCATGAACCAATGACGCTATATTGTAACGTGATACAAAACAAGTATATTTTTGGAAAAAAGTCCATTTAACGTTTTTTTTTTTATAAATCAAAAAAACTGAAAAAAAGACTTGTCACCTCGAAAATTTTACGACTAAAATATTTTTTCATCTCCAAAACAATTTTGTGCAACGAAGAATAATGTTTTTGACATCTGATAACATTTTGAGAAAAATCTAATTGACAGTTTTTTTTATAAAAAATAAAAACCTAAAAAAAAACATTACTCAAAGTTGGTAAAAATTGATTTTCGATTTAAATATCTTTTCGAAAATTTAAGATTATGGCTTCCAGCTTATTTTATCTTATAAGAAATATTATTTTCAACATTCGTTAAAATTTTGAGAAAAATCGAATTGACACTTTTTTTTTACAAAAAATAAAAACCTAAAAAAAAGCATTACTAAAAGTTGGTAAAAATTGATTTTCGACTCAAATCGCTTTTAAAGACTTTAAGATATTGGCTTTAAACTAATTTTTTGTTATAAGCAATATTGTTTTCAATATTCGGTAAAATTTTGAGAGAAATCTAATTGACAGTTTTTTTTACAAAAATAAAAACCTTCGGGACGGGAGTGGGACGTTAACATATAAATATTCTTTGTTCTGTACCACTCTCGTACCGAAAGGGTTAAAAATCAATACTACAACTTAGTAAAAATTTACTTTCGACTCAAATATCTTTTCAAAAATTAAAAATATTGGTTTCTCACTTATTTTATCTCACAGAAAATATTGTTTTCGACATTCAGTACATTTTTTATAAAAATCCAACAGTCAGTTTTTTCATAAGAAATTAAAATCTACAAAAAATAGTACCTATGCAAAAATTTTAAAAATTGATGTTCGGTTTTCAATATCTTGTGAAGATATTGACTTCAAATTAATTTCATTCATCCAATTTGAATTTGTTTACACAAGAAATAATTTTTTTTTAAGAAATGCTACTAAAATTGGTAAGAATTGGTTTTCGACTAAAAATCTCGTTAACAAAAAAAAAATAATTTTGAAATCAAACTTTGTACTTATTTCATTATGTGCAAAATATTATTGGTAGTTTTTAAAGTTTTAAGAATGATTCAACTGATAACTTTTTTAACAAAACACGAAAACCTACAAACTTTTAAGCAAGACAAATCGACAGACAGGATGGGAAGTTATCAGTATGGGTCGCATCCCAGCCTCTTTTTTAATTCTAAATTGCTTAAAACAGACAGCCAGTCAAAAGTACAGAGGTTATTTGACAATGACATATAATCACCATTTTATATAATCATATAACCATATTCATGTTCTAGACTGTTTAAATTTTTAAAATAGTTATAAAATTTGATGTTTAAATCAAGTGTAAAATGATGGGGGGATTTGGATAGTGGAGTTGAAGAGATAACATTTATATCAGCACAAAGTTCCTTGTCGATAAAAATTAAATCAAGGATGCGATCGTAATTATTCGAAAAGCTATTAATCTGCTTAAGATCTAACACAGCTAATCTATCAAAAACTTCACTTTCCCAACCGTACCTAACATTAAAAGGCAATAAACATTGAAATTCCTTGTCATAAATCCATTTTAAAGATGGCAAGTTAAAATCTCCTAAAATAAGTACATGCTGATAATGAATCTTATCTCAGCATCAGCTAATACAAACTATGGGTAGGTCAATATCATGACTCACATTATGTGTTGTTACAACGATCTTTGCGGAAAACATTATAATGCTCATTATTAAAAAGCTCGGAAGTATGATGATTTTCATTCAACCAAGTTTCTGAGAAAGCAGTGATGTCATATTGTTGCGAAGAGGAGAAGATTAAGGTTTCATTAAGTTTTGTTCGAAGTCCACCAGTGTTAAGGTAGAAGAATAAATATGATTTCTCATGCGCGAGCGATAAGGTATCGAATCCAAGCATGGGTGGTGGCGGAAGACTTCCACGTGTTTCAGCATCAATACTTCCTCAAATGAGGTATTCAGGACCTGTTGATGTTGGCCGGATACGTTTTTTGGATGGGTTATAATCTGTATATTCGTATAAAAAATAAAAACCTTCAAAAGTGTTACTAAAAATTGTTAAAAATCTGGTTTCGACTTAAATATCTGGAGAACAAAAACAAATATTGATATCAACCATATTTTATTATATGCAAAATAATGTTAACTTTAACAATAGTGACTTCTAACTATACAAAAAATATTGTTATTTAAATATTTTGTAAAAGTCTTAGCAATATCAACAGACGCAGACGAGTCTGATGTTATAAGTGTGGGTTACATTCCAGCGCCTTTTATGTGTTTGAAAATAGGACCATTTTTGTTTTATTGCAACCTTTAAAATCGAGTTTGTTGTATGCTCGTGAATGAAGTTGTTTTCGAAAATCTAACCATGCATAGGTTATTATTCATAAGTATAAATTCATTACAATCTGTAACCTTGGTCGGCTTTTGATTAAAATTCTGCATAATTATTGAAACAATACATCATCCATATGTATAAGAACATATTTTTAAGGATAACCTACCCACATACATCCTTGTATCTAAAGTTAATTACAATTTAATTTCTAGGAAATTATCAATACATTTTCTGGTAAGCATGGGCAAAATAAAAAAGTAAACCCATTAATCCGGAATAAGGTTGGCGATTCAGAGAAGGATGATTCGTTTTTTTTTTGTATTTTTTTTTAAATTTACATATGTAATCGAATACGATGAATTGGATCAACAAATTTAATTTGATTTATAAAAGTTAATGAACTGTAGGTTTATTTACGTCACTTTCACGTTTCCAATTCAATAAGTCGGAAGAGATCGTTTACAAAATGAAAATATAAACTTTAAACGTATACTCCATTTTTTTGTTGTTCACTGAGTAAAATCTTTAACAATTAAACTTTCTTAAGTCTGTTTTTTGAAAAACTTTAATTTAATTGCGCATCTATAGCTCCTTATAATCATCGCCTGGAAAAAATGTTCTCATACGTGTAACCGCATGTATGATTTAATACAAAATGTGTTATTCAAAAGTTAGGTAAGAAACTATCGTGAAATGTGTGGGATTTTGTGACGGAAAACAGGCAACAAAGAAGTTTTGAAATATTGGTCAACCTTAACCATTCTACATATTATAAAATATTTTTTAAGATTCGAAATATGTCTTTAATCATTTTCTTGAATCTATTTTTGAGAACATTTCTGTAGGAAGTAACGGGTGTTTTTTTTAAAAACGTAGATTTGTTTAAAATAACGGACAATTTATAAGCTGTTTAGTGACTTATTAACTTCCCATAGGAAGGTATTGTAATGGGTCCGATTTGTCAAATTGAAAATTTTAACATTTCTCGACGTTTCAAGGTCCCTAGAGTCGAAATAAAAGATTTTTAGAAAGATGTCTGTGCGTGCTTGTGTACGTACGTTTGTACGTCCGTATCCGTTCCGTACGTCCGTATGTCCGCGCGTCAGTACGTCCGTACGTTCGCAACGTTTTTTTCGTCGTCCATAGCTCAAGAACCAGAAGAGATATTAACTTCAAATAAATTTTGTTATACAGATTATAATGCATAAAGGTGCAGAAAGGGCTCTCAAGAAAATTGCGTGGGTGGTTTTTTTACCATAGCAGTTTAAAAAAAAGGTGAACATTTTGGTTAACCCTAAATATCTCATGAACCAATGATGGTAGAGACTTGAATTAAATTTTATATTATATATTGTAACGTGATACAAAACAAGTATATTTTTGGACAAAAATCCAATTAACGGTTTTTTTATAATTAAAAAAAAAAAAACTGAAAAAAAAATTGTCACCTCGAAAATTTTACGACTAAAATATGATTTCATCTCCAAAATAATTTTGTGCAACGAAGAATAATGTTTTTGACTTCTGATAAAATTTTGAGAAAAATCTAATTGACAGTTTTTTTATAAAAAAATAAAAACCTAAAAGAAAACATTACTCAAAGTTGGTAAAAATTGAACTTCGACTCAAATATCATTTCAAAAACTTGAGATTAAGGCTACAAACTTATTTTATCTTATAAAAAATATTGTTTTCAACATTAGGAACTATTTTAAGAAAAATCGAATTGACAGTTTTTTTACAAAAAATTAAAAACCTAAAAAAAATTTAACAAAAGGTGGTAAAAATTGATTTTCGACTCAAATATCTCTTCAAAAATTTGAGATAATGGCTTCTAACTAATTTTAACTTATAAGAAATATTGTTTTTAACATTAGGAAACATTTTGAGAAAAACCGAATTGACAGTTTTTTTACAAAAAATTAAAAACCTAAAAAAAATTTAAGAAAAGGTGGTAAAAATTGATTTTCGACTCAAATATTTTTTCAAACATTTGAGATAATCGCTTCTAACTAATTTTAACTTATAAGAAATATTGTTTTCAACATTAGGAAAAATTTTGAGAAAAATCGAATTGACAGTTTTTTTTTACAAAATATAAAAAACCTAAAAAAAGCAATACTAAAACTTGGTAAAAATTTACTTTCGACTCAAATAGCTTTTAAAAAATTAAAAATATTGGCTTCAAACTTATTTTAATTCACAGAAAATATTATTTTCGATATTCAGTATTTTTTTTATAAAAATCCAACAGTCCTTTTTTTCTTAAAAAAATAAAACCTACAAAAAAATAGTACGCAAATTTGGTAAAAATTGATTCATATAGACAAACTTTTAAGCAAGACAAATCGACAGACGATATGGGAAAATATCAGTGTGGTTTAAGATATGGTTTAATGGTGTAAATGTAGAGGCTTTAATATGGTAAAAAATAATTTTTTAAACAAATTTAAAACGTTTGAGTAAAATAACCATGAAAGTATCAACGTATCAAAATTGCACCTTAACTTTTTTCCTTTATTCAAAAATCTATCGCAAACAAAACACACGAATTTTCTCTAACATCTACTTCTAAGATGAAGATGATTTAAAATTAATAATCGATATCATAGTTGCCGTTTGCTATGGTAATTATTTATAACTGTATGTATGTTTATATACGCAAAACATAATGTAATAGTTTCTATTTGTTAATTTATTGATATTTAATATTACGATTCTTAACACAAATAAATGAATTTATCATTCTCAATTCCATTAATCTATATTGATTTTAGCAATTTAGCATAAATACTGAACTCGTATATAGTTTCTCACTTATTTTATCATTCTTTCATTAAATTTTCATCTTCTGAATACTGCATATTTTCATCCATAAAATCTACATCAGCATTATTTATTTAAAATGCACATATACCGTTACTAACATCCTATAGGTACATACCTACACACACATTGATAAACATACAAATCATATAAATATATGCATAAAAGAAGAAGGAGTACACGAGAAGAAAAAAATCTACATATTGTTTGTTGTTTCTTTTTCGTTTCAGTTTCGTGTAGCACAGTGACGGTAACGAAATGCCAAGCTGCATTAAGAACACTCCAGGCATTTCAGTTCTTTCGTCCAACATGCCTCTGCAAGGAGCCAGGAGTTGATCCCGATTGTAATCATTTCCGAGATTTTCTGTTTGATCATCCGTGTGGCTTTGTCCTTAAGAAAGGTAACGTATAACAATAAAAAACTCATCTAATGACATATTCTGTCCTGTCTACGAATATATCCATAGAGACAGACTAAGACATACGCAAACAAATATCATTCGTCCTTTTACATGCCATATAGGTATACATACATACAAAAATTCAACTTTCCATCTGGATCAATTGTGTGACCTATACCCCCGAAATATCCTGGAAACAACATCCCCTTTTTCCATCATCCCCATCACCCCTATCAGCTTATATCTTAGCTCCTTGAAAGAACAAACAAAAATACAATAACAATGTCATTTGTTAAATGTATAAAATTGAAGGATCTCAGCTCAGGCTACAAAGCGGAAATGTTACGTATATAGGGATGAGATATATATCACTTTAATGTCTTCGGGCGACACTCGCCGCATATTCTCTAACGTGGACGACTATCCAACTATATCTAGGAACCTATTCGTTTTACCTACGTTTCTGCTACGGTATCTTAGACGTACAACATCCTCTTTTTGGGGGTAACCCGGTACATGAATCTTATGTTCTTTGGTGGTGCTCTCTCAAGCGATGTACCATGGAGATGGGGCATTTGGAGTGGGACATGGGTGAACTATGTAAAACTTTTAAGATTTATTCCCAAGAAAAAGTGGTTGCACATGATATAATATTAGAACTTACCTCTTACAATCTTGAAAACAAGATGAAGAATACAAAAAGAAAGAAAACAAAACTGAAAAAAGTTGAAAAGATTCACCCACTATTACGACCTAAAAAAAAACATTATATTTCAAGCTTATTGCAGAAATAGAAGCTATTATATAAAAATAGAACTTTTATCCAAACCGGATGCTACTTTAATTTTGTATGACTTGTATGACTTGAAGTTTGAAGTTCTGCGTCAGGAACTAACTATGGAATGTTGTAAGAAATATTCATACAGCAAGCGTAAGAAAGAAAAGTCGTAAGAAATCGTGGTTAATTTGATCAATGCGTTCTAAATTTAGTGCTTAAAAGTGACAAGTCAAGTGTGAGTCAAATTAAAACTTAATGTCTCTGCAATCTGATACGAACTAGTTTCAGTGGTTTTACAACATTTATAACTGCACTACATAAATCACATGGACTTGTTTAACTTGTAAAACAGAATTATGACGTTAGATAAAGCTTTGGAAAGCAAACAAACTGTGTTCTTATAGTTGAAAAATGGGAACAATTTAAGTACGTAGTTACACAAGTTAAATTATTTTTCTGAACATTGTGTGATGAAATTTTGTGACCAAAATGTCAACATTTTAGGTTAATTTTGAATATTTAAGTAACAATCTCAAAATGTTCAAAGCAATTTGGTTTTAAGGACTTTCAGAAAAAAAAACCACGAAGATTGTTCACAATCAATTAACCCAGTAAGGTTTCAAACATAAATTTAAATCGTTAACTTATTGACTTTTTCTTTTAAACAAATTAATTCCCTTAATTGGAGTTGGTTTGGTGATAAAACAAAAATTGGAACTTTCAATCAAAATAAATCAATTCCTTTATCGGTAAAGTCTAAGTCATACCTGTCCTTAAAATAAGAACTGAACTAGTTACAAGAAATATCAATATAAAGCCGTAAAAATATGTTCTAATATTCACGAGAACAATGCTCCATATTTTTATATTATTAAATTGGATCTTTGTTATAATATAAATTGTGCACCAGGGCGTATGTGTGATTTTTTTTTAAATAATTTTCTTAGAGTGCTTGTACATATTTCCTTGCATTTAATTATTAATATTAAAAAGAAACTAAATTAAAAAGAGTCGATGATATAAAGAGTGAGATTATAAAATTTAAAAATGTACTACAATAAACCTTACAAAATAATACAATATCGTATTTACAAGTACAGTTCCGTAAAAGACAATATTTATTTCAAAAGAGGAGTACTTCTTATAAATTTGTTCAGATTTAAGTATAATTATTCGAGTGCAAGGTGGTGGCTTATCGTTGAACTTTTGTCAGTTAATTTTAATACAATTATTTTCTGCTGCGAAATATACATTAATTAGAATTAAATAATTTCCTATTTCATTCAGAATTAGCACTATTTAGCTTCTCATAGGACTCACCATTAGGTAGTAAGTCTATATAATGTTCAATTCGTTTGTGGTAAAGCTTGAGTTCTGTTTTTGAGGTGAGGACGAGGGGGATAAGCTTCTCTATATCCAAATATTATTTTATTAATTTATCATAGGAAATTATTGTAATCAGTCCGATTTGTCGAATTGAGAATGTTGACATTTCTCGACGTTTCAAGGTCCCTAGAGTCGAAATAAAAGATTTTAAGAGAGATGTCCGTGCGTGCGTGTGTACGTACGTTCGTACTTGCGTACGTCCGTACGACCGTCGCTTCGTCGGTCGTCCATAACTCAAGAACCAGTAGAGATATCGACTTCAAATACATTTTGTTATACAGATAATAATGCAGAAAGATGCAGAAAGGGCTCTCAAGACAATGGAGTGAGTGATTTTTTACCAAAGCAATTTAAAAAAAAGTTGGAAATTTTTGTTTACCAAAAATTTCTCACGAACCAATAACGCTAGCGACTTGAATTAAATTTTATATTATGTATTATAACGTGATACCAAACATGTACGTTTTTGAAAAAAAAAAATCCAATTAACGATTTTTTTATAAATCAAAAAAACCGAAAAAAAAAATTCGTCACCTCGAAAATTTTACGAACAAAAATGATCTCTAAACTTTTTTTATTAACAAGGAATAACGTTTTTGACATCTGGTAAAATTTTGGGAAAAATCAATTTGACAGTTTCTTACAAAAAATAAAAAAGCTAACAAAAATTAATAAAAGTTGGTAAGAATTGATTTTTGACTCAAATATCTTTTCAACAATTTGAGATTATGGCTTCAAACTAAATTTGTCTTATAAGAAATATTGTTTTCAACTTTCGGTAAAATTTTGAGAAAAATCGAATCAACAGATTTTTACAAAAAATAAAAAAGCTAAAAAAATAATAAAAGTTGGTAAAAAAATGAGATTTGACTAAAATATCTTGTCAAAATATAAAAATATTGGCTTCAAACTAATTTTATCTCCCACAAAAAAAATTGTTTTTGAAATTCAGTAAATTTTTTATAAAAATACAACAGTCCGTTTTTTCATAAAAAATAAAATCTACAAAAAATAGTACGCAAATGTGGTCAAAATTGATGTTCGGCTTTCGATATCTCGTGAACAATATAAGATTTTGACTTCAAATTAATTTCATTCATCCAATTTTTATTTGTTTATATAGGAAATAAAAAAAAATAAAAATACTACTAAAATTGCTAAAAATGGTTTTTCGACTAAAAATCTCGTTTACAAAAATAGTATTTGAAATCAAACTATTTGATCAAATGCAAAATATTGTTGGTAATTTTTAAATTATCAGTAGGGTCGCATCCATCCTCTTTTTTATCAATAATTTAAATAAACAGTGTTAAAATTTTCATTTAGAACTGTTGGATTTTGAAATAATTGCACTGATACCCTTTGACGTATACGTACTTTTATTTTATAAGATTTCCTTAATACTTTTCAAAAATTGGAATTGAAGTTTAATTTGTATATTAAAATTCGACCTCAATTTCAATTCTTAACTTTATGAGTTGACCAATAAGACCAAAGATTACATACACAAACCTTATATCAAGAGATTTCATTTTTGATACATCTTACAATTGCGTACAAATATTATTTAGACCCAAGTATTTAATGAGGAGAAATTTAAACAAATTAAGATAAGACTAACTTAACAGATATAGATAACCTATTTACGATTCCATCAAAAATAGAACTTCAAATTTGTTTATTTATTTATTAAAAATAACTCACAAAATAAAATTTTAAAAATTATGTACTTCCCATGGAAGTTATTGTAATGGGTCCGATTTGTCGAATTAAAAATTTTGACATTTCTCGACGTTTCAAGGTTTTTCGAGTCGAAATAAAAGATTTTTGGAAAGATGTCTGTGCGTGCGTGTGTACGTACGTTCGTACGTCCGTTCCGTACGTCCGTATGTCCGCGCGTCAGTACGTCCGTACGTTCGCAACGTTTTTTTCGTCGTCCATAGCTTAAGAACCAGAAGAGATATCGACTTCAAATAAATTTTGTTATACAGATAATAAGGCAGAAAGATGCAGAAAGGGCTCTCAAGAAAATTGAGTGGGTGGTTTTTTTTACCATAGACCTAAATATTTCATAAACCAATGACGCTAGAGACTTGAATTAAATTATATATTGTAACGTGATAAAAAACAAATATATTTAAAAAAAAAAATTTTTTTTTTCTGATAAAATTTTGAGAAAAATCTAATTGACAGTTTTTTTTATAAAAAATAAAAACCAAAAAAAACATTACTCAAAGTTGGTAAAAATTGAGTTTCGACCCAAATATCTTTTCAAAAACTTGAGATTAAGGCTTCAAACTTATTTTATCTTATAAGAAATATTGTTTTCAACATTCTTTAAAATGTTGAGAAAAATGGAATTAATAGTATTTTCACAAAAAATAAAAACCCAAAAAAAAAATAATAAAAATTGGTAAAAATTGATTTTCGGCTCAAATATCTTTTGAAAACTTTGAGATATTGGCTTTAAACTACTTTTATCTTTCAAAAAATATTGTTTTCAACATTCAGTAAAATTTTGAAAAAATAAACGAATTGACAGTTTTTGTACAAAAAATTAAAAACTTAAAATAATTTTAACAAAAGTTGGTAAAAATTATTTTTCGACGTAAATATCTTTTCAAAACTTTGAGACATTGGCTCTAAACTAATTTTTTCTTATAAGAAATATCGTTTTCAACATTCGATTAAATTTTGAGAAAAATCGAATTGACAGTTTTTTTTGCAAAATATAAAAACCTAAAAAAAAAAACAATACTAAAACTTGGTATTTGGTAACTTTCGACTCAATAGCTTTTCAAAAATTAAAAATATTGGCTTCAAACTTATTTTATTTCACAGAAAATATTGTTTTCGATTTTTTTATAAAAATCCAACAGTCCGTTTTTTCATAAAAAAAATAAAATCTACAAAAAATAGTACAAATTTGGTAAAAATTTATACATATAGACAAACTTTTATGCAATAATCCAAGAGTTTTCGAGTTCTTTATTTTCGTTTGAAAATTGTTCAAGATAATGCTTCGAATGTAATTCAGAGTAGAGAACTGTTGATTGCAGTTAGGACACTTAAGCTATCAGTAAAGATTAATGTCTTCTCTGACTCTACCCAGTTTTGTCTAATGGAGAGAGCTATAACTATCAGCTGCGTTTGGAAGCATCCCTTGGAACGCAACAATTGCTTTTAAAATCTATCTGAGTACAATATTCTCATGGGTTTTACGATTTCGATTAGTTTCCGATGAAGCTTAGAGAATTGTTGATGACAAGTGTTTTTTTTTTTAAATCTTGAGAAGTTAGTTTCAATGGATAGGAAGTGCTTTTTCTATGCATGAGGGAACAAAGATCTGAGGTTTTCTGGCGATTCTTACGGAATACATCTATAAGCCGAAACTAGGGTTAATATTTAGCGTACAGAGGATATTGAATTTTTCTTGCTTTGTTTTTTCCTGCAAAGATTTTTTGTGAAGCTTTGTGAAGATGATATGTGCCAGTCTTTTAATTGATTTATAACCAGCTTATATTGGTGTTGTTCTTAGCACTCTTGTAGATTTTCTGTAGCATTCATTTATGGTTATACCAATGCTCTCCAAGATTTTCTTTGTAGTCACATAAAGTTTGTGAATCCATGCTGGAAGCTCCCTTCAACAAGAGCTTTGGTTATTTTGAGAGCAGTTTTTATAGATGGCTTCCTTTAAGGCGAGAACACATATCATTTTCAGATTTTTCAGTAGGTCGATGATATTTTTCACATGAAGGTTCCATTTCAGATTGGCACTGAAGTTTACTGCAAGCACTCTTAGTTCTTTATTGAGACTGATTGTTGAATTGCGAACTGTAAGTGGAGTCGGGGAGCATTTATTTGTTCGACAAAAACGAAGACCCTCAATTTTCGATGTGGAACGATCGCTCCTGTCTTTTTCTGATTTCAGAGTCTACTGATTTTAGGTGTGTTAACATTTAGTATAGCTTCTAAAGCTACCATTAAAATATTGTCTACATAAATGCCAACAAAATCTAGTCTGAATTTTGGTTTTGCGAGCTCTACTATGTGTGCATTGATATATGAATTATTAAAGGTGTACCGATAAGGAAGACCTTGTGGTGTTCGATTGAGATATCGGACAATATCAATCTACTTGGTAATGTTTACGAAAGTTCCTAGGAATCGGCTTGAGTATAGCTTTCTTTCAATCATGAGGAAAGATACCAATCAGAAGTATGTATCTATGTTGTTTTACAGCAGTCAAATTCTGTTCTTAAAACTATCTAGAGCTGATTTTACCATTCCATATGGAATCTCCTTGTGCTGTTCCTTTAAGCATTTGGGAGGTGTCAAACTCGATTCTTAAGATATCATCTACAAGTTGCTTGCAAAATTTTTCTTGAAAGAGGAAGTCATCAAAGTTAAAAGTCAATTTATTTCTAATAACGTTGTCCAGAAATGTTCAATCATCGATAAACTTTTCCATGTTTTTAAAAAAGTGTTTCCTAAATTTTCTAATTCATTTTCCAAAAAGCCATTTATAATAAATGATTTTTAGATTTAGATTTATTTATTTCTTATAATTTACTCAGTAAAATACAATATCTTATAAATTAATGAATGTAAGGAAAGTTTTGTTTATATATATCCTAAATTAATAAGGAAGTTGGTCCAGCAATTTTATTGGAGGCCTAAGGTTACCTTTAAGTAGCAATTTGAATGTTATTTAAAAATTACCTTAAAACCAAAAAAAAAAAGAATTTAGCTAACTCTAAAACGGCTTTAAGCAGTATCATTACATAAAAGCGTATTCTATTCTTAGTAAGTTTAAATATTTTGAACAAAAAGAAATATCAACGGTTCCATAATTCAATTTTGTATTTTTTATTATCTCATTAAAGATTTTAAAGAAATGGTTCGATATTTTGTTTAAATAAAAGTCAATTGAAACATTTTCGACAAGTATGATTATGGAAGAAAAAAAGTTTAAAATTCAATATTTAAATCAATTTTTCTGAAGTAATTACGTATTTTATTATATATATAAATTAAAACGAACTTTCAAGAAAATTTCATGACATTTACTTTATTAACTTAAGTATGTTGCTTTTTTAAAAACCACAAGTGATTTCGACCATGAGAAAAACTTCTTTTGGATCGAGTTGTACATAGAGACAAGTTTACCTACTCACTTAAGTAAATCCGTATAATGACAAAAACAAACTTTACACCGGTACAGTGTTCATTCTAACCACCAAATCCTTCCTTAACATTTCTCTAAGTCCTTTGAACACACCATAAGGCGATATACTTTCCTTTTCATTAAATATACAATTCCAAAAAATATTATTTTCTTATCGCTTCTCATAAATGTCCAACTCGAAATCTTTCTCCATTATTATTTTGTGTGCTCATCTATGACAAAACATTTATGCTGGGCCTTCAAAAATCCTTAACATTCCCCCTCAACCAAACCAAACCAAATCCAAAAACACACTTTTTCCCAAGTTTACACATTTTTAACAAACTTAATCTCCAATGGAGCTTTTGTCTTTTTGTTTCGTTTCGTTTTCATGCAATTTACGATACAAAACAATAAAAACCAATCGAAAATAAAAAAAACAACAACAAAATATAAAACTAAAGCAGAAAAGGATCCATATCCGATAGATGCACTGCCAACGTGCAACCATGCATTATCCGTGTGCCAACAGGAAAGGAAATGTTTGAAACTCTTCGAGGACTTTAAGGTGCACTGTAAAGTGAGAGACAATAAATGCAGGATGGATGACAGGTAAGCAGGAATACTATTTTTGTATCTCACATTTTTAGTATTGTATTTTGTTGTTTCTTTTTTTAAGGAAGATATAAATGAACCTATCCAAATGGTTAGGGTAGGAATTGTAAGTCTTTGAACATGTTTCTTTCAGTAGGATGTATAGGATTGTTGTTTCTTTTTAACAACAAAAACAACAAAAACAACAAGAACAACAAAAAAGGACTTCACTTTCAGAAAATTGCATTTGTCCTCAAAAAAGGTGACAAGAAGTGCGATTAAAGCTTTGGCCATATTTACCTGTTTGCCTGTTTTCTTACACAGCACAGGAAGCAGCCAGCGCCAGCAGTGGCGAGGTGAAGTGCAAATGTGTTGTCGACTTCAGGTTGCCTAGTAATACAAGTTTTAAGTGTGCTTAGGAAAAGTTTCGTATTTTTTTGTTGTTGTATTTGTATTTGTTACGAAAAGTCCTGTGTTCCTATTTTTTCCTTTATTTTTTTTTTTATTTTTATTTGTTTTGTAACTCTGTGCTGATGCGGTGTGGTGGTGGCGATATGGCGATGGCGTGGCGTAGCATGAAGAGGGCGGAAGCTTTATTGTATATAGAAATAGGAAATGCCTTTGTGCATGTAGAAAAGTTTGTTCTAGCTCTCGAAAGGTCAACGACAGGCAAGTGTCCTAGAAGGACCTACCTACCTACCTTCGAGTATTGTATAAAACAACTAAAAGAATTTATTTTCTTGGTGTGAAGAAAGGAAAAGATTTCTATAGGTTGTTAAGTGAAAGTCTATTCAATGTTTCTGCTGCAGGGGGTAGGTACTAGGTACTACATATAAACATATCTACTATGATTTGAATAATGGACATTATTAAATTATTAAGTTTGTTGGTTTTGATTCTGTTTTTTTTTCGTTCATGTTGGTTTTGTTGTATTCTCTAAATAAAAAAACATAGTGAATATCTGTCTATAGTGTGTTGTGTCTGTCTGTATGAGCAAATAATGGCCTGTTTGACTGGGACCTAATGACAACTTAGATTTAATTGAGTCTAATCACATGATATTTATATACAATCTTTTATCGATTACTTTAACATTCTGTACTTATGGATAAATCGTGATTTAGAAAATAAGAGTACACATTATATTTTGGAGGTAGAGAATTCTTTTGGAACTAAAGATAAGTTACTTAGATAAGTGTTAAAATGAATTGTTTTCATTTAAATTATGTAGGTGTGTTACTGACACTATTTCAGTATTGACACAGTTCTTTAGTTCGAGGAAGAAAAAAACAAAGGACTTTTCAATTAAAAAAGAAATTAGAAATGAAAATGTAAATTCACTGGCCAACTGAATATTGTTCCCAGGTTTTGATGGCCTTAATTCAAATCTGAATCCAAAATTATCGTATGGCGTCAGGTATTTAAGATCATTGTTTTTTAAAATTCGAAAAACACATATGAATAAGACTTTTTGAGGCTATCGTAATTCATGAAGTTGTTTTTTTTTTTTCAATGATGATTTTCTAAATCTATTTACATACTTATAGCAATTCATAAAATCTTCGAAATATTCTTAGATTTCACCTGTCTCACATAAATCTCAAATAAGCGCTGAACCATTTATGCTAAAATCGATTTTAACAAAAAAAAAATAAAAACAGTTTGGAAGTAATTTGTATTTTCGCAACGAATTAGTGGCCTAAAAAAGTTTATCACACTAAGTCCTTGAAAAACATGGAAAAAGTTTGAAAATAGTGTTAAAAACAGTTTTTTTTTTTTAGAAATTTGAGCAGGTTATTTAAATACTGGATTCGAAAACAGCACAAAAATGCACAATTTATTAACTTCCCATAGGAAGTTATTGTAATGGGTCCGATTTGACAAATTGAAAATTTTGACATTTCTCGACGTTTCAAGGTCCCTAGAGTCGAAATAAAAGATTTTTAGAAAGATGTCTGTGCGTGCGTGTGTACGTACGTCCGTACGTTCGCGACGTTTTTTTCGTCGTCCATAAAAAAAAATTCAATTAACGGTTTTTTTTATAAATCAAAAAAACTGAAAAAAAAAAATTTGTCACTTCGAAAATTTTACGACTAAAATATGATTTCATCTCCAAAACAATTTTGTGCAACGAAGAATAATGTTTTTGACATCTGATAAAATTTTGAGAAAAATCGAATTGACAGTTTTTTTACAAAAAATAAAAACCTAAAAAAAAAATAAAAAAAAGTTGGTAAAAATTGAGTTTTGACTCAAATATCTTTTCAAAACTTTGAGATATTGGCTTTAAACTACTTTTATCTTTCAAAAAATATTGGTTTTAACATTCAGTAAAATTTTGAAAAAAATAGAATTGACAGTTTTTTTACAAAAAATTAAAAACCGAAAAAAAAATTAACAAAAGTTGGTAAAAATTGATTTTCGACTTAAATATCTTTTCAAAAATTTGAGATTATGGCTTCTAACTAATTTTACCTTATAAGAAATATTGTTTTCAACAGTAGGAAAAATTTTGAGAAAAATCGAATTGACAGTTTTTTTTACAAAAAATAATAACCTAAAAAAAAAAATAAAAAAAAAGTTGGTAAAAATTGAGTTTTGACTCAAATATCTTTTCAAGACTTTGAGATATTGGCTTTAAACTACTTTTATCTTTCAAAAAATATTGTTTTCAACATTCAGTAATATTTTGAAAAAAATAGAATTGACAGTTTTTTTACAAAAAATTAAAAACCGAAAAAAAAATTTAACAAAAGTTGGTAAAAATTTATTTTCGACTTAAATATCTTTTCAAAAATTTGAGATTATGGCTTCTAACTAATTTTAACTTATAAGAAATATTGTTTTCAATATTAGGACAAATTTTGAGAAAAATCGAATTGACAGTTTTTTTACAAAAAATAAAAACCTAAACAAAAAAATTAATAAAAGTTGGTAAAAATTGATTTTCGGCTCAAATAGCTTTTCAAAAATTAAAAATATTGGCTTCAAACTTATTTTATTTCACAGAAAATATTGTTTTTTATATTCAGTAATTTTTTTATAAAAATCCAACAGTCCGTTTTTTCATAAAAAAAAATAAAATCTACAAAAAATAGAACGCAAATTTGGTAAGAATTGATACATTTAGACAAACTTTTAAGCAAGACAAATCGATAGACGGGATGGGAAGTTATCAGTGTGGGTCGCATCCCAGCCTCTTTTTTTTAAAAGCATTCAAAGCTTCAAACTCAATATTTCTCAAAACCTACTTGCTTACTTAAGGTGGCGCTACAGTCTGAGTGGACCTAGGCCTCAACCAATATGCGTATAAAGCCCGCACGGTCCTCCTAGCTAGCTGTCTCCATCTTCGAACGCCAAGTTAATTGAGGTCCTCTGCACCTGCGTGCGTCATCGAGTCGCGGTCTTCCTCTACTGCGTCGTCCCTCGGGATTGGATTCGAAGACCTTCCAGGCTGGAGCGTTAATGTCAATTCGCTCTACATAACCCAGCCATTTAAGTCATTGGGCTTTTCTTCTTTTAATCAGGTCAGTGTCGCTGTACAGCTCGTAAAGTTTGTCGCTGTATCCTCTCCTTCACTCTCCATCTATGCAGACGGGACTAAAAATCATCCTAAGAATTTTTGTCTTGGAGCATCCGAAGACACTCTCATTTTTCTTTGACAGGGTCAGGCCTCAGCGCCATAAATGAGAACCGGGATGATGAGTGTCTTATAGATGATGACTTTGAATGTTTTAGAGAGGACTTTACTACTCAAAAGCCCTCTTAGTCCAAAGAAGCAGCGATTTGCAGGAGTTGTTCTTCGTTTGATTTCAGCGCTGGTATCATTGTCTAAATTAATAGCGGTGCGCAGGTAGACAAAGTCCTCAACTACCTTAAAGTTATAGCTGTTAATGGTGACGTTTTGTCCAAGACGTCGTCGTTCAATGTCCTTTTTCGATGACTTGTTACTTGTAACTTGTTCTTGTCCGGTTCAATGCTCAAAAACGCACCGCTGAAATCACGCTTTGATCTCACAATAATGTCAATATCATTGGCGTATCCGAGTAATTGTACGGACCTTTGGAAGATTGTGCCTCTAGTGTTGACGGTTGAGTTTGGCACAATTCTTTCCAGAACGATGTGCATCGCCTTGTATAAAACCTTATTTGACATCAAACACATCGAAGCGCCCATTTTAAATCTTGATAGAGCAGCGTGAACTCGTCATTCGTCATTCGAAGTCATTCTGCACAAACGGATAAGTACATATGACAGGGATGCCAAAACTAGAAATTTCCCTGTGAAGTCCTTCCCTATAGATGATGTCATACGCGGCTTTAATGTCGATAAAGAGATGGTGGCTTTCGATTTGAAGTTCCAAGATCGGTGAATATTTGGTCAATGGTGAACTTCCCTGTTCTAAATCCACACTAATAAGGCCCTATCAGGTTGTTGACGAACGGCTTTAGACGTTCACATAATACGGCAGAGAGGATGATCTTATATGTAATGTTAAGGAGACTGATGCCTCTGTAGTTGGCGCAATTTAGAGGGTCTCCTTTCTTATGTATTGGGCAAACTATGCTGAGATTCCACTCATCGAGCGTGCTTTCTTCCGACCATATTTTGCAGATGAGTTGTTTCATGCTCCCTAACAAGTCATCGGCATTCGGCAGCGATGCCGTCAGCTCCAGCAACTTTCTTGATCTTTAGTTTCGATATAAATGTCTTCACTTCATCGAGGTCGGGTATGCGGAATTGTTGATCTGCGTCACCTAGATTGAGTGATCATATCTTCCTTACAGCGAAATCCCATTTGTCATTGCCGTTACATAATTTGGAGAAATGGTCTTTTCATATGCTCAGGAAAGACTGCGGTTCTATTACGATATTCCCCTGATATTTAATTTAATTCCTTACATATTAACGGCATATGAGGTCCACTCCAGCTTTTTGCCACATAGAGTTTTATTTCCATAAAGTGCAGCTCATACATTGGCTAGAATGATGCGTTAAGTTATAAGAGTTCATATTAGTCCCTTTGAACTTTCGTAAGTCTAAAATATTTGTGATAGTCTTGTGTCAAAAACCATGTACTCAAAAAGTGAAGAATTTAAATTTTTTGATTTCAACTTGTTGCATGTGAAGCACCAAGTTGATAATAATAGACTCATAACGCTGGCCGTTCATGGACACATGAAACCTAACCGCCATTCTCTTTGAGGCTGCGAATAGTTCTCTTGTAAGGACAATATTATAAAGACCGTAAAATAGGCGAAGAAATTTAGTAAACCATGTTTTTCTTTTAGTGTGTGTTGTTAAACGCTATCTGCGTCCATATTGATTGGTCAAAACAGACTGAATAAATGACATCCATATTTGACAGACGTAGCTTCAACAACATAAAGGTTTTCAACTGTCAAACAGCTGAAGCGTCTGTTGGAACACATTTTAATAAAATTTAAAATAATATCAAGCCTAACGTAAAATGATGAGAAATCATGTAAATAAAGATTTGTTCACAAAGTTTAAATGATTTTTCAAATTTATATGAGTCACGTTTATAAAGGTTTTTGGCAATATAATGTTTCATTTTGAATAGCCCGCTATTTGGTAATCTGCCCCTTTTAAAGCTTTTATCTAATGCCATTTGACAAGTAAAAATATTCTAATACTAAAAATTTCAAAAACGCATTGAAATTGTTAAAATTCACTACAATTCGCAAAACTTAATTACTATTGGGTTACCGTAAAGTCAGTTCACGACTTGAATTAGTTAAACTAGTCACAAATGTTGAACTTTTGAGAAAAGTAAATATCAATCAAGAACACCTGAGAATATTACTGCTTTAGGCCTTAGTGTTGACGAAAACCTTCATTTTTCGTTGGAATTAAACTTAAACCGTTACTTTTGCCAAAAATGCATTAGCAATTTGTTGTCAAGTGAAACCTCTTTTTGGAAAACCTTTAAAGTAATGAAATTAAGTTGAGTGGTAGGCTTGTTTGCACTTGAAAAGACCAAAAATCCTGTAGAAATTTTGTTTAAAGTTTTTAAGAGAAACCTAAAGGAGTATTAAAATTTGTATGAGCAGGAATTATGTTTTTTTTTTAGATAATTCAAAGTTAAACGCAGAAAATTAAGTTAGAGATACAAAGTTGTGTTCGCTAGTTTCAGTTTCAGCGTATTTACATCAAACCTACTTTTTATTTTCAAGTTCAAGTTGTTTAATAAATATTCTTAAATTAATAAAAGTAATAAAAACTTACTAAAGTTTATTTTTCTAATTGTATTTGAAACAATTTTCAGAGAGGCCTGCCACGATTCATGGACGAACTTACGCCTATCACCAATGTTTGGTTGCATCTGTCCCAATAATCATATGAAAAAGCGCTGTGATCGAATTTTTAATATAGTAAATCACAACCCTTGTGTCGGTGAGTTAAATATACTAAATAAACAAAAACAAAACACACACACACAAATTAAACACAAAAAAATAAAAATATCTTAAACAACAATAAAAAAAAATGTTTATTTTTATTTTTATAATTATTATTATATCGAAGAAAACAAACAAAAACCAAAAAACAAACAATTTTTATTCTAAACAAGGAGTATACAAATTATTTTAAATGAATTTTATTTTATATATAATTTAAGAGAAATATATTAAAACAAATCAAAAGTTAAACAAATTCTGTGCGAATAAATATTAATATCTACAAAATGTATCCTTTTAATGGAAAATTTATATCTTTTGTAGGGAATTTATAAGAAATAATTTAAACAAAAATTATATAACAAATGAATCAACGCTTCATTCAACACAGGCAAACAAAAGTAAAAGAAACAAAAATGAAGATTATTTTAATTTTTCATTTTATTTTTTATTTTAAAATGACCTTTTTTAAGTTGAACTGATATTTTGTTCTTTTCAGTTTTTTTTTGTCGAACTATCATCATTTTTAATTTGTTCTTATTTTTCTTTAAGTTTTTAATTTTTTAATTTGAGAAATTAAAAAAATCTCTGAACTGCACGCTTTTGTGTCAACCCATTTACCATTTACCATGTGGATAATTATGTACTTAATTTTCCATCGTAAAGAAATCGCTTTAGAAATATCGCACAAACTTTTCTATCAATCAAAACACATGAGTTTCTCTGTCTTCGCCGCACAAATCGTTATTTTAATTTCACAAAAATTAATCTTCGCACAAATTTTTTATGATAAAAACGCACTCACATTTTAATTGTGTATGAAGCACATTTTCAATCACACTGTTTTTATTATTGTCGCACAAAATGCAAAAACTGCACTTGAATTTATTGTTTATATGTATTTCACTTAGTTGGTACTTTTTTGTTGTTTTACACACGAGAGAAGAGTAGAAGATCACAAAGAATTTAGATTGCACCTCTCTGTTTATATATACCACCTTATATTATCCTTCAACCCAATATATATTCTGCACCTTAATCCTTGAAAATAATCCCATTAGTCCCAGTCCTTCCCATTCCAACCACTTTAAATCTCTGTATCGAAGGAAAAACAAAAACATATCTCTCCATCTCTTTGCAGACATAATTTTTTATTCCTACAGCGGCCTTGGCCCACCCCACCTAACCCACCAACGGACATCTTCCTCGGAAACCTCCAACAGTGTTTACCTGGCCGAAGAGGAGGAGAATCTAATTACGGCTGAAATATTCTCACTATATCCACATTTTCTATTCCCACCATCGTCTGGGATGAACCGAAAGATACCCTTAGCCTTGGCCTCTCATAGTCCTGCAACTAATGATGACTCAGATGAGCGTAATGAGGGAATTGTTGCTCCTGATTCTGGTAGCCATCGCAGGAGGGGTGATGTTGACGATGGCGGCGGCGGTGGTGGTGATGGTGATGAAACGTACGATGGTACGGCTGATGAGGCAGATGATGTTATAAGACGACGCTTGGGAATTGTTGTTGGCGTTGGTGCTACTGACAACGATGATGATGATGGTAATGCCAATGCCGGCACTGGCATCGGCACCGGCACTGACACCGACAACGGCGGCAGCGATGATCCTGAAGCACCTGATTATATTCATGTAATTAAACCACTAGAACATGAAAGTGATGAGCACTATTTTCAAAGTAGGAAGCATAAAAATTCATCATTGTACGTAAATTTATGAGTGTTATTGGATTTGTAAGGCAAAAGAAAACACATACACATACTTGTATTACACGCTACACGTATATTTCGAAAATCACATTACACCATCAGACAGTTTTGACGTGGTTTTGAATATGTTTAACTTAGGTTTTGAGATTAGGTTGATATGTTAAGTACTTACATGATGTTTACATACGTTTGATGGCACTGAGTAATTGTGTTTTAAGATGAAACTAAAGGGTGTTTTCTAAGAGGTATAGAACTTTGAAATGGAATAAGACAAAGATGATTTTTTAAACTGTCATGAAATTTGCTTCATTCGAAGAATAGTCTTCGCGGACTATAATTTATATATAATTCCTTCCATATGACGGCCACAGCTGACTCGAACGTAGACTCTAATCTGGAGGTCCAATTTTCGACAAATTTCTCCAACATTTGTAGCTGTATATCAGCAATAACTCGACAAATGTTGTCTTCCAAGTGGTACATCGTTTCGGCTTTATCGGAGTAGAATAGCGAATTCACATGTCCCCACAGAAAAAGTCAAGCAGTTATAAATTGTACAATCTTGGCGAAAATTTACGGGTCAGTAAAGTGAAACCATGCGGTTACTAAACGTTTCAGACGATGCGTATTTCCAATGGAACCATAATTCTTCAAAGTCAGTTGGCACAGTTTTTTTTTTTGATCATGCGTTAGTCTTCACACAAGCTTTCATAACTTTTTCATTCATTCTGACTTATGCTTTATCCAAGCCTTCAAAACAGTGGTGTAGATAGAATTTCGTTATGTTGGGGATAGATCTAGTTCGTTCTTTTCTTTTTAAAGTTTTAATAATTTAAATCAAGATAACAAGACTTCATTGAATTCATTATCCTACAAATGAGTAAATATCCAAAGCTTATTTATTTATTATCGGTTATTAAAATAGACATATTTTTAATAATCTCACTTCGTTAGTTATGCTTCTTTGTATTGTTTTTATTCTCTTTAAACTGGAGAAAGTTCTTTCGGGAGTTGAAATTGAAACCGACAGTGTTGCTAATATCTTTAATTAAATATGTATAATAAAAAAGCTTTCTTCGGGGCAGCTTTCAAAACGCTTCAAATGAGTTCTTAGAGGAAGTATTTTTCTGCAAGATCCATTATATAGAAATTGAAAAAAGGATTGAAAACAGTAGCAAGAAAATATTTTTCTGCACTTTGAAGCGAAGGGTTCACGATACTTTTGTCGGTTCACCATTCTCTTATGTCTAACGTCAATGTCAAGGACCACAGTTATATTTTTTGCCTTAAATCTTTGGGGAGATTCATTGCTTGGACCAAGGCCCTATTTCATAAATATTGACAGGTGCGACAGGTGACAATTTGTAAATGACAAACCTGACAATTGTATAAATTCGGTCCCATAAAAAAAGTGAAAACTTTGTAAAATTCCCTGACAATTTTACAAAGTTGTAAAGATTTCGGATCATAAAAAAATTGTCATGACAATGAATTGTCAGGGATTTTTTTGAAAATTGTCACAAATTCCCCGACAAATTTGTAGTGACAATTTTTTTATGAAACAGAAAAAATAGTACAAATTACAATTTTGTCAGTATATAGTTGACAATTGTGACAGGCAATTGAGTTTCGGTCGTAAGGTGGCAATTTTATTTTGATAAAATATTTTCAAGTGAAAGTGACGACAAACGCGAGGTACGCCACCCTCGAGTTTTTAGACAAAGAATAAGCAATGATTTCGCTTCATTATGTGATTATCAATTTAAGGACAAATTTCGCGTCTGGAAAACAACAGCAGAACACATTTTGTTAAAAACCGGTCTGCACCTCCAGAATCCCACAAAAAGAAACCATGCTCTTAATGCTAAGACCCAAATTTTATGTGCTTTACACTGGCTTGGAAGTGGAGTTAGTACCATGTAGTTGCTGATGGACATTTTGCTAATTTTTCTTGTGTTGTTGGCATTGCTGATTGGTCATTAATAAAAATTGATGCACCAACTGATAATGAGTCAGCATTTGTTGATAGAAATGGTGACCACTCAATTAATGCCATGTTTGTATGAGTCCCAAATTTGGAGTTTTTTTATGTTTCTGCACGCTGGCCTGGATCCGTTCAAATGCTATAATATTAGGAGACAGCGATTATGGACGAAAAAGTTGGCTGATAACACCAGTTATTCTACCCCAAGTTGAACAATCTGAAGCATTATTAAGATTTTTGAGGGCTCATAAGAAAACGAGGAGGCTTGGAGAAAATGCATTTGGCATTCTGAAGGAAAAATTTCCTTGCCTTAACTATTTGAGATTGTCACCAGCAACTGTATGCAAGGTTATTTTGACTTGCACAGTACTGCATAACTTGGAAAATCGTTTGGGAAGTGAAAATACACTATTTGAAATGATGATAATGGTCACGGCAAAATTGTCATACTATGACAATGACAAAATTGCCACGACAAAATTGTTGTTGTATTTAACTGACAATTATGTCACCTGTCAATACGTTATGCAATGAAAACTTGTCACATAAGTGTTACAAATTTGTAGAATTGTCACCTGTCAATGTTTATGAAATAGGGCCCAAGTCTAAATTCACTCTTTGAAACACAAAACTTAATGACAACGATAGTTGGTAAATCATACTTAAAACCTTTTAGCTAATCAATAGCTTAAAATCCATAGCGTTTTTTAAGTTCTTTGCGCCACTTTCTAATGTTCTAATTTGGTCAAGAGTTTCGAACACAAACTGAAATAGCTGCTCAAAATGCTTAACTGCTTGATATGTATTTTGAGATAGATACATCGCGTCAGATTCATCCTTTTGGTAAATGTAAATTAGGTGGCGCAACAGCCCGTTGAGAATTAGGGCCTAGTGACTTAGAACTCGCAACCATTCCTGTGTCCGCGTTATGTTCTCAAGGGGTTGGAGTGGACCCACAGTCTTAACCCGAATCAGAACGGCTAATTTGAGAAAGTAGTTTTCATGACAAGAATTACTCTTGTAGTCTTTTTTTTGTGGAATCTTCACTTATCGTATTTTGGAGCATATTTCTTTTCGGTGTACTGAAATAATTGTAAACTGCTTCAATCGTGGTTAGGCAGTCTCTACTGGCTGGTATTTTGCTGGAAACAGATATAGCAAGGTTCAAAGAACGTGCTGCACAATGGGCGTACAAAGCATGAGAAGCAAGTTTTTGCCAAATTATTGCCTAAAAATCTTCTCGTATGATATGTTGACCATTTTTGTTCTTATAGACATATCAAACGTAATTTGAAACTTGTTCGACAGTGGCTGATTCCTGAGTTTTATTCGGCAGCACAGAGAAGAATTTTGAATGTTTGGTTTTGGCCGACACTTTTTTTGTCAAAATTTCAAAACAAGCTTCGAAAATCTCATTTAGTACAGTAGGACTTGTATATTTATGGCGTTTCCCCGGACCATCTATGTAAGTTCACACAAATGAGCGGATCCCCATTCCTCGGAATTTCAAAAGAGCTCTTAAATTTCCTTAGTTCGGTCCAGTGAAGTTGTTTTGCATAATTATTGCCTCATTATCAATTGGTGAGGGCCGTAAAAAAATACTTTCGAAAAATCGATATAAAAATAGGAATTCAAAGGATTAGGTGATTTGCCGAAATAATAATTTCATTCAGATGAATTTGACTTTGTATTTTTCCGTGGAATGTTGGTGCAGAATTTATACTTGACAAGGAATCCTGTGAGTACTAATTCACGTAGGAGGTAGATACTAAATTAACTTATTTGGTTCATGGCTGGTTATATTGAACAATTACCGATCCCTTTGGGGAAATATACCCCCCTATCTACGCCATTGCTGCAAAATTTTAACTTTAATAAAGTTGAAATCTGTTGAGTTTAAAGTTTCATGAAGACATTTAAGACCGATAATGTATTTAAGATTTACAAAACCATTACAAAATTTATATCTTAATGCCCATTAAATACAACAAATTTAGACTCCTCTTTTCAAAACTTAAATATTTGACTACTTTTCAATAAAAACATGTCAAAAATAACCCTATTGAAACAGTGTCAAAACATTACCTAAGATACAAATTGTCACAACTTTTTAAATGCAAATACATTTTCAAAAGCAGTTAAATTTTTAAACTCGAATTTTGAGCAACTCAAAATAAATCTAAAGTGTGTATACATTTTTTTCGATTCTTTAAAAAACAGAAACTTGTCAAAAAGAAATTAGATTAGTTTAAATTGATCAATTACATAGTCAATAAAAATGGAAGTAAGACTTAAAGGTTAATTTACTCAATTTTTAAGGTTTTAAATGTTTCAAGTACATTGCCAAAAGAATATTTCATTTCAATTTTCAATTCTTGAAGTTTGTCATCAACTCTTTACTTTTTTTGTTTCTAACTGGCATTTTGAAAAATACCCACAGACGTACTTCACTTCAATTCTCTTTTTTAACATTAAATAAATAAAAATTATGTCATTCGTAAGCCGTTGCGTCTAAAGTAAATAATATTTACTTTCAACTGACATGACAGTTAAATATTACCAAGGGCTTACCATCAAAATGACATCAATACTCTGCGTAGATATCTTCAATTGTATACATAACTAAAACTTATACAACAGTTAAAAAAAAAAACATCAAAATAACAGTAACTTGTCACTATGACATCAAAGTAATATCGATAAGGATGTATAGAGTCCATGTATACAGCACAAGCACAACTTTGTGATGATAGTAAATGAAAACGAATAAGCTTTTTCGATTTCAAGGACACTCGAAAGCGTATACCACATTCTTAGTATAACCTACTTTTAGTGGCTTATTAATTGATTAAATTAATGAATCAAAATGTTTGTGGAAAACAAAATAAACTTGTTGAACGAACATGGTTTTATTCAAATTAATTAATTTGTTTTTGTTTATTTAGATAGGGATTGCCAATGAATATAGAAATACATAGTAATTTGATTAAATTCATTCGCTACCAGTTATATTTAACCACCATTGATTTCACTGCGGATGACAGGGTTTTCAACAGACATATACAGATTTTTGAGGAAATTTCGTGAAATTGTTGCTTTTTTTCACATCGAAAATACCTTTACTCAATATTCAGTTGAATTTTGCATATTATTTTATACAATTTTCGACAAAACTGTCGAACAAAATGGTTTTAACAGAAAAGAAAAAAACGTTTTCAAAGTAATATTTGTGTTTGTAACGAATCTGTCTTCTAAACAAGACTATCACATCATGTTTTTGAATAATATTGAATATACGAACCACATTCATAATTTCCTATTCTTACCTGGCTGTTGCTAGAAGTCTTAAAATATATTAATACAAATATAATTATGTAATGTTCAAAAAGTTTGAAATCAATACTTTGATTTATTCTCAAGATATTTTAGTTTTGAGTTGATTTTGTAGATTTTCTTTTGTCATTTGACAAAAAGTTAACAACAATATTTTGCATATGATAAAATATCTGTTTTTTTAACTTCCCAAAGAAAGTTATTGTAATTGGTCCGATTTGTCGAATTCAAAATGTTGACATTTCTCGATGTTTCATGGACCCTACTAGTATAAATAATTTTTGTTTTGCTTGCGTGCGTGTGTATGTACGCTCGTTTGTCCGTTCAATACATCATTTAAATGACCACCACGTGAATTGTTGCAAGCATCGATTCTTTTGAGGTAATGTTGGTTTTTAAGTGCTCAAGAGTTAAGGGTTTATCTGCATAAACACGGTCTTTCGCGTAGCCCCACAAAAAAAAGTGCAGTGATGTCAAATCGCATGATCTTGGTGGCCAGTTGATATCGCCACGACGAGAAATTACGCGGCCAGGAAATGTCTCTTGCAATAAAGCCATATTAACTCGAGTTGTGTGGCATATGGCATTATCTTCTTGAAACCACATATTCTCCAAGTTGTATTCCTTAATATCAGACAAAAAGAAAAAGTCGGTTATCGTATGACCATAACTTTCCGAATTAACGGTTTTCCGAATTGTCGTTTTCGAAGAAGTGAGGTCCAATGGATCAAAGGACGCACCAAACAGTGACTTTTTGTGGATGTATTGACCTCTCTTCAATGACTTGAGGATTTTCACAACCCCAAATATGATCATTTTGTTTATTAACATACACACCGAGTGAGGAATGTGCTTCGTCGTTGAAGATATTTTTTTATTTTCGAAAAATCGCCGTCCACCGCCTGTTGTTCAAGCTCCCATTTGACGTATCTACGGCGTTGGTCAGCTAGCTTCAGTTGTTGTGTGAGCTAGACTTTATGTGGATGTAAGTGTAGATCCAAATGCAAAATACGCCATAATGTGCCGTTAGACGGTCCCAATTTCTGAGAACGACGAGGAATCGACACATTCGGGTCTTCGATATTTTCAGTGGTACGAGCAAAAAGCTGATGCACAGGCCTTACAATATCTGTAACCAATACAGTTTCTTTAAATTTCTTTACAATTTTGCAAATTGCTTGCGTAGTTGGACGATTATGACGTATACCATAATCTCCTCTTAAAGCACGATATGTGCAGGCTGTGGAAAAATCACCATTTTTGTAGTACGTTTTAGTAATTTGTATGCGTTGTGCGATAGTTAAGCGATCAATTTTTGTAAATGTCAGACTTTCAACTGACAAAAAAAAAAAATTGGTTTAACAACTTAGTTTGACAGATGTCGAATTTCTTATACTTTTGAAACCGCAAAATGGATAACCATACCATGATACGATACTGATAAAATAAAAAAAAATCAACGGGTTTTTTTAATAATCGAAAAAAAAAGATTTTAGCACCAAAATTATTGTATGCAACGAAGAATAAGGTTTTTGACAGCTGGTAAAATTGTGAAAAAAATCCAACATTCAGTTTTTTCATAAAAATTAAAATTAGGTATTGACTTCAAAATGATTTCATTCTGTGCTAAATTTTGCTAGAAAAATTAAATCTGTATTTGTTTATATGTATAAGAAATAAAAACTTTCAAAAAATGCTACTAAAATTGGTAAGAACTAATTTTCGACTAAAAATATCGTTAACAAAAATAGATTTTAAAACCAAACTATTTTGTTTTAATCCAAATATTGTTGTTAATTTTGAGTTAATTTATTTTAGAAAAAAATCAACTGATAACTTTTTTAACAAAACACGAAAACCTTCAAAAACAACAAAAAAGTGATAAGAAATAGTTTTCAGTTCATGTATTAGAAGAACAAAGAAAAATATTGACACAAAATATTGTTATGAATTATTTGTTTAAGTTTTAAGCAAGACAAATCGATAGACAGAATGGAAAGTTATCAGTGTGGGTCATCAGCCTGTTTTTCAAAATATGTTCAAGTCGAAAACAATGTTTTTACCGGTTCTTAGCCTTTTTTAAAGGTTTTTGAATTAATTATGAAAAAATGTCTGATTGGTTTTTCTTAGAAAATTATGTTAACACTAAGTATAGAATGACATTTTTTTCCAAGTCAATACAAAAATAAATTAGGTGGGAAGGGACCTACAGTTTATGTGCCGAATTCGAACGGCTAATTTGAGAAAGCACTTTTCATGACAAGAATTACTCTTGGATGATTTGTCAATTCCTCGCAAGAGGCAGTACCTGTGAAAAAAGTTAGGTGGCACAGGCAGGGATTGAACCCAAGACCCCTTCCATGACAGTCCAACGCACTAACCATCACGCTACGGGTACTACTTTCCAAGTCAATACCTTATTTTTTTCTCGAGATATTCAAGGGTAACATCAGTTTTCATAAATGCTTATTTTTTTTAACTTATATCATTTTGGTATCACTTCACGTTATAATAAAAAAAATCCAATTGAAGTCACTAGCGTTATTGGTTCGAGAGATATTTGGAGTTAGGAAATTTTTTTTAATTTTTCTTAAATTGGTATTATGAAAAATGTCTTCCCAATTTTTTGTTTAGACGTTTTTTCTTCTAATTTAAATTCAATATTTCTGTCGGCTCTTAAGAAAAAATATATCACGTACAACCATACTCTCGAAAATTTCTCTAAAAACCTTTGATTAAGATTTTATGGAACTTGAAATGTCTAGAAATTTCCAAATTTTCAATTCGACAAATGGGACAAATTACAATAGTTTTCCATGGAAAGTTAACAAAAATAATGTAAAATCGGGTATTTTTTGAATTCGGAATGGAAATCAACACTAACAATGATTCAAGTGTTTCTCAGATGTGTTGATCATAACTGAATGAGAATTTCAAGAAAATAAGTAAGATACTGAAATAATTTGTTGTATGATTATTTTTGTTAAAAACAAATTACTGTCTTTTAGATACAGTTTTCTAAAAGACAGTAATTTATTTTTAACAAAAATAATCATACAACTTATTGTTAAGGAATATGTTTTAAGCTTTAAAACACCGTTTTTGCATGTCTTTAATATTTTTAAAAAAGCATATTTTAAAGAAATGATGTGACAAAAACGCAATACTGCGGGATTTGAATTTAGAAAAGTATTGTCTTAATTTGTACGACCAGTGTAGTTGACGTCAATTTATTAACTTTATCATGCACTCTTTCTTCTCCGTATGTGAATCTTTTATTGAATATTTTCAAAAGGCAGGTATTTCCAGATGTTTTGATACATGGTTCTTTGATGGTGACACTTCTTTACTTTAAAATTAAACTTCCATATTTCTGGCCTGATAAAACATATAAACATACTCGTAAACACTTAAACCACACAAACAATACATTTCTTTTTGTAAAAATTTCACAAAAAGAAAATAAAACACCAAAAAACATTCTATAAAACCAGAATTATTGTTTTTCATAAAAAATAATAGACTAATACCATTGATTTATAATTTTTTGTTTCCTTTAAATTTTTAATTTCAATATAAATTGCACCATAAATATGCTTTCATTTAGATTGAATGTATATCATAGACATCAAAGTGGAACCGGAAATGGTTTCTATGCCAATACAATGGACGAACGAGGTAAGTTCTATTTCCATTGTTTATAAACTAAATTTTTCTTCTTAAAATATATTAAATTTATAAACTGAATTTAATAAATGCATTGCATAAAAATATTTGTATGATCTGAAATACATTATCTAAATAATTTATTTTAATTTTAAATTTTGCAGCGCTTTTGTATAGCTTGTTAAAGTTCTGTAAATTAGAAAATTGCATAATTTAATATTCACAATATAAGAGAAAAAAAAATAAAAATTCAAAAATTAAAGCTTGGCAAGGGTGATGTGCAACAGTGTGTAACAGTGGCTTTAGCTACCTACCGTGTTAGGGGTTGATGATACAGTAGCAGCAGTATAGCAGCAAGCAATAGAAACAGCAACACCATCATCAGTAGAATAAAAACTCTTGAATGTTGGTTGGTTCTTACTTCACAAGAAATAAACATTAATACTACGAGAGTATAGTAGGTACCAACATAAATATCCTGCAAAAGCTAAACAATGGAAAGCGTTAACACAAGCACTATACGGCAAAATACTCCTGTTGATTGTTGCTGTGTTGTTTTTTAAGTTTATCTGTTTTTATTTTGAATCCTCTTGCTGCCCGTTTATTATTTTTAATAAAGCACCCAGAGAATATGCTGGCACTAATGCACCTAAACGCACAAAACCAACCACTTCAACAGAATAACATATTCAGATTCACCCCTATCCAACCCAATCTCGACCCCACTTTCCCCTATACTTTCTCTTCTCGTTTTCGTTCTCTTCCTTACTCAATCAGGAGAGGCAAGCTCTACATACATATATCTATTTGTACATACATATATCCTTTTGCAATACCTCTACGTTTACCTACTTGAATAGCCTGTTTGCTGTGCAGTGTGCAGTATATACTCGTATGCATCAGCAAGTGAGTGGAAGCGTGTGCGGTTGAGTGAATGTGCGGCAAAACTACTATATGCAGCTTCTATCTTTTTGCGCGAATGTTGTATGCAACTCAAACAAACCTCCATTCCACAATGCACTACCCGACCGACATTTTAGCACCCGAACCTAAATACACCACTGCTCAACCCTTAGCTATCTTTAATACTGCACCACCCACCCATCACCTTAGTCCTTTGTACTACATACACTACACATAAAATATTTAATCTCCTTATCGAATGCATTTTTGGCCGTGCGAGTGTGCGATGCAATTTTTATATCCTTTATCTAGATTTAAAGTCTTTTTGTAGTTTATTTTATGTATAGTACCTACATATGTATGTACGTAATAATGCAGACTCTAAAGGACAAGCTAAAACACACACACGGCACAAAGCAAGCTCAATATAATTCCGGGCACACGCAAAGGGAGCTTCAGAGGAGGTCTACCTATATATATAACCATAACGTTATGTGTCTATATATGGTCCCACTTTATAGACTAGACACTGTTACTATTGGCGATATATAAATTTAAACTTTCGTATTAAATATCCGTTCTTGTTCCTGTGCTCTGTACACTACAGTCCACCGCTGGGATTGCATGACTTCAATGATTTTGCTATATATTGATGGAATCTATTATGTATATATACTTTAAATAGAAAGATGCAATAGTTAGATACATTATATATTTATGGTTATTGTGTAAATAGTGCTTTTGATGTCCATGCTGTGTAAAATGTATTGTTTAGAGATTAAATTATAAACTTAATGCATATTAATTCGATTTTTTTTAAATGAATTAAATTTAATTATTTATTTACTTTTGTTTTTGTTGTTTTTATCTTGTAGATTAGTTTTTTTTTTTTAATTACTTTATGGGTACATGACTTTATAATGTTTGAGATGAATTTTGTTTTCTTCTTATATTGGCAACTATAAAATATATAAACATGTAAATAAATGCATTTGAATTTTATTTATATTAATTAAGTTTGATTTATTTGTTGGTTTCCATTTTTATGATGATTTTTCCCTTTGAATAGGCTAGAATGAAAATATTTATTCGGTTTTATTTGTAATTTTAAATTACATTTATTTTTTTAATAAAATATATTCAAATAAATTAAATATAATTTAATTGTAAATGAGTGAACATTTTTAACATATTCAATAGGTTTGATAATGGAAAATTTTATATTTTGAGTAGATGGATGATTAAATAATTTAAGGACATTGAAATTAGTGAGATTAATGAGAAATAAATATGTGAAAAATTATGACAAAAGTGTAACGCTCTATAAACCTATTTTAAATTCAAGTAATTAAAAGAAAAATACTTAAATGCTGAATTCTTTGATACAATATTAAAAACAACAGATAAATTAGCACAAACGGTAGTATGAAAAATTCTTCTTTTCTCTATAGGTTAAGAAGTATAAGGTTTGACAGTGGAGAAAATCAAACTGTGTTGACATTTCTATCCAATATGGTTTGGCAAGTCATCATAATTCGTTTAAGTCCAGAAAAACGTTTCGAAATAGTGGACATTTACTTTGAAAAACATATACATAAATTTATTTGCGAGGCTCAAAAACAAATGTTACCTAAAAATGTGTTTAGAGGTGAACAATGTTATGGAACAAAAACTATATCTACTCACTGTTAACTTGATCCTTATTACTTTTAAAATACGGATGAAGCTGGCGTTTTTGTGCTGTTGGTAGTAGAAATATTTCTTTCAAGTTGAATTTTCATATTAAGAAAAAACGAACACTTATTAAGAAAAATCAGGAAGAAGGTATTACATTACTAATATAAGCCTATATCAGTAAAATGGTCACTATGGCTGCGATTGCAGCCTTACCTTCAAAATTTTCACCATTTCTGTAGTAAATTTTCAAAATATTCGTAGTTTTTGTTTGTCAAATGTCAAAAGATGACAGCTTCAAATGTAAGATATGTCCAAAAAGCTGGCTATGCAAAATGAAACCTCTTATTGAAAAAACAATAGAGATAGGTAGATATATAAATTCTTTATTTTTTCATCACAAAGTTTACAAATTTTTATACTTAAGAATAAGGACATGGCAATACTGCCGTCTGCCTGAAAAAACAATAGTTTACATAGAAAAATGTGATTATATTTTATTTGTATCCGCTACAAAGCGAAAACCGTTGTTTGCAAGACAAATTATCAATTTAAAAAAAAAAAATATTAAATTTGAAATCAATCAAAATCGAAACTTAAAAACGAGTAAATATGTGTTTTCAACTGATTTTCATTTCGATTGATTTTTTTTTAACTTCCCTAAATCATTCAATTCAAATCAAAAGAACCTTTCATTGGTCTTGAAAACCAATTTGCAATATCCTCGAAGTTAATTAGTGCAACAATTTTTCAATTTCAATTTAATTTCGAGTGAAAGTAAATGCAGAACCTATCTGTGAGAGATCTACATACATTATGTGTCCGTGCAAAACTTTTTCTAATTTAGAAATATTACAAAAAGTATCACCAGTTAATTAATTAATAACAAACAAGGGTTGCATACTTTTGCAAACTTCTCCTCTGATGGCTACAAGAACTGATTATTGTATTTCGATGGAAGGTAGTTATCATCATCATGTCCTTGTCTATTTTCCACTTCTTTCAGTTATTGGGGAAGTTGAATTTAATACAAGTTCAGATCCAGGTCAGAACGCAAAGTTTTCTTAGATGTAATCAGCGCAATAGCCTTGTTTTGTGTAAAGGTTACTATTTTAATTTTTTTTAATTTCGGAAAAAGGAGACATTTAGACTAAATTGAACACATTCTGTTAGATACATATTTTGAGATGTTTTTTGAATCTTATATCTATCCATGGTAGTCTTTTGAAACATAGTTGATAGTCAATGTTACAGATAAAGTTTGAACAATATGACCGCTTTCAACTGTCGGACTCGGAAGTACCTATTTAAATGCTTAAAAAAGGGTTGGGTGTGAAGTCCTGCATCACAAAATACCATTTTACAAATCCTGTATCAAAAAATCCAGAATGACAGAATTACGAATCACAAGATCCTGCTGTTTCAATCTTCATCAACAGCACTGTATGGATATTAAATCAAATAGTAATGTGGATGCCAATCCATGAGAATCAACAAGAACGAAGTCTTCGACTATATTACTCAGGAACTTGCCTGCGTTGTAGGATGTGTTAGGTCACTTGTGCTTTCGACCGAAAATTTATAAAGGGATATTAATTTAATCAGCCCTCTCATGAATTCCATCGTAATCGGAAATTTTTACGAATCCCGAAAAACTGAGATTTTCCACTACGAACGGATTTCATGATAGAAATTCGTTCGTAGTGGAAAATCTCATACATTTTTGCATTACGAACGGATTTCATGATACAGTTTTTCGGGATTCGTAAAAATTTCCGATTACGATGGAATTCATGATAGGGCTGAATGTTGGGAAGGCGAAAATGTATAAAGGGATATACATCGCACTGATTTAAGCTCCCGTTTTTGGGGACACACCCACTTGCGTGACTCCGTCGATCCCCTAAGTTTTTTTCAGTCGCCAAACAGGTATAATTTTAAATAATTATCAAGTAAATAAATTTTAATAGTTTTTAGTTCTCAGTTCTCAAAAGAACTATTTACAATAAAAGAAATAAACGAATATTTTCCAAAAGCAGTAAAAACACTATTTTGGCCAAATGGCCAAACTATTGAAAATCAGCTCTCTCTAACATCCTCCAAGGAGTTTTAAATAGAAATTTGTTCGTACTAACAGCTCCATGAATACTTTCTTTTTGGTAGAATATTATTAATACAAGTTAAAATATTTTATCAAATAAACAATTTAAGTACAAACAATTTAAGTTAAAATATAAATTTACTTCGAACAAACGATAACCAATCTCTTCCAATATTTCATCTGTTGCTGTGAAAGATTTTTCTTTGAATTGAAAGTTCAATACCCCATGATAAATAATTAACTTATAAATATTCAAACAATTTAAATTGATCAATTCATCCATTAAACATCAATTTATCAAATACAAAAACATCAAAATACGATATGATACTCAACTAATAGGTACAAATAAAGTGATTGATTTCAATTCAATAAAGCCATAAAATGCGAAGTGATGAGCATCGTTTTATACTTACATTCCGCCCAAAAAATAGCAATAACAAGAAGATAGTCCTTAAATAACAACTTAAGATACTTTGTAACACTGTATATAATACAAAAACTCAAAAAACATCACAAAACAGAGGAAACAAGAAGAACAAGCTTAATAAACGTGTCGATAAAGCAATCTCTTTGATGGATTTCAATAGAAGACCATCAGAACGAATGAACAGACGAACAAATGAATGAAGGCATGAAAAGAGGGCAGGAAAATGCCCGTGAGCATGCATTCATAGCCAATTCATTTCGGTATTCAGAGATATTTCTGCCCTCTCCCTTTTTTCCTTCAATCCTTGATAAACCATATCTCCCATCATAATACACTCAATCCACCTTAATCGAAGATGAAAATGAAAACATCCCGTTGATTTCCCATGGAATAAAGACAGGAGGACGCGCGACGTACAAAAACAGTTTATAGAAGAGCTCAATATCGGTTTGATATTCCACCCATTTAGTTTTGTGTATAGAGACAGACGACAGGATAATATACCTTCCAACATACTCATGTACAACAGGAAAGCAATATTCCTGCCAGGACTTTCTATAGTCTATATATAAATTACACACGACACACAACAACTCCAGGAATAGCGACTGTTCTGTGCTGTTCTGCACTGTACTGTGCTTCGAATGAAAGATGAGAAAAATCATCTGTTTACTTAAGAGCTTAAAAGTTGAGCTCTTTGTCAGCGTGTGTTTCGATTCATTTTCTTCGTTTGCTTTTTTTTTTTGTGTTTTTTTTTTTTTTGTGTTTGTTTTGTTATCTTTGTTCATGTTTTATGTCTTTCTGACGTCACACAGCCTCTGCTGAAGCCGCCGCATATCCTTCGCAGTTCCCAGTTACCAGTTCCGAGGAGTTCCCATCATTTCCCATCCTTGGCCTTGTGACAGTTATCGGTGTATTTTCCGAGCAAATATTTATCCAACACTCATCAGTGTAATCTTCTTGTGTTGGTTTATCTTGTAACGATAAAGGGCAACACGAAGTCCTTAAAATAGATAACAAAAAAGAAAAACAAGTAAATAGAGAGATATGGAAGATACCAGATAGCAGAAAAAGAGACTGCTTAGCGTTAAACGATGACAACCGGAAGGAGCAACAACTTTTCAAAAACTTCAATAGAAGAGGAAAAAAAAAAACAGAAACGTAACAACAAAATTAAACATCAGAAGGACTTTTGCTTTTGATAAAGCCACGGGGTAAATGCGCTATTCATTGACATAGCGTCAACTTAGTGTTAAATTAGTTCGAAAAATTAGAAGACTATAATGCTGCATCAGTGGAAAGTGATTAAATCTGTGGCACTAACTTATGAACTAAGAATAAAAATCATTTTACTTATTTTTTACTCCTGAAGGAGCCTTGTAAAAAAGGACTTTAGGAAGTTCATACTGCTTGAGGGAAATAGTATGCAATTTTGTAAATTGTTTTTTTTTTTTTTTTTTTTTTTTTTTGCAGAATAATATGAATTTGGGGTTTGTTTATCCTTAATTTTCTCTGTTGACGAGCGTTTTTTGCTTGAACTTCATGAATGTTTTGAAAATTATATCGTTCATGATATTTTGAATGCAACTTTAACTAATTCTTTACCTATCAAACATGCCTTATGTAAAAGTTGTTCTTTTAGAATTATAGAACTTTGGAAAATTAATTAGGTGGCGCAACAATCCGTAGAGAACCAGGGCCTAGTGACTTACAACTCTCAACCATACCTTTGTGCGAGTAATGTTGTCAGAGATGGAAGGGACCTACAGTTTGTATGCCGAATCCGAACGGCTAATTTGAGAAAGCACTTTTCATGACAATAATTACTCTTGGAGGATTTGTCAATTCCTCGCAAGAGGCAGTACCCGTGAAAAAAGTTAGGTGGCACAGGCAGGGATTGAACCCAAGACCCCTTGCATGACAGTCCAACGCACTAACCATCACGCTACGGGTACTACTCGGAAAATAATATAACAAAGACGATTTTTTTTAATTGACATAAAATTTAAATTATTCGAAAGATAATCTTTTGACATTATAATTTAAATATGATTTTTTGGCATAAGACCGATAGTCTTATCTGAAAGTCCAGTTTTCGATGACAATAACGTGCCAAATGTTGTCCTCCAACGAGCTAGCGATTTTACATATCCCCACAGAAATAGTCAGGCGATATTACATCACACGATCTGAAAGGCCGGTTTACCCTTCCTTTCCTTGTGGCAGGTTGCAACTTATTGGTTTTTCAATTGATCAATGAAAAAGTCAGTAATCATGGCGGTCACCATTGACTGTAACGCTCTGGTAAGCATCGTTTTTAAAGAAGTATGGACCCATTATTCCACCAACCAATAAAGCGGCAGGTGGAAAACCAAACTAAAAATAAATCACTTCACAACGGATAGAATGGTATTGTGAACTAAAAGTTATACGCTTTTAAAAAACTCCAATTTATAATTAAAACCTTCAGGAAACAAGAATTCTGTTTCAAACAGGTTTATAAAAGTGAATTGAATTAAAGGGAAGGATCAGGATCACTTTTTATGAAAAGCATTGATAATGTAAAGAAATATAAATTATTAAGTATTTTTGTTAGACCTATGTATATAGGCAGTTATTAAATAAGTGTGGAATAATTTAAACACACTTACAGCTGACAATATAAATTAATTGTCCAATTTTCCCCATAATATCGTAAAACCCTTTTATTACGTATGTAACTACAAGTTTAGTACAAAATGTTTGATAAACAATATTTACTCATATTTTTTGAATTTGTTTTTGAAAAAAATAATAATACATATGCAGTTTTTTAATTTAAAAATCGCATTCAAAAAGTTCGAGTTCTATTTTCAAAAGATTCTTACTTGGATCCAAATATAAACAAAAGCTGCATATGTAGCTATATTTATAATCGCTCCTTGCACTAATTCAATTTTAAATAAAGAAATTGTGTCCTGAAATAACTGTTGAACATATTTGCTTCTGCTTGTAGGTCCTTAAAATCCGAAATAGTTTTAGTACAGCAATGAACAAAAATTACCATTTTAGAAACTTTGTCCAACCTAAAATGAACTTGTTGACGACTATTAAAATGAATTAAATTCCAGCGTTTTCTTAAAGCTCGTCCTGCCCTGCCCTATTTTAAGCTCAGTAGACAAAGCCATATTTGCGGATGATTCGTAGTTACCAGAGGGTCACTTGATTTCTCCTGCACTTGAGATTGGATGAAAGACAGCATTTATCTAGCCAATACTTAAAAAAGGCTAAAACTTCTCCATCGCTTAATATCGACCGATTAGATTTGACGTCAGGACTCAGGGTGTCTTATCGAAAATACATATTTTCTGTTTTTAAGAATATCTCTCTTATCTGACTAGGAATTGCTCTTTTGATTTGCAAAATAAGTTAAGATAAATAGCCTCAAGACTGTGTCCTTTTTTCCGAAAATTTGTTTTTATTATTATAATTTATCACTTGTGGAAGGATAACATACGCGATATTGGCAAAAATGTAACAATATGTTTGGGCTTCCTGGGACAATGCCCAAAGCTTAGTATAATTCTTATATCTGAGCCGGTGTTGGTACAGGAACAGTATTACACCGTTTGAACTACAGTTCATATCTCTTGTTTCATCCTTACTTAGCCGTTATATCGGGTTTTCCAATAAGTGCGCTACAATTTTTTTTTTAAATAAAACAAATACGGGTTTGGATATCAATGAAATTCTTTATTCCTGTCAAAGTATATTCAATGCCATTATGTATGCAACTCGATTTCTTTTGCATGGCCACCAATGGCACTCTTGCAGAAGTCCAGACGCTGAACCCAATTTTAAATGGTTTTTCAATCCTAAATCGGGCGATACTGCTTCAATTTCACGTTCTATATTCGTACGAAGTTCATCAATTGTCGCTGGCTTGTTGGCATAGACCATAGATTTGACGTAGCCTCACAGGAAATAGTAATAGGCAAATGGACCATTTCGTCAGATAACACGTTCTCAAAACTTGGTTTCCAATAAATTTATTGTGATATTCGCTATTCGCTGTGTGGCTTGTGGCGCTGTCCTGTTTAAACCACATGTCCTCCAAGTCCATATCATCAAATTGAGGCCAAAAATATTCGGTTATCATTGAACGGTAGCGATCCCCATTCACAATAACGTGCCGGTCTTGGTCATCACGGAAGAAGTACGGCCCAATGACACCGCTGGCCCATAAACCACACCATTCGGGATGCTATGATGACGCATGGAGTACGTGTGGATTGCTGTCTGAGCAATACCGCATACTTTGTTTATTGACGAAGCCATTCAGCCATAAATGAGCCTCATCGCTGAAGATGATTTTTCGATGAAAATCCGAGTCATTTTCAAGTTGTTGCTCAGCCCAAATCACGAACATACGACGCTTCTGGTGGTAAAGCAGCTTCAGTTTTTGCGTCAATTTAATCTTGTAAGGATGTAGGCCAAGATCTTTGCGCAAAATTCGCCACAACGACGACGTCACAGAGATGCCCAACACTTGAGAACGACGTGTGAAAGACATATTTGAGCTTTCTGCAACTGAAGCTTCACTACGGGCACTTCTTTGTCTCACTGGCACGGGAAAATGTTGTACAATTGATCTGCTACGACGATTATGATGACCATAAATTGGACGTAGCGCTCTTAACGTTGAGGCCACTGACTCCGAATTTCGGTAGTACATTTTTATAATTTCAACTCGTTGTTGGCTCGTATATTTTCCATCATGAAATGGCAACCCTTACTGAAGAGAAATGTCAAAAAAAACGGCAAGAAATATGGTGTCGTTTGCTGTCCCTGTCGCTCTACTTTTGTAGCGTCCCTGTTGAAAAACCCTGTATAAACGGATCTTACTGTAGTGAAAGTGTCAGTTGCATTCCTTGAATTTAGCAATTAAATGCAATGCTTGCACTTCCAGGAATGCTCATTCATCAGTATAGCCTCGAGCCTGAATTCGAATGGACTCTTACGTATGAAGCATCATTCTTTAGCCATACTATGTGAACATAAGATGCTTTATGTGCAGTTTTTTTGGTGTGTAAATGGTACCAGATGGTAACCCTTTGAGTGTCGGCATTTAAAAAAAAACGTGTATAATAAGCTCAGGAGGCATGTCAAACTTCGATAGATCATGTTGGTATTCAAAAAAAAAAAAAACAAAATTAAAACTGAAGCAATTACAAAGTAAAACTTTTAAAAAATAATAAAATCGAAATTTGAAGAGGTGGCCACAAAATGTGTTGGTTTAGAAGGCAAGTTAAATCCTTGCACATTCTGTAACACGTTAATACCGACAAAAAAGGAATTTGTTCTCGTCTGAAATAATTTACTTCAAATACTTATTTTCCTTTAAAGTACCTTATTTGGAGGATGAGCTGAAGCTTATTAATGAATGAGTATTAGTAAATGAAGCATGAGCATAAATACTACAAACTTTATGTTTATTCATTTGGAACATGTAATATATAAATTTTTATATTAAAATTTATTTTTACGTCCATGCACAAAAACGAATCTTTGCATTCAACTTCTCTACTATTACTAGTATTTTCTTATTCTATGGAATAAATTACATCAGTCAAGGTTATGTGTGCTATAAATATTTTTTTAATATTTTGAAATAGAGAAAAGATAGGGAATCAATTTAATTTTAAATCACTAAAAGAACAAAATTAATTAAAAATTACGTATACGCAACAGTGAACACATTTAATTTCTTAAAGTTAAATGATGTTGGTGATGCTATCAAATATAAAAATTAGTGTTTCTTTGAGAAGGAATAATTAAGGAAATGCATGATTTATTTTTGGATGTGTTCAATATTGAATTTACAGTTATTTTTGTATAGTTTTATTTGAATTTAAAAAACAAACAGTAACCTAGATATGACATTATTATCGCAGAGGAATATCAAAGGGAATACAAAAAAAAAAGACAGAATTTTGTAAATATTAGGAAATGTATGATCACAACATTCTTTATACATATTTCAATAATTCTAACCTACATTATTTTTTTTATTTGAAATTCCATTTTTTTGTTTTATAGTTTTAAGTTGAATCCTAAAATTTATAATACATTTTTCTATGAAATCATATATATTTCTAGTGTTAGAAGGTTTTAAAATTATTTCTGTTTAAAGTCAGCACAGAATTAATACAAATAAAAAAGAAATACAATAAACAAACTGCTTTTGATTTCTATATATATATATATATTAACAGCTTGTTTAAATTTAGTTCAAGAAATAAATAAAATAGCTAAGGGATGAAAATGATAATAACTAAAAAATAAGTCGAAAAACATTAATTTACCTAGCGATGTTTATGTTATTTGAAGTTTTTTTTCTTTAGTTTCATTTATTTTATATATTTTTTGATTTTTGGTTTCTCTTAAAACAAATCAATATAAAATTCTATTACAGTCAGAATAATGGGAATGGATGAAAGCTATCATCAGAGGGTATTTGAGGATAATATGGCTCTCATCGATACACCACTTATAGCCCCCATAAATACACATTATACAAATCAACATCACGGTGTCATCACATATCCATTTAATGTGAGTGATTTTCAACGCAGTACCTCACCAACAGCAACAGGAGATGTTAGCATCATAGATGGCAGCACTATTTCTTATCAAAGTATGTTTTTTTTATAATTTACACTTTCAAATTTAAAAAAATAATATATATATTTAAATTTTTTGTTTGTAATTTATTAAAAAAAAACAAATTAAATTTGGCAAAATTTCAAAACTTATTTATTATTTTTTTTTAAATATTCGAATAAAATTAAAAACATTTTAATAATTATTTTTTTAATTAAGTACTACCTAAATAATTCAAGTTTTCCCCAGGTTTATAATATTTAAAAAAAAAACAAGATTTTTCTTAAATGTTCGTTGTTCGCTATTTTATAAATAAATATTTAATTGAAGTTCAATTATAAATTTAAGAAAAAAAAATTATATATTATAAAAATTAAAAGATTTGCTTTGTTAATTTCCTTTAAATATTTTTCCTGTTTATTAAAAGAAAAAAGAAAAATTAAGCACGCTGATTTTAAAATTTTTTCCTTTGCACACAAAAATATACAAAACAAAAATCATATTTTCATGTTTTTCTTATATTTTGAATATTTTTTGTTTTCAACCAAAATTGATACAAAACACATTTTATTCTATTAAATGCTTTATTATGTTTATTAGTTATTTTAGTTAATCTATTTGTGTGTATAATTTATAATTATATTCAATTCAATCATGGCTTCATATACATTTTTATTTTATTTTTGTTTCAAACATTGACGTAGGAATCTACATATCTATATAATTTTTTGTTGTTACAACTATAAATTGATTCTCATTCCATATTCAATTAATTTATTTATTTGCAATAATTACATCAGCTGCAGCTGTGGCAGGTACATAATTAAAAAATTAAAATATAACGAAAAAAAAAATCGATAAATAAAAATAGGTTTTAACCGCAAAATTAATTTCAGATAAATAATTCCTATCAAGGGAATTTTCGCACTGAAGTTAATGTAAAAGCTTAAAATATAAAACATAGGCTACCTGTGTGAGGTACCTGTGAAAACTTAAATACAAAAATATATGTGCAATATATTAACAGAATGACAATTAAAATAAAACAATTCTCTAGGGGTAGTAAGTGAAGATTTTTGTTTTTGTATTTCGATAGACCCTAAGCTTTTAATAGAATCATCTAAAAAAATAAAACAAAATAAAATGAAATAAAATAAAAATTTAATGAGGGAATCTAGAGGTATTTTGTGCGAACATTATTTAATTATTATTTTTATTTATTTTTTTTAATAAAACATTAGCTACATATTTAGACCGCTATTCGACTGGAAATGCTGTACAAACACATCGTGTGTGTGTGTGTGAATTTTATTATTATTATTATTTAGTGAGAAAAATGTATCTAAATATATTTCGTGATGTACATACTCAATAAATAGTTTTTGTTCTTATTTTATTTTTGTTTTATTGATAACAGTTGCAGTTTGTTTGGTTTATTAATTCACTCGCACCGACACTATAATTTTAAATAAATAATGATTTCTTTTTTTGAGTTTTTATTTTTATATTATTATGATTTTATGTTGCGTGCATATTTAATTTTAATTTGATTTCATTTAACCAAATCATTATTATTTTGATTTTTCCTTTATTATTGCTTGGTTTTGATTTTTGTGTCGTCAGGTTTTTTGGGTGGATTCACATTTAAAAAACAGAAACAAATAAACTTTGCTTTACAAAAGTGCGGTTTTTATATACCTCACCACATATGTATCTGCATATGAATTTTAGGGGAAAATGTTTTTTGAGAATTCATTTGAATAAATTTAAAGGTTATTAAATTAATGTAAATGTCATCTTTTTTGTACGTGTACTTAAATATTATGTTCATTAAAAAAGACTTATTCACATAAAAGATTCTAAGTAAAGTTTTATCTAACTACGTTTTAGGTGTAGTACCTATATTTTTTTTTTCTGGGATTTGAAACATAAAACATGAATTCCTCTACTCATTTATTTTAGTTGCTATGGGAATTATAAGTAGGTACTTATTATGAATTTGTGTATGTGTATTTAAATAAATCAGGTAAAATTCAAAGGATTAAGGTTTCAAACTATTTTTTAGATTTATTTGTATGATTAAGTTTTATTCAGTTTTATAAAATAACAAATATTTGTTTCTAATTAAATTTTAACAGGAAGGGATCTGTTTTTTTTTGTTATTAAATTATTTTTTTTTATATATTTTATTATCCTTATTAAGAGTGTCCTTTGGGTAATATTACTTTTGAGGATTAAGAATGATTAACCGATGCAAATTGAATTTTAATATTTTAGCATAAGGTTTCAATTGATTTCTATTACAGATATACAAAACTGTGATTGAAAAAAGATAGGTAGGTATATTTTTTCAATAGAAATTTTTTGAAAAATAATATAATTAAAAAATAATAACATTGAAAGGTAGAGTTATTAATAATAAAGAGAGATTAATTTTCAATGTTAGTATTTGGAGAATTGGATTAATAATAATGATCTGTTTGACATCTGGCTAAGAATGTCAATTCTTGTCAATTTTTGGTAAATTGACAAATTTTCAATGGCAAGTTTGAGATTTCTACTCAATATTTTTTTGAAGACAATTTGGCATTTCAAAAACATTTAAAAAATGTTGCTCTATGTTAAAAGGAAGAAAAAATAGAAAAACTAAGAGCCTCAACAAGTTTAAGATTTTTTTACTATTGCTCAATGTTTATATAATCATCTTCAGTCATCTGGCTTCGTTCTATCAGCAATTAAAGAAGAAAGTTTAAAAGTTAAGGTGGCTAATTGAAATTATTAAATTATTGAATAAAGTTTTTAGTTAGTTATGTAAATAAAATGTTCCTAATTGTAAGAGGTTTTCCAATGGGGACTTGACAACTTTATACTACATTTTTTGTGAACACAAACACACCCTTTCACTAATGCCAATTTACTCAACATTTTTATCACAAAATGAGCAACTCCTGGAAATTATCAAAATTTACTTTAAGAGGGTTTTTTTTAAAGTGACGAAGCTCATTTTTGGCTCACTGTTTGGTCAATGATCAAAATATACGTCATTGGGCGGGTGAAAATCCAAATGTATTAATCACCAATTCATCCACAAAAAATAATTGTGTCGAGCGGTTTCCATGCTGGATAACGATCATCACGATCATCATAATTAGCCATTATTTTCGGCTTAAATTGAAAGATATTGACTTGGAGGACATGGAGGTTTCAATAGAAAAGTGCTACAAGCCATACACCACACAATCAATTTATTGAAGAGTAAGTTTGATGCGCTCGTTTGTGTGATTTAAGACCTCTTGGCTATTTTATATGGGTATACGTTAAGTCATTAGATAATGCAAATAATCTGGCAACGCGCCGCCGCCGCGCCGTTGTATTAGCTCAGAGCCACCACTGAACCCCAAATAGCGGCCGTTTTGGTCGAAATGTGTGACCGAGTCATCGAAAACTGTGTCCAACGAATCTACTGCTCCAAATGTGCCCGCGTTGGCCATATAAATGAAGTCAAGTTGTATTTTCATAAAATTGCATTAAAGGGTAAATTTAATTATTTTCTGAACAAAGACATCCCTATATGGAAAATGATTTGTTTTATTCTACCAAATGTCACCGGAGGAAGACTTAGATTGATTTTAAAACGTTTGTATTTTTAAAATAGAAATAACGTTGCATTGTCTTTATAGACTGTATCGCGTTTTAATATCACTTGATGAAAAAAATCTAATGTCACCACCACCACGACATTACAAATAATCTTACACTATAAATACATTTGTTTTTAATTGAGCAAATACACCAAAAGGATTTTCGTATGACCAATAGAGCCGATCGAACTGGAAACTTCTTCAATAAAAATTAAAATTGATGTTAACAGTTTTTAAGTTTTGCAATAGATTCAGAATTTATTTTTAATCAATTTAATTATTATGTGAACGTTCTTCGGTTTTCAACTTTACAAAGTTGAAAATGGTGTTATTTATGAATGTTTAAACATTCACAGCTCGATCATTAGTTCAAGGGTACGTTTATCATAAAGTTAAATCCTGCGAGAAAATATTGCCTTTAACTTCTACAAATTTTTATTAGAAAAATTATTACGTAATATTAAACATTTAAAAAAAAATATATATATAATATTAATAATATTTTAAGTTCTGTTGAATGGCATGTTCAAATATGTGACACCAAATTGTCTACTAAAACCATTTTGAGAAAAAATTCTTATATACGAGTATGTTAAATTTCAAATGTCGTCAAAATATCCAAAGTGATCATTCTCTTAGAAATGTATATCGAAGCGCAAGCAATGCTTTAGATTTAATCAGATACCAAACAAACATTTAAATGACAAATTAGTAATTTTTTATTATTTTTTTTATAAGAAATTTTAATCTTTAAGATGCCAAAGAAAAGATTTAATCCGATTTTTGAATTAACTCTTAGCACGGTTGGCACTCAATCTTATAAAATTTAATTTGAACAAAAATGTAACCACAATACTTTTTAAAGAAATACAATATAAAATTTTGAAAAAAAATATTAAATTGTTACAAACTCTTGTCTCCGATACTATACACCATATGACCTTGGACTGAAAAGTTTCCAAAGAACACTCGTCCTCTGATCATTGAATATCAATGTGGATGAAAACCCTAGTCCATTGACTTTTCGAAATTATCGAAAAACTTATTCGGCTTTATACAGGAACAATACAACATATCCACAAGGTCTGATCACAAGGGACAAGCTACAATGGGCTTTCAATAGGTTTCAAATCTGAAGGACCAGATGGAATAATACCAGTCGAGCTATATAAAACTTCTGACATAATTGCACCAATTCTTAAGGCAATTTTTACCAGCTGTCTTTACCTGTTCCATATTCCCTAAGCATGACGAGAATTTAAAGTTGTTTTTATACCCAAAGCAGGTAAATGCTCGCAAGTCAATCCTAAAGATTTACGACCTATAAGTCTATCATCATTCCTTCTTAAGACCTTGGAAAGATTGATTGATATCCATTTAAGGGCAAGTATTGATACAAGACTTCTGTCTTCGTCTCAACATGCCTACTGTAAAGGTAAATCGGTGGAAATAGCGTTACACAGCTTAGTACGCACCGTCGAATATTCCCTCTATCTTAAAGAGTTCATTATGTTTGCTTTCCTTGACATCGAAAGTGCCTTTAACAACGTGGACACATCTGCAATCACATCTGTACTAACATCTCTAAATGTAGAGAGTTCGCTTCGGGAGTTAATTCATTTAATGCCGACTTGCAGAAAAATGAACTCAAAACTGGGCAACTCTTTTGGAAAACGATTCGTAAGTAGAGGGACACCGCAAGGTGGTGTTCTATCCCCTCTTCTCTGGAACCTAGTGGTAAATGAAATCCTTACTAGTCTGGATGCGGAGGGTCTCAGAGTGATCGCCTATGCGGACGAAGTTTCTTAACATTTTAAAAGAACTCTTACAAAATGCCTTAGACAGACTAATACTTTGGGCTGATCGGTGTGGACTGGGTGTTAACCCACACAAAACCGATTAAGTCTCATTTCAACCTTCCTTATATTAAAGGAATCCAATTAAAATTCTCAGACGAGGCTAAATGCCTGGGTCTTGTTTTAAATAAAAAACTGAAGTGGAAACGCAATGTACAAGAAAGAGTCAAAAAAGCTATTGTAGCTCTCTTTTCTTGCAAAAAAGCTATTGGTAATAAATAGGGCTTACAACCCATAATCGCGCATTGGCTATACACATTGGTAATTAGACCAATTTCAATGTACGGTGTGGCAGTATGGTGGACTGCTTTAGAGAAAGGTATAAACCGGGATAAATTAAATAAAGTCCAACGTTCAGCTTGCCTATGTATAAGCGGATCGCTTCGCTACTACAGACTACACCACCCCCAACTGCAATTCGACAGAAACTTCCAGATTTCTATACCTCCCAGATCTTTCTGGGAGAATAGAGCATTCCAAGAAGACTAGTCAATCTATTTTTATACTAGATGGTTCAAAAACAAAAGAAGGGGTTGGTGTAGGTGTGTACTTTGAACGACTTAAATTAAGTCTCTCATGCCGCCTTCCCAATCATTGTAGCGTGTTCCAGGCGGAAAACAATAGGTGTCATAACCGGACACTGTCTAATAGGAAAGCACGCCATGAGATTAGGCGTATTCTCAAATGACTTCTGCAGAAGCTGTATGGACGAGGAAGAAGAAGAAACAGTTCTTCATCTTCTCTGCACATGCCCTACTCTGGCTCGAAAACGCAAGAATTACCTAGGAGAATTCTTCTTTAACGATCTAAACGATCTAAATCATATCAGCATAATCAGCCTCTCATGTTTCGTAAGGGACTCAAACTGGTTCCATTGAGCTTAGGAGGAAGATTCATGTGGTATGTGTGGTTTTACTATAAAAATTTTATATTTTACTAACATCGCTCCTGGGCGTTAATAGTATGCGTTATTGTAAAACAAATTTCATTTGCATAAAAAAGGTTATAGTGAGCCAACTTTAAAAGACAAACAATTCTTTTATAAATTATTTAGCAAAACTATAATCGTTTCCGAAGCGCACATTGTGGAAACCTCTCGAAATTGAAAAAATCCCCTATTTTGAAATATATCTTTTTTGGTGCTAGTGCTGGTGCTTAGTAAATGTCTTGAAAAAGCTATTTTTTGGGAGAATTTTTCATAATCAACAATGTTTTTGTATTTTGAAAAAAACCAGGAGCTGTAATTTTTAAATTATGAAAAATAACAATTTCAAATTCTTCCTAAATCAACTTTCAAAATCTTACTTCTAAATTAAAAAAAAAAACTACGCAATTGTAGTAAAACAATCCTCAACTTGAATTTACTTTAAGTTTGCCATCAACTCTAGATTTAGTAAATTGCGGGGTTTGAGAAAAGTTGAAAAAGAGTCAAGGTGTGTGTATTTTTATCATAACATAATTTTTTTGATCACGATTGAGGTAACTTTGCTAAAGTTTTAGGCATTGAATAATCGGATTTAAGATGTAAAAATTTAAATTTTTACAGTTGTAATATTTTTGAGAATTTTGCTGGATATAAACAAAGAGACAAATTTCTTGATTTCATAAGTACTTTAGTTGTAAATAAATGTAAATTTCATAAGTAACTTAGTTGAAATTAAATGAACCATGTTCATTTTTATACGTATTCCTGATTTTGAAACATAACAACATAACACAGGCTTAATTCAACTTAGAACCATGTTAACTTCAATCAAGGATATTGCCAAAACAACAAAATAACATATTAAAACATGTGTCGGATATATATGAATATGAATGAACCTTCCTTTTCATTTAAAAGAACACAGCAAAATTTTCTTAGATAAACCGTAAGCAGTCTTGAGAGTTAAAAATGTATCAATAATTTTATATATATCGTATTAAATCAACAAGAACATTTTTATTTAAACAAGAATAATTGTAATATATATTATAGAAAACAAATGTCTCGTAAAAATTGTATTGGGGTACTTAAAAAACTCTACTAGATCAAATTATATGTTGAAAATATCAACCTGATGACTGGTTAATTTAACAGGGGTTATTTTTTTTTTATTTTGAAGAAATGGTTTAATATTGAAAAGCATAGTATTGATTTTAACGGTAATTTTGTTAAATAAAATATATAAAATTGTGTAATGTTTATTGTCTTATGTACAACTTATGACATTTTTACAAATATTGGTCTAGGTATTTCTAAGAATAAAATACGATAAAATATTTCTTATGTTTTTTATTTGTTTTTTAATTTCTTTTTTGTTTTAGTTTAAATAAAATAATTTTAATAAAACTTTTTCCCTTCACTAATACTCAATACACTAAAGACATAAATACAAATTTCGCTTTTTTGTATCTCTATCTTTTCATTGGTCTATCGAAATTCGTCTCACATCACAACGTGGACACAATAATATAAAAATAAAAATCAAAAACAAAACTAAAACTAAAAATAATAAAATTGGATTTCAAAAACTCGTTTCATTAATGAAATTTATCAAAAAATAACTGAAATCAATCTCCCCTATCACTATGTGGACTATTATATCATCAAAAAATAATATATATAAATAATACTACAACAAAAAAAAATTATATATATAAAAAAAAAACACAAAAAACATCACACAAACGCACTCCAGGTGGCCAGGACGTTGAAGCGGACCTCTCATCGGAAATAATTAAGCAACATTTTCAGGTGAGTGAACAATAACGGAATAAATCAGAAGAGAAGGTCCTTGAACAAAGCAGCAACTACCTTACATCTATACATCTACCTAACCTACCTATATCTATATCTATAGGATGTTAACTATTGAGCTTATATGGCTGTAAAGGCTGAGTGGAGTGCTATACATCATAAGAGTGTTCCCCACTTAATAATGGCACATAGAATGCGTGATGGATGGGTGGTCCTTGACGCATTGCACCTTAAGGACACTTTTCTTTTTTTTTTGTTATTGTCGTTGTATAGTAGTCGTACAACAACAATCGTATAGTTGGGAAAGTTGGGTAGATGTTGTATAGTAGAGTCGTTGTAATGGTTGTTCTACAGCCAGAGAATCAGAGGCCACTCTCAGTTTTGTTAAAATCTCGTCACAATTCTCGTCTCGTTATTGTAACTGTATATTTATATATGTATTTTTTCCCCATGGGCCATGTGCCTACTACCATTATTTTGGGGGATGGTTTTCTTCTTCCATTCTAGAGTACCTGTCACACGGCATTGGATACATGCAGGGAGGATCCGTCCTGCTCGACATCCCTGCAGCCTATGCTAATGCATTGTGAAATGCATCGATGTAATCGGAATGCGTGCATGAATTCACTGCAAGCCTTCTATAAGGGTCCGCACGAGGACCTAAATCTGGATATTGCTTTTTGCCTCTGCAAGTGAGTACCTACCTAGTAATATTTTTGAAGACACTTAATCCATTTCAGATCAGAGCTTAACAATTCACTGCTCCTCTTCCGTTGCGTTTTATTGAGTGTTTGAGTGTTCGGTGTTCAGTATTCGGTATTCGGTATTCGGTATTCGAAGTGTGGTATGCACATAATGCTTCATACATTGTGGAGAGGTTGACTTCTGTTGATGTGGCTTCCGTTCAATAGGTGCTTAGGTTATAGTTTTCAGTTTTCAGTTTTCAGATGATGTTGTTTGTGTTGTTCTCGTTTCGATTCGTTATATTTTGTTGAATTTTTGTATTCGAATTCAATGAAACGAGTAACAAAAAGTTGATTTTGAGTTGAGCACCCGCCGCTGCAGTAAATTGTAAAATATTTGAACGTAGATATAGTATTGCCAACAAACAGAACAAGTTGTAGATAGTGGTTCTGATGCATCATAGGGTGCATATATAAAGTGCACTTTGGCATCGAGCCTTACATAAAGTTGTTGTTCAAAATCAGTGCAGTTGAAGGAGTTCGGTTGGAGTGATGATTGATATTATTTTGTCAGAGGGATTTGTGTTAACTGAAACTAATAATGTTAACTTTTCAATGTACGAGGTTTAGGTTAGGTATACATAAAATATGGTTTTTGAAAATAAGCCTCATCATAATGAACTCATGTACGAGCAAACGTATATAGTATACGAGTTAAGTATTATTTCTATATCAAATCATTGGTAGGTATACTCTCGTCTACTCGTTAAGTTTTCAAAGCATATTAATTAAGTGCAATTATCCTTTACCTAGGTTTGTTAAATATACAGGGTTTCAGTTAATCAATGAATCAAATGAAATATGGACAAGTCTGAGTAGTTTAGTGGTTCAATTACGAAATTAGTAAAAAATTATATACTTTATTTGTAGCACAGAGTACCTACATTTATTTAACTATGTTCCTAATATTTGACGACATGCTCACTTAAGTACTTCCTGTCAGTTAAAGAGGCAAGAAGACAAGAATTCAGATATCGGACAAAAGTTTTCGAGTTTCGACAGCGCATTTTCTAGAAGCTATTGTAATCGGTCCAAATTGTAGAATTGAAAATATTTGAAATTTCTTGAAGTTTCAAGGTCTCTAAATACGCCTATGTTGGAACGTTTAAGATACCCTTTTTCATTAGACATATCTCAAGATAGATAGATAGATAGATAGATAGATAGATAGATAGATAGATAGATAGATAGATAAATAGATAGATAGATAGATAGATAGATAGATAGATAGATAGATAGATAGATAGATAGATAGATAGATAGATAGATAGATAGATAGATAGATAGATAGATAGATAGATAGATAGATAGATAGATAGATAGATAGATAGATAGATAGATAGATAGATAGATAGATAGATAGATAGATAGATAGATAGATAGATAGATAGATAGATAGATAGATAGATAGATAGATAGATAGATAGATAGATAGATAGATAGATAGATAGATAGATAGATAGATAGATAGATAGATAGATAGATAGATAGATAGATAGATAGATAGATAGATAGATAGATAGATAGATAGATAGATAGATAGATAGATAGATAGATAGATAGATAGATAGATAGATAGATAGATAGATAGATAGATAGATAGATAGATAGATAGATAGATAGATAGATAGATAGATAGATAGATAGATAGATAGATAGATAGATAGATAGATAGATAGATAGATAGATAGATAGATAGATAGATAGATAGATAGATAGATAGATAGATAGATAGATAGATAGATAGATAGATAGATAGATAGATAGATAGATAGATAGATAGATAGATAGATAGATAGATAGATAGATAGATAGATAGATAGATAGATAGATAGATAGATAGATAGATAGATAGATAGATAGATAGATAGATAGATAGATAGATAGATAGATAGATAGATAGATAGATAGATAGATAGATAGATAGATAGATAGATAGATAGATAGATAGATAGATAGATAGATAGATAGATAGATAGATAGATAGATAGATAGATAGATAGATAGATAGATAGATAGATAGATAGATAGATAGATAGATAGATAGATAGATAGATAGATAGATAGATAGATAGATAGATAGATAGATAGATAGATAGATAGATAGATAGATAGATAGATAGATAGATAGATAGATAGATAGATAGATAGATAGATAGATAGATAGATAGATAGATAGATAGATAGATAGATAGATAGATAGATAGATAGATAGATAGATAGATAGATAGATAGATAGATAGATAGATAGATAGATAGATAGATAGATAGATAGATAGATAGATAGATAGATAGATAGATAGATAGATAGATAGATAGATAGATAGATAGATAGATAGATAGATAGATAGATAGATAGATAGATAGATAGATAGATAGATAGATAGATAGATAGATAGATAGATAGATAGATAGATAGATAGATAGATAGATAGATAGATAGATAGATAGATAGATAGATAGATAGATAGATAGATAGATAGATAGATAGATAGATAGATAGATAGATAGATAGATAGATAGATAGATAGATAGATAGATAGATAGATAGATAGATAGATAGATAGATAGATAGATAGATAGATAGATAGATAGATAGATAGATAGATAGATAGATAGATAGATAGATAGATAGATAGATAGATAGATAGATAGATAGATAGATAGATAGATAGATAGATAGATAGATAGATAGATAGATAGATAGATAGATAGATAGATAGATAGATAGATAGATAGATAGATAGATAGATAGATAGATAGATAGATAGATAGATAGATAGATAGATAGATAGATAGATAGATAGATAGATAGATAGATAGATAGATAGATAGATAGATAGATAGATAGATAGATAGATAGATAGATAGATAGATAGATAGATAGATAGATAGATAGATAGATAGATAGATAGATAGATAGATAGATAGATAGATAGATAGATAGATAGATAGATAGATAGATAGATAGATAGATAGATAGATAGATAGATAGATAGATAGATAGATAGATAGATAGATAGATAGATAGATAGATAGATAGATAGATAGATAGATAGATAGATAGATAGATAGATAGATAGATAGATAGATAGATAGATAGATAGATAGATAGATAGATAGATAGATAGATAGATAGATAGATAGATAGATAGATAGATAGATAGATAGATAGATAGATAGATAGATAGATAGATAGATAGATAGATAGATAGATAGATAGATAGATAGATAGATAGATAGATAGATAGATAGATAGATAGATAGATAGATAGATAGATAGATAGATAGATAGATAGATAGATAGATAGATAGATAGATAGATAGATAGATAGATAGATAGATAGATAGATAGATAGATAGATAGATAGATAGATAGATAGATAGATAGATAGATAGATAGATAGATAGATATATAGATAGATAAATCTTTATTCATTAAAAACGATACATAATAATTTACATTAGAAAAAAACTTACAAGCATGGCATTAGAGCCGTCTGCCGAATATTATCAAGACATTTACATTGAGAAAAAACAGTATACGAGTACAATTATGGAATATAAAATAAAGAACAATAAATATGTGTTACAATGAAAAAAGAAAACAATTAACAATTAGGTACTTTAAATGATTGTTTAAAATATTTAAGTTTAATTTTTTTTTTTTAAACGAAAAAACCGAAGATGGCGAAGAAGTGGAAAATTTTCGGAGAATAAGGACTTTTAGTTTAGTTAAAACGGAAAAATGCGAACTCTAAGAGGTTCAAGTTATGGAATATTGGGGCTTTTAGTTTAGCTATAAAACAAAACTTTATTTTCTTCATACTTGATACTTCAAAACAGACTCAAATAAGAATTTCTGTAATTATTTGCATGGGAGACATAGCGTACCAGCAATTTCCAACCATACTCTCCGTTCAAAACACGTATAAACATTCTTCCGACGAAAAGAAGCTTTTATCAAAATGAAGTCTACGGATTTCTTGTAAAATAGGACAAGTTGCTAAAAAATGGTAAACATCTTCGTTTTGGTTTGAGTTGCAGAGTGAACAAATTGTATCTAAGTCAGTTCTATGTGGCCTGTAGTTGAGTTCAAGAGTTTCAGTCCGTATTTTGAATATTAAACTTATATCAGAAGCAGAAAGGCCCTCACAGAAATAATTATAATCGCCCAAAGTCAAATTAAGACGGCTATAGGTTGCTCTAGAAAGTGATTCCCTAGCCCTTTCGAGATTAGTTTTGTACATTTCCTCATCAATCATCGAAATGCAGTTGTAAAAGGTATTTCTCCATTCTTCTTTGTTGTTTGCATTTAGATTCATTGCTAAATAATGTGCTGTGGCAAGAGCATGCCAATTTCTAAAATTGGAATATCCACAATGGAGTGATTTTAAGCAGGATTTGCTTGTGCAAATTGCTATCGGGTCTATGCATAACTTTAATAAGATAGTCTGCGTTGGCCTTTAAATTTCTAACACAACATATATGGCGTAATTAGGCGTGCTACGCGGTAGCCGGAAGATTCTTTTGAAAAAGTATCTTTGAATAACTTCCATATCCTCTAGAAATTGCTCAAAAACCTTAAATTTCGATGTAGGGTTCACGAAGCTTCTTGAAAAAAAATGTGACCACATCGAGTTTATAGCTGATTTGGCTAGTACCAGTTTCTCTTATGATTTTTGATGTTCAAATTATGAGTGATAGTAAAACCAAAATATTTATACTCGCTGACAACTTCAATAGTGGTACCATCTAATGTCCAATTTCGTACATTATTATCTGAACGGTTTTGAGGTTTAAAAATCATAATTTTAGATTTATAAATGTTGATTTTGAGATCCAACGAATCGCAATATTGTTTAAGTTTATTTATCTGAAGCTGCAATGTCACTGGGTTATCAGAGAATACCACCAGGTCATCAGAATAGAGCAACATCTTCAAAGATAAATCGCCATAGTTGACGCCTCCGGGTAATTTATTTTCAATATCATTGATAAAAAGAGCGAACATCAGCGGACTCAATATACAGCCTTGTGGAACACCTGTTTTGGTATTAAAGGAGTTTGACATAGATATACCATTACAAACCATTGCAGACGTCTTTAATAAAAGTTGTTCATAGATCCGAATAAATTTTGGTTGAAAGGCCAATAACTGCTAGCTTATATAAAAGTGATCTTCTGTTGATTGTATCAAAAGCAGCTTTAAAATCAGGAAGCAGATGAGATAGCGACTTCAATCAAATTAAATATAAAACATTATGAAATGATATCAAATTGGTATACATTCAAAAACAATCAATTCCACGAATATGTCAAAAATAATTAAAAAGCATTCACTTCAAAAAAAAAAAAATGTGACTTGATGGTTAGTGTGACGACTGTCATACCAGAGGTCTTGAGTTCAATCCCTGCCTGTGCCGCACCCAAAGTTTTTCTCGGGTATTGCCTCTTGCGAGGAATTGACAAATTCTCCAAGAGTAGTTCTTGTCATAAAAAGTGCTTTCGGATTCGTTCGGATTCGGCTTAAAACTGTTGGTCCTCTCCATCCCTGACAACATTACTTGCACACAGGAATAGTTGAGAGTTGTAAGTTGTAGGCCTTACAAAATTTGGTTTCGATTTAATATCTCGTGATCAAGAACAGATATTGAAAACAAACTTATTTTATTATATGTAAAAGAGGCTGGGATGCGACCCACACTGATAACTTCCCATCCCGTCTGTCGATTTGTCTTGTTTTAAAGTTTGTCTAAATGTATCAATTTTTACCAAATTTGCGTACTATTTTTTGAAGATTTTATTTTTTTATGAAAAAATGGACTGTTGGATTTTTATAAAAAAAATACTGAATATCAAAAAAAATATTTTCTGTGAAATAAAATAAGTTTGAAGTCAATATTTGTAATTTTTGAAAAGCTATTTAAGTCGAAAGTAAATTTTTAATAAGTTTTAGTATTGTTTTTTTCTAATTATTTTATTTTTTGTAAAAAAACTGTCAATTCGATTTTTCTCAAATTTTTTTCTAATGTTGAAAACAACATTTCTTATAATTTAAAATTAATTGGAAGCCATAATCTCAAGTCGAAAATCAATTTTTACCAACTTTTGTTAATTTTTTTTTTAGGTTTTTAATTTTTTGTACAAAAACCGTCAATTCGATTTTTTTCAAAATTCTACTGCATGTTGACAACAATATTTTTTGACAACAATATTTTTTGAAAGATAAAAGTAGTTTAAAGCCAATATCTCAAAGTTTTGAAAAGATATTTGAGTCGAAAATTAATTTTTACCAACTTTGAGTAATGTTTTTTAGGTTTTTATTTTTTATAAAAAAAATTGTCATTACATTTTTCTTAAAATTTTATTTGATGTCAAAAACATTATTCTTCGTTGCACAAAATTGTTTTGGAGATGAAATCGTATTTTAGTCAAAAATTGGTTGTATGATCTTTTACAAAAAATAAAAATCTATTTCTTAAGTGACGACTAGGAGCATACAAATTTATTAAAGACAGGAGAAAAGAACGGTTAATACGGTAAGAGAAAATATCACTAATAAACATTACTGCATACATTTTCCTCAGTTTTCAAGGGATTGGAGACCAATAAGTTGGCATCTTGTTTTATAAGATGTCAAATCAGTGTTCCAGCCGAGTTTCCAAACAACGAATCTGGTGAACTTTTTTTGCACATTTTCAATTCTTTTAGAATGAATGTCGTAATATGGATTCTATATAACACACCCATATTCTAAGATAGATCTAACATATGCATTGTACAGTGACCTTAGAGTATAGGGATCAGTGAAACTAGTAGAATTACGTTTTATAAAGCCTAGCATTGAGTTAGATTTTGCGACGATGTATTCTGTATGTTTCCTAAAATTCATTTTTGGGTCGAATAGGATCTCAAGATCCTTCTTTTCAAAAGCCCTTTCTAAATTCTTGACACCTATTTTGTATTCAAACGAAATCGGGTTGGAATTACGACTGAAGGTAAGACACTGACATTTAGCAACATTCAGACTTAAATCATTTATTGTGCACCAACTAACCAACTGATCTATATCAGTTTGGAGAAGACAACAATCCAAAGAAGACTTGACACATTTATAAATCTTCAAATCGTCAGCAAAAAGAAGATAAAATGAATTTAAAAAAAAAAAGAGGCTGGGATGCGACCCACACTGATAACTTCCCATCCCGTCTATCGATTTGTCTTGCTTAAAAGTTTGTCTAAATGTATCAATTCTTACCAAATTTGCGTTCTATTTTTTGTAGATTTTATTTTTTTTATGAAAAAACGGACTGTTGGATTTTTATAAAAAAATTATTGAATATAAAAAACAATATTTTCTGTGAAATAAAATAAGTTTGAAGCCAATATTTTTAATTTTTGAAAAGCTATTTGAGCCGAAAATCAATTTTTACCAACTTTTATTAATTTTTTTGTTTAGGTTTTTATTTTTTGTAAAAAAACTGTCAATTCGATTTTTCTCAAAATTTGTCTAATGTTGAAAACAATATTTCTTATAAGTTAAAATTAGTTAGAAGCCATAATCTCAAATTTTTGAAAAGATATTTAAGTCGAAAACCAATTTGTACCAACTTTTGTTAATTTTTTTTTTCGGTTTTTATTTTTTTGTAAAAAAACTGTCAACTCTATTTTTTTCAAAATATTACTGAATGTTGAAAACAATATTTTTTGAAAGATAAAAGTAGTTTAAAGCCAATATCTCAAAGTCTTGAAAAGATATTTGAGTCAAAACTCAATTTTTACCAACTTTTTTTTTATTTTTTTTGTAGGTTATTATTTTTTGTAAAAAAACTGTCAATTCGATTTTTCTCAAAATTTTTCCTACTGTTGAAATCAATATTTCTTATAAGTTAAAATTAGTTAGAAGCCATAATTTTAAATTTTTGAAAAGATATTTAAGTCGAAAATCAATTTTTACCAACTTTTGTTAATTTTTTTTTGGGTTTTTAATTTTTTGTAAAAAAACTGTCAATTCTATTTTTTTCAAAGTTTTACTGAATGTTGAAACCAATATTTTTTGAAAGATAAAAGTAGTTTAAAGCAATATCTCAAAGTTTTGAAAAGATATTTGAGTCAAAACTCAATTTTTACCAACTTTTTTTTTATTTTTTTTTAGGTTATTATTTTTTGTAAAAAAACTGTCAATTCGATTTTTCTCAAAATTTTATCAGATGTCAAAAACATTATTCTTCGTTGCACAAAATTGTTTTGAAGATGAAATCATGTTTTAGTCGTAAAATTTTCGAAGTGACAAATTTTTTTTTTCAGTTTTTTTGATTTATAAAAAAAACCGTTAATTGAATTTTTTTCCAAAAATACAATTGTTTTGTATCACGTTACAATATATAATACAAAATTTAATTCAAGTCTCTAGCGTCATTGGTTCATGAGATATTTAGGGTTAACCAAAATTTTCACCTTTTTTTGAAACTGCTATGGTAAAAAAACCACCCACGCAATTTTCTTGAGAGCCCTTTCTGCATCTTTCTGCCTTATTATCTGTATAACAAAATTTATTTGAAGTCGATATCTCTTCTGGTTCTTGAGCTATGGACGACGAAAAAAACGTCATGAACGTACGGACGTACGGACGTACGGACGTACGGACGTACGGACGTACGGACGTACGTACACACGCACGCACAGACATCTTTCTAAAAATCTTTTATTTCGACTCTAGGGACCTTGAAACGTCGAGAAATGTCAAAATTTTCAATTTGTCAAATCGGACCCATTACAATAACTTCCTATGGGAAGTTAATAATAGGCATATCATTAATGAAAATTAAAAATAACAGCGGGCCAAGATGGCTACCTTGTGGTACACCTGAAGAAACTGAAATTGAAACAGAGTTAACATTATCTATGCGCACCTTTTGAGAACGATTTGTTAGGTAGGAGGTAACCCAAAGTAATAAGCTAGAGTGAAAGCCTAAGTTTTTTAGTTTAAAAAGAATAATCGAGTGATTAACTCTATCGAAAGCTTTAGCAAAATCAGTGTAAATTACATCTGTTTGATAACCTTCTTCAAGCTTATTAAGGACAAAGTTAGAAAATAAAGCAAGATTAGTTGAAGTAGACCTTCCTGCAACAAAACCATGTTGGTGAGGTGAAATGATTTCCTTCAACAGAAATGACAATTTGTCGTACACTATTTTTTCAAATAGTTTTGGAATTGCTGACAGTTTGCAAATCGGGCGATAGTTTGATATTTCCTGTTTTGAACCTGACTTGTGAACCGGAGTTATAAAAGATTCTTTCCAGCAAAAAAGGAATTCACCTTTAGAAAGAGAATTATTAAAAATAATTGTCAAAGGTTCAGAAAGAGCAGAAGCACATCTTCTAAGAATAACTGGTGGAATTCCATCAGGACCAGTATTATTATCACAGTTCATGTTACATAGTGCGTTATAAACTTCAGTAACACCAATATGAAGAACTCCAATACTTATGTGACTTTCAAAACTATTTGAATCTAATGAAAATTGCTTAGATGAGTTACTATAATTTGATTTAAAAAATTCTGTGAAAGCATTACAAATAGATGGAATATCAGTGTATGTTATACCCAAATATCATTTTTATAACAATTGATTTGTTTTAGATTGTAACACAAAAGAGAATCTATAACTTTCGTTTCACAATCTAATCTAACATTAAATGGTAACAGATTACAGTCATCTGAATCGTAAATCCATTCTACATTTGTCAAATTAAAGTCACCTAGAATCATAACATATTCATTCTCTTTAATATTAGATAGATAAAATAAACAGTTATTAATATGTAATCTGTATAATTCTAAAAAGCTTTCAGATGGAATGTAGCCAACAATTAATATTATTTTGCAAAATTGATTAAAGTTAACTTTGACTACAATTTGATCAATATCGTATAAAGTGGGAACACTGGATGTTGATGAATGTGAGAACAGCTGGATGCAAGAAAAAGATGAACGAATTGCAAGTAAAACACCACCACCTCTCTCCAAGCCAGTTGTACGTGAACATCTGTCTTTTCGAAAAAGATTGTAGCAGCTTGTATTGAAAATTTCAGAATTATGATGAGCATCATTCAACCAGGTTTCAGTAATAGCGACGAAATCGTATAGTTGTGAAGCTGTTGATAAGCATATTTGTTGCATTTTTGTACGAATTCCACTCATAATTTGGTAATAACCCATAAATTCGTGGAGTGTACTGTTGGCTTGAGATCCAACTGTTGTTGACAAATTTGGTAGTCAATTCAAAAGAGGGATTTCTGCTTGTGGTTGAAGAGAAACTTCCGATGATTGAGAAGGCCAGCGTTCACTGATCGATGGAGGAGTGGGTGTGGGTGTCGTTGATAAAGATGTAACAGGTGGAGCGCTCTTTTTGTTTACATGTGTGGTGAATTCTTTCACACGAACATTGGAACCCCATACAGGAGGGTCAAGAACCAAACCAAGTTTGTCTGACGGCACGCTGAGTTTGAAATTTATAAAATTAAGAGATGATAAGTCGGCATCTCTTTTAATTAAAGGAAAACACTTAAATTGGTCCGGAGAGATATTTGTTTTCTCAGTTATGCATTCAATAATGTCACTTGCTTTAGTGTTTTTGTCAAATCTAGACAAATGTAGCTACTTTACAATTGGGATAGCACAAAGAGATGATGTTAAATCGGATCTAATAAAAGATTTTATTGAAGAGACATTTTTTACTGCTCCATTATTAGCGGTTTGAGAATTAGAGATCACTTCATTAGAACTCTCTTTGACTTGTAATGGATTTACAATTGTTAAAGAGGTTGATGAAGAAGTTGATGATGTTGACATTTTAGGTAACAATGATGAGGTTGATGATAAAGTTGTTGACGATGATGATGACGATGATGTTGATGGCGCTGAAGGTAACGATGATGAGGATGATAAAGATGAAATCTATGATGTTGAAGAAGTTGGTACGAGAGTAAGAAAAGGCATTAATAATTCTCTTGATGTTGATGGAGTGTCACTTAATTGAGAATCATGTACGTTGGAAATGTTCCGTATACATGCGAGCTCAGAGTTATCAGTTGTTTAACTTATTATAACCGATTTTTTTGCAGTTCTGCGAGGAGGGGAACGATTATTTAAGAGCGATTTAAGGGAGAGGAGCTCATTTTTTATTTCAAGAACACTGATAGAGAGTTCACGGAAATTATTGAAAAAAGATGAAAAATTCAAATTAGCACACGAATTGCATTTCCAATACAAATTTCGATCTGATATTGACTTAAAGTCACTGTCACTTATACCGGCGCAATTTTTATGGTAAAGACGACCACAAAATAAACCGCACTCGATAAATTCAGGGTTTTTAGATCGTTTATTTATTGCAATATCGCAAGCAGAACACGTCTTAGACATTATGATATAGAAAAAAAAACAATTGTACAATGACAAATGATATTGATCTGATCTGTTCGAAGGTTAGTCGAAGACTAATTATTTAATTCAATAGAATTAAATAATTTTCATATACCAATATATAAAAAAAGCTGCAGGTAATGATAAAATTTCAAACAGGGTCATTAAAAACATACCAAAAAATGCTGTTCAGTACTAATCATCCCTATTTGAAACTTGTCTTCGTCACGGATATTTTCCAAGAAGGTGGAAGATTGCAGAGATAATTCCCGTAGCTAAACCTACGCAACCATTGACACAGGCATCTAGTTATCGCCCAATAAGTTTACTCAGCTGTTTAGGCAAACTTTTTGAAAAAAAATATCCTTTTTGAGATGAATGAATATGTAGAATCAAACAGTCTTGCTTCAATCGAACAGTTTGGTTTTAGGAGGGAATACTCGACGATTCACCAAATAAAAAGAATCACAAATATAGTAAAAGAATCTCTTTCAAACACTTTACATCACATTGCTTTGATTTTTGAATTTAAAATACTGAACTTTTTCAAACCAAAAATGCTTTTTAATTATAGATATAATTTCTCCAAAGCTAATTTTAACAACATTGCGAGTTATATTAATAATAATGTAGCACTGCCTTCAACTTTAATTCAATCTTGGGAATTATCAAGTTTTTACAACAATTTTCTTAGTTCTCTTAAGAAGGCCATCGATCTATTTGTTCCTAAAACTAAATTGAAAAATGCTTCTAAGCCTCCTTGGTATAACAGTCGATTAATTAATTTAAATAATAAAAAGAATAAAGCTTACAAATGTTTACGAAAGTGTTATTCTGATGCCAATTTGCGCAGCATTTATAATGAGTGTGAAAGGAATTTCAATGTTCTAAATAAATTTTTATATAAAAACTATATTTACTCTATGGAATCCAAGTTAAGAGTTAATAGTAAATGTTTTTGGAGTTTCATTAAAAATTAAAAAAAATCTAATGGATTCCCTAAAAGTCTACCATCTATCTGCGATGCCTTTGCTAAGTTTTTTAATTCAAATTATATTGATTATAATGATGTCACTAACGCCTCTTTTTGCCAGTCCCTAAATAGTCTAAACATAGAAAATTTAAGTGTTACCTTTTCAGAAGTGGAATTGGCTCTATCTGGTCTAACTGAAGACACAAATTCTGGTCCGGATGAAATTCCACCTGTACCTGTTGTTTTAAAAAAAATTTTCCGTCGCTCTGTCTAGAGTTTTGTGTTTTGTGTTTAATAGTTCGTTAACATATGGTGTATTCTTTCCAGAATGGAAAACGTCCTTCGTTACTCCTATTCACAAATGTGGTCCAAAACAGGAAATATCAAACTACCGACCTATTAGTAAATTGTCCTCGGTACCAAAAGTATTTGAAAAAAAATTGTTTGCGATGAATTGAATTTTTTATAAAATGAAATAATATCCCCGTACCAAGAAGGTTTTGTACCCGGTAGATCAACTTCCACTAACCTTACCATCTTCACAAATTGTATTCTCAATTCATTAGAAAAGGATTACCAAGTGGACGTTATCTACACCAATTTTGCAAAAGCGTTTGATAGGGTGCATCATAAAATTTTATTAAAAACATTAGAGAACATAGGTTTTCATTCCAACATGCTAAAATGGCTGACAGCTTATCTTACAGGGCGCAGTCAACTTGTTTCAATTGATTCGATTACCTCTCATCCCTTTTCTGTAACTTCTGGCGTTCCGCAAGGGAGTCATTTAGGTCCAATGGTGTTCCTTATTTTTATTTATGACCTACCTGATGTCCTTAAAAACTCAATGCGTCTTATGTTTGCGGATGATTTAAAATTTTTTAGACGTGTAAAAAACTTAACAGACTGTACACTTCTCCAAAATGATGTAAACAATCTTATCAACTGGTGCAATATAAACCAATTAGCTCTAAACATATCCAAATGTCAATGCTTTTTGTTTACCCGTCGTTTGTTACCTATCCTTTACGACTACAATATGCAAAGTCATGTCCTTGATAGAGTTTCTATTAAAAAAGACCTTGGAGTCATTTTTGATTACAAGCTAAATTTTGTACAACATACAGAATTCATGGTGAACAAAGCTAACTCTATGTTGGGTTTTATTTTTCGTAATTCGTTTGGTCTTAGGGACCCCTACAGCCTACACGCTAAAAGCCCTTTATGTGGTTTATGTTAGATCAATCCAAGAATATTGCTGCGTAGTGTGGAATCCTCTTACAATGTTCATATTACAAGAATAGAAAATGTCCAAACAAAATTTACAAGATTTGTAGTACACAAACTAGGCTGGAACATTGCCTTCGTATAACGTTAGATGTCAGCTTATTGGCATGCAGACATTAGAAAATTAAATTAATTAAATAATTGTAATTTTTTTTGTATATAGCTTTAATTTTATAATGATTCAATGAATATTTTAAAAATTTTATTAGTCTATTTGAGATTGTAAACTCTAATTGATATTAAATAAATAAATAAATAAATAAATGAAAAAAAAAAAAAAAAAATCCTTAGGTATGGTTTCTTTTGACATTCAAAAGGCATTTGACAGTGTTTGGCACAACTAAACTATTTACTCAAAATGTTCCTACTTTCATTCTTAAAATTATTCAAAGCTTTCTTACAGATAGGCTTTTATATGTCAAAATTTTGTCTGATTCATCGCCTCTGTTTCCTATAAAAGCAGGTGTTCCACAAGGTTCAACCCTATCGCCCCTTTTATATAACTTATATATTGCTGATTTTCCAAGAGATTTACACTGTGAAAATGCTTTCTTTGCTGATGATACAGCTATATTCTGTAGTTCTAACGAATGTCAAAGTATATTAATGAATCTACAAAATGCTTTATTTAATATCGAAATGTTTTTTCACAGGTGGAAAATCAAAATAAACCCATCGAAATCTCAAGCAATGTTTTTCTCACTAAAGAGAAAAGCTTTAAATCTACCTCAATATAATCTGTCGATCTGAAACACTCCAATTGAATAGACACCAACAATTAAATACCTTGTTATCACTCTCGATAAGACGCTAACATTTTCAAATCATATTACTTCCTCTATCAAAAAAGTAAATGTTTTTATAAAAATTCTATTTCCACTTTTAAATAAAAATTCTTATTTAAGCAAAGATAATAAGATTCTTCTTTATAAAGTCGTAATTGTACCTTCGTTAGTATATTCTTCTCCTTGCTGGTATAAATATGCTGAATGTCACCTGAAAAAACTTCAAATTTGTCAAAACAAAACTTTAAAAATGATTATGCATCTTCCCTGGCATTTTTCCACACTAGCATTGCATGACATTACTATAAAATTCCAACAATCAAGTCTAATATTACAACAATTTCAAAAAATTTGAGAACAAATGTTCTATTCACGATAATGTATTAATAAATTCACTTGTTTAAACTTGCCAATTTAGTTAAAGATTTTATAAATTATATTATAAAGTCATTAGCTGCTAAGAATCATTGTATTCTAATCTCTATATGTTATAAATATTCTACTATGCAACGCACGATTTCATTGAAGAAGAAATAAATTTGAATTTGAATTTGAAAACACATCAGAAGCAATCGAAAAGTACAATTTTCTTTATTAGTGATTCAAATGTTCATACTCGTCCTAATATCATTATTGACTGATTTGAGAAAGGTATAAAACATTGCAATACGATTTTCTATTGGGACTTTTTCATAAAGGTTAAACTGATTAAAACTCAAAAAGGCCTGCATTTTATTATGATTTTCTAATTTCGATCCGATTCGAACACAAAAAAAGAGGCTGGGATGCGACCCACACTGAAAACTTCCCATCCCGTCTGTCGATTTGTCTTGCTTCAAAGTTTGTAGGTTTTCGTGTTGGGTTAAAAAAGTTGTCAGTTGAATTATTCTTAAAAATTTTAAAATTACCAACAATATTTTTCATATAAAGAAATAGTTTAGTTTGAAAATCTAGTTTTGTTAAATAGATTTTTAGTGAAAAACTAATTTTTACCAATTTTAGTAGCATTTCTTAAATTTTTACTAATTAGATGAATTAAATTAATTTGAGAGATATCAAGAACCGAACATCAATTTTTACCAAATTTGCGTACTATTTCTTGTAGATTTTAATTTTTTATGAAAAAATGGACTATTGGATTTTTATAAAAAACCACTGAATATCGAAAACAATATTTTCTGTGAAATAAAAAAAGTTTGAAGACAATATTTTTAATTTTTGAAAAGCTATTTGAGTCGAAAGTAAATTTTTACCAAGTTTTAGTATTGTTTTTTTGTTAGGTTTTTATTTTTTGTAAAAAAACTGTGAATTAGATTTTTATCAAAATTTTACTGAATGTTGAAAACAATTTTTTTTAAAAGATAAAAGCCAATATCTCAAAGTTTTGAAAAGATATTTGCGTCGAAAATCAATTTTTACCAACTTTTGTTAAATTTTCTTTTAAGTTTTTATTTTTTGTAAAAAAAACTGTCAATTCGATTTTTCTCAAAATTTTACTGCATGTTGACAACATTAAAAGTAAAAAAAAGATAAAATTAGTTAAAACCCAATATCTCAATTTTTTAAAAAGATATTTAAGTCGAAAATCAATTTTTACCAACTTTTATTAATTTTTTTGTTTAGGTTTTTATTTTTTGTAAAAAAACTGTAATTTCTATTTTTCTCAAAATTTTTCCGAATGTTGAAAACAATAATTCTTATAAGTTAAAATTCGTTGGAAGCCATAATCTCAAAATTTTTGGAAAGATATTTGAGTCGAAAATCAATTTTTTCCAACTTTTGTTAAATTTTCTTTTAAGATTTTATTTTTTGTAAGAAAACTATCAATTCGATTTTTTTCAAAATTTTACTGAATGTTGACAACAATATTTTTTGAAAGATAAAAGTAGTTTTAAGCCAATATCTCAAAGTTTTGAAAAGATATTTGAGTCGAAATTCAATTTTTACCAACTTTGAGTAATGTTTTTTTTAGGTTTTTATTTTTTATAAAAAAACTATCAATTCGATTTTTCTCAAAATTTTACCAGATGTCAAAAACATTATTCCTCGTTGCACAAAATTGTTTTGGAGATAAAATCATTTTGTATTCTTAAAATTTTCGAGGTGACAAATTTTTTTTTTCAGTTTTTTGATTTATAAAAAAAACTGTTAACTGGATTTTTTTCAAAAAAAATACTTGTTTGGTATCACGTTACAATATATTATATTAAATTTAATTCAAGTCTCTAGCATTTTTGGTTCGTAAGATATTAAGGGTTAACCAAAATTTTCACCTTTTTTTAAACTGCTATGGTAAAAAAACCACCCACGCAATTTTCTTGAGAGCCCTTTCTGCATCTTTCTGCCTTATTATCTGTATAACAAAATTTATTTGAAGTCGATACTATGGACAACGAAAAAAACGTCGCGAACGTACGGACGTACGGAGATACGTACACACGCACGCACAGACATCTTTCTAAAAATCTTTTATTTCGACTCTAGGGACCTTGAAACGTCGAGAAATGTCAAAATTTTCAATTTGACAAATCGGACCCATTACAATAACTTCCTATGGGAAGTTAAATATGTACAGTACGTATTATTATTTACAGAGCATCTGGGATGTCGTAGAATATTTGGGCATGTCAGAAACTGACGAAGCAAGTTCAGAAGTGATGAGGAAGTCTAAGGAATCGATAATTAATTCACCGGGCAAATTTCATAACTAAGTTTTACAACGATTGCGAAAGGTCAGTGGACCCAGTTGAATCACCGGGAGTAACATCCATGTTGGAAAATGTAAAGTTGTAGTTTTTCGTTGAACATCTTCAAACATCAAACATGGGGAGCCTTTTTACCCTTTAAGAAATTTCTAACATGAAAAAGCTCCATTGAAAAAGTGGTAAAAAATTTCAACAGAGCTATTCCTTCTGATATTTTGTATTGTTTGTTGTGATCGAAGATTCTGGGATCCGTTTTTGCTTTAATTTTAGAAAAATTTAATATTAAGACATACAAATAAATTCTTTAAATGTCAAACTTTTCTTTTTATTTTTGTTTTCTATTTTCACTAGGAAAACAACGAATCGCCACGATATGTGCATGATTGCCCAGGAAAAGCTTCATCCAGTGTGTGCCCAAAGACCACCCGATAGCATAAATCTGCAAAATTCAAATGGAATATTTTACCATCCACCGCCAGCGTGTCACGTTGTGGCTGATTTATGCAAAGAGGATCGAGAATGCAGGTAAGTGACATAAGTTTTGTTGTGTTGTGTTTTATGTGAAAATGTGTAGGTATATCTAACGGAATACACTATATAACTCTCGCTGCTATTCAGTGCGTGCACGTCAATATAAATTCTCCTTTTGGCTTGTCATAGGACACCATATAGACACCACCCACTTTTCTATACATTCTATATATGTATGTATAGTGGCTGTTTTGACTATAAGAGCTGAATCACGATGCAATAATATAATTGTTTGGCTATACTGTGTGCATTGGAAACACCTTTAAAGGTTCCTTTGTTGTGGCCAATACTAACAATACATATATGAATTGGATGAAAATCATTATAGAGTAGTTGTACTGTACGCAACATTATTATATGTAGGTAGGTTTGATTAGTTTGAAAACATCTTGATTAGAATTTTGGTGGACTGGATTTTATTTGATATTATGCACATTTAATTTACATCCTTTGTTTACATTTATAGATATGACAGTTCAGGAACATTTTGTGATGAACGTCTTATAACAAAATGTGTCAGAGAAATTCTAGGGTGATCCTCGAAATTGTGTTGTCAAATAAAATAAATTAGGTGGCGCAACAGTCCGTAGAGAACCAGGGCCTAGTGACTTACAACTCTCAACCATTCCTGTGTGCGAGTAATGTTGTCAGGGATGGAGGGGACCTACAATTTATATGCCGAATCCGAACGGCTAATTTGAGAATGCACTTTCTCATGACAAGAATTACTCTTGGAGAATTTGTCAATTCCTCGCAGGAGGCAGTACCCGTGAAAACTCTTTTTTTTTTAATTAAGATGGCACAGGCAGGGATTGAACCCAAGACCTCTCGCATGACAGCCCAACGCACTAACCATCATGCCACGGGCACTAAATTGTGTTGTCATTAAAGTCATAAATATTAAATTGTTTGAGTGATTAAAAATATTTTTACAGTTAAGTGCACGTGGGCGTTGAGTGAAAAGTGCGTAGAACTGTCATGTCAGGTTACATATGAAAAGTAATAACTTCAACTTATGCAACATATATATTTTGTCTTCATCTGCCACTATTCCGGTGATGTATTAGTAAAATTAAAAATGAACGTCTCATAAAGGGGCTTAAAAATTAAATGTACCCGTAATTCGAAGAAACGTAAGATCATTCAAAACCATCTTTGCTGTCCGTGATTTAGTCTCGCTTTTACCGACCACAACATGACGAAATTGGCTTAGAAACAAGGCTTTTCCCGCACCCTTCAAAGACTCGGCTAATAGTAAACGACTATCGACAACGATGACGTGTGTCTTCTGAATATGTATTGGAACATTTTGAAATTGACCCTAATTTTCATTGAAAAATCATCTTCAGCGATTAGGAACATTTCTGGTGAATGGGAAAGTCAAAAACAAAATTCTCTAGCTTGCGATCCAAGAGCTAGATGGAGAAGTTTATTGGGTGAGGCCCTGGTTCACATAGGACTGTAGCGCCAACTTAAGTAAGTAGCTTCGACAGAGTTTTCATTACTGAAATAGGTTCTTAAATGCAACTGGTGATTAAGGTTAATGTATATATATTAATGGACGTTGTTGAAGTTGCTCTGGATAAATGCTGAGTGTTAATCTTCTCATCAATTTTTCCGTGGAATCTGCAAACATGCCCTGCTGCTATTCATCAACGTTTGACTCCATAAGTGATATATGACCTTCATGGGAATGGGCTATTTGATTTAGATTTGGAGAGCCGTTTGTTTGCAATAGTCTCATGGGTCTTATTGCACTTCTTGTTACTACCCTTATCAAATAAACATAGTTGGCTTTTAGATTTTGTACTTACAGAGGAATTATATCAGATTCCACATAAATGGCATAGTTTGGCGTTCAATAAGGCAATCTGAATAAGCATTTGAAAAATATCCCCGCACCTTTTCAAATACCTCATAGTTAACATAACTAAAAACTTGGGCACCATAGCACATTATGTACATGTGTTGATCGTTGCATGAAAAACACAGTAGATAGATAGATAGATAGATAAAATTCTTTATTTCATATACTAATGTTCACAATATTTATTCTTAAGAATAAGGACGTGGCAATTCTGCCGTCTGCCTGAAATGACATTTCATAATAAATTAAAGAAATATATGTACATATATTGAAAATATTTGAATATTTTATGACAAACCAAATTCAGAATAATCAAAAAAAAAAAAAAAACTTATTCAATAGATACATTTGACATTAAGTTATAAATATAAGTAACAATTTTGACGTGATTTGAAACACAAAAAACATTTTTTTTTTTTTTTTTTTTTCAAAATTCATAAAAAAATCTTAAAACATGTTAACAATTTTATAGTGATTTTAAATACAAAAGTAAATAATATACATAATGAAACACAATAATTTTTTTCAATTTTAAAGTGATTTGAAACACAAAATAAAAATCAAAGTGATATAATTTAGACTGCAATAACTTTAAAATATCTCATAGGTAGCTATTTCTAAAGGTCAACGCATGTTTACAATATTTGTATAGGCTACACCAACCTAGGGCACCGTTTAGTATTTCGCGCAAACGAACTGATGAAATAAAGCTCTCATTTAAATGTAAACGTCGTATCTCTTGCAGAATTGGACATACAGCAATAAAGTGCAAAGTGTCTTCAGCTTCTCGTCTGTTACACAAACCACAAATTTGTGACAGATCAGGGCGATGTGGCATACAATTGAGATTTAGAATTTCGACCCGTGCTCTAAATATTAAGCTTATTGCTTCAGCAGATAATTCATTGGTGAAATAGTTGTCTTCCGATCGCAAGTGGTGATTGAGAGTTCTGTAGACGTTTCTGGATGTCGTGGATGCTGCTCTGGCTTGATGTTGGTTGTATGCTTTTTCGTCTACCTTAGCAATAATGTTGTTAAATATAGCTGGCCATTGGTCCACATTTGACTCAGTCGGTAAAGAGTTCACTTCGTGAGATAGGGCAAGCTGGTTCCATTCTTTAAAAGGTGTTGAATTGGTGAGCAATAGTCGCAACATGATGGTTTTGTGTAGGCTTCTCTCTTCTCTTTTCATAACTCGTACTATATAATCTGCATTAGTTTTAAGGTTTTGAGTATATATGGGTGTAATACCAGACTCTACATAGATTGCATAATTCGGAGTTGACGTCGGCAATCTAAAAAGGCGTTTGAAAAAAAACCTTTGAACTGCTTCGAATTCTTCGAGGGGCAAGTAACCAAAAACTTGAGCACCATAGCACATACAGGTGTTGACAGTTGCATGAAACACACGGTATTTGGACTTTACATCAACTTGTTGGTTTGCAAAAAACTTGGGCCACATCAAGTTTAAAGCTAGTTTAGCCTCAGAGCTTTTATCTTTAACATGTTTAGAAAACTTCAAATTACTTGTAAGTATGACTCCAAGGTACTTAAATTCCTGTACGATATCAATTGGTATATTGTTGAGAGACCATTGTTCTTCAGGCAATCTCCTTCTTTGGCGTGCTTCAAAAACCATAACCTTCGTTTTTGTAGTGTTTACCTGTAGTCCCCACATCTCGCAGAAGCTCTTGAGTCTATTGATCTGCAGCTGGAGACTGAAAGGGTTTTCAGCCAACAGAACTAAATCGTCGGCATAGAGTAAAACTTTAACTTGAACGTCTGCAAACAATATTCCTCCTGGAAGCGCATCACATATGTTGTCAATAAACAGGGCGAAGAGAATAGGACTTAAGATGCAGCCTTGAGGAACTCCAGTTGTGGTTTCGAACCAGTTCGAAAATTCAGCACCATCCCATACCGTAGCAGTAGAAGACATCAGAAAGTTTAGATACATCAACAGGAGCTTTCGGGAAACTCCTAAAGATGAAAGCTTGTAGATCAAAGCCTGTCTGTTTACCCTGTCAAACGCCGCTTTGAAATCAACGAAGCATGCATATAATTTATTACCCTTCTCTATAGACTTCCTAGCTATACTGGTGAGGGCAAAGATGTGGTCCATAGTCGAGAACCCCGGTCTAAAACCAGCTTGGAACATGTTCAGTAGATGGTTGCTTTCAACCCACCTTGAAAGTCTTTCGTAAAGAATTGAAGCCAAGATTTTTCGCATCGAGTTGAGAATTGAAATCCCTCTGTAGTTTTCTGGTAGGGCTGAATCTCCTTTTTTAAAAATTGCAAAAATTACTGCTTTAGTAAAACTGAGTGGCACATGCGAGTTATCGTAGAGTCTATTAAAGTAAACCAACAAATAGTTTTTCAATACATCAGTACTATTTTTATAGAACTCTGCCGGAATACCATCGATGCCTGGAGCCTTGTTGTTTTTCATTTTCTTCAGTGTTAATTCGAGTTCTCCCAAAGATATAGGATCATCCAATACAGAGATGTTGGTGTTGGGTAATGCATAGCAGAAAGTGTGGTGGTTCTCATCAGCCGACAAAAGAGTTTTAAAGTGAGCTGCTAGTGTCTCAGCTCCGAGAGTATTCACCACACTTCGATTATGACCACCGAGCTCACGAACATAACACCAAAAGTCCTTTGAGTTTGTACAGCTGACTAGATTCCTTGCCATATTTTTCATATACTCGATTTTTTTATTTGCACATACTTTCTTGAACTCTTTGTTTACATGTAGATAAATATTTTTAAAAAACAAGGCATTTGTAGATCTAAAGAGTTTGAGATACACAAAAGAAAGTTTACGAAGCTTTTTGCAATCATTGTCAAACCATTTGTTCTTTGGAGTAAATGAGTTATTATTATTCTCGTTATACGATGCTGAGGCTTTTATCACTTTTACTATCTCCTCATCACAAATTTCAATATAATCCGGGGAATCGGGTGAAGGGAGAGTTCTGCAGTTTCGGTCTAAAAGTGATTTGTACAAGACAGCACGATTCTCGTTCCATTTCAGTCTAAGGGAATTACTGGTATACCTCTGCGTTGTTTCAGTAGTAAACTGTACTTTCACCTCAATTGGCAAGTGCGCTGAAAAATTCTCTAAACCCACTTTGAAATCTTTATATATATTGACCCACTCCATTGAAATAGCTGCAATGTCTATAACAGACTGTCCTTGGCCGCTTATAAAAGTGAATTCTCCAGAAACGTCTCCTTCAGAAGCCCCATTAAGCACAGATAGTCCAAAGTCTTCAAAAAAGTCTATAATCTTCTTCCCATTGCGATTAAGAATATCATCTTTGGAATTTCTGACAACATTAAGAGCAGCATGAGATGGTATATTTTCAGTTGAAGGGTTTTGATATTTGCCGATTCGAGCATTTAAATCACCAATTATCATTATGTTCTCCAAGTTGGATGTATTCACGAAGTCTACTAAATTAGTAAAATCAGTTTGCCAGTTATTGCAGTTTAAGTACACTGGAATAATTGAATATGTTATGTTGTTGCTTGAAATTTGAAAGATAATTCTGTTAGATATACAACAAAGTTTAATAAATTGAGAATCAAAATTTTTTTTGATCCCACATAACATTCCACCACTAGCTCTGCCGTGGACATTAGTCCTGATTGCTGGAGAGCACATAATATTAAAATTTTTAAAATAGCTTAAAAAATCATTTTCATTTTTTTCTTCTACAAAAGTTTCTAAAAGAATAATTATATCAAAATTTTGAATAAAGTTAAAAAAACTAGGTAATAAAAGTTTACTTTTAAGACCTGTAATATTATACGAGCATATAGTTAAATTTTGAAAATTATTGTTAATTTGGCAGACGGCAGATAATTCCTAATGTGTTTGTAACCTTAATGGTTGTGAGAGTTGACTCATAGGTGGCGTGTAAAACTGTAAGGAGTTAGATGTTGATGGAACAGACGCACTAGAAGGATTATCTTCTCTCTCTCCCTCGCTGCAGTCAAAGAACTCTGTTGATCTGTCACCGAACATATGTTTGACAAAAGACAATTCGGTAGGAGATTTGACAGTCAAACCTCGTGAATACTTGTAAACAAACAAATGTTGATTGATTTGCAATTTGTCTCCTTTAACAAAAATTTTTGCGTTCGGATTAATTTGTAGGAGTTTGTTTCTGAATTCAACCAGTGTTTGTCTCTTTTTGCGATACATAAGCGATTGCTCGCGGAAAATACTGATCCCAGTGTTTTTAAGTTTATGTGACGCAGCAATAATCTGGTCTGCAATCTGTGCCGAGAGAAGTTCGATTTTGACAGTACCCCGCTGTGCGTTGTTGTTGTGTATTTCCTTAGATCGTTTAATGTGAAAATTATCACCTTCGTTTAGCTTAAGAAGCCCCTTGCAAGTCTGTATAGCGAATTGAGTTGCATTGGTTTCTGCATTTAAAGGAAGGTGAACGACAATGGATGATTCATTAGCTTTTCGTGAGATAATTTCCAACTGGCTTTCAAGAAGTTCGCATCTTTGTGACATTTCAGTGAGTTTGTGGTTAAGGTGAATGTTTACCGCCCTTAAAGAGCCAATTTCAGTGTAAAGTTGATTAAGGTCTTCCTTTGTTACAAGACTCTTCAGCTTCTCACTGAGAACATTATTAAGAGTGGTTTCTAGGATGGATTTCAAATCATCAGTAGATAGATTTCCTACACCCATTTTGAACATATTCGAAGAGTTTTGGTGTTTTTCTTTTTTATTCTTTGTGAATGCTCTGTTCGGATGCGGTTTCAGTTATATTGCACAAGAATGTACCGTATAGCAGCAAATTGATCTACTTGTGAATTTAAGCAAGATTTAACTTCGTACCTTTGTTGTAAAGTAATAATTTTCCTTTCGGTGGTATGAAATCACGTCAAAAAGTGTTAAGCAACTTGTTTATATAAAAAAATCGTTACTTATTTTACATTTAATTTAAAAGTTTGTCAGAGACCAAAAAATTTTACACTTTCACTTTTGACAATTGAAATGTCAACTAAAAACACAGTATTTCGATGCGAGAACGATACCCTAGTTAGGAAATAAGTTAGGCCACATTACACTCAAATTCAGTGTGGCACACACAGTTTTTTTTTTTTTAAATTGTGCTTTAAAAGATTAATGTTCTGTGTAATTATGTACTTAAATTCTTGTTCAACTTCAATATTAACATTATTCAGTGACCGATATTCTTTGGGCGATCTTGTTTTTGTACGCACTTTAAGGATCATCAGCCGCCAGTAATACTTAGTCATCAGCGTAAAGTAGAACTTTCACTTGTATCTCGTATTATTCCTGGAAGTACATCACAAATCTCATCATTAAATAAAGCAAAAAGTAACGGACTTAAAATGCAACCTTGGGGAATACCTGTTGATGTTTCAAAACCATTCGTCCCATCCCATATGAAGCACTCGATGAAGCAAAAAAGTTAAAGTATATACATACATCATCAAGAATTACCCGGAGATTAGGAGCGTTGAGAGCTTGTTAATCAGAGCTAGTCTATTTATCTTGTCGAATGCTGTTTTGAAGTCGACAAAGCAAGCGTATAATTTCTTTCTCTTTTTTAATTGACTTTCTAATTAATTGTAGTACCCGTAGCGTGATGGTTAGTGCGTTGGACTGTCATGCAAGGGGTCTTGGGTTCAATCCCTGCCTGTGCCACCTAACTTTTTTCACGGGTACTGCCTCTTGCGAGGAATTGACAAATTCTCCAAGAGTAATTCTTGTCATGAAAAGTGCTTTCTCAAACTAGCCGTTCGGATTCGGCATATAAAATGTAGGTCCCTTCCATCTTTGACAACATTACTCGCACACAGGGATGGTTGAGAGTTGTAAGTCACTAGGCCCTGGTTCTCCATGGACTGTTGCGCCACCTAATTTATTATTTTTTTTCTAATTAATTGACTTGTCAACGCAAATAAAAAATAAAAATATATATGGTCAATCGTTAAGAAATCTGACCGACAATTGGCTTGAAACAGGTTTAGAAGGTTTCTGTCTTCGATCCATTTTAGAAGATTTTTATAGAATATTGAAGTAAGAATCGTCTTTAAACTGTTAATAAAAGAAATTCCTTTACTATTTTCCACTAGGTTTGCATGTCAGCTTTTGTAAATTGCAAAGATAACTGCTTTGTTCATATCGTACTGAACTCACTTAAGCTTTGCTCAGTTCGTAGCTTAGATATAAACTACTAAACTATAGAACTTCGTCATTCTCAAATCTGCTGTCAATGTCGACGAAGTTTTATAGTTGTTCTTTGCTGGGTGCCCTTTAAAAGATGGTCAAAACCAAATATGGTGATAGAACAGGTCATGACCTTTCCTAATTTGGTACCTTGTTTATTTGTCGATTTGTCTATTATATATTAATATTTCTCGACATTTCAAATCGAAAAAATTCAACTGTATACATCAAAATCACAAAGGGAAAATATTTGTCACCTCGAATAATTTGCAAACAGAAAATGAACTGCTCTAAGATTTTTAGTTTCCTTTTACAAGAAATAGAGTCCTTAAAAAAATACTATTAAAAGTTGATAATTTTACACTGGAATATCAAAATGTTGGTATTTTTATGACAAATGGGAAGTAGCGTTGATCGGGTCTTAGCCTCTTTTTTGCATTTCTAAATTGGACACAATTTCCTAAATCCTAAACCTTACTATGTATCTTTTTTATGGAAGGTTATATATTTTTTCAGAAAGAACATGACTGCTATTTTGAAGCAACTATCGAAAATCAAATTTACCCAAAGACGAATATTGCGCTCAAGTGCTCTCTGGCAATAGCCTACATTTTTTTTTTGAAAAATTGTCTTTAACACGGTTGGCAGATTTTGTTCGAAAGTATTACAATTTGATTGTCAAGCGGTTAACTTGATTTTGTGTCCGATCAAAAGATTTGCTTAATACGTTGAATGAATTGTAAACAACTGTAAGATATCTTAAACAACGATATCTGACAATTTTAAAAATCTCCTAACAATGATGATTGACCCTGACGTTTCTGGAAATATTGTCACACAAAATTTTGATTTCTAAATCAACTACAAACCAGTTTCTTGAACTTCATCCAAAGAAAGAATTCAAGGTCTTGTTTTCGTAGTTTATATCAAATTCATGTTCTTATATACGTCTTTTATCCTTTAATCCTTGAGAACCCTGTGAAGACAACAGAAGTGCTATAAAACAGAAAGCTATATAACAATATGAGCATGATATTACTGTAAGATTGCCATTTTTACCCTGCGACGATGACACTGAGAGAGTATTTTATAAATCACTTACCATGTCAAAGACCCCAACCATTTCACCTAACAACTCTAGCCATTGCATGTCTTACGTTACCTAACATATGTATGAAAACGAACACAGATGTTTAAGCGGTTTTGCTGCAGGTACCTTATAAAATTCTATGTATCTTCTGATCCAACAAAACGTGTGCTTGATGTTAAGAAATCCCTTCAACACCACCACCAGACCAAGAATGCTCAGCAAGGAATCAGGAACAGGACTACACGGAGACTGAGACTGAGATTGATGTTATCTGATTTAACGGAATTAAACACCACTGCAGCCAACCCCTGCGACTGACTTATCCTGTTATTCCAGATTCCTTCTATATCCTTTACCATAGACGACATACTCTTGAGGTAGTGTGGTAATGTGATGTTGGCCATATACCGAGGTAGAAGCTGTTCGGCAAAGACAACTTAATATTTCATACCGGGTCCAAGGAGAGTCCTTTGCATCGGGATCACCAGGATATGCGATGCACTTGAGAACGATGTTTTTGCTTAGGTATTCACTTTAACGATATTAATAGTCTTCGGCTGGAGTTTATTAATTGCTTCGGATCTTGACAGGAGCCTTGGTCTGGTCTAGTATGTCATAATCAAAGCATTTAAACCATCATTGAGTTAAAGTCACATCATTTACGGCTAAAAAGAGGGGGTACCTAATAATTCAGGCTCCTGAGTTAAATGGCAATTAATTCGACAACTTCTTCCATCCCAGAAAGTAGCAATAACGAGGTAGGGGGGAACATATCTGTCTACATTCGTTGTTTATGTCTCGTGGCTTTATGCACGTCATGCATCAATCTAACATGACTTGGAGTATCCACCTATTTTGTTCTCAAGCGAGAAAAGTGGATGTCATCGTTCAAAGTAATAACTATAATAAGGTTGTTATTTTTTTAGTCTTTATTTTCGTTCTCGAGATGTACTGTACATATAAGCACACAATTTTCTTCTGAAGCTTATCCTGATGATGATGATGACGATGAAGATGGGGTAGGAAAACTCCAGTCTCTGCCAGTCTGGATATGACTTTGAGTGACAAATGAGGTTTTTCGATTTTTCAATCGGATTAATTTTGCTCCTTGTTGATTACATGATTCAACGATTTAAGATTAAAATTTTCTTTAGACTTTATATAAGTATGTAGGTGTAGGTATAAGGTTTATATTATGGAGTTGAATGCACGTAAATAAGAGGTGTTATATTGAAATACTAATTGAAGGTGGGTATATATACAATTTTATACAAGGTGAGAGTGTTTAACACCTTTGAGAATTCTGCGAGTCGGATTGTTTAATTAAAAAAGTTTAATTGAAAACACTTACGTCGGTGGCGGCGGCGCCCGTCTCGTCTTAGTCGTAGTCGTAGTTGGTAATTGTAATTATTTTTCAATGGTGTTAATTGTTAAGAATATTTTAAAAAATATAATATACTTAAGGAAGTTCTGAAAGTTTTGTTTTGTTCTTTTTGTTAACAGATTGTATTTTTATTTTTATTTTGTTTTTACAGACAGTTGTTTTTGAAAAAAAAGTTAATATAAAAGAAACGATTTAATAGGGAAATTTTGAACACCAATTTTCGTATCACTTTCTTATCTTAAATTTAAGGTCTAAAAAGTTTTTTGCCAAAATCGAGAGAAAAATATCATAAGACTAGCTGACCCGGCAGACTTCGTACTGCCTCAATCGATAAATAAAAGACCTAAACTTTTGTATAAATTATTTTCAAAATAAACAAAACCTAATGAATAAAAAGCATTTTTTAATGAAGCATGAAGTTTTATTATTATTTTCGACACATCATGTTGCTTACTTAAAAAAAAAAACAAAACAGAGTTTTCCTGAAATACTGGCTATTTATAAGGTTTAAATTTTTATTAACAGACACACACTGTTATGATACAGTTTGTTAATCAATTTAAAGCTTTCTCATAAACTATATTTTTTGTTTTGTGGTGCGTAATAAACAAAGAAGACGGTTTTCCGACGCGCGAACACGCAACGTATAATAGTCCATGCGCGAAATAGGGAAACTCCAAGTTGATTCCGCAAACTTCTAAAGACTGTCCTTGCGATTTATTTATTGTCATCGCAAAGGCCAGACGTACTGGAAATTGTAAGCGTTTAAAATCGAATGGTAAATCCGTTGGAATCATCGGTATTCGCGGGATCAAGACATCCTCTCCTTTGTATTTTCCTTTTATGATTGTTGCCTCAATGACGTTATTCATCAGCTTTTTCACAGCCAGTCTTGTTCCATTGCATAGTCGAGGTTGATAAATGTTACGCAGCATGATGACAAGTGATCCTTCTTTTAACTGCAAATTGTGAGGTGGTAATCCAGGCAATTCCAGTGAATTTAAAAACTCCGTGGGATAGTTGACTACGTCACCCTGGTTCATAACGGTGTCGACTGATTTGAAGGAAACCATCTGTCCTGGAAGAAAATTCTGAATGGTCGCATTGAGATCCTCGACATTTTTTTTTTCGCTGCCAAAATTGCTCGTTCCCCCAGCCAATTATGGTTATTGAACTTTTGCGCTATATCTGGGAAAACACGCTGAATAAGCTCCTCTTTTGAATCTGTGATGTGACTGAAATCTGTGGGTAATGTGATGAATCCGGTCGAGGTGTCCATTGCAACTTTATTAATTCCAATATTTTACAACTGCTTCGCAAACACATTTGCAGTTTCATCATGTTGCAAAAATACTCGCAGGGTCGCAGGTTAGTTGTTAATTGGAGTGTCTTTACGTACTGCCACAAATTCGATGATTTTAGGCATGCATTTAGTTCATCAGCAACAGTTGATCGGGGAATAACTGAAAGAGTCTGACGAAAATCATCTGACAACAGAATCATGGCCCCACCAAAAATATTTTGGTTGTCACGAAGGTTTTTTAATGTTCTGTCCAGAGCGCCTCCAGTGACCTCTTATGGGCCATTGTGCATTCATCCCAAACAATTAATTTGCATACCTGTAGGATCTTGGCCATTGCGCTATTTTTGGCGATGTTGCAAATTGGTGTTTCGGTGATTTGCATGTTTAATGGTAATTTCAAGGCAGAATGCGCAGTTCGTCCGCCTTCTAGCAGAGTCGCAGCTATTCCAGATGAAGCCAACGCTAGAGCAACATCATTTCGCGATCTGATCCTCGCCAGAAGCAATGAAATTAAGAACGTTTTTCCGGTTCCTCCGGGAGCATCAAGAAAATAAATTCCACCAGAACCACTGTACACAGCTTCTATCAAAGTGTCGTACGCAATTCTTTGTTGTTGATTTAATTGTGAAACATTTGTACGAACTGTTTCTGCCAATGCTCCAATGTCGTACTGTTGTTCCCTTTGCAACTCGTAGTTTAATGCATCGTGCATTAAACCACGATTGGGTGCTGTCATTCCCAAACACGACAATACTTTATTTGCTATCATAATCAATTTGTTCATTGTAAATTTCTTCAGTCATTTCTAGTGTAGGATTCAAAGTTTCACGGCGTACACGATGTAAAACATGTCATCTCTATACTTAACCCACAAATCTTCTGATTCGAGGGGAAACATGTCAATATGATAACCGCAAACAATGTACGAAATTGATGCGGCGATGAAGATATTACGGAATCTTTGAGCGTATCATCCAAGTAAATGTAAAAGTTGTCATGCCCCACGGTAAGTCGCACACAGCTGTCCATTAACTGTTCTCAGTTGTTTGAACGATGTCGGACCACGAACATTCACCAACAACAATCGCAAAGCGCACGCGAAGACTATTTTCATAGATATGATTGAATTTGAACAGCGGTAATAAATTGCAAATTGACTCTTTGACGTTAGGAACACACCTAAATTGCTTAGACAACAGTAAGTGATTATAATTTAACATGAACTTTATTGAATAGCAATAAAGCTCAAATTAACTCTAGAAAACGTTTATTTGGGAAATATAAAAGGGCTGTTTTTAGGGTTTTCCCGGAAATTATTCGATTTTTTCTCGGCTTTTAAACCTTCCCTAGACCTCCACGAATATTTCAAGACTAAGATAAGATAAATCCATTCAGCCGTTCTCCAGTTTTAGTGAGACTAACGAACAGCAATTCATTTTTATATATATAGATATTAAAAATTATTAAAAGCCATGAATAAATCGCTTCTTTGCTATAATTTAAATAAAAGATTTGAAATCCTATGGATGTACATATAGAAAATGACATTCAAGCTTAAAAATGTCCTTTGTGACATCTGAAATATCCTATTTTCCATGAATCTTATGATAAATAGATTTAAGTTTTACCAAGAAGAATAGGTTATTGGAATCTACGATTTCTGACAATCGACACCACGATCTCAGTTAGAGCCTTCAGCTCCAAGTGAGATGACCATGCCGTTGACGATATATTATATTTAAGGTCCAACGAAGTTGACATTTAATGATATATAGCCCTCGCTCTTAAAGATAGTGGCATGAGCAACATTGTTCAAAAAGAACCATAATATACTTCATTGGCGCTAGCCAAAAATTCACAAAGAAAAGTGAATTTTTTTGGGACTTGGTTGGTTGCTCTTTAATCTCAAGTGGATTCGTCATAAAAATTAATTAAATTGTGTTCTGGAAAGGTCAAGTTCTTGTGAGCGATGCGAAATCGATTATCTTAGATTCTCCTGGACACTGTTATATGGATAGTGGTTAAATAAATAAATTAGGTGGCACAACATTCCTTTGAGAACTAGGGCCTAGTGATTTACAACTCTCAACCATTCCTGTGTTCGAGTATTGTTGTCAGGGATGGAGGAGACCTACAGTTTCAAGCCGATTCTGAATGGCTAAATGCTTATTGAAAAAAAAAACTTTAGATGGCACAGGCAGGGTTAGAACCCAAGACCTCTGGCATGACAGTCCAACGAACTTTTTTTATTTTTTTTTTCCAATTCATTTTTATTAATTCATTCTTAAGACTATCTTAAAGCTAGACAAAAATTCATAAAGCTAGCCTAACTAACCATAACTTACAACTAACTTACTGGTCCCATACGGACACTCTAAGTTAAACAATAATACTTAATGCACATGCCTTTCGGCACTAAGATCTATTTAACTTCAATTCCATTTTATTTAGTTTTTGATTCATTAGAAAATTGAAAAAAACTAATATCAATATCCTTTTTTTTACTTTTACTTAAAAACTACTTAAAATAAGGTCCTTAATATAAAACTTAAAGCTAACTAAAACTACCTATTCTACCTATAAACTTATTAAAACTAGAACAACCACAGCAGCAAATCTAACTAACATTTTTTGTTTTTCATATTTTGGTCTTTTTTTTTTCTTATTCCATGTTTTTTTTATTTTTTTTTTATTCTTTTTTTTGTGTGTTTTTTTTTGTATTTTTTTTTGTGCCACCATGCCTATTCTACTTAAAACTAAACCCTAAAACTATAAAACAAGTATGTAAGCCGGCCAAGGCTTTAAACCCCATCCCGACTACCCACTATCAAGTGCCGATTGAAGCCACCAAAACTGGTTCTCCTGCTTCACCCTATCAGTTCGGTCCCGTTCGGACACAGCCCTACTGAACCGAAGGAGCTCTGCTCCGCCTTGTGCCATGACGTCCCGATTGTACAGGAGTCGCCTATCCACGGTTCGTCGTCTGACGTGGTAGATTAGCGGAACTGCCAATACATCCTGTATCAGACCGCATCTATCTAAAAAGAGGAATGCCTCTGGTGGAATGAAGCCGCTCAAGCGTGCACTTTCAAAATACTCGTCGTTCGGATAGAACGCCCCGAAAATTAAATTGTTGGTCGAAGACATAGCTCTTGCAATGTGACCTCGAACGAGTTTTATCACGAAATTGTCGATTCTGTTGATTCGAGCCCCGTTGTATAGGACCTCGTTGGAATAGTAATGCACGTAAGAAGATTCGGCTGTTCGATATAAGCCGGTACAGCGTCGTAAACACTGCCGCTCGAACACCCGAAACTTCTCCATCTGGGAAGGGGCAACGTTGAACCACACAGGAAAACCATAAACGATCATCGGCCGTATGAGGGCCATGTAGCAAATTACCTTCACTCTGGGGTCAAGCCGACTGCTGTAAAACAGCCGTTACGTCAGAGCGAAGGCTCCTCTGGCCCTGGTCAGAGCAGCATTTATATGTCTGTCGAAATATAAATACTGATCTAACCAGATACCGAGGTACTTCACTACACTTTTGCTCGCTAATCGCTGCCCGTGAAGATCAACGATAACCGTCTTGCGCCAATTCTTGCACGTATCCCTCGTGGCCCTAGCCAACGGAGTCCGGAACAGAATTGTCTCCGACTTCTGGACATTTATTTTCAGTTTCCAGTCGTCGTAATATCGCTGAACAGTCCAACGAACTAACCATTACTCCACGGGTACTACTATGGACAGTGGTTGCAGTTGAAAAAATGTATGGGTTAGCTTAGGTTGGAGTGGCTGTCCCGGATGAAGTAAGACATTTTTACGTCAGCTTTGACCTTAATTACTTAAGGTGGCGCTCAGCAAACTTCTTCATCTAGCTCGGTCCCTAGATAGATGTCTCCAGTTTCGAGCTCCAAGTTGGTCTTCCTCTACTGCTCTGTCTTGCGGGTGTGGATTCGAAGGGTGTATAGCAGGACAGGGATGATGAGGGTCTTATAAAACAACACTTTGGTCCCTCGAGAGAGGCCTTTGCTACTCAATTGCTTCTTTAGCCTAAAAAACAGCGGTTAGCAAGAGTTATTCTTCGTTTGATTTCAGCGCTAGTGTTGTTTTCTATGTTTATAGCGGAACCTAGGTAGACGAAATCCTTGAATACCTCAAAATTTCTTCTGTCGATGGTGACGTTTTGACCAAGGCGTCGCGTCGGTGTTGTAAGTCCTTTCTTGATGACAGCATGTACTTTGGTTTGCCCTCATTAACCGTTAAACCCATTTTTGCCGCCTCTGCCTCAATACTCACAAAAGCCCCATTGACATCACGCTGAGTTCTTCCGATTATATCAATGTCATCAGCATATGCTATTAATTGGACAGACTTTTGAAAGATAGTGCCTCTAGTGTTGACGTGTGAGCTCTGCACTATTCTTTCAAGTACGTTAAAAAAAATCGTATGACAGCGCATCACCATGTCTTAAACCTGTTTTGACATCGAAAGGTTCTGTTAAGTTGTTTCCAACCTTTATCGAGTAGCGTGAATTCTCCATGGTCATCCTGTAAAAACGGACGAGTTTGGCGGGGATGCCAAAGCTAGACATGGCTCTATACAGTTCGTCCCTGTATATGCTGTTATATGCGGCCTTCAAATCGATGAAAAGATGGTGGGTGTCGATTTGATGTTCTTGGGTTTTTTTCCAGGATCTGCCGTAATGTGAATATTTGATCGACTGTGGTCTAAAACAACACTGATAAAGATCTGTTAGGTTTTTGACGATGGTCTTGAGACGTTCAGATATTACGGCAGAGAATATTTTGTAAGCAATGTTAATCAATCTTTGCAAGGTCTTGAGAAGGAAAGATGATAGACTTATAGGCCTTGATCTTATGGGTTCACTTGTATTTGAGTATGAAGACAACTTTAGTTTTTCTCCATACTGAAAAAGTATAGACCAGATTAAGGCAGCTATTGAAAATTTTCTCAAGTATTTATGTAGGTTACTATTTATGAGGCATTTTGGAACTCAATTGTTATTATATCATCTGTTTCCCTTCACATTTCTATGGCTCAAAGCTGTTGATTGCCAATCATAGTATTTTGTACGTATCTATAATAAAATTGTGTACTTCCAAGCGGTGTAAATTTTCTGATAACAGAATTTTAAAAAATATTTGTTTACCATACTTTGCAAAAAATTTTGTGTTATCTTAAAATGTTATTAGTTTTTAGGTCTTAAGTTGTTTGACCATTTCGAAATTTTGACTTCTTTTGACAGCAATTCAAATGTTGCTGAGTATTCACCACCTTTTATATGCCTTTTTATTGAAGTTTGTAATAACAATTGTTCCGATGTCAATGAAAATCAATTGTTGGCTTTTTTAAAAAATAGAATTATTCCAAAATATATAAGTATAGTATTATGGCACACACGGAATTTTGTATATATAGTATTCGAAATTTAATTTTTAATACAAAACTTAATTTAAGACGTGGAACATTTTGACCCAACAGTATTAACACATTTTTTATCATACATAGTTCTCACAAATAGAATTTCGACCTTATCTCTGGCTGTAGATTTTCTGAAAAATTCGCTAACATTTGTGTACTATTTCTAGAATATATTTTGTGACCAATTGCATCCCATCCTCATGATGCAATATCCGTCCAATGTTTCGAAAGTTTACTGTAAATGCAAAACAAAAATTGTAGAATAACTTATTAGTTTTGTAATAAAACGTGACTAATGCGTAAATTAACCGAAATGTTTATTAAATACTTCTTACGAAAATGCAATACTAAATTGAAAACATTTAATAATAGACAAGAATAAAACACTCAAGCGACCTCTTTTAAATATTTTACCTTTAATTAAGAAAATACTTCAATGTTGTTTTTTTAGCTGGAGCCTCCCAAAATACATATCTTAATTTTTTAATTCGTATTTGATTAATACGTTATTTTCTGAAAAAATATGTCTAATTTACTTTTTTAATAATAATAAGAAATAGACATTAAAAATATGACTACAATTTTCATTTCTTTTGAAAACGGCTCCAAAAGTTGTTTAAATAAAGAAATTTTTGATTTAACTTTTTTCAAAAAAACATGTTATGAACTCTGAGCATATCAAAGGGAGAATTTATATTTTAGGTCTTCAAATATGAATCACTCAATCAGTAAGTGTTTTCAATTTAATTTCTCTTTTGAGATTTAAGCAAACGCAAATATCTATCTTCATTTGATTTTATTAAACAAAAAAAGATGTAATAATTTAAATTTAACTTTTCCCTCCCTATCCTCAGAATAAAACTGGAATACTACGAACAGGCATGTGCAGTGGACAGCGTTACGAAAAAATGTGCTGGTCGACCGAGTGGCTGTCGGCAAGCGATGCTTGGTATTTTGGGAACTTCCCTGCGAACAACGTGTGCCTGTCAAGGAACAGACTCCCAATACCTCTACCAATGTGTCGGCTGGCGAAGGCTTCTCTGGATGAATCCGTGTGTCGGTAAATAATATTTTTTTTAGCATCCCTTAATTTACAGAAAATAAAAACTCTAACTAAACAGCTTATGTATATGTATATTTAACATTTTACTTTCATCAACAGTTGAAGCCCAAAAGGATTTTCATATGAAGCGGTTGGCTGAATTGGGTCTCCTTATAACCACAACAACTACAACAACCACAACAACAACCTTACCACCACCAACAACAACCACCACAAAGCAGGTTCCGATGGTCCTCAAATCACCCAAAAAGGCTCTAGTCGAGGTTTTCCGGCAACATCCGGTACGAAAATAAATTCAAACAAACACAAAAATTTCATTCGAATTCTGAAAATTCTTTTCCTGCTTCTCTTTTTTCTGTTTTCTTTTATTTTTAATTTTTCCTTCAATCATTTACACCAACATTCTGCTGTGCTAAAAGACGAAAGCGAAATCAGAGCCAACATCGGTTGAAACCAATTATATCGAACAACCAGATTCAATACCGGAAACATTGTTGCACAGCGGAAATGGAGAGAACGGAAATACGGGAAATGACGATTACCATGGTGGAGGTGGAAGTGGAAGCGCTGGTGGCTCGAATGGCATAAACGGTGATAGTGGTATCAGCAGTGCCAGCAGCAGCACCAATAACGGCAATGGTCGCACCAATGCTGCCAATGGCAGCAAACGAAAAGCGAATGGCAACGGCAATGGTAGTGGCAGTAGCGGCAGCAACGGGCATCATCGCGAAAGAACGGAACCCGAGGAGCCGACCATTGTCATCCTTCCGACAACGACAACGGAGCGTGTAACCACAACAGAGCCAACCACAACGTCCACCACAACAATGATGACCACAACGACACAAGCTCCAAGTAAGTACCGTATAATGCAAATAATGCAGAATAAAACTTAAAAAAAAAATGAGTTTTAACTCTATGAATCGTCTTCAGGCTTGCCAAAGTGGTCAATTTTATTTCCAAAATTGCTGACAAAAAATTTACTATAACAGCCCAGTTATAATTTGGCTAAAAATAGCTCAAGTCTTATTGTAATCAATAAAAAGAGGCTGGGATGCGACCCACACTGATAACTTCCCATCCTGTCTGTCGATTTGTCTTGCTTAAAATTTTTTAGGTTTTCGTGTTATGTTAAACAAGTTATCAAGTGAAATATTCTTAAAAATTTAAAAACTACCAATTATATTTTGCATATAATAAAATAGTTTTATTTCGAAATTATTTTTTTTTTTAAGGAGATTTTTAGTCAAAAACCAATTTTTACCAATTGGTAGTAGCATTTCTCAAAAAAAAAATAATTTCTTATATAAACAAATACAAATTGGATGAATGAAATTAATTTGAAGTCAATATCTTCTATTGTTCACGAGATATCGAAAACCGAACTTCAATTTTTACCAATTTTGGGTAATATGTTTTTTAGATTTTAATTTCTTATGAAAAAACTGACTATTGGATTTTTATAAAAATAATATTTTCTGTGAGATAAAATAAGTTTGAAGCCAATTTTTTTTAATTTTTGAAAAGATATTTGAGTCGAAAGTAAATTTTTTCTAAGTTTTAGTATTGTTTTTTTTTTAGGTTTTTATTTTTTGTAAAAAAACTGTGAATTCGATTTTTCTCAAAATTTTACCGAATATTGAAAACAATATTGCTTATAACAAAAAATTAGTTTAAAGCCAATATCTGAAAGTCTTGAAAAGATATTTGAGTCGAAAATCAATTTTTACCAACTGTTATTAATATTGTTTTTGGGTTTTCATTTTTTATAAAAAAATGTCAATTCGATTTTTAAGATGTTAAAAACATTATTCTTTGTTGCACAAAATTGTTTTGGAGATAAAATCGTTTTTTGTTCGTAAATTTGTCGGGGTAAATAATATTTTTTTTTTCAGTTTTTTTGATTTATAAAAAAACAGTTAATTGGTATTTTTTCTAAAAATATATTTGTTTGGTATTACGTTACAATATATAATATAAAATTTAATTCAAGTCTCTAGCGTTATTGGTTTGGTAAACCACAATGTTCACCTTTTTTTTAAACTGCTATGGTAAAAAAACCACCTACGCAAATTTTTCGAGAGCCCTTTGTCCATCTTTCTGCCTTATTATCTGTATAACAAAATTTATTTGACGTCGATATCTCTTCTGGTTCTTGAGCTATGGACGACAAAAAAAACGTCGCTAACGTACGGACGTTCGAACGTACGTACACACGCACGCACAGACATCTTTCTAAAAATCTTTTATTTTGACTCTAGGGACCTTGAAACGCCGACGAAAAATGTCAAAATTTTCAATTCGACAAATTGGACCCAATTTAATAACTTCCTATGGGAAGTAAATAATATAAACAAAATATATATTTTTATAAAATTCTTAACATTCTGTCAGATTGAGCAATTTCTTGGAAATTGGGCTATCTTTTTCCAAAATTTCCGAAACAAAATTTAAATAGACAGCCTAATAATAATTGGGCTTTAAATAGCCCAAATTTAATGTTGGTTGAAAAATTCTTAACCTTCTGTCAGAATGAGCTATTTTCGGAAATAGAGCTATTTTTTACAAAATTGCTGACAGAACATTTAGTGTGAGAGTCCAATCACAATTGGGCTATAAATAGCCCAAATTAAATCTAATTATTTGGGCGATATATTTCTTTACAAGTAAATGATAAAAACAGAGGATATTTTACAGTTTTATTAGAATAATTCCAGGTTGAGTAATTTTGTATGGCAAATTGAGCTCACTATGACAGCCCTGTACTGATTGGGCTATAAATAACGCAAAAAATGTATATTTAACTTTTTATTGAAATTGGGCTATTATTTGGCTTATTTTTGTCCACCTCTGATTTTGGTCTATAAATACTTGGAATATCAACCTTAGTTCATCGTATGGCAACCCTTCTAGTCTTCTCATAAAAATTTAAAGCCTTATTTGAACTTTATATTGAGGCTATAATTTGCGTGAGTGGTAGAGTGTGATTGTGATGCGGTGCAATGGTTGGTGGTGGCGAAAAAAAATCTACATACGAAAAAATAAACCCACAACGAAAACGAAAACGATTTTCGTGCAATCAGGCTACAAAAGCTTAGGCTTAGCTTTTAATCACATTAGTTCGTCGGGTGTGATTAAAAAGTAATTGCGTGAGCTCTGAGAAATAAGCTGATTAAAAGCAGGCAAGCGGGCGGCTTCATCGTCGGCGGATTTGGGTATACGACTATTTGAATAGTCAGGAGTCAGGACAGAGGATTAATACGAATGGTTAGAGTGCAATCAATCAAGTCGAGCTAAGGTTGGTATGGGTCTGATGTTATGGGTATACCTTCTACATACTTCACTTCCAAACGCAACTGATTGCAATCAAGTTGAAATTTCCGGTTGAAGGTTTACGTATATACCTATGTATGATGTGTTTGTATCGTATCGGTATCGGTATCGGAAGTCTTGAAAGTAAAAAGTTAAAAAAGGGAGCAAGGATTAAGTGGTGGACCCTTGACATTTTATATTGTTTTTTTTTATTTTTATAATACGTACATAAATTTTGTGACTGAATAACGTGAGCTTTCACTCCATATAATTTCTTATTATATAGTTAAAAAAAAGTAAACAAAAATTGTTTCATTATAGGAAAACATTAAAGATGTATGAGTCGAAAACAAGATTTGGATTTTTCTTTCTAAGAAGCATAAAATACTATTAATAGTTAGTAGCAAAGATTTTTTTAAAATTTTTCGGAATGATTCAGGTTGTCTTCTAACTCGTTACATCAAATACATGCAGATATTTTGAATCTTAATAAATGTGATTGTAGGAATAAAAATAATAATGATGAAGTGAGAACCTTGACACAAATTCAATTAATGACTTTTTGTTTCAAAACACATTTAAAAAAAGAAATTTGAAAATAAAATTTAATTATAGCCTGAATATTTTAAGAAGGAAACATGACATTACCTTAAGAATAATTTTTAAGAACGAAGAATTCAAATTTTTGACGTTTTGTTATATTTAAAAAAAAAATCAACTAACAGCTACTTTATCGAACAACTTTAAAAATATAAATAATATTCACTACAAGCTTAAATATTTAATTTCGTATTAAATATTGATTTATTACAAACACGCTCATATTATTGAGTTCCTTCACAACCAAGGGTGGATCCAGACTTTTGACCAGGGGGGGGGGGGGTCACACACTTAACATAGACGAGTTTTTACTCACCGCTTGAAAATGTTCTTTAATGTTTTGTAAAGGAGGCTAACAAAATTAAAATAACATAATGTGTATATTAACCTTAAATTTAAACATTTTAAGAGCTAAAGTGACAACTTTAGTTACTAAACTATTTTAGAACACTGTTGTTTATCAAGGTATAGTCAAACTATTTAATTTGGACTACTCCCTAAATATGAAAGCATTCCCAGATTCCAACAGTTTTCTAAATATGCCACATTTAAGAGCTAAAACACAATAGTTTAGAGGGTTTTTGTTGTTATATTCTTTTTTATTGCCATTTATATTAGTTAAAAATTCAAAAACCCAGAGAAAGAATTGTCTGGCTTTTGTTGGTATGGTTTTTTCAAACTCAATTTTCGGGAGTCTATTATTACTATCGTTATCAATCTGCTTACCCATAGATTTGAGGTGATGCTACAAAATATTTTGATCTTAAAGGAGTCAACAAAACTTAAAAATTGTAAAAAAAGGTTGGTTCTTGCATTTAAGGAAATAGGTCCATTTAAATACATAAATTTTCTAAAAATTAAAAAAAAAAAAAAACAAATTAAGGTAAACAAATAAGTTGGGAAAAAATTTTTGTGTGGCACTCACAAATTACACGTTTCAGAATCTCTTTTCACTTCAGTTCTCTTGGATCAATCCCTGCCTGTACCACCTAAAAAAGTTTTTTTTCACGGGTATTGCATTGCCTCTTGCGAGGAATTGACAAATCCTCTAAGAGTAATTGCTGTCATGAAAAGTGCTGTCTCAAATTAGCCTTTCGGATTCGGCATTAAAACGGTAAGTCCCCTTCATCCCTGACAAGACTCGCACACAGGAATGGTTGAGAGTTGTAAGTCACTAGGCCGTGGTTCTCAAAGGACTGTTGCGCCACCTAATTTATTTATTTATTTCTCAAGAGATTCAAAGCTTTTATTTTAATAAATATGAAACGTTGGTTGTGTTTTTTGGTTAGCCATTAGTTTAACAAAATTTTTTTTGGGACATTTATTTACTTGAAATTCGTGTTTAAAGCTCGGTTCTAGAGCATCTAAAGCCTATTCACTTTAAAAATTAGATTTCTTTAATTTAAGTTTTTGTGTTCAACAGAAAATCAATTTTGAAAGAAATAAAATGCATGAATGGGACGCTAGAACTTGCTAATTTCTTCCAAGAAGTCTGTTTAAAAATATTTCCTATATTTTAAGACTTCAAAATGTACCTGCAAAATAAGTTTTTCTCACAAAATTTAAATGCCATTTTATTTCTCAAAAACCCTAAATTAACTTTTTTTCGAAAATCATTTAAATTTTTAAATTTTGTCTTAAAAATATTTTTGTTAAGCACTGAAAAAAGTGCTTATAAATATACATTTTACATTTAAATTTCGTTTCGCTTCGGTTAAAAACCTTAATTTCAATCGACACAATGGACAAATGGATGTCAGGACAGACAGACGGACGAAATCGGGGGACCCACTTTTTTCCTACCATGGTAATGTCATGTTTGATTTAAAGTTCGAGTTCGAAATTTTTTACGTATGCAAAACTTGACATATATGTAGTTCCTATATATCACAAGTAAAAATCACTTCAATGTTCACTATTTATGTGCTTCAAATAGATGAGATGTAATTGAAGCCTAGTTTCGGGAATTTAAAGGCTACTTAATATAAAATTGACGATTTCTTATTCAAGGTTTCTTCTTAAGAACATGAGTATTTCCTTTTTTTTCTTAGAAACAAATTTTATGAAAATAATTTAAAGCATAACTTAAGTTTTTACAAATTCTAAATTGCGTGAAAACAAAAATTTTAGTTGTTTTTGACAGCAAACCACTTTTTAGTGAATGTCGTTAAATTATTAACAAATCTTAAGTTGAAATCTTTACTTATACAACTTAACTGTATAAACCTTATGGCTCATAATGACCTCCCCTGGATTGTCAATTAGTCCAAAGTTGATGAATTTGTGCTATGTTTTTGAAACAGGGCTGAATTTCCGATTCATATTATGTTCTTGGTCCAGTCCCCAGTTAAAAGTAGTACTTTTAGCAACAAAGTGTAAGGAAGTAAAATACAAATTTTGTTTTCATATAAAAAAAAATAAATAACTCAAAATATAGTGGGGGTCATATCCATTAACGCAATACGATTAGTTGTGAATTGAAGGGATTTCCTATGAAAAAACAAACAAATTATTTCCCAGGGGGGTCATGACCCTACGAACCCTCCCCCCCTGGATCCGCCATTGTTCACAACATGTTTTAGTATAAAAAGGGTTTTGAGTCTTTCAGAAATTTAATTTAAGTTTCAATAAAATAATAAGTATTCTTCAAATTCAGAACCCCTTTAAAAGCCGTTTCACCTTAAAAATATTTTTGAAAGAACTCAGTAATATGTGCGTAAAACATGTTTGTATTAATTTAAAATTTAAATAAACAAATCAAATGTGTTGACAAGAATACTAAATAACTGCTAAATCGTTTTTACAACCTTTCGAAGTTTCACGGGCATTAAGGTGTCTATTTTGAAAAGTTAAATCTACTCCTTGTTTAAACTGATCAAAGTGAGATTGTTCTTTAAAAAAAAATGTATTTGACTTTTTGAAAAAGTTGGCATACTATTAAGTATATGTATATATTGTGAGAATAGTGTGAAATATCTTTTAATTTGTACATTTATTTCAAAAGAGATGGCCATTATCATTTCAAACAAATATATATCAAAAATGATGTCTTAAGCTTGTAATAATAAAATTACTATAAACGTACACTTGGGCTTCTACGTACTTTTTTGTATTCACTGATAACAATCACTTTTGATTTTAAAATTAGTCTAAAATTTTGATTATTGATTCCTTTTTAAAGATACATTCGTGAATGAAGAAATTGTTGTTTTTTAAATTTTTAATAAATTTTCCAATACAATGTTTTTTTCATGTTTTAAACAGAAGCGAGTGTTATTTTTTTAAAGAATTTAATGAATGTTGAATTTATTAGAAAGAAGAAGACATTCCATTGAAAATAGAAAATAGTATCAGTAAAAATATATATACATATATGTGTACTGTGACTATAGTTGAGGCTGTATTCCCTCGATAACTTTATGGTCTTATGACGAATGTAGAGCTTTATACATTATGTGGTCTCAAACAAAATAGTCTAAAGGTGCAGTTAAATCACAATTTCTCGATGGTTAATTGTAATCACTTCTTCGAGAAATAACACGGGCCAGAATTTTGTTTGAAAAAAAAATTGTAAATACAAAATTTTCTTTATTTATTAAATAAATTTCCAAAAACTCCAATAAATTGTTCAATTTTTAGTAAGAGCGTTACGTTTTACTTGTCAAATGTCAAGAAATAAGAGACTACTATGGAAAATAAAACCTCTTATTAAAAAAACCTAAAAGTACAACGTTGTCTAAAAAAAAATCAATCTCGACGAAAGAGCATACTTTGGGTCCATCTTGCTCGGTCCCTAGTTAAATGTCGCGCTACAAGTTGGTTAAAGTCACTTTCCCCTTGTGCACATCACCTGATCCGCGGTTTTCCTCTACGGCTCTGTCCTAAGGTCGTAGATTCGATGACTTTCCGGGTCAGGGCATTGGTTTGTATGGGCTCTACGTGACCCATCCATCTCAGTTGGACTTTTATCCTTCTGGCTAAGGCTACGTCGATGTACAGCCCTTACAGCTCGTCGTTTCATCTTCTCCACAACTCACTTTCTAAGCGTATGAAACCGTAGAAAACGCGAAGAAGTTTTGTCTCGAAACGACCCAAGCTTTCATCCGCTTTTGTCATAGTCCATGCTTCTGCACCGTATAGCAGGACAGGGATGATGAGGGTCTTATATCGGGTGATTTTTTTGAGGTTAGGATTTTCATGCATTAGTATTTGACAGATCACACATGGTGTCAAAGAGAAAGATGCTCAGTATGCTTTGACATTTCATCATGAATAGACTTACTAACGAGCAACGCTTGCAAATCATTGAATTTTATTACCAAAATCAGTGTTCGGTTCGAAATGTGTTTCGCGCTTTTTTATCGACAAATTTTGTTCAGCGATGAGGCTCATTTCTGGTTGAATGGCTACGTAAATAAGCAAAATTGCCGCATTTGGAGTGAAGAGCAACCAGAAGCCGTTCAAGAACTGCCCATGCATCCCGAAAAATGCACTGTTTGGTGTGGTTTGTACGCTGGTGGAATCATTGGACCGTATTTTTTCAAAGATGCTGTTGGACGCAACGTTACGGTGAATGGCGATCGCTATCGTTCAATGCTAACAAACTTTTTGTTGCCAAAAATGGAAGAACTGAACTTGGTTGACATGTGGTTTCAACAAGATGGCGCTACATGCCACACAGCTCGCGATTCTATGGCCATTTTGAGGGAAAACTTCGGAGAACAATTCATCTCAAGGAATGGACCGGTAAGTTGGCCACCAAGATCATGCGATTTGACGCCTTTAGACTATTTTTTGTGGAGCTACGTCAAGTCTAAAGTCTACAAAAATAAGCCAGCAACTATTCCAGCTTTGGAAGACAACATTTCCGAAGAAATTCGGGCTATTCCGGCCGAAATGCTCGAAAAAGTTACCCAAAGTTGGACTTTCCGAATGGACCACCTAAGACGCAGCCGCGGTCAACATTTAAATGAAATTATCTTCAAAAAGTAAATGCCATGGACCAATCTAACGTTTCAAATAAAGAATCGATGAGATTTTGCAAATTTTATGCGTTTTTTTTTAAAAAAAGTTCTCAAGCTCTTAAAAAATCACCCGATATAAGGAAACTTTGGTAGCTCGAGAGAGGGCTTTAGTATTCTATTGCATTCTAAGCCCAAAGAAACAGCTGTTACCAAGAGTAATTCTTCGTTTGATCTCAGCGCTGGTGTTGTTTTCTGTATTCATAGTGGAGCCTAGGTAGACAAAATCCTTAACTACCTCAAAGTTACGTCAGTGGATGATGACGTTCTGACCAAGACGTCGGTGTTTAAGGTCCTTTCTTGATGACAGCATGTACTTTGTTTTGCCCTTAACCGTTAAACCCATTTTTGCCGCCTCTGCCACAATACTCACAAAAGCCCTATTTACATCAAGCTGAGTTCTTCTAATTATGTTAATGTCATCGGCATATGCCAGTAACTGGACAGAATTTTAAAAGATAGTGCATATAGTGTTGACATTGGAGCTCTGTACTATTCTTTCGAGAACGATGTTAAAGAAATCGCATGACATCGAAATCTTTGGTTAAGTTGTTTCCAACTTTCTCCATGGCCATCCTGAATAAACGGACGAGTTTGGGTCTATACAGCTCCTCCCAGTAGATTCTGTTATATGCAGCCTTAAAATCTATGAAGATATGGTGGGTGTCAATTTCATGTTCTTGGGTTTTTTTTCAGGATCTGTCGTAATGTGAATTTTTGATCGACTGTAGGCTTTCCTGGTCTAAAACCACACTGATAGGGAACTATCATGCAGGTTGTTAACTTGGGGTTCTTAGACGTTCACATATTAAGGCAGAGAAGATTTTGGAATGGAGGAATGTTAGAAGGTCTCATTTTTCTTAACTCGGATAAACAATACCAAGGTTCCATTCATTAGGCATTAGGCTTTCGAACATATTTAACAGAGTGCCGATCTGCATCCCACCCGCAGCGCACGCGTCGTGAGAGTCTTGTCCTCATTGTACCTAGTTGTCTACCTTTGTTCATATTTGTTGTCTGTTTAAATTAAAAAAAAATAAAAAAAATATAATACTTATAATAAAAACCCAATACGTAAAAACAAAAAAAATCAATTAACAGTCCAGCCCATATGTGTTTTCTTCAGTCATAATTAAAATCAATAATCAAATAATAAAATAAATCCCGCGCCGTGTCAAAAATTTCTTTCCAAGTGCAGTGTCCAAAGCCAACCAACAACAAAAAACAATACCTAAAACTAGTGCTCCAACATAAATCAATAATCAATTACGAAACGGCAAAAGTATAATGATAATGATAACACAGTGCAATGGGTAATCCATTCTCTCCCTTCCCTCCATCCCTCACAGTCATATTATCTCAATCGATGTAGACATTGCATACGGTTCTTTTATAGCTATATACAGTGTATACATGGATTGAGTTGATGTGTTTTCGGATAGATTAGTATGTGTGATATCTAGTTAACCAGGGGCGGATCAGTATGCAGATTTTCACTAAGGCATAACACTAGTGGAAACCTGTAACTGAAAAGTTCAAATTGGATTCTAGATAAAACATATATTATAGTTAATTGTCCGAATTGTGTTTAATTAGTTTTGAACATTAGAATGTTGGGTGAATTCAGGGTGGATTTTAGCAACATTCGTGGTTTAAGAAAGAACTCCTATGCCACATATGTCCACACTGCATCAAACAGGCCAGCTGTTTTGGCATTGAGTGAAACTCAAATAGGTGAAGATTCTGATCATTCGGAATTCAATCTAAATGGGTATAGCTTAGTGCCATTATTTTTTCCTCATCATGGATTAGCCGTGTATATAAGAAATGATGTTGCATACCAACTTCAGCCACAATATGGTTTGTGCTCTAACACAAACTTTAACTTTATGTGGTTAAAATTCACGGTAAATAAGCACATCATCCACACATGTTTTTTATATCGAAGTCCAAATCTGGACAGAAATTCAACTTTTAACGAATTTGATGCTCTGTCTGACTCCATTCAAAGAATTGTTGCCCATTATCCTCACACTGAAATCGTCATTGCGGGCGATTTCAATGTACACAATTCTTCTTGGCTTCGTTATTCTGGCCAGTCAACACCGGAAGGAAGGTATGTTGAGATCTTTGCTGAGTTAAATCAATTAACTCAGCTTGTCGATGAGCCAACTCGAATCCCTGACGTTGCAGGTCAATCCGCCAACACCCTAGACTTGTTTATTACCTCTGACCCTAATAAATACACAATCAGTGTATTACCGCCTCTAGGCACATCAGACCAATGTATCGTATCTGCAAAATTCTCATGTCAAAAAAACCCAGTTAAAGAAAAAACTCCTACGAGAACCGTTTGGCAATATGAGAAAGCCAACTGGGACGGTCTCAATGAATTCTTCAGGAACTTTAACTGGTCACTATGCTTCCTCGATAGTGACGTGGATTCCAGCGCAGATATGGTAACAAATTTAATTCTTTGTGGAATGAGAAATTTTATCCCGAATAGGGTGAAATCTATCAAACCCAAAGAGAACTCATGGTTTGATTCGAGCTGTAAAGAGGTTATTAGGTTCAGAGATGTAAGTTTCCGTTGTTATAAAGCCAACCCGACTGAGGAAAACCGGAATAAGTTCAAACAAGCTAGAAAGACCTGTAATGGTCATATTCGACGAACCAAATTTTTGCATGATCAGAAATTAAGGCAAAAAATACTACAATGTCCCAAAGGTAGTAAAAATTTCTGGTCATTTGTAAAAAACGTACGAAACACCACACCACGTCATCCTCGGTTCCAACGCTCGTCCACAATGACACTCTCTATGTAAGCTCGATTGATAAAGCCAATTTGCTTGCAGCACAGTTTGCTGTTAATTCGACGCTATCGGAAAGTGTCATGAGTCCTCCTGTTCTTGAGAGCGTAAACGATTCTATGGGACGAATCTTCTTTCGCACTCGTGCAGTCGCAAGAGTACTGAAAGACCTAGACATACACAAATCCGCTGGCCCGGATAGTATTCCCCCAATTGTTCTGAAGAGGTGTTCTTCAACGCTGGCAAAACCACTGCGTAAGCTTTTCCATCTGTCCTACTCTACAGGTCTCTTCCCGAGTGGATGGAAAACTGCATTTGTTCAGCCTGTCCCTAAAAAAGGCGAATCCTCCTCCCCCTCAAACTATCGTCCAATTGCACTTACGTCCCTTCTTTCCAAGGTCATGGAAACGCTGATTAATTATCAGCTTAAGAAATATCTTGAAGAACGGAAGCTTCTTAATGACCGACAGTATGGCTTTCGTAGCAATAGGTCCACTGGTGATCTCATGGTTCATCTCACCGAACAGTGGAACAAGTCTTTACATCGTTTTGGAGAAAGTAAGATTATTGCACTTGATATTTCAAAAGCATTTGATAGAGTTTGGCACCAAGCTCTCTTATCGAAAATGCGTGCCTTTGGTATTGATGAATCTTTTCTTCGTTGGATTAGAAATTACCTTTCTAACCGTTCAATACAAGTTGTATTGGATGGTTTCAAGTTTGAAATTCATAAAATAAATGCTGGTGTCCCCCAGGGCTCCGTTTTGTCTCCGACTCTCTTCCTTTTATTCATAAATGATCTCTTGTCTGCCACTTCTAATCCATTAAACTGTTTCGCCGACGACAGTACCCTCAGCTTTTCATACTCGTTTTTAGATTCACATCCTTGTCCTTCGGATGTGGAACTTCAACGGCAGCGTATGATAAGCTCATTAAATTCTGATCTTGACAGCATTGTCCAATGGGGAATCAAAAACCGTGTAGAATTTAATGCTTCGAAAACTCAATGCTGTCTCCTGTCGTTAAAGCGTAACATACCCCCGATGCCGCTATCTATGAGTGGCACTTGCATCCAGGAAACTAATCAACTGTCAGTACTCGGTATGTGTATCACAGATCACCTTTTATGGAATGATCACATATTCGACATCGCCAAAAATGCTGCTAGGTGCTTAGGATTTCTCCGACGATGCAAGAAATTTTTCACCCCTTCTGATCTGGCTGTAATTTACAAAGCCTTCATCCGTCCAAAGCTTGAATATAATTCGCATATCTGGGCAGGTGCCCCTAAAACAAGTTTAAATCTCTTGGATAGAATTCAAAAAAGGGCTTTAAAAATGATAGGCGACAGAACTATAATCGAAACATTTACATCACTAGAACACCGCCGCAATGTTTCATGCCTTTCGTTGTTTTATCGATATTTTTACAAACAATGTTCTGTCGAATTAGCCAGTAGTATTCCACCCCTTAAACTATTCAGCCGTAATACTCGCACTTCTAGGAATGCTCATCAGTTTACCCTTGAGCTCAATTTCGGGCGTACTGTCAAGTATAGAGATTCTTTCTTAAATCGCACATCGAGAATGTGGAATGCTTTGGCCAACTCTGTTTTTCCCTCCCATTTTGATGTTCAGAACTTTAAGACCAATGTGCACCGGTATCTCCTTTTAAATCCTTCCCTATTTTCCTAACGCTCGCACTGTGTTTAAATATAAACATATAAAGGGTACTAATAACCCCTTGAGTGCTTGTGAATTATAAAAAAAAAAAAAAAAAAAGATAAGTTGGCGCAGCTCCTAACCAAATTATCTCTAGCTGCTTTTAAAAGCTTGGAATTTCAGCTATTTGCTCCAGAAGCTTTGATAGACGTTCAAGTCAGTGTGGAATTCTCAAAACAAATGATTTCGTACCCTTCATTATATTTCTTATATTCGTAAACAATTTCTTGTATATTACTTTAAATTTATTTGTTACTATGGTGAAGGTACCCTCAGCTTTTTATATACATAAGTATTTAGACTCACGCTATTGTTCTTTGGATGTGGAACTTAAACGACAGAGTATATGAATAGCTAAAAGAATTTAGATCTCAACTGATTTGTTCAAAGAGGATTTATTAACCGGGTAGAATTTAATGTTACAAAATCTCAATGCCTGACGCTTGTATCGAAGATGCTGCACAGCTATCCGTTTCAGCTGTGTGCAGGTCGACAGATTTACAACTATTGTATAAATATTTGACATCTGAAAAAAAACGCTACTCTTTTCTATAACGGTGCAAGAAGTTTTTACCTCTTGATCTATAACTGTAGTAAGACTTTAAGATATTAAAAAGTTAAGATATTAAAAAGTCCAGTAATTATTATATTTAGGCAAGTTCCTGAAAAAAAGAGGCTTGGATGCGTCCCACACCGATAACTTCACATCCCGTCTGTCGATTTGTCTTGCTTAAAAGGTTTGTAGGTTTTCGTGTTTTGCTAAAAAAGTTATCAGTTAAATTATTCTAAAAATTTAAAAATAACTAACAATATTTTGCATATAATAAAATAGTTTGATTTCAAAATCTATTTTTGTTAATTAGATTTTAAGTCGAAAACCAATTTTTACCAATTTTAGTAGCATTTACGTACTATTTTTTGTAGATTTTAATTTTTTATGGAAAAACTGACTGCTGGATTTTAATAAGAAAATTTCTGAATGTCGAAAACAATATTTTCTGTGAGAAAAAATAAGTCTGAAGCCAATATTTTTTATTTTTGAAAAGATTTTTGAGTCGAAAATCAATTTTTAAGAACTTTTAGTAATGCTTTTTTAGGTTTTTATTTTTTTTTTTAAGAAAAAACGCTCAATTCGATGTTTCTCAAAATTTTACCAGATGTTAAAAACGTCTTCTTTGCACAAAATTGTTTGGAGATAAAATCATTTTTTGTTTGTAAAATTTTAAAGTTGACAATTATTTTTTTCCGTTTTTTTGATTTATAAAAAAAACCGTTAATTGGAATTTTTTCCAAAAATACATTATTTAGAATCGAGTTACAATATATCTACACTAATATTATAAAGAGGAAAGATTTGTATTTTTGTATGTAACGAATAAACTCAAAAAGTACTGGACCGTTTTTAATAATTCTTTTTAACTTCCCATAGGAAGTTATTGTAATGGGTCCGATTTGACAAATTGAAAATTTTGACATTTCTCGACGTTTCAAGGTCCCTAGAGTCGAAATAAAAGATTTTTAGAAAGATGTCTGTGCGTGCGTGTGTACGTACGTCCGTACGTCCGTACGTCCGTACGTCCGTACGTTCGCGACGTTTTTTTCGTCGTCCATAGCTCAAGAACCAGAAGAGATATCGACTTCAAATAAATTTTGTTATACAGATAATAAGGCAGAAAGATGCAGAAAGGGCTCTCAAGAAAATTGCGTGGGTGGTTTTTTTACCATAGCAGTTTAAAAAAAAGGTGAAAATTTTGGTTAACCCTAAATATCTCATGAACCAATGACGCTAGAGACTTGAATTAAATTTTGTATTATATATTGTAACGTGATACAAAACAATTATATTTTTGGAAACAAATTCAATTAACGGTTTTTTTTATAAATCAAAAAAACTGAAAAAAAAAATTTGTCACTTCGAAAATTTTACGACTAAAATATGATTTCATCTCCAAAACAATTTTGTGCAACGAAGAATAATGTTTTTGACATCTGATAAAATTTTAAGAAAAATCGAATTGACAGTTTTCTTACAAAAAATGAAAACCTAAAAAAGAGGCTGGGATGCGACCCACACTGATAACTTCCCATCCCGTCTATCGATTTGTCTTGCTTAAAAGTTTGTCTAAATGTATCAATTCTTGCCAAATTTGCATTCTATTTTTTGTAGATTTTATTTTTTTTATGAAAAAACGGACTGTTGGATTTTTATAAAAAAAATTACTGAATTTAAAAAACAATATTTTCTGTGAAATAAAATAAGTTTGAAGCCAATATTTTTAATTTTTGAAAAGCTATTTGAGCCGAAAATCAATTTTTACCAACTTTTATTAATTTTTTTGTTTAGGTTTTTATTTTTTGTAAAAAAAACTGTCAATTCGATTTTTCTCAAAATTTTTCCTAATGTTGAAAACAATATTTCTTATAAGTTAAAATTAGTTAGAAGCCATAATCTCAAATTTTTGAAAAGATATTTAAGTCGAAAATCAATTTTTACCAACTTTTGTTAAATTTTTTTTTCGGTTTTTAATTTTTTGTAAAAAAACTGTCAATTCTATTTTTTTAAAAATTTTACTGAATGTTGAAAACAACATTTTTTGAAAGATAAAAGTAGTTTAAAGCCAATATCTCAAAGTCTTGTAAAGATATTTGAGTCAAAACTCAATTTTTACCAACTTTTTTTTTATTTTTTTTTAGGTTATTATTTTTTGTAAAAAAACTGTCCATTCGATTTTTCTCAAAATTTTATCAGATGTTAAAAACATTATTCTTCATTGCACAAAATTGTTTTGGAAATGAAATCATATTTTAGTCGTAAAATTTTCGAGGTGACAAATTTTTTTTTTCAGTTTTTTTGATTTATAAAAAAAACCGTTAATTGATTTTTTTTCCAAAAATATAATTGTTTTGTATCACGTTACAATATATAATATAAAATTTAATTCAAGTCTCTAGCGTCATTGGTTCATGAGATATTTAGGGTTAACCAAAATTTTCACCTTTTTTTTAAACTGCTATGGTAAAAAAACCACCCACGCAATTTTCTTGAGAGCCCTTTCTGCATCTTTCTGCCTTATTATCTGTATAACAAAATTTATTTGAAGTCGATACCTCTTCTGGTTCTTGAGCTATGGACGACGAAAAAAACGTCGCGAACGTACGGACGTACGGACGTACGGACGTACGGACGTACAGACGTACGGACGTACGGACGTACGTACACACGCACGCACAGACATCTTTCTAAAAATCTTTTATTTCGACTCTAGGGACCTTGAAACGTCGAGAAATGTCAAAATTTTCAATTTGTCAAATCGGACCCATTACAATAACTTCCTATGGGAAGTTAAAAAAAAATAAAAAAAAGTTGGTAAAAATTGAGTTTTGACTCAAATATCTTTTCAAAACTTTGAGATATTGGCTTTAAACTACGTTTATCTTTCAAAAAATATTGGTTTCAACATTCAGTAAAATTTTGAAAAAAATAGAATTGACAGTTTTTTTACAAAAAATTAAAAACCGAAAAAAAAAAATTAACAAAAGTTGGTAAAAATTGATTTTCGACTTAAATATCTTTTCAAAAATTTGAGATTATGGCTTCTAACTAATTTTATCTTATAAGAAATATTGTTTTCAACAGTAGGAAAAATTTTGAGAAAAATCGAATTGACAGTTTTTTTACAAAAAATAATAACCTAAAAAAAAAAATAAAAAAAAAGTTGGTAAAAATTGAGTTTTGACTCAAATATCTTTTCAAGACTTTGAGATATTGGCTTTAAACTACTTTTATCTTTCAAAAAATATTGTTTTCAACATTCAGTAATATTTTGAAAAAAATAGAATTGACAGTTTTTTTACAAAAAATTAAAAACCGAAAAAAAAATTTAACAAAAGTTGGTAAAAATTGATTTTCGACTTAAATATCTTTTCAAAAATTTGAGATTATGGCTTCTAACTAATTTTAACTTATAAGAAATATTGTTTTCAACATTAGGACAAATTTTGAGAAAAATCGAATTGACAGTTTTTTTACAAAAAATAAAAACCTAAACAAAAAAATTAATAAAAGTTGGTAAAAATTGATTTTCGGCTCAAATAGCTTTTTAAAAATTAAAAATATTGGCTTCAAACTTATTTTATTTCACAGAAAATATTGTTTTTTATATTCAGTAATTTTTTTATAAAAATCCAACAGTCCGTTTTTTCATAAAAAAAAATAAAATCTACAAAAAATAGAACGCAAATTTGGTAAGAATTGATACATTTAGACAAACTTTTAAGCAAGACAAATCGATAGACGGGATGGGAAGTTATCAGTGTGGGTCGCATCCCAGCCTCTTTTTTCATTAGAAATCTTCATTATCACTGAGTAACATAGACTATATTTAGTACTAGATTACTATAGAAATCTTTAGAAATTCCTATTTAAACCAACCGAAGGTGTAAAAAATTAGCCATAAAATGTCTTTTACCGCATACGCTGCGAAGAGTATTAATGATAGGACAAAAAAATGTTTTCTAATTTAGTGATTCATGGTCGTTTTAATAAGCATGCTTATAACTTAAATATCTGTTCCTATTTATGTCTACCCGTGCGAAGCTGGGACGGGCCGCTAGTATAATACAAAAATTTAATTCAAGTCTCTGGCGTAATTTGTTCGTGGGATTAAATATCTGCAAAACCAAAAATTTTCACTTTTTTTAAATTGCTATGGTAAAAAAAAATACCCACTTAATTTAGTTGATAGTTCTTTCTACATTATTACTGTAAAATTAATTTGAAGTCGATATCTCTACTGGTTCTTGAACAATGGAAGAAGAAAAAAAATGTGCGAACGTTTGGGCGTACGAACGTACGAACGTACGTACACACGCACGCACATACATCTCTCTAAAAATCTTTTATTTCGACTCTAGTGACCTTGAAACGTGGAGAAATGTTCAATTCGACAAATCGGACCGATTACAAAAACTTCCTATTTAAAAAATTCAAAAGTAATCTTTAAAATTATAAGAACTGTTAAATTAATCGTATTCGGTATCATCAAACTTGTAAAAGAGTGAAATCTTCTGTGAATGCAATCATTATAAATTCAATTTAGATTTAGGATTGTATTTATTAAATTCAATTAAAGATTGGTACATCAAATTTTACAATCACGAATCATTTGACGTTAGAAAGACCATTATTATTTCAATCATATTGTAATCTATCATTTGAGACTGTAATCATTCTTTGCATTAATTTAAAGTAATTTAATTCTTTTGCATTCTTTTAGAGTCAAATTAGAAGAGTCTAATATTTGCAATCTTTTCAAAGCCAAATGATTGGAAATTTAAAAATTTGGAGTCTCAATTGCTAAATAAATTCAATGAATGCAATTTTAATATTAAAATCATAAAAGATTGTATTCCTAAAAGATTGTATTCTCTTACAAGTCTAGTTATCATAGGTACCATTGAAAGGTCTAATAATACAAATTTGTTTGAAAAAGGTCATGCGGTCACGCATTTCAATTTACCTCCAAACACACATCCTTTCATTTAAATGTTAACTAGAAAAACATTTTGACTTTTGCAATTTTGAATGCATATTTATTTTTTTCCATATTAATTAGTTTGATAAGGTTTGAAGAAGAATAGTCAGTAAGTATGTCTTTGAATTAAAAATTTACATTTTCCAAGCACTTCTTTTCTTGTTTAATTTAAGTATTCGTAGTTTCATGCTTCTGATATTCAAATCTTTTAAAAGATTTACCTAATTAAAGGACAAACACTCCCAAACCCAATTCAATTTTCTTTGTGTCATACTTGAGTGAAAGGAAAAAATTAACCTGACTTTTAAAATACAACCCTTTTTACCCTAATTCTTTGTATCTTTTTGCTCCTGCTCTTACTATATATTTTCTTTAACTGGATGATGATGATGAAGATGAAGATGATGGTTCCCAACGGGTTTTCCGGTCAGCAAATTTGCATGGCAAAAGAATTCTCTAAGGTTTCTTCGAGCCAGACACTCTTCATACTGCAATACTCTAATTACATTGTATATACAGTAATGACCTTAGAGTGTTTAAACCATTATGGCATAACACCTCTGGCTTATAAGGGATTTGTAGTTTTTTTTTTTTAAGTTAATGTCGAATGCGAGAACATGAATAGTAATCTGTTACATACTTTTGAATGAACATACAAGGACTCCTTCGGATTTTGTTTTGAGCTATTTTTTCAAAAAATAATATTGTGATTGACGCTAATAAGTTGCATCATGTAAAGACGAGTCCTTATTTCTTTATTATCTTGATACTTAAAAAGGATTTCTCATCAATTCGTATTAAATTAGTCAAAATTAAAGTCCTTACACCCATTTTCCAAGTTCAGAAAAGGGATCCACATACAGTCGAAGCCAAAATTGCAAACAATAATAATAATTCTACGTTATACCAAACCATACTAATTGTTTTGTTATGGTCCTCTCCGACTCCGGTTATGTTTACTGTGACGCTTAGTTACTTTAACAAACCACCATAAGGAAAACAACTGCATGTAGTTTAGTTTTGACAAGGATACTACTTTGAGTTTGAGTTGGTGTTGGAGTTTGAGTTGTCTGCAACAGATTTTTTTTGTTGTTGTACTATTTCCCCAATGAAACTTCTATATTTCCATCAGGACATTGAAAGCAATCCTATTTGTGGCCAAAGTGCATTTGATTTGTTAAGTGTGCTTTTGTTTTGGCTTACTGCATTGACTTTGTGGGTTCATTTGCGTTTTCCTACATTCGTAAATGTACGGGTTTGATGGTTTTTGTTTCTTGTGTTGGTTTAAATGGATTGTTTTGAGTAGAGGTAAAGGATTTATATTAGCTTAAAGGACTTCATACGTAAGTTGTAATTAGAGGTGCTTATTGTATTCAATTAGAATGGAAAATTAAATTTTTCGAATTGATTTATATATTCGTACTTATGTATATTAGTAGAGCTTGTGAATGTTTGCAGTACTCAAAGGAAAAAATAACTTTGAGAGTTTTCGAAGCTTTGTACATTTTGAAAGGAGTCATTTATTTAAATTCATTGTTCGGAAAATGTTGAAAATTAAATATTAAATAATAAATAAGGGATATAATAAAGTTTTTGAATCAAAGGCAAAACTGGACAAACTAATAGAAGATTTTACTTTTGGTATTATAAAGTTAAAATTCATGATGAGCGGAAAAACTGTTTCAACAAAATTACCTTCCAACACGTTTTTATAATCCAAAAAGTGTCTTTTCATTGTGTAAGCTATAGCAAAATATACTCAAATACGATGTATTTGTATCCTTGTATAATAATAGCTTGGAAATGCGGTTTTTCAATTTAAAGAATTTATTTTAAATCTCATTTCCATTAAAAGTATATTTTGTTAGTTAGTGGGGATGGTCTTGGTAGCAACAAGAAATGGTGCACAATTTTCAATTTCAAACAAATACCTTCAAGTTTTATCAGTTTCACCTGCTAAAGAATAAATTTGCATTAATCAACGTTTTACAACGTTCCGCTCCTCAAACAATTTTATCGTAACACTTGAACCCTTTTTGAACTGAATTTCTGGTGGAGTGTCAACAAGAGAGATTTTTTTTGCAGCCACTCATCAAGAATGTGAAATGCTGAAAATTCTTCAATATTTTGTTATACTCTCACTGTGTTTAAACATTATACCTTTAGTGCTTATAAATAATACAAAAAATCACTAGTACTAGAAAAAATATTTTTAATTTTCTTTCTTTCTTTTTTAAAGTATGTTAGTCGAAAATCAATTTTTAGCTATTTTAATTAGAAGATTCCATTTATCGAAATTTAGGAGGTCTCAAAAACAGTATTTCTCGTAGAATTTTGATATTCTGGAGGAGATATTATTTTCTATTCGTTAAATATTTGAGTTATTAAATAAATTTGTGAAGATTTTTTAATTTATTGGAAAAAAAAGCCAGTTTAAATCTTGTAAAGTTCATATCAAGTGTAAATTACGTGGCATTATGCAGTAAACATTTAATTGAAGTCAATCTCGTTATAAGCTCGTTCGATATTTGGAATCAGTCGATTTTAAAATTTATTTTATTTTTATTGTAATCGGTCTGATTTCTCGAATTGCAAATTTTAACATTTCTCGACTTGACAATGTATATAGAATCAAAATCAAAGCCTTTTAGAGAGATGTTTGTGAGGGCATGTGTACGTCCATTCGTACGTTCGGGATATCGTTTTTCGTCGTCCATATCTTCTTATATTTTACTATTCAAATTTAAAAAAGAATAAAATATATTGAAAAACAATAACATTAAATTAATAATAATCGCTTTCGACTAGAAGATTTTTGTTAAAAATTAAAGATATTGGCTTCAAACTGATTGCATCTTATTAAAATCATTCAGTTAATTTTTTTTAAAATCAGATTGGCAGATTTTTCATAAAAATTTAAATCTACAAAAAAAAGAGGCTGGAATGCGACCCACACCGATAAATTCACATCCCGTCTGTCGATTTGTCTTGCTTCAAAGTTTGTAGGTTTTCGTGTTTTGTTAAAAAAGTTGTCAGTTGAATTATTCTTAAAAAATTTAAAAATTAGCAACAATATTTTACATATAATGAAATAGTTTGATTTCAATTTTTTGTTAACGAGATTTTAAGTCGAAAACCAATTTATACCAATTTTAGTAACATTTCTTAAAAGTTTATTTTTCTTATATAAACAAATACAAATTAGATGAATGAAATTGATTTGTCTCAAGAATTAGTTCAGATATAAACTTCAAATAAATTTTGTTGTACAGATAAAGATGCAGAAAGGACTCTCAAGAAAACTGAGTGAGTGGTTTTCTTTCATTAAAATTTTTCACTACATATTGTGACGTGATACCAATAGTAACATTGAAAACATTTAAAAAAAAGAGGCTGGGATGCGACCCACACTGATAACTTCCCATCCCGTCTATCGATTTGTCTTGCTTAAAAGTTTGTCTAAATGTATCAATTCTTGCCAAATTTGCGTTCTATTTTTTGTAGATTTTATTTTTTTTTATGAAAAAACGGACTGTTGGATTTTTATAAAAAAATTACTGAATACAAAAAACAATATTTTCTGTGAAATAAAATAAGTTTGAAGCCAATATTTTTAATTTTTGAAAAGCTATTTGAGCCGAAAATCAATTTTTACCAACTTTTATTAATTTTTTTGTTTAGGTTTTTATTTTTTGTAAAAAAAACTGTCAATTCGATTTTTCTCAAAATTGTTCCTAATGTTGAAAACAATATTTCTTATAAGTTAAAATTAGTTAGAAGCCATAATCTCAAATTTTTGAAAAGATATTTAAGTCGAAAATCAATTTTTACCAACTTTTGTTAAATTTTTTTTTCGGTTTTTAATTTTTTGTAAAAAAACTGTCAATTCTATTTTTTTCAAAATATTACTGAATGTTGAAAACAATATTTTTTGAAAGATAAAAGTAGTTTAAAGCCAATATCTTAAAGTCTTGAAAAGATATTTGAGTAAAAACTCAATTTTTACCAACTTTTTTTTATTTTTTTTTTAGGTTTTTATTTTTTGTAAAAAAACTGTCAATTCGATTTTTCTCAAAATTTTATCAGATGTCAAAAACATTATTCTTCGTTGCACAAAATTGTTTTGGAGATGAAATCATATTTTAGTCGTAAAATTTTCGAAGTGACAAATTTTTTTTTTCAGTTTTTTTGATTTATAAAAAAAACCGTTAATTGAATTTTTTTCCAAAAATATAATTGTTTTGTATCACGTTACAATATATAATACAAAATTTAATTCAAGTCTCTAGCGTCATTGGTTCATGAGATATTTAGGGTTAACCAAAATTTTCACCTTTTTTTTAAACTGCTATGGTAAAAAAACCACCCACGCAATTTTCTTGAGAGCCCTTTCTGCATCTTTCTGCCTTATTATCTGTATAACAAAATTTATTTGAAGTCGATATCTCTTCTGGTTCTTGAGCTATGGACGACGAAAAAAACGTCGCGAACGTACGGACGTACGGACGTACGGACGTACGTACACACGCACGCACAGACATCTTTCTAAAAATCTTTTATTTCGACTCTAGGGACCTTGAAACGTCGAGAAATGTCAAAATTTTCAATTTGTCAAATCGGACCCATTACAATAACTTCCTATGGGAAGTTAAAATCAACTTATTTTTTTTATAAATCAAAAAAACTAAAAAAAATAATAATTGTCACTTCGAATATTTTAAGAACAAAAAACGATCTTATCTCCAAAATAAAGAGTGATTGTTTAGCTATTATCTTTTTGTCAACACTGGTTTAAACAGCTTACGCACGTTTCGTGTTTTGTTTAACTGTTAAACATCTTCAGTTTGGTCTATAATTGAACCATGAATCATCTTACAAACGAACAACGCTTGCAAATTATTGAATTTTATAATTTCTAACAAAGCTCATTTTTGGCTCAATGGGTACCTACGTAAATAAGCAGAATTGTCGATTTTGGAATGAATATCAGCCAGAAGCATTGCCAACGCATCCAGAAAAAGTCACAGTTTTATGCGGTTTATGCGGCTGGTGGCATCATTGGACCGTACTTCTTCAAAGATGAAGTGAATCGTAATTTATCTGTGAATGGTGAGCGCTACCGTGAGATACCAACTTTTTTTGCCCAAAATGCAAAAGCTTGACTTGCGTGACATGTAGTTTCAACAAGACGGTGCCACATGCCACACAGCACGAGCAACAATGAACTTATTGAGAGGCGAGTTCGGTGAGCATTTTATTTCCCGTTCGGGACCTATCAATTGGCCGCCTAGATGATACGATTTAACGTTTTTAGACTATTTTTGTGGGGCTATGTTAAAGCTCATGTCTATACAGACAAGCCCGCTTCAATTAACGCATTGGAAGACAACATTGAAGCATTTATTCGTAAGATACCGGCCAAAATGTTGGAAAAAGTATGCCAAAATTGGACTAAGCGGATGTACCATTTGAGGCGCAGTCAAGGTCAACATTTGCATAAAATAATTTTCAAACATTAAATTATATGGACCGTAATATGGATTCTAATAAAGATTTCATGCATTTTTGTGAATGTTATGTGTTTTTTTTTTCAAACTTTTCTATAGCTTTTAACAAATCACCCTTTATTTGTATGTAACGAAGAATAAAGGTTTTGAAATTTTGTTGAGAGAAATCAAATTGTCAGTTTTCTTACCACAAATAAAAAGCTTTAAAAAAACATTACTAAAAGTTGGTGAAAATTCTTTTCGACTCAAATATATTCAAACTAATTTTATGTTATAGAAAACTAGCTGACCCGACACACGTTGTTTTGTCATATAAATAAGTTCTAGAGAATATTTTGCTCGAAATAAATAACTTATTGTAAATGTGTAAGGATGTAGTATATAAGTGGGAGAGATATAGAGCACTGTAAACGGTTACAAAACATTAAAATAACAAATCGCCAAACAAATTTTTTTAATTTATTAAAATTAATTCTTTAAAATTATAAACATATCGCTAATTATGACAATACTACAAAAAAAGAATATCAATTCCTTAATGCAACAGAGTGTACAATATTTTTCGTAATCCATCTTTCGCCAATACTAAGAAACTGGATGGTTTGCCTACTCAAGAGCACGCCACATATAGTTGTCCGTGCGAAAAAAATGAAGTGCTCGAATCTAAGCCACAAACAGACATCGTTTGGCCTTGAGACCTATTGATAGTCATTGCAAATGCTAATCTAAGTGGAAATTGAAGGCGCTTGAATTGAATTGGCACATCTTCGGATATAAAAGGGATTCGCGGTAAAAATAATATATTTTCACCTCGGAATTTGCCATTAAGAATTATGACTTCGATAACATTTGCCATTAATTTTTTAAATACTAATCGGGTGGCGTTTGGCAACCGTGGTGGGTTAATTACGAAGCAAAATTACCGGAGATCCAACCTTCAGTTGTAAATTATGCGGTTAATTATGCCTGGTAAATCTTATGAGTTCAAAAACTCAGTTGGATTATTTACAGCTTCGGTAGCATCACAAACTGTATCAATAGATTTGTATGACACCAAGTCTCCTGTTAACAAATGTTGTATTTTGATATTTAATTCGTTGACATCCACATTTTTTGCTGCTAAAATGTCTCTTTCTGCCAGCCACTCATGATTTGTATATTGTCTGTGTACATCGGGAAATAATCAATGAGAGCATCTTGTGAATCAATAATCGTACAGAAATCGACCGGTAATTTTATGTATCCAGTTTCATCTGTAGTAACTTTTCCGTCGCCTATATATCTATCAACAGTTGTTTTTAGAATGTTTCAGGGGATGGATCTTGAAGCATTTGAACACGCATATTTACTATCAGTTATACTTTTTACTTGCGACATATAGGAACTATATGGCAAGTTTTGCATTCGTGCAAAATTTCGAACTCGAGATTTTAATCAAACATGATATTACGATGGTAGAGAAGTCGAAAAAAGTGGGTCCCGCGATTCCGTCCGGTCTGTTTTGTCTGTCTGTCCACGCTCCTACAGCCTAAACCATTGGGTCGATTGAGTTCAAACTTGGAAGTTAAGGTTTTCAGCAGATTCGCGTTAGGCGTTTTTTTCATTTTTTTTTTAAGACCAAAACTAACAGTGGCCCCCATACAATTTTTTTGGTCAAAAAACGAAAATTCGAATTTTCTCAAAAACAAACCGATAGATTTTTTTTAAATTTTCTCTAAAATTTTATTTTTAAACTTGGCTTCTTTTCATAAGAAAAACATATTTTTGTATTGCTCAGGAAAGGTACCGCTCATAGAACCGTTATTTTGTTTCTTAATTTTCTCAGCAACTTATCAACCGATTTCAATAATTTTTTTTCTGAATAAGCTCTTATATTGCCTTAACAATATTTGGTTATCAAAAGTGAAATTTTTTATTGTTTGGATTTTTAAAAAAATATTGAATTTTTTTTTTTCAAAATTCTATATCTCAAAAACGGGTCAACATTTTTTTACGAAATTCAAATGTAGAGCGTATATTTACAATCACTAAACAACTGCATACCAAAAATATTTTTAGAACAAAATTTAAAAATTTTATATATAAAAAATTAATTTAAAAAAAAACCGCTCTAACGATTTTCAAAAAAAAATTTTGAAAAATCAAGGGTTTTTTGATTTATAAAATGGCATCTAAATTTTTGAAGACAAACTTATTTTTCAGGTAAAGTTTTGAATCTTAAAATAGTTTTTTTTTTTAAATTATTTTAACTGCATTAAATGTAATCCCCTCCCATCTCACCAGATCAAATCCTGTGCGTGAGCCCGAAAGAGCGCATTACATTGACAAAACTTTTATTATATTCAGCCCTATCATGAATTCCATCGTAATCGGAAATTTTTACGAATCCCGAAAAACTGTATCATGACATCCGTTCGTAGTGGAAAATCTCATACAATTTTGCATTACGAACGGATTTCATGATACAGTTTTTCGGGATTCGTAAAAATTCCGACTACGATGGAATTCATGATAGGGCTGATTACTATCTTTTATCCAAATTAGATAATGCATTTGTGTCTTGAGATGAATCGCGCGGTTTTTTTGACAAATCGAATAGCATTTAAATCTTTGAAGACAAACTTGTTTTAAAGGTATAATTTTAAATCTTATATAGGTGCTTTTTTAAACAGACTCTTTGCATACAGGAGCAAGTTCGTGCGACCCAGTCGTGCATTTTATTTAATATTACGCCGCAGTGGCGATGATTTTAAACACGCAGTGATCTCATCAGCCTCCATCCAATAAAGATGCAACAGCCAATGGGATACCATTATTTGATCGTATTTTAGCAAGAATTAGCGAAATAACGAATGTTTTGCCAGTTCCACCTGATGCATCCAAAAAAAGAATCCACCTTGTCCTGCCGAAACTGCGAGCATGATGTGGTCATAAATGGTTCTTTGTTCTTTAATTATTAGTGGGACATTGCAAACAACAATCGCTGCCATTTCTACAGTATTTTATTGTAGTTCACGATTCAATTCAGTGTCTATTAAATCAGATACATTTCGATTTGGTGAATGCATACCGAAATGACTGATTGGTAAGTTGGCAATGATAATGCAAAGATTCTCAATTAAATCAATGCTTCATTGTACATAAAGTCACTGAACACTATTGTAAGATCGTTGCACCGTATACGATGTTGATGCAAATAAACAATATCACTTAGGAATATGAAAAAAAGATAAAAACCTATTCTCAGACTTTCCGAATGTATATGCGAAATTTAAATGAAATTGGTTAAGCCGTTTCGGAGGAAAATGGTAACTAACACTGTGACAGGAAAATTTTATATATTAGATATTATCTTCGACATTCAGTAAATTTGTTATAAAAATCCAACAATCATTTTTTTACATAAAAATTAAGATCTAAAAAAAAGATCTGATACAAATTGATGTTCGATTCTCGATACCGCTTAAATAAATGAACGTATTGACTTCAAACTAATTTCATTCCGTTATAAATTTTCTTAGAAAAATCCAATCTGTATTGATTTATATAAGAAATGAAAGCTTTTAAGAAATGGTACTGAAATTGTTAAAAATTGGTTTTCGACTAAAAATCTCTTTAACAAAAATCATTTTGATTTTGAAATCTAACTGTTTCATCATATACGACGTAAAAAAATTGTTTTAAATCCACATCTCTACGGGTTCTTCCGAACTGACTTAGAGTTTTTATCAGCAGTCCTTTAATTCCTTTGGTGTCAATTTCTAATATCAATCAAAACGGTATTCGAAATGCGGCCTCTTATGTTGAGCGAAAAGATTGAGTTCACATTTTGATAAGTTAAGCTAATACACTAGTCGCGAAACTATATAAGTCTAGATTTTCTGGTTGAATTATTACAAATTAGGAGTGCAAAAATTTAACGATTTTGGAACCAATCAAGATTTCACTTTTCTTTATTCTTACGGGTCAGGAAGAAACTGGACTATTAATCGATGATCTTTAGGCACTAATGCTTCGATTTTGTTGAAGTACGTTTCTTGACCAATTTGTATGAACTATTGTTTTCGATAGAACCGACGACGGCTTAATACAAGATTTTCAAATTTTTAACAGCAGACATTTTATTCCGCACGCAAAATTTATATGAACAACGTTATTGAAAAGCTTTAGACATTGTAAAAATAAACTTTTAGATCTTTACAAAACGTCGGGTATCTCAGAAATTTATGGTGACAAGTGTTTGAAATTCTAATTTAAATTCAATAAATTTTTTGACCACAGTACATTACCAGAGTGATTTTTCTCTTTCAGCTTATTAACAGAATTGCGAAATTCTGAATTATAAACACGAAGTATTTCTACGTAGAAATATGGTTACACGGGAATTCGACTCCTTGGTCAACGCCAATTTCTCATGCGTTGTACATACGTACAAAGACATTAGGAGTCCTTTTACTGTGAGAAATTATCAATTATTGGTAGAAGCAGTTGAGCGAGCAAGTGTCGCCTCCATTTCTTATAACTGAGGTTGGTCTCCGTCTTAGTCCCTTAAGTTTTCTCTTTGATGGTAAAACTTTGATTTGTAGTCTCGTCTATAATCTAGAATTCGTTTTGTAAATTGTATTGCTCTTTCGGTATAAAACTAATATCTCAAATGTAAAATTTTAAATGCCCTTTGTTTCAATTAAGTCAGACATAAAAGGTATTTTTTGGCAAAATGAAGATTAAAAACATTTGGACTCGTCTCATTTGATAATGTCTCATCTATGTTTTATGAGATGAGAAAGACTGACTGAATCTTTATGGTAGTTATAAGCTTGCGAGCAGCACCGTTCAAACTTACTGAAGAATATTTCTGTGATAGTAAAATAAAAAAAAATCACTTGGAGAAAGCCAAAATTACTTTAAATTTCCCCACAATGCTTCCCAATTTAAACCGATGTCATCAATAGAATTTCCACAATCAAATCTACAAAGAGAAAAAATTTCGTTTTAATGTTGATCCCTTAGAATTTAAGAATACCCATGATCCTTGAGAGGAGCTTAACATCAATAATTGTAATGATTATCATGTCTTCCTCAAGTTAATGATTCACATCAACCTCCACAATTAATTACTAGCCCCGCAGCAAAATCAATCAGTCTGAAATCATCTCGCCTCAACTCAACCCACTCATTATAATTATAGCTCTATTATACACTTTATGCAGAACTGTCTTGTAAGAATCACAATCCGAAATCAAGGTTTTGTTTAGAAAAAAAGAAAACACAACACATAACGAAGAGGGTTTAACCACCATCAAAGTACTCGTAACTTCTTGTTAAACACAAATTATGTTTCAAAGACTTCCATCGAAATCGAAGAAATGTATTTATATCGAATTCAATAATAAAATTCACCCCATCAATACAATGTCTTCCTAAAGACCTGCCTACTTAACCCACCTATAAACTTCATAATGATTTATTACCCTTAAAAAAATTAAAAAAAAAAAAAACAAACTTAAAGACCGAAGACTGGAATATAATTGAAAGCAATTTACCACAAAAGATATTTAACGGTAATAAGTAAGCAGTTACCTTTTTCTTCCTTCCATAAATAAATTCTGAGAGAGAGTAAGATATGACAACTTGACATGATGTGGCTTCATTTATCTTTCAATTATTGACAATAACGCCAAACTGGATAGGAACAACCATAAAACCCGTAAGCACGCCAAAAAGACTACAAGAACTCCTTCAACGACGACGACGATGAGGACGAAGAGGACGAAAAAGACGACAAGGACGACGACGATGTTGACAGATGAGTTTGACGTACCAGAGCGTTAAATAACCAAATAACTCAAATAAAATCCCATTAAATCACACTTGGGATGTGTGGGAAGAGGGTGTTCAATTGGTGCGGTTCGGTGTGGTGTGGTGGTGGCGTACGATGGGGATGAGGTATTGTGTGATGTGCTACGATGCGGTGGAGTGTGGGAGTTTTGGTTTATCGACAAAACAAGGTTAAAAGAACAAGTCCTATCCCATATACCGATACCACTACGGACTGCCTCTATCCAGCCATCAAGCTTGCAGGTGCTCCATAAAAGACCTCACTTTCCGTGATAAATGATTGCTCATTGCTTTATTTATTATTGCACACCATTACTCTGGACACATCCCAAACTTTCTACCTCCGCCAAAGTCATCGGTTAAACCGAACACGAGGAACTCCACAGTCCTCATCCTATAGTCCCCGAAGAACGAAGAGATCAGGTAAGCTGGTCACTCTGATGGTGTATAATAGTCATGTGAAGGAAGGTCCTGTGGTGAGGCGGACTCGAGCTCACACAAAATGATGTATGGCAACAACATTGATGCTTGTTTCTGGGGACATGGCACATGGACTGCACAACGCTCAAGAAGCTTATGAGGACGACGACATTCAACGACAGGGACGAGAGGGTCGAAGTCGATGTCCTAGGTCCCAGGTCCTGGTTGTTCGTAATGTGGATGGAGAGAGAGAGAAAAGAGCTTTTCAGAGATTGAATGAATGATGTATATAAATTATCAAACATTATATTAAATTATCCCGTGTTGTGTCGTGTAGTTTGTTAGAAGTATAGTGAGTAAGTGTAGTTCTTGTATTTTGATGATGAATATTATGATGATGATGAGGACGACGACGACTTTACTCCAACATACAACACAATGACCTCCCAGCGGGATATTTTATTTGAAAAGAGTCCATTTTCCACTTAAAGTCAGAGGCGGAGGATATGCAGGATGATTGCTCTCTCTCTCTCTGCTTATGACCATTTAATTGAGAAACAAAAGGAACAGTGAACTTTTTTCTATAGAATGTACTTAAAATTATTTAGGATAGGTTTATTTTGATATGGTTTGTTTTTGAAAAATAAGTAAGATTTAGTGATTCCACAGCTGTAGATATAAAGTCCTAGGGCTCTTTTTAACTTCATTAACTTAAGTTTAAAGGTAATGCAGAAGTTATAAATATTTTAACTTGTTTATATAACTAAATGTAAATACTTAATTAAGTTGCATAATCAAATTTTAAAATAAAACCCCTTAAACGTGAATGATTATTTTATAGAATAGAATATAGAATATAATAATAATTTATTTCTGTTCAAATATAAAGTTTACAATTAATGTTTATAAACACAATAAATAGAATTTGGCCTTGGTTTAAACCGTCTGCCAGGTGCCAACTTATTTTTAACATGTTTAATTTTACAAAAAAAAATTCTTTAAAAAGCTTTATTTATTAAAGCACATAATTTTCTATTTTAAATTAAAAAATATTATACAAAAGTGATTTTAAATTATATATGCTATGATACGGGGTTTACATATGTTAATTTAAATTACAATGTTAATTAAAATTTTCATAAATTGCTCAAACAAAAATGGATATTCATTGAAAATATGTAATGCGTTTAAGGAAAAAAAAAAGTTTTATAAAATTTGTCAAATGTCAACAAAATCTTATCTATACTTTATGGTTTTAATGCAATATTGGGCGAGGATTTTCCAGTTTTCTCCATTTAGGACACATATCGACTCTGCTTCATTCAGTATATTATTTTTTGAAAGTATACAAATCTCAATTCTTTTAAAATGGAACACACAGATAAAAAGTGATAGGATGTTTCTTGCTCTTGCAGGTTACACAAGGAGCAAAATGTTCTCCGGTCGTTAAAGTAAGGTCTAAAATTCAAATTGAGTAGCTCTCCTATAAACACGGAAAATATTTGAAATTTCAAACAAGCTCAAATCATCGGTGAAATAATTGAATTCGTTCAAATTATATTCAAGTTTTGGGTATAAAGATCGACGCGATGACCCCTTGGCTTCCTTTATTAGATCTGATCGTATTCGAGCATCTGTTAATTCTAGAATGTTTTTTAATTTTTCCTTAAAAGATCCATTAAAAACATCTAAAGATTCCAGAGATATCCCACACCACACAACAAGAATATATCCTTCCATTTTTTAAACCAGCTGATATTTTTTGTATGCTGTGTTTTGCAAGAATCTTTGGTAGACGGTTGTCATTAAATGAAAGAACTTTAATAACATACTAGAAGTGCATTCTTAAAGTAAAGAGATATTCAGGTGGCAGACCGGTTTCAAGAAGAATCATATAATTGGGAGTTGTCTGTGGTAAGTAAAAAGTTTTTTTTTAAGGAAAAACCGTTGCAATTTTTCCACCACATCATACTGTTGATATCCCCATACTTGAAAGCCATAAGTCATTATTGACCTTAAAGCAGCTTTGAATACTTTGAACTTAACGCTATGTACAACTTTTATGTTTTTAAACAGGGATTTCCAAGTTGAATTTAAAGCAGCCATTAATTGTCTACATTTTAATTGGAAGTGCTTATTTGGGTTTAGGTTGGGTGTGACTTTCATGCCAAGGTAGTTATATTCATCAACAACTTCTAAGTTTTCTCCATTTAAGACCCATTTCTCATTCCTACAATGCCTACCTCTACTTGGTTTGAAAATCCTAACCTTAGACTTTGCCGTATTTATCACAAAATTCCAGCTTTCACAATATAATTTAATTTGTTTATCATAAGCTGTAGGCTTTCCGGTGTGTCAGCTAACAATAATAAGTCGTCGGCATATAACAAACATTTTATTGTTAGTCCTGCAACTCGAATTCCGTTTAGCAACGCAATGGGTTGAATCTCTTACATTATTTAAATCCGTTGCAATTTTCGAAAAGTATTCTTGTTTTTTACTTTTACAAAGTTCTTTGTAGTAATTGTTGGCTCGAACATAAGATTTACGGAATAAATCTCAGTTTCGAGTTTTTGCAAGCTTTAGCAATTTGAAAGACTTAACTCTAGCTTTCTCGCAATCTAAATCGAACCATTTTTGTTTTCCTTTGACAACACACATTTTATCAGTTAACGTAACCGAATATTTAATAGCATTGGTGAAAAGATCAATTTGCTCATTAAGACTAACTGAGCTAAAATCGGTTGGTTGAATAATTTCATCCAGTCTCGCATGATAATTGAGCTTATCCCGTTCTTTCCATAAGAGTTTAGGCAGAAGAATGATATCGGTTTCTGGTCTTACTTTTTTTGTAGTAATGGTTACTGTTAAAGGCATATGGTCCGAAAAACTTAATGTACCCACATTAAAATCAAATATCTTTTGAAACCAATTGCCACTTATTCCGCAATAGTCAGCAACCGAGGAACATGGCCCTCCTATAAATGTCAATTCCCCTGCCATGTCACCGTTAATTGAACCTTTTAATATAAAAATATCGAAACTTTGAAAAAGATCTAATATTTTTTTTCCGTTTCCGTTCACTATTTTGTGTTTTGAATGTCTGATCAATATAAAGTGCTCATCAAAAACCATCGTATCACTTTCAATCTGTTCCTCTCCTACATTAAAATCACCAATTACCATTATATTATTGTTGCTTACAGTATTTAATAAGTTACTTAAACTACAAAAATCTTCATCCCAATTATTGCAATTTAAATATATTGGAAAAACATAATAAAATTCATCTAATAAGGTAATTTTTAAAGCTGTATGGTTTTCAATTATAATAAAGCTACAGCTTGCATCAACAGATTTATATCCTAAAAGATATCCACCAATTGCCCGCCCACGAGTATGTACTCGTGTTGCTGGGATCCAAAATAATTTGAAATCTATGAAAAACTTTTCAAATTCTCCATAATTGTTTGGCATTACATGGTGTTTCACAGAGAAAAAAATAATCAAAGCTTACTATAATAACTATAATAACTAACTACTCGTATAATAACTAAATAAAATGCACGACTGGGTCGCACGAACTTGCTCCTGTATGCAAAGAGTCTGTTTAAAAAAGCACCTATATAAGATTTAAAATTATACCTTTAAAACAAGTTTGTCTTCAAAGATTTAAATGCTATTCGATTTGTCAAAAAAACTGCGCGATTCATCCCAAGACACAACTCATCCTAGGACAACTCATCCCGGAAATGAATTGGTATTTACAATAGTTATAGTTATAAACAATACATACATATGTACCAAATGCATTATCTAATTTGGATAAAAGATAGTAATCAGCCCTATTATGAATTCCATCGTAGTCGGAATTTTTACGAATCCCGAAAAACTGTATCATGAAATCCGTTCGTAATGCAAAATTGTATGAGATTTTCCACTACGAACGGATTTCATGATACAGTTTTTCGGGATTCGTAAAAATTTCCGATTACGATGGAATTCATGATAGGGCTGAATATAATAAAAGTTTTGTCAATGTAATGCGCTCTTTCGGGCTCACGCACAGGATTTGATCTGGTGAGATGGGAGGGGATTTCATTTTATGCAGTTAAAATAATTTAAAAAAAAACTATTTTAAGATTCAAAACTTTACCTGAAAAATAGGTTTGTCTTCAAAAATTTAGATGCCATTTTATAAATCAAAAAACCCTTGATTTTTCAAAAAATTTTTTTGAAAATCGTTAGAGCGGTTTTTTCTTAAATTAATTTTTTATATATACAATTTTTAAATTTTGTTCTAAAAATATTTTTGGTATGCAGTTGTTTAGTTATTGTAAATATACGCTCTATATTTGAATTTTGTAAAAAAATGTTGACCCGTTTTTGAGATATAGAATTTTGAAAAAAAAAATTTAATATTTTTTTAAAAATCCAAACAATAAAAAATTTCACTTTTGATAATCAAATATTGTTAAGGCAATATAAGAGCTTATTCAGAAAAAAAATTATTGAAATCGGGTGATAAGTTGCTGAGAAAATTAAGAAACAAAATAACGGTTCTATGAGTGGTACCTTTCCTGAGCAATACAAAAATATGTTTTTCTTATGAAAAGAAGCCAAGTTTAAAAATAAAATTTTAGAGAAAATTTAAAAAAAAATCTATCGGTTTGTTTTTGAGAAAATTCGAATTTTCGTTTTTTGACCAAACGAATTGTATGGGGGCCACTGTTAGTTTTGGTCTTAAAAAAAAAATGAAAAAAACACCTAACGCGAATCTGCTGAAAACCTTAACTTCCAAGTTTGAACTCAATCGACCCAATGATTTAGGCTGTAGGAGCGTGGACAGACAGACAAAACAGACCGGAAGGAATCGCGGGACCCAATTTTTTCGACTTCTCTACCATCGTTATATCATATTTGATTAAAATCTCGAGTTCGAAATTTTGCACGAATGCAAAACTTGCCATATAGTTCCTATATGTCGCAAGTAAAAAAGATGGAAAAAGTAGTTAATTTTTAAACCCTCTACATTATACGACAATATTTTTAAATTACTTACTTCTAACTCTAAATTTTGAAACTGGCAGACGTTTCTTTCTCATGCAGAATCTAAGTTTAAATTTCGTTCATAGTTATTAAGTTCATATTTCTTGGCGTTTTACTATTTACGTTGACATTTCTCTCTTTGTTTTCCCCGCTTCCGTTGAATATCGATGTACTTTTTGTCGATCGTAAAAGCATTGAGCTTATGGACGTTGATTCTTTTGGCACAAGAGATGTAAACAACTTTGGAACTTCTTCACGATGGTCAATGTTTGGATGTTTAGGAAGCCGAGCGATGAGATTTTTTTCGCAATTTTTCTTAGATAGAAAGTCTACTTCTCGTTTAAGAGCTTTGTATTGATCTTGGATATCCTCTAGTTTAGTTGTTAGCTCCGCATTTTTTGTCCTGAGTTGTTGGATTTCCTCATGAATGCATGAGATGTCTTCTTTTGTTGCCAAATTTACATTTTTTTCGTCCAATAAATTTCCCTTCCCTTAAATTTCAGATCTTCTATTGAAATTTGTCCTACAGCCATGGTTGCAATAGTTAGAGTTGTTGTTGTTTTTTGATGCCTTTTGAAAGGTGCAATTTGTTGTTCTGGTGAAGTGAAAGCAAGGGATCTTTTCGAATTCATTTACACTTTGATATTCACTGTTCTAATCGAACTTTAATGTTTTTATATTTCTAAACATTTTATTTTATAAGTTTGTTTGGTACTCAAGGCAGATTAACTCTAGTTATCGTATTTGTACCTTTAATTTTTTTTATGACAAGTTTGATACAAGAGATATGTAATAACTTACATATGACCAAAATAATGTTGTTTAAGGTTCTTGAACAATTTCTTCACATTCTTCTTAAGCTGTGCTAGTACCCAGTCTATGTAGCTAGGCCAGGTGCTACGCCTAACAACGTAGTCTAAACAAAAAACTACTACCTCTACATTTCTTCACAACACTCTAACTAATCTTACAAGAATTGACACAGAATTGGCATTTCAAATTTGTTTTTATATTTATATTATATTTGCAGCCATACAAAAATGTAAAAATCAATACCTACAACAAATTAAAACTTTTCAATAGCAGATACGAAAAAATAAAATAAAATTGAAGAATTTTATGTTTGACTGCGTATTGTTTGCAATTGATTTGTGTTTTTATTTTATTTCTCTTCAATGAAATTATAAATAGCTAAAGATTTTCAAAGTCTAATCATTTTGGACCAATTAAAAATATTTGTTGTATGCCTTTGCGCCTTATTATTTGTCGTTAATTAGAAGGTTAGTATACAATAGGTAGGATATTAAATTTAAGTGCAAAAGCAAGTGCTTATTCAGCTTCAATATTAATTAATTAGGTTTACAAAAGGATATAATTTTTAACATGTGTATTTGGGAAAGCTTAAGTTTATGTGAAAACCCATTAACAATTTTTTTTTTTTTTTTAATTAAATAAACTTAAAATTAGATAAAATACAATACTTACAAACTAGTTAGGCAAAAGCTCACCTATAATTGGATTATCAGAAAATGAACATCTATCAATAAACTTGTTTGCTAGGGAGTTTAATTTATCTAAGACAAAATCAACGTTTGACATGTTGTGCAAGTCAGAGGTGGAAAAATGCCACGATAGGTCAAGAATCATTTTCAGAATTTTATTTTGCATAATTTGTAATTTTTTAATATCAGTACGCGCGCATTTATACCAAACCGGGGCACCATAGACAATAAGGGCCTGAAATATTACTTTACACATTATGAGCTTATTTTCCAAGCTTAGTGTAGACCTTCGGTTTATAAACGGGTATAAGATTTTAATCAAAATTCCAGTTTTGTTTAACACATTACCTATGTGGTTGTTATAAGTGAGGGTTTTATCAAAGGTGATGCCAAGGTACTTAACATTATCTGCCCAAGGGATACTACAACCGTTTAAATGAAGCGGATTGTTAGGTAGAAATCTAGGATGTCTTCTACGTGTAAAGAACATAGATTGAGTTTTTGATTCGTTTATTTTAATTTTCCATTTATGGAAATATGAACTAAGAGTGTGTAGGCCTAATATCAAGAGGAAGTTCATTCGAGCTGTATATAGCGGTATCATCAGCAAAAATTGACGAACAACAGTTGTGCAAATTAGGAAAGTCTGCCAAGTATATATTATATAAAATAGGAGCAAGAACCGATCCTTGGGGGACCCCTGCCGTAATAAGTTGTTCATTAGATGCAACAGAATTTACATGAACCTTGAAACTGCGATCACTCAAAAAGTTTCGAATTAATGCCGTTAAGGCATTTTGTGAATTAAAGCATCATGCCAGACAGAATCAAAAGCAGATTCGATGTCAAGTAACACAAGGCCAGTAGATTTTTTTTGCAATAAAGTTTGATTTTATATGTCTAGTGATTCTTAAGATGGAATGACAGGTATTATGCCCAAATCTAAAACCAAATTGTTGGTTTGGTAGTAATGAATGTTCATCAATGAAATTTGTTAATTTTCTTTTGATACCTTTTTCAAAAATCTTTGCAAGGTTACTCAAAAGGCTTATACGACGGTAGCTAGAGGGATCATCAGGAGGCTTACGAGGTTTCGGGATTGGGATTAATCTTGCAACTTTCCAAGCTTGGGGAAAGTATTGCAACTTTAGGCAGGAGTTGATTATTTGACTTACATAATTAAGACCTGCTCGAGGAAGGTTGGCTAGACATAAGTTTGAAATGCCATCAGGTCCAGAAGCCTTTCGGACACGAGATAATTTTATTATGCTTTTAATTTCCTTAGCTTGAACAAACCAATCAGAAGGAAAATCTTCAACAACCGAATTAAGAAGATTTACTGAAGCTTCAACTAAATTAGATGTGACTGGGTTACTAAGGTTTGAAGAAATTCTAAAATTGGAATCAAATTGACTAGAAAAAACTTCTGCCTTTTGACTACATGTTATGTATTTAACATCATTTTGTTTGATAACCGGAATAGGTGTTCGCTTATTTTTAACTACCCTCGTGACATTCCAAAATGGTTTAGAATATTTGTCCATACCTTGAAGCAGTTTGCTTCATTTTGAGTTCCTATGTTTTTCAATGAAGAAATCTATAAGCTTGTTAAGATACCGTAGTTCAAGTTTGTAGATTGGCAATCTATAGCGCAACCAGTTTCTACGGGAATTGTTTATTTAATGAGGAATTGAAGCCATTTGGATTGAAATGGTAAATCTATAGAAATTATAAGGACTCTAAGAATAATTAAATTTTCACCCTTTTTAACACAACCACCGCTGGTTAAGATATTTGCACTAAAAATGTTTTGCTCAAGTTGTGTAACACGTAGTCTAGTCTTGTAGCGTTACATAAGCAAGGACCATCTAAATTTCGATAAAGGCATTACTGTCATGCGTAATTTTAATGGCAGCTTATGTGAGGGCATCGCGGACAACTCAAGTGAGTTAAGAAACTCTATTGGACATGAAGCGCTCTGTTCTGAGGCCATGACTATGTCTATTGACAAATAGGTACTGTTATTTCATGCAAAATTTAAAGTCACATTGTATCTTGGTGCCCTTTGAGAGAGAATTTGATCGTCATGTATGTTGTTTTGTTAATCAGGTAAACAATTGCAATAAGTTTAGAATTACTCTCTACTATATTACAAAAATCTTCCGTTAGTGTGACATAACCCTCGGAATCCGTTTTTAACCACCCATCTACTTGTATTAATACGAAATTTGGTAGGGAGAAAGGCTATACCCAACCCACCAAATAAAAGAAGAAGCGACGGATTATAGGCAACAATCATATGTCCAATACCATGAAGCACTTAATAATATGCTACTAATAAGTGTTTTAAAAAAATATTATATCAAATAAATAATTATAAGTGTTATCAAAGGATCTACTCGAATGAGCTGTGAATAAGATATTTTACTGCGGTTAAAAGTAGTTTAAAATATTCTTCAGTCTTATAACTACATCCACACAAAAAATCATTTCAAAATATTGTTGAGTTTTGACGTGAAGGACGGACAAACAAACAAGCAAACAAACTGACTTTCCCATTTGTAATATTATTATAGAAATATAGACATAATTTTTTTCTATAAAGGTTATATTTTTGAAGTAGTACCAGTGGAACTATGTCTGTTGATGTTGTATTTCATCCGCTACTAAATGACCAACAAATTGTAAACGTACATTTTGACTGATAACGTCGAAAAAAGCCAACAAAGATATTATATGAGGTTTGTGGTGGCATATGGTTAAAACGGCTAACAACCAAACCTGCTCAATTTCATCATCTTTCACGGTTATCTCAAAATCTGAAAACAAATCGTCCTTAAAAAACCTTAATAGATATTTGAAACAGAAAAGGATAGAAGAACATATAGAATTGAAGATAACACAAACTGAAAAACAAAAACCTTGAAAAAAAAAACTGAAAAACAATAAAATATAAACTACTTATTTATTAAAAATGAATAGAATTAAAAAATTGCCGATTTTTCAGTACCAGAAAACATGCAGCTCTTAAAATACTCCATACCCATTTAACAGAACTTAAGTTTAGTACTTCTGTGAAGAAACTAATTGGTAGCGATCCGAGTGTTAATTCTAGGAATGGTACTGGTTCTAACGTTAGGACTCTGTTAAGAATCGTTGTCCGTTTCAGTTTTAAAATCAGTTTTGTGTATTTCTAGTGATAAGGAAAGATGAATGAATCAAAAGATAAAGAGAGGATGGGATGCTGATAACTTTTTATAGTAATCCTAACCGACCAGGTCTTACTGGATACTTATATAAAGGCTTGTTTGTTTTAATTGTTGTGTATTCGGTTTTCAAATTCTTAGTTATAAAATTAAGCAAGTAAATTAAACTTTTTAAAAAAGTAAAAATAAAATTCCAAATAAAATATTTGTTTCGAGATTTTTGTTTATTAAAAATTTGCATTCCAGACTAATTAATTTCTTCCACAAATTAAAACTTTGTTATAAAGTATACTTTGATTATCAGTTACGAGGCTTTGTTTACCAGAATAATCAATTATTACTTTTAAAAACACGATAAATTTGGGAAGCAAGGCAACAATCACAAATTAAATGTTTGAAGTGGTATTTTCAAATAAGGACTTAATTATTATATCGTTAAACAAAATGTTTACTGCTGACTCGACATTTTTTTTTTCTAATTTATTTATGTTCAAAAACAGAAAATATTATTTCTGCAAGTACAGGGGCCCTACTATGTAACTCGATTCTACAATGAAATTGCTCAAATTCGAAAAATTGGTACTATGTATCTATTTGACTACTTTCGAAAAAACGAGAATCGAATAGTTCTAGTAGTGCCAACAATATTCTTATGAACTTTCGAATAAACGAGGAACTACGTAACTCGAAAGTAGAATTCAAAACAAGTCAAAATCGAAAATAATCACTCTACGTCAAATGTGTTTTCGAGCGAAGTTTTTTTTTTGTCAAAGTGTAAGTAAAATGTTATAAATTATTAATATGCAATTTGAATTTTATTATTTTACCACCCCAATTACATCGGGAATTCGTGATTTTTGCCAAAAATAGCGTTTGGACTTTCGTTTCTCTTCCTCATCATTTCAAAATTCATCATCAGCGGGCACGTCACTCTTTCGATTGAAGTCAAAACTTCGGCAAGTATTTTTGACATGGTTTGTTGTGCACGTTCAGCGTTCTTGTCACCACCGATTTGGTTTTGGTAACCTCTTGTTGCCAAAAACTTCAATGCTGCTGATAACTTAATGATAATCGGAACAGCATTTTGTCTTCTGCTAGTAGTCATGTCGGATGATATGGTGTTTAGAAAGACGATAGTTCTTAACAAAACTAAAACAAAAGTATATATTTTTCATGAAAATGTTATAAAAACATCGAGTGTAGCCTCGGCTGTGTGGTACGTAGCGCCGCGCCGTCCTGTTGAAACTAAATTTTGCCAATATCCTCCTCCTTTTGTGAAAAAAATTCGTTCAACATGGCCCTATAATGATCGCGATTGACTGTAACGGCCACTCCTTGCTCATTTTCCATGAAAAATGGCCCAATTATACCTCTGGACCAAAATCCGCACCAAACAGTGACTCGTTTTGGGTGTATCGGCTTTTCAATGTATGCGTGCGGGTTTTTTCTGCCCCAAATGAGACAATTTTGCTTGTTTACATACATAAAGATGATGAAGCGTATACACAACCATATTCGTTCAGCGGAAAGATAAAACTAATTATCTGTCAAATCAGACATGAGCTAAGTGTAACCATTCACGAAATAAGCACTAGTTGAAAAAAAAAACCGTTCGATGGCGGAGCCTATATGTGCAAACCTTTTCTCACTTAGCTCCATTATTTTGAAATTGTCTCTTATTCTTCTGCTCGTACCGTTCTTCATCTCCTTGCAAATTAAACCAAATTCCAACGGTCTCCATTTTTGTTATAATTATTCTTGTCCAAAAATTTGATGAAATTTGATTCGAAAGTAGAAATTTTTTGAAAACAAGTTGGTATAACCGGCATTCGATTCTACTTTCATACGTAGTACGATTTGAAAGTAGAATCGGAAATGAGTTTCGTATAGAATCAAAAGTAGAATCGAGTTACATAGTAGGGCCCCAGGTTTTTGCCTTGGGTCCGAAAGGACCGTATAGATTTCTCGGAGTTCACAGTAATTAAAAGTCTTTTTTTGGCATGTAATAAAGAATCATAAAGGATCATGGTGGTACCCGTAGCATGATTGTTAGTGCGTTGGACTGTCATGCCAGAGGTCTTGGGTTTGATCCCTGTCTGTGCCATCTAAAGTTTTTTTCACGGGTACTGCCTCTTGCGAGGAATTGACAATTTCTACAAGATTAATTGTTGTCATGAAAAGTGCTTTCTTAAACTAGCCATTCGGATTCGGCTTTAAACTGGTCCCTTGCATACCTGACAACATTATTCGCACACAGAAATGGTTGAGAGTTGTAAGTGACTAGGGCCTAGTTATCAACGCACTGTTGCGCCACCTAAGAAGAAAATAAGTGATCATGACTAATGTGGTTTTAAAAATACGGGACAGCAAGCCAGACAACATGACCAATTAAGGCTTTATTCCATGAGAAATTTGCTGTTAAAAACAACCTCAAAACAATCAAATTATGTTAAACTTCCAAGTCCAAGTTATACATATATATAATAAAATAAATTAAAAAATACATAAAGGTAAATCGGTAATGAATGTCAAATTTTCAACAAAAAAAAATAGTGAGTATACGCCCAAGTGTACTAAATCGTATTTTTCTTCCTAACAAGAATGAAATGCTATAAACCATGAGCGCATGCATTAAATTAAAATATAAATATACAAAATCTACCATGAGTTGTAGCATGTCCTTTTTATTGTTTGTCCTTCCCTTTCTGTCCTCCTTTATAGTATCAGTGCTTGTGGCGTATGAGCTCTTATTCTTATTCAGTAAGGAGGGTGTCTCTACTTCATGTATTTACATATGAATAATTTGAACAAGAATTAAAATGTTATATAATTTGATGTGATGCGGTTAGATTTCGGCACCCCATGGCTGCCATTTTGTTTTGCTGACATCTGTCAAATCTTTTATTGGATTGTTTATGCCAAATCATCATGGCAAGTTACACGATTGAACAGCACCTTCATTTTGCATGAACGATTTGTGGGTAGGGCTATCTCTCGTAGGAGTGATGTTAATTGGCAACCAAGGACATGCAATTTGACCCCGCTAGACTTTTTCCTGTGGGGTTTTTTGAAGTCGCAGGTCTATGCAAATAAACCACAATTGACCGATGCCCTAAAGGTTAACATAACATAGGCCATCGCTCAAATTCAGCAGGATCTATGCGAAAGAGTCATTGAAAATTGAAACACTCAGATCCGTGCCACCGTTTAGAAACTTAATTCTATACAGGGGCTTTTTTAATAAAAAAATAATTTTGTTAATACCTCACACACAGCTTGATTTTTTTATTTATTTATTTATTACATCAATTAGAGTTAACAGTATACTCAAATAGACTAATTAATAACACAAGTTTTATTTAAAATATTATATTATAAACAAGAATGGAAAGTTAAAAAAAAGAGGCTGAGCATATATTTGAATGTATTTCTATTAATATGAAAATTAAAGTCAATATAATTTGATAAGTTATTAACTTCTCTAACACTTCGAGTTAAAGGTTCGTTGAAGGCATAGTTCACTCTATAAGCGTTTTCGCGAAATAAGAAACGATTTCTCAAATCACGTGAAGGAGCGTATAGATCTATGAGAGCTAATAAAAAAGGTCATTCTATGTGGTAAGATAAGATGTCATGAATAAAAGTTATCGCATACATCTTCCTTCGGTTCTCTAGTGACTGGATACCAATAAGTTGACACCTTACGATGTATGAGGGAATTTCAATGTTCCATCTTAATTTATTAAACATATGTATATCGTGTGAATCTTTTTTGACTTGCTTCTATTCTACGATTATGGATGTTTTAAAAAGGATTCCAAATGATGCAGCAGCATTCTAGAACTGACCGTACATAACTTATAAAAAGACTTTTCAACGTACACGGATTATGTAAGCCAACAGAGTTTCATTAAATAAAACCAGGCATGGAATTCGCTTTGTTAACTAAAAATTCGATATTTTTGCGAAAGTTCAATTTATGGTCAAAAATAACACCAAGATCTTTTTTTGTAAAAACTTTTTCAAGTGTATGATTTCCAATACTAAAGTCAATCGAAAATTGGCGGCGAGTAAAAGAGAGTGATTGACATTTTGGAATGTTCAGATTTAATTTATTTATCTCACACCAATCAGAAAGTCTTTGGATTTCATTTTGCAAAAGATCGCAATCGCTTGTACTTTGTATACGTCTAAAAAATTTCAGATCATCTGCAAACAGGAGACACATTGAGTTTTGAAGTACATTAGGTATGTCATTAATGAAAACGAGGAATAAGATCGGACCTAAATGGCTTCCCGGGGAACACCTGATGAAACAATTATAGGATTTGATAGATTTGAATCAATATTTCCATATTGACAACGATTTAGTTAAGTATGTTTTTAACCAGTTAAGCATATTAGAATGAAACACAAATGCCTTAGTGAATTCTATGTAAATAACATCCACTTGGTGACCCTTCTCCATTTCATTCACTACATAATTAGTAAAAATAGCTAAGTTCGTAAAAGTGGATCTACCAGAAACGAAATTTTTATGGATTGGAATTATATAGGACGTTTTCCATTCAGGAAGAAACAACCCATGATGAAGTGAGTTATTAAAAAAGATGAATAATATTTTGCAACAAGCAGAAGCACACTTTTTTAAAAGAATAGGGGGAATTCCATCAGGGCCAACATTATTATCTTCGTTTAACTCATTTAATGCATTCTGTACTTCTGGTAAAGTTATACTTAAGTGTCCTATGTTTATATTGCTAAAGGACTGTTCATCAGAAAAAATTAAGTTACCCTTTGAATTGATACAATTTGATTTAAAAAACTGTGTTCAAACATTTAATTTTAGGCACGTATAGATCAATACCCTCCTTCAGGTAGTTTTACCCATTTACTACCACTGTACCCGCTTGGGTACAGAAAATTGAACATCATCATTGATTTACCGTTGTTCTTCTTCAAATTTGTTTGCATGAAATTCAATTTTTTTTTTGTTCGTTGACAGGTTTTTAACAAGTCGGAGTGCAGTTTATTGCAAACAAACTAAAATGGTAGTCTTTTTTATTTCTCCGCGTCAGGCGCGATTGCGATATTATTGTTTTTTTTGAGGTTGGCCCGTATTTTGCAATATAAAAAATATTCGTTTTATCAATTTCCTTAAATTTTTTTGGAAATAGTTCAAAAATTTAAAATAAAATCAGATAAAAGTGAAAAATTAAGTGTTCATTTATTTTTACGCTAGGTAAGTACGCGTAAAGTTAGGTGTTCCCATTGGGTACAATGGGAAAAAGTGACAACTTTTTTTTTAGGGAATGGAATTCAAAGCATTCTCAACATCATAATTTTATGGAAGGATATTCGATAATCTTCAAAATGCAATCGAAGAAAATGATCGAAACGCTGTGTTTGACATTGCATTTATACCACCAGATGCAGATTTCAATACAGACGAGGATGAAATAGACACAGAAAATTTGGATAAAGCTCACATGCCCAATTATGTTCCTGGTAACATTGAACTTCTATTAGGAATGAGAATTTTGATAGCGAGGACGAAGTTCCTTTATCAGTGATAAGAGCCACAATATCTGGGCAATCTCATAGCCAACCACGCTGGTCTAAAAGAGGTACTGATATGTCAATGAACCGTTCTAATAATTTTGTGATAAACAAGATGAATATGAAATGTGCTTTGGCCAAATCTCCAATGGAAATATAGGTGGCGTTGACTTACACGATCAGTGTATCAATGTGCATAAAATCTAAATTCGATGCAAAAAGTGGTGGTGGCCGCTTTTTACGTCAATGCTTAACTCTTCTGTGGTAAAAGCTTGGAAACTATATAAAGTCGCAGATGACTTACTATCGTTTCAAATAGATGTTGCTCGATATTATCTTAGAAGTTATAAAACTCACCAAACTTCGACATCAAAACGTTCCATGTCTACGAGTGTTGCTTTATCTAAAGGTCACCATTTTCCAAAGAGAATTGAAAAGTCTTAGATGCGAATCAAATGGGTTTTCAAGTTCTGTGACATAGTTCTGTGTGTCGAAAAAGAATGCGTTAAGAAATTTCATACACATAATTAGCAACCATATGTTCCCATTGTACCTGTTTGGGTACACCTTAAAAACCACACATCCTACTTTTTTAAAAAAATTAAAAAAAATATTTTTGTATTCCTCTGACACTATTTAATAAAGTTATGATATCAAAATTTTAAAATTTTAATTTTAAATGTCTTTGGTAATAAATGGGTTAAGAAATTGCTATAGTATTCTGATAAATTTTGACATTCGATCGTGTGTTGCGGCAACGAAAAATTGTTAATATAACTCGAAAAGTTATTGAAATCAGCTTTAGAAAAATTATATTTAATTCGATCTTGATTTTGTTTAAAAAAGTTTATAATATTAAATTCAAAAGTAAAAGCTTCATGGTGAATTGAATTTGAAAAAATAGGAAAAAGGCTATTATTGATTGATACACAAAGTTCTTTATCTACAAATAACAAATCAAGTGTTTTTTTAGACTGTTTTTATTCTTGTTAATTTGAACTAAATCAAAAGAGGTAAAAGAATCAACAACTAAACATTCATTTTCAAGGCTTATATTATTATATGGAATAAGATTAAGATCATCTGAATCATAAATCCAACAAAGATTAGGCAGATTAAAATCACCAAGAATTATAACATGTTGATCGCTTTTTAGTTTAGTAAGATAAAAAATACAATTATTTATGTGTGCCTCATATAATTCTAACGAGCTATAGGGTGAAATGTAGCTTAAAAATATGAAAATCTCCTTGCAACTATTTAATGATACCTTAATTATATGAAGGCAATGAAAGTTGAGTGCAGGTATGTGAAGCTCGTTTTGCTAGCAGCACCCCACCTCCTCTTGTTAGACCTGTAGTGAGATAATATCTGTCCTTTCGAAATACTGAGTAATGGTGAGGAGTAAACATTTCTAAATTGTGGTGATTTTCATTTAGCCAAGTCTCAGTAAATGCTAAAAAATCGTACTGTTCAGAAGATGATTTTTTCGACATCTTTAATTTCGACATCTACCCGCCCTTATTGAAAAACCCTTTAGATTAAAACTTTGTTATTAAAATCAATGACAGAAATATTTATTGTAATGAATATCGTTTTATATTTTCAGGAAATTGTGTTGCACAGCGGCCACATCAATCCGACCAGTTGATTCGGGAAGGAACCAGTAAAAGGGTAAGTTTCAGTTTTGTTATTATTAAAACAGGGCACACTTTATTTTCAATACAAGCCCTATCAAAATGTTCACAAAAAAATTAGTAAATATTGAACTTAACAATTCATTCTAGAATAATTATCAACGAAAAAATGTCTAAGGATTAAAAAATATAAAGTGACAATTTTTCAAACATTAAGTTTGCAATTTAATGAAAAATCCAAAGCCAATACAAAAGACGAAAAAAGCCACGACAATGACCTCAAGTTTTTAATATCCCATGCAACTTTAAAAACTGCAAACTTCCATTTAAAGTAATTTAAAACAAACACTGCGACTCTGCGAAGATTAATTTCCCCAATCATCATGCATCATATCCTTGAAATAGCTACACGACTAACAGAAAATGAACACCGACCAAATATAGCGAACAGTGAATACTATGAACAGTGAACAGAGAACACGTGTAATTGGCCAGAAGGACACAAAACTTCAACCAGAAATTCCTTTATCAAGCTCTCATTTACTGTCATCCTACCGAGCGAGCGAGGTAATCTTTTTGCTCCAGTTGATGTTCGGTTGTCGTTGTTTTGCCGTTGTCGGTTCGTTCGCTTTCAAAAACAAGGATATAGATACAGTTTTTACTCGTTTACGTTAACTTTCTCCTCTGTATTCTTTTGTTTTAATCAATTGTCTCCAGTCTCTGCCCCAAACCCATAAAAAGTTACTCTCTCATGTCATCCTAGATCCTGCCAGGTCAGGTGTATTGTGTATAGCTATACCACCACTTTCAATTTTTCTCTCAAAAATGTGTCCTTCTTATATGTTCTGTACCGTACATCGGCTTCAGAACATCCATAGTATTATAGAATATAGGATAATCATGAAGCATCACCCCTTCCAGGACATGGGTGATGATGCAATGGCAATCGCTTGACGTCGTCGTCGAAAGAGTCTATGTACCGAACTATGAACTAACAACATAGAGATGGAATGGAATGTATCTAAGTATCCTTTTGTTCTTTTACTTTGCAGATCTATTCGTTGGACGACGCCGAATGCAGTGAATTGTGCACCTGTGGTGAATCACTAACGTTAACTTGCCATGCACTCTGTGTGCCATTCGCTCCATGTAGGACAGCGCTTGCATTTTACAGCCATGCCTCGCCGGCTTATCAGGCCTTTCGAGGCAGATGCCTTTGCTATTCGGGGCGTTTTATTTGTATGAAGCCACCGCTGGGGGAGTACACGTTACCTGGTAAGTTACATACATATCCACCATATACTATACTTTTTGATAGTCTTTTCGAAATAATGAATATAAAAAAACATCTCAAAAAGAATACCGTTATTCGTGTGGAAAGAATGAAAAAATCCTGTTTATCTTCAAGGACGATGAAATGAGTATCTAGTAAAATATAAAAATAAAACAAAAATTAGGATAACAAAGGTTTACTTTGTTATAACATGTGTGATGAAGTTTGAGGTGAGTAAGAGAATGTGCAAAGTGGATAAGGACCATGGAAACTGGCTCTAACTGGAGCTATTAAATGCAAGTCATCCTGGTCCTGGTGATAGTAAACAAGATCCCCTATATGAGTTACCTACATATATAACATTGGTAAACAGGAATCAACTGAAATGTGGTAGATAAAAAGAATCTGTTAGTCTTAAATCAAACAAAATGGCAAAATAAGGATGCATCTATAAAAGAACCAAAAGATATCACACAAGATGAGTCGCCATTAAACCATAAAAACCATGTGTGACACTTTATTGTTTCTTAACGTCTCGTCCATTTTAAAGGATTGACTGGTTGAAGAGAAAAATGTATTTAGTTAAGGAAACAACAATCGTTGGGGATGTTAAAAAATAAGAAGATTTTACAAAGAAATTTCTGATAAACTGTTTTTCTAAGTTTGCCTTAATACTAAAGGGTGGTTAAACTTAAAGGTCTGATGTTGATTTGGAAGAAAACACAAATTATTTAGGAAATTATTGTCATTTCTTTTGATTATGGTAATATTGGTATGATTCCATTATGAATGCAACAAAATATAGGCCGAATGACCACCTCAGCGAACTCGGCGGCACACTTCCATACGGTTGTCCAAATTTTCGATGATGCTACGGCGCGGCATAATTGAGGTCCCATGCCGTTAATGTGCTAAATTATATCATCCTTTAGCTCTTGGATTGTTGTTGACTTATCGACGTAAACATTTTCTTTCAAATAACCTCAAAGAAAGAAGTCCAACGGTGTCAAATTAAATGATCTTGGTGGCCAATTGACATGGCTATCACGTGAGCTAACATCGCCTTAGAATTTGTCGCGCCAGCCATTGTTTTGTTAGCTGTGTAGTAAGTGGCAAGTGGCAACGTCCTGATGAAACCCACATATCGTCTACATCTATAACTATCAATTCGGGCCGTACAAATTTCGTTACCATCTTACGATAGCGAACACCATTCACAGTAACTGCCTGACCGGTCTCATTTTGGAAAAAAATCTTCCCGATGATGCCGCCAGCTCATAAACCAACCCAAACATTCACTTTTTGTGGGTGCATTGGTTTTTCGACATATCACTTTTAAATTCGTCTATTCGCCCGCATGCCGCAATTCTGCTTATTGACGAATCCAATGAGGTGGACATTGATCATCCACTGACGCTTGAAATGGTGCAGAGATTTTAGTTCTTAAGGCAATTGCACCTTGTAAGCGTGTAAATGCAAGTTCTTATGCATAATGTTCATCAACGACGAGCCTGAGAGGTGCAATTGTTGGGCACGACGAACGAGTTGAGGTGAAAGGCTTTTCAGCCACACTTTCGCTAACAGCAGTAATATTTTCTGCTGTACGAGCATGCATTGGTGTTTTCACATCTCCTAAAGAGCCGGCTTGCTCAAATGTTTGCCCGATTGTTCCACATTTGGACGATTAAATTGACCGACAAAATCACGAAGTGCACGATATATACTCGTATTTTGATTTTAACGTCCATTTTCATTATAAGCCTGAATAACTTTACCGCAATGCTTTTTGTCCAGCTCCGACGGTTAGGTTCATCAATTAAACAGGACTTATTTTGAACAACTTAAATTGTGGTCATACTGGAATATATAGTTTGGTACAATACAGACATATCAAACGAAATCAAAAATATGAAACAAATTCCAAAAAAAAGTTACAACCTCTAAAATATTTTCAAAAAATGGAACAGTTGTAAAATGTATTGTTTGTTAAAGGACCAAAAGACTCTTTAATAATATCAAATGCCAAAGAGTGTTTTTTTTTCTAGCGTTAAGGAAAGCTGTTAGCCTTTTTCATTTTTAAAAAACCGTTGTGTTTACGGAAATTGGTTAAAATGATAGATATTTACATAAACTCTTTTAAATCTTATTGCACACAATAAATTTAACACAAATTCTATGTTTCGTCAAGTTTTTTCGACAGTAGTACTTGTAGTCTTCAAAAAAGGCATCATTTCTTCTTAAAAAAAATCAATCTTCTATGAATATTTCTACTGTTTTGGTTTTTAAGTCACTAGTTCTTATATTGTACCAACGAATATACATATGCCAGTATAATTCTACCGTCAAAAGTTGGATTTTCTGGACTTTGGACTCCTAAATTAATTATTTGGATCTTAAACTTTGTCACTCCCAGCCTATACGTTATGAAAAGTGTTATTTTCAATTTTGATTTGTTCAATTAAAATCTCAGTCAGCGGAGATACAAATCAATTCTTTCAATACAAAAAAATATTCTGACGAAATTACCAGTTCAGGCTTTCGAAATATGAAAAATCTCGCACTTGAAAGTCCTATTCGGCACCAGTCATGGCTTTTTAATGACTGACAAAATTAGTTCTGGAAAAAAATTCCAAAAAATTTGTTTGCTTATGTAGATTTTTTTAAGAAAGTGGTCTTAACTTGACACCTTTGTTTAATAAAGAACTTTCTTTTCTTCTTTTTGTTTTGTTTTCTTACCTCAACTTATTAAAAACAAACAGACTTGGAAAGTGTAGTGTTAACTTGGCAGCCGTGGCTTTTTAAACAATATCTTCAAAAAAAAAAATTGTTCTATTTTTCGTATATTATTCTCTGCGCAGGAGTAGTAGTAGTGATGGTTAGTGCGTTGGACTGTCATTCTAGAGGTCTTGGGTTCGATCCCTGCCTATGCCATCTGAAGTTTTTTCCACGGGTACTGCCTCTTGCGAGGAATTGACAAATTCTCCAAGAGTAATTCTTGTCATGAAAAGTGCTTTCTTAAAAATTAGCCGTTCGGATTCGGCTTAAAAAACTGTAGGTCCCCTCTATCCCTGACAATATTACTCGCACACAGGAATAGTTGAGAGTTGTAAGTCACTAGGCCCTAGTTCACAACTGACTGCTGCTCCACCCAATTTATTTATTAATTCTCTGCACAGGAGACAGGCGGTTAAGTCTTTTTTAAGCACTTTTCAATAAAAATAATTCAAATTCAAAATATTTTTTTTAAGGAAAATATTTTTGAGTTAAAACCTAATATCATTCAAAAACGAATCAAAAATAAATAGCTTTAGAAAAATTCACACATCTTAATATTTGTTTTAAATACAAAATTTGGAGGTCTTTAGATTATCAGATGATTTCAAGCTCTGCAATCTCTCAAAATATAAATTAAACGGATTTTCATGTGGTGTTCATTTGTCGACAGAGTGCTTTTTAGGCCAAGTTAAATTAAGTTTAATTAATTGTAATTAATTTCATGTTCAGCCGAAAGCCCAAGGCGCTCCTGCCGATTTTGTATTAATTTGTACATTTATTGTTAAATTAATAAAAAATAATAATAATAAAAAAATAATGCAAAAAAAAGGAATATTCCTTGGATGCATTCTATTATTAATATCTGTCTCGGTAAGGTCGGACAAAAGTCATGTAAAGTAATTGGGTCACATAAGGGTTAGATTAGAGCAAAAACCTAATGCAGACTTGGAAAAGTCCAGCCGTGTCAAATCGCATGATCTTGGTGGCCAGTTGATATCGCCACGACAAGAAATTACGCGGCCAAGAAATGTCTATTGCAATAAATCCATATTCGCTCGAGTTGTGTGGCATGTGGTACCGTCTTTTTTAAAACACATATTATCCAAATCGTATTCCTAATAGCACTCAAAAAAAAGTCAGTCATCGTATGACCATAACGCTCCGAATCGACACACCGTGATAGTCGTTTTCGAAGAAGTAAGGTCCAATCACACTTTCGAACCAAAGAGCGCACCAAAAAGTGACTTTTTGGGGATATTACTCTTCAATTACTTAAGGATTCTCAAAACCCAAATAGGACAACTTTTTTATTAACATACCCACCAAGTGAGGAATATGCTTTGTAGCAGAAGAACATTTTGTTCGGAAAATCGCCATTTACCGTCCATTTACCCCTTCGACGCAGCTACGACATTGTGAATGGCTTCAGTTGTTGTGTGAGCTGGACTTTATATGGATGTAAGTGTCGATCCAAATGCAAAATGCTCCATAATAAGCCGTAAGACAGTCCTAATTATTCCTGAGAACGACGAGGAATCGACACCTTCGGGTCTTCGGCAATACTTTTACTTACAGCAGTGATATTTTCAGTGATACAATATCTGTAACCAATCCAGTCTCTTTAAATTTCTTTACAATTTTGCCAATTGCTTGCGAAGTTGGACCATTATGTAAGCCATAATATCCTCTTAAAGCACGATATGTGGCTGTAGCTGTGACAGAATCACCATTTTTGTAGTAGGTTTTATTAATTGTTATGCGGAAGTTAAGCGATCCATTTTCGTAAAAGTCAGACTTCCAACTAAAAAAAAAAATGGTTTAATAACATAGTTTGGCAGATTTCGAATTCCAGTCCTATACTTTTGAAACCGCAAAATTTATAACTCGTTACGTTATTATGACGATTTTGAAGTTGTCAGATGAAATCAAGCCCTCCAATAGCTTTCATATGTATGTGGTTTATGAGTTGATTTTGTTTGACCCGATATGGCTGGTTTTTTTGTGAGTTATTTGTGAAAATAGGAAGAAGATTTATAAATACTTTCACGAAATTTTGCGTATAATCGCATGATTTGATGATTTTCGACGAGAAGTTTTGTAATCATTCTAGAGATTATCAGATTAGTGATGAAATTGCCAGGTCTTCTAGTTAACAATAAAAATAAAAGAAATGATATGTGCAGCAAAGTTCAGAATTAGAAGAATTATCATATAAAACTTATTAGATTACAATATCATGTTGTCTTGGTATCAAATTTTGGTTCATAACTTAACTATAAGAAAAGAGTTGTATTAGTCATTTTTTCAGTTTTTATTTTTTATGAATGCTTCGATTTAATTGCTTTAAAATCTTCCAAGAAAATATGAGAATCATTTTAATGTGAATGACAGTTATTATAAACTCAAAATCAAATCCAACTGGGAAAATATATTTGTTTCCAAATAATTGTCAACCATAATTTAAATTATAAACACACTTAAATTCGAATTCCTTTCCCTTTTAAATGGATTTAAAGGAAAAAAAGAAAACAACAACCACACCAAATATGTCAGGGGAAAAGGGTAAAACGATAAAATATCGATTTGATGAATTTCTGAGAAAATAAAAATAAAAGAAAAACTATTTACAGATCAGAACCAGTGCATACGACCATGTCGTGCATTTTATTTGTCCTCTGGGTAAAATATAAATTTATTGCTTCAGTCACTTGCATGAAATTGTTTTTTCTCTTTAAATCAATTTTTATTATTTTTTATCTGAGTATGTATTATTCTTCCTCTTACTATATATACTATACATACATATGTATGTTTATGTACTGTACACATGTGGATAAATGAATATCCTTTTTGTTTTGTTGTATTTATTTCAGGTGGAGTATTCCTTTTACTTGGCTATAGTTCAGCGGATGAGGCGCTCCTGCGACCGCATACAAATCTCGGTGTACAGGATGCAGTGAGAGCTCTTCAGCAATATGTCACAACACATATTGACAATCAGGTAGGAAAGGAATGATAAATTGATTTCTTATGTTCGAATGAATGAAAGAATGAATTTATATAATGATATCGACTCCGAGTAAATATGTGAATATTGACGAAGTCAAAGGAAAAGAAAGGATATGGTATATTTATTCTTTTTTTTGAAGATAATTTGTAAAAACGTTTTGAATTTTTATCATATGACATATTCAGATGTATAGTGGCACATACTGTAGAGTAAGTGCGGCAAATGTGGCCTACGTGGTTAATATGGCCTATAGCGGTATTTCCCAAACCGCAAGCCAGAGCGAAAAAAAAATGTTGCATTACTAACACGTTCTAACCGGTTTAGCCTCAGTCTTTCGTGGTTAATGTGGCGCGACGGTTTTGAAATATATACGGGGTACATTGTTTTTTTTACTTTGTTTGTAATTTTTTGGTAAGTTTTCTTAAGTGTTTTAACATTAAATTTTAAGTTAAATTGGTAACTTCTTTTTTAAATTAAATTGTGTTTAATATTTGTTTAACATGTGTGATATCATGATTTAAAAAAAAGTTTGTAAAGTTTGTGGAAAATTAAATTAAGTTAAAAAATCACAGTGTGGTTAATATGGCCTACCCCATGTGTTGGTAATATGGCCAGTAGACCATATTTGACACGTTTTCTCGATTGCATTTAATTTTGTTTTATTTTTTTATTTTGAAGGTTAAAATGTCTAAACAAAGTCCAAAACCACGGAAGACTTGGCGGAAGGAAGACATGATGGAAGCCATATCGGCAATAAAAAAGAAAACAATGGGTTCTTTGAAGGCGTCCAAAACTTATAATGTTCCGAGAACCACACTGAGACGATTGGCGGCAAAAAAAGAAGTACAGTTAGAAGAAGTGGTAAGTGCCAAACTAGGAAGAAAGCCTATTTTTCCACCTGAATTGGAAGAGTCCCTAGTGGATTACTGCTTGGAAATGGAAAACAAACTTTTTGGCCTAACAAGAAATGACATAAGGTCGTTAGCTTTCCAGCTTGCCATTAAGAACAGGATTCCAAATCCATTTTCTACTGCCAAAGAAGTTGCAGGCAGGGACTGGCTTCGTTTGTTCCTTCGACGCCATCCATCATTGTCGTTCCGTCAGCCGACTGGAACATCCTTAGCGAGAGCTTCCGGATTTTCGAAGGAAAACGTGGCCATTTTTTTCGACAACCTGGAATTGCTTATGAACAAGTACCATTTCGCTCCAAATAATATATATAACGTGGATGAAACGGGCATTTCTGTTGTACCATCAAAAATGCCAAAAGTACTTGCGTTGAAGGGTCGAAAACAAGTCGGAGCATTAACTTCAGCTGAAAGAGGTTCTTTAATAACTTCAATATTGTGCATGAGTGCAGGAGGTTCATTTGTTCCTCCTATGTTTATCTTTCCGAGGAAAAGAAATAATCCCCAGTTAATGAAAGGTGCGCCACCAGGCTCCATATATGCAAATCATCCATCCGGATGGGTGCAAACTAGCTTATTTACTAGATGGTTCAAACACTTTTTGGAATCTGTCAAACCATCCTCATCATCACCGGTGCTGCTTATAATGGATGGGCATGCAAGTCATACCAGGAACATAGAGATTGTGGACCTTGCAAGAACAAATCATGTGCACATTCTATCGATTCCTCCGCATTCAAGCCATAAAATACAGCCGCTTGACAAGACCTTTATGGGACCCTTAAAAAAGTACTTGACTGAGGAAATTCGACGATGGGTTATCAATAACACAAAAGCCTTAACACAATTCGACATAGTTGAGCTATTCGGTCGAGCCTTCCTTAAGAGTCAAACTGGAGAGATCGCATTTAATGGTTTTTCGTCGACAGGAATATGCCCATTTAATAGAAATGTCTTTCAAGACCAAGATTTTTTGGCATCTGAAGAAATTGATATAACAGAATCTCAACCTAATGTAAACAATCCTGCGCCTAACAAACCATGTCATATTGAGGGTGAGATTCAGATGGAGCCATCAACTTCAGCTGGAATAAGATCTATCTCAGAAATAATGAAATCCAGACCAAAACCTACAGATGAACCGGAATCGCAAGCCTCAGGAAATATTTCTTTAAAACCATTAACTACCTTTTATACTCCACATGAAATTTCCCCTATTCCTGTCCGATTTAAAAAAACTTCGAATCGTGGTCGAAAACGAGGAAAATCGGAGATAATTACTTCGTCACCTTACAAATTGTCTCTGGAAGAATCAATTCAGTTAAAGGATGGAAAGGAAAAGAAACTAAAGAAGAAGGTAGTAATATTATTACGACCTTCATGTTATAATTTTAATGGATCTTGAACTTTAATTTCAGAAGGTTCTTAAGAATCTGAGTTTGAGAGGCAAAGAAATCATACAGATCAAAACGAAACGAGTTCGAAAAAAGTCTTCTTCATCAGAAAGCAATGAAAGTAACTTTATTCCAGACGGTGGTTCCGATCCAAATCCCGATAGAAGTAACCAGGAAGATGCTAAATGCATATATTGCTTGAGCTTATTCTCGGAAGATAAGGGAGGCGAAACTTGGGTACAATGTGTTGTGTGTACAATGTGGGCACATGAAGATTGTTCAGGAAATGAAAAAATGAAATTTATATGCGAATTTTGCTGTTAAAGTTACTCAAAAAATATTGCTTTAAATATGGCCCACCCTGGGCCATATTAAACACCATGTGGGCCATATTGGCCACAATTTGTTTGTATTTGATTTTTGAAGTTCCTTTAAGTTTTTGTTTTTAACATGTTGTTATGTTTCTTTTTTTAGTTTAAGTTTTTTAAAACCGGATTAAAAATGTTTTGTTAGACCTTTAAAAAAAAAAATAAATGAATTAGACATAAATTTATGGTTTTATTTAAAAAAATGTTAAGGGTGGGCCATATTTGCCGCACTTACTCTACTTATAAGGATACAAAATAATATATGTACATAAAACGAAGGTCTGTTTTGGATTATGATTGAGTGAGGATGTGTGGAATGGATATAATCATTAAAGAAAGAATATTATTCTTATTCTTTTTATGAGATTATAAGTAGATATTCTTATGATGAATCTGCACTTATATTTATATTAAATCACTCAACAAGCTTAAATGATGAACACACACAAACAAAAAACAAAAAATTCTCACAATTCTTCTGTTTTGGGAATTAATATCTCATAGTCTTGTCAAACCTTAATAATACCACATATTAATGTGAATATTTGAATGATTTATTCATTTTCTCTTTTGTCTTTTACAATGGTTAGGTTAGGTTAGGTTATAGTGGCTGTCCAAGATGGAAAGGGGCACACTTATGCCAGTTTAATGGCCCACATGAATCTTGAGGCTTCCTTCTAAGCTCAATGGAACCAATTTGAGTCCCTTACGAAACGTGAGAGGCTGATTATGCTGATATGATTTAGATCGTTTAGATCGTTAAAGAAGAATTCTCCTAGGTAATTCTTGCGTTTTCGAGCCAGAGCAGGGCATGTGTAGAGAAGGTGAAGAACTGTTTCCTCCTCTTCCTCGTCCATACAGCTTCTGCAAAAATTATTCGAGAATACGCCTAGCCGAGTGGCGTGCTTTCCAATTAGACAGTGTCCGGTTATGACACCTATTATCGAGCTTATATGCGATCTGCTTAGAGAGAGCAAGTACCTTGAACGTTTTAAATCCAGTGTTGGCCAGATGTTTTTTGTGACTTGACACGTGGTGATGTTGTTCCACCTGGCGAGTTCATCTGCCTTACAGTTACCTGGAATGTCTCTATGGCCCGGCACCCAATAAAAGTGAATATTAAAGAAAAAGAGAAAATACGTATATGAGATGTTGATATCACGTTTTCTTTAAGCAAGGAAAAATTTGTTTTTCGCCAATAGTTCCGCCTGGAACACGCTACAGTGATTGGGAAGGCGGAATGAGAGAGTCGTTCAGAGTACACACCTCCACTAACCCCTTCTTTTGTTTTTGAACCATCTGTATAGAAATGGAAGGCGAATTTTGCGAGACAAATCAAATAAATTGGTTTTACCTGACACAATGTAAGTGTGTGAAAATTATGTAGAATTGTTCTGATAAATAAAGTAAATTCTTGATTTCCTCTTTTAAGCTTTCATTGCAATTTTAGATTAAGCAAAGACGCTTTTTTATATGTTCTAAGGGAAATAAAACCTTTTACAATACCTTCATCGATTCCTTCACTTCAAAAACTTGCTGCAACCCTCCGATTCCTAGCAGATGGACGCTTTTAAAGATCAATTCACAGAAATAAAAAATGTGATTTGAATGCGTTCAAAAAATAGAATAAACCGAAATACAGAACATCCATTTGCATGTTCGAAAATCCAATTCACAATAATGAATTGTGGAACACCCAAATTCACTTTCGCAAAGTGTATTCACAATAAGTGAAATGCAGAACATGGGCATTTGACTCTTTCTTGTACATTGCGTTTCCAATTCAGTTTTTTATCTAAAACAAGACCCAGGTATTTAGCCTCGTCTGAGAATTTTAATTGGATTCCTTTAATATAGGGAGCATTGACAAATGGAATTTTGTATCTCCTCGAAAATAAGACTAAATCGGTTTTGTGTGGATTAACACCTAGTCCACACCGATCAGCCCAAAGTATTAGTCTGTCCTAGGCATTTTGTAAGAGTTCTTTTAACGTGTTAAGATGCTTTCCTGAAACTGCTATAGCAACGTCGCGTCGTCCGCATAAGCTATCACTCTGAAACCCTCCGCATCCAGACTAGTTAGGATTTCCATTTAGGTTCCAGAGGAGAGGGGATATAACACCACCTTGCGGTGTCCCTCTACTAACGAATCGTCTGCCAGAAGAGTTGCCCAGTTTTGAGTGAATTATTCTGCTAGTAAGCATTAAATGAATTAACTCCCGAAGCGAACTCTCTACATTTAGAGATGTTAGTACAGATGTGATTGCAGATGTGTCCACGTTGTTAAAGGCACCTTTGATGTCAAGGAAAGCAACCATAGTGAACTCTTTATGATGAAGGGAATATTCGACGGTGCGTACTAAGGTGTGTAACGCTGTTTCCACCGATTTACCTTTACAGTAGGCATGTTGAGACGAAGACAGAAGTCTTGTATCAATACTTGCCCTTAAATGGATATCAATCAATCTTTCAAAGGTCTTAAGAAGGAATGATGATAGACTTATAGTTCGTAGATCTTTAGGATTGACTTCGGAGCATTTACCTGCCTTGGGTATAAAAACAACTTTAACTTCTCGCCATGCCGAGGGAACATGTACCAGGTAGAGACAGCTGGTGAAAATTGCCTCAAGGATTGGTGCAATTATGTCAGAAGTCTTTTGTAGCTCGGCTGGTATTATTCCACCTGGTCCTGCAGATTTAAATGGTTTGAAGCTGTTGAGAGCCCATTGTAGCTTGTCTCTTGTGATCAGACCTTGTGGATATGTTGTATTGGGACTTGAACGTATATAATTGTTGCAAGTTTCTGTAAGAGAACTACCAGGAAAATGAGTATCCAATAATAAGTTCAGCGATTCATTACTTGAATTTGCTTAGGAGCCGTCTGCATTTTTCAAGCAGCTTGTCATCTCTGGATTAGTTGAAAGAATTTTCCGTAACCTAGAGGCTTCAGAAGTTTCTTCTATCGTGCCACAATCACAATTAAGACAAATTTTATGGGAAATTCTGAATCCCAAGGGGCTATCGGATCGTTAATTTGTATTAAATATACTATACCTTCTTTGACGAAGTTAATGTGAGCTTATTGGAAAGTTTGGTGGGATGATAATTCAAAAATTGTATTTCTATTGACTCGTGGGACATCCTTTTTTATCGATATGATCATATTTTTGAGATGCTGATAAGTTGAGAACTCCATATTGTGTTAATTCTCTTATATTTCTCCAAAAAACAACAAAAATGATGTAATTGTAGTGGTAAAAGTGTGCTCGAATAGTACTTCGAGTTTCTGGAAAACGTGCTATTTTATCACAGCACCAGTTTCCTAAATAAACAGTTATGGACTTAATTCCCCTTTCCTTTTTTCGAATATAATATAAGAAATCAATGATCTAGATGAAAAGTTAAAGTTTCAATGCAAAATAATTTATTGTGGACTTATGACCCACAAAAATAGAATTACTGTTAATTTTTCAAGTAAGGAAATTTCATAATCATATTTGTGAGAGCCTGATCTAGATGACAACTAAGTAGCGTGAGAATCGAGATTTTTTTATTACGGCCATCCGGAGAGATTTGCCAATTACTATTATTGTCCTAATTGAGTTGATTTATTGACCAATTTGTGTACTTATTTTGATTATTGGAATTATAGTTTTCCGTCGGCTTTTTGGTCACTATAGTTTTTGCAATGAAACAATTACGTTACATTAACTTTCCCAACGTTTCGGCAGGGGTTGCTGCCTTCCTCAGGGGAACTTTATTAACACAAAAATATACAAATAATTTAAGTTAGATAAATAGGATACAATTACAATATAGTTTACTCACTCAAGAAAGATTTAAAAAAACAAAATTTAATATTAATTACATTAATTAATATGAATTAAAAATAAAATTATAAATGTAGTTAGCACTTCGAAGAGTGAAGTTACGTCAAAATTAAATAAAGCACAATTTACATTTAAGAACAAAGAAGAGAGCAATATACAGCAGAAATGTTTTGTGTGTCTTGTTTTCGGTTCATGTTGTTTTTGTTATTGAGAATATGTAATGTTTCTAACGTGTATCGTTTCGAAACATGTTTCTCTGTCTGTAGAACTTCCACGCCTTCAAAGTTTGGAGAATGACCGCTTTCAATGCAGTGACTGGCCAGGGCTGTCTTCTCAGAATTTTTTAATTTTATGTCGGACTTATGATTCGAGATGCGTTGTCTAAGAAGTTGTTTAGTGGTCCCAATGTAACACAGGTTGCACAGTTCATTTGATTTACCATTGCAGTTAATTTTGTAGATTACGTCTGTTTGTTTGTCCTTATCCGGTTTCGTCTTGAGTTTAGTAAAACATTGGTCAAGTGTTTTGTTTGATTTAAAAGCAAGGCGAACCTCTGTCAATTTTTTGGAAATCGATTTTTTGAAGTTGTTAGATAAAGTTGGGACGTAAACCATGGTTTTGTGGTGCGTTCTAATGGGTTCATCAATGTTTTGTCGTGGAATATGCATTTTGTGTTTTAAAAGGAGGCTTCGAATTATGGTAGAAGGATAACCATTATCACTTAAAATTTTGATGACTTTTTTCTCGTTGGCGACGTGGAATCGTACATCACTTATTTTGAAAATTTTATTCACGAGGTTGGACGCAGTATTAATGATGATATGCCTTGCTTGGTTTGATCGGAAATTAACTAGTCTTCCAGATGCTGTTGGTTTTTGATACCAGTCGAAAAGCAAACAATTTTCTTCACGGTATATTTTTACATCTAAGAACGATATTGTTTTGTTGAACTCATTCCACCCAAAAATTCAATTCACAATTGAAAATGAGTTCAACAAAACAATATCGTTCTTAGATGTAAAAATATACCGTGAAGAAAATTGTTTGCTTTTCGACTGGTATCAAAAACCAACAGCATCTGGAAGACTAGTTAATTTCCGATCAAACCAAGCAAGGCATATCATCATTAATACTGCGTCCAACCTCGTGAATAAAATTTTCAAAATAAGTGATGTACGATTCCACGTCGCCAACGAGAAAAAAGTCATCAAAATTTTAAGTGATAATGGTTATCCTTCTACCATAATTCGAAGCCTCCTTTTAAAACACAAAATGCATATTCCACGACAAAACATTGATGAACCCATTAGAACGCACCACAAAACCATGGTTTACGTCCCAACTTTATCTAACAACTTCAAAAAATCGATTTCCAAAAAATTGACAGAGGTTCGCCTTGCTTTTAAATCAAACAAAACACTTGACCAATGTTTTACTAAACTCAAGACGAAACCGGATAAGGACAAACAAACAGACGTAATCTACAAAATTAACTGCAATGGTAAATCAAATGAACTGTGCAACCTGTGTTACATTGGGACCACTAAACAACTTCTTAGACAACGCATCTCGAATCATAAGTCCGACATAAAATTAAAAAATTCTGAGAAGACAGCCCTGGCCAGTCACTGCATTGAAAGCGGTCATTCTCCAAACTTTGAAGGCGTGGAAGTTCTACAGACAGAGAAACATGTTTCGAAACGATACACGTTAGAAACATTACATATTCTCAATAACAAAAACAACATGAACCGAAAACAAGACACACAAAACATTTCTGCTGTATATTGCTCTCTTCTTTGTTCTTAAATGTAAATTGTGCTTTATTTAATTTTGACGTAACTTCACTCTTCGAAGTGCTAACTACATTTATAATTTTATTTTTAATTCATATTAATTAATGTAATTAATATTAAATTTTGTTTTTTTAAATCTTTCTTGAGTGAGTAAACTATATTGTAATTGTATCCTATTTATGTAACTTAAATTATTTGTATATTTTTGTGTTAATAAAGTTCCCCTGAGGAAGGCAGCAACCCCTGCCGAAACGTTGGGAAAGTTAATGTAACGTAATTGTTTCATTGCAAAAACTATAGTGACCAAAAAGCCGACGGAAAACTATAATTCCAATAATCAAAATATTATTGTCCTATTTTATATTGCACATTTTTAATAAGAGAGACATTTTCTTAACTTCATTGAAGACTCTTTTACAGATAAAAATGAGATTAAAGTTAACATACAAAACATATACGATGATAACTTACAACTTTCCATAAGGAAAGTGATCTTATATTTCTTTTAAAGATCGCAAACTTAGTTTTATTTCAGATTAAGGTCTTTGCGCCTTAATTAAAAATGTCATAACGCCCAAAAAATTTGTATTACTTTTTTTTTTGTTGTACGATTTAGCCGATATTACTGAACCTTTGGGCGTTAGAAATTTGTGCAGTTTTATGAAATTCAAATTGTTCAATAAAATAACTCCAAGATATTTTAAATGTCATATTGACGAAAAGCTTTTTTAGAAGAAATGCCACAAAAATTAAAATCAATGTCATATTGCCCAAAACAATTTTAAAATACCATATCGCCAAAGAGATATGTTTCAACATTTTGGCATTCTGACAACATTAATTTTAAATTTTATCACCCAAACGCAAACATTAAACGAAAAAAATGTCAGATCGCCCAAAAATCCGGAACATCAAAAACTTCAAAGTGAAATAAAACGAAATAGTTTGCTCGCTCACAGTGTTAGCTCCCAGCATTATGACGTATAAACAATGAAATATGTATGGCGTGGGGGGTTGTGTGTATGCAAAGTTTTTATAATCCCGATTCTTTAAATAGAAAGAAATTGTGCATAAACCCAACTTTGCACCTACCCCAAGTCCAAGGATGGGGGTTGCAGGGCATTAGAATGCCCCCCATACATACCTCACTGTTCATAAGCGCCTCAAAGTCCAACAAGGAATCTTTTTGGCGTTATGATATTTCTAAATTTGGGCGTTACGACATTGAAAGTTGTTTTAGATTATATGACATTTTATTTGGACCTTGTTTCGTTTTTTAAAGATATTTTTCTGCGACATTTATCTTTTTGGGATTTATGTTAATTTATGATTTTAGTTATATGTATGTCGTTGAGTGAAAAGACAAGGACATAAGAAACGATAGAAATCATAATCGACGTATTGCCCAAAATAAATGTCACGGACCCAAACCCTATGCCGAAAAACCCAAATTTAAAATTCTTTTGGGCAAAATGACAAATTCAAATTGTAATTTGTCTTTTTGCCAAAAAGAAGAAAACGGTTTGCGGAATTTTGTGGTTTTCAACTTAAAATTTATTTGGGCAATACGATATTCACTTCGAGTTTTTTGGTGATTTTTTTTTACACTTTTTGGAATTTTTGAGCAATTTTGGGTGTTATGGTTTTCTAATAAAAGACCTAACGCCTTTTTAACTTCCCATAGGAAGTTATTGTAATGGGTCTGATTTGACAAATTGAAAATTTTGACATTTCTCGACGTTTCAAGGTCCCTAGAATCGAAATAAAAGATTTTTAGAAAGATGTCTGTGCGTGCGTGTGTACGTACGTCCGTACGTTCGCGACGTTTTTTTCGTCGTCCATAGCTCAAGAACCAGAAGAGATATCGACTTCAAATAAATTTTGTTATACAGATAATAAGGCAGAAAGATGCAGAAAGGGCTCTCAAGAAAATTGCGTGGTGGGTTTTTTTACCATAGCAGTTTAAAAAAAAAGGTGAAAATTTTGGTTAACCCTAAATATCTCATGAACCAATGACGCTAGAGACTTGAATTAAATTTTATATTATATATTGTAACGTGATACAAAACAATTATATTTTTGGAAAAAAATTCAATTAACGGTTTTTTTTATAAATCAAAAAACTGAAAAAAAAAATTTGTCACTTCGAAAATTTTACGACTAAAATATGATTTCATTTCCAAAAAATTTTGTGCAATGAAGAATAATGTTTTTGACATCTGATAAAATTTTGAGAAAAATCGAATTGACAGTTTTTTTACAAAAAATAATAACTTAAAAAAAAAAATAAAAAAAAAGTTGGTAAAAATTGAGTTTTGACTCAAATATCTTTTCAAGACTTTGAGATATTGGCTTTAAACTACTTTTATCTTTCAAAAAATGTTGTTTTCAACATTCAGTAAAATTTTCAAAAAAATAGAATTGACAGTTTTTTTACAAAAAATTAAAAACCGAAAAAAAAAATTTAACAAAAGTTGGTAAAAATTGATTTTCGACTTAAATATCTTTTCAAAAATTTGAGATTATGGCTTCTAATTAATTTTAACTTATAGGAAATATTGTTTTCAACATTAGGAAAAATTTTGAGAAAAATCGAACTGACAGTTTTTTTTACAAAAAATAATAACCTAAAAAAAAATAAAAAAAAAGTTGGTAAAAATTGAGTTTTGACTCAAATATCTTTTCAAGACTTTGAGATATTGGCTTTAAACTACTTTCATCTTTCAAAAAATGTTGTTTTCAACATTCAGTAAAATTTTGAAAAAAATAGAATTGACAGTTTTTTTACAAAAAAATAAAAACCGAAAAAAAAATTTAACAAAAGTTGGTAAAAATTGATTTTCGACTTAAATATCTTTTCAAAAATTTGAGATTATGGCTTCTTACTAATTTTAACTTATAAGAAATATTGTTTTCAACATTAGGAAACATTTTGAGAAAAATCGAACTGACAGTTTTTTTACAAAAAATAAAAACCTAAGCAAAAAAATTAATAAAAGTTGGTAAAAATTGATTTTCGGCTCAAATAGCTTTTCAAAAATTAAAAATATTGGCTTCAAACTTATTTTATTTCACAGAAAATATTGTTTTTTATATTCAGTAATTTTTTATAAAAATCCAACAGTCCGTTTTTTCATAAAAAAAATAAAATAAATAAAATAAAATTTGGCAAGAATTGATACATTTAGACAAACTTTTAAGCAAGACAAATCGATAGACGGGATGGGAAGTTATCAGTGTGGGTCGCATCCCAGCCTCTTTTATTTCATGTAATGAACGTGTACTCAAATAGTACCGATCCTTGCTGCCAAATATCCTATTTTATTACAGTTGAGCTTCTTTTAATATGAGGAATCCTTATTCGACCTTATTAAATACTTTGAACAAAGTGAATAGGATGTTAAAGGCGAAAAACTATTTTTTGTAAATTTATATAACCCAATATTCAAATATGAACCATTTTCAGCCCAATGTGAAAAAAATTCATTATAATACTTGTGAAAACCTTTATTGCTAAAATGTTGGAAAATTAAATTATGGAATTATTTCCCATTTCCTACTTTAAATATGAAACATTTACTTACATTATTTTAATGAACATTTTTGAAAAAGCAAAACAAATTATGATGAATCAAAACTCCCCATAGTTTTAGTGGCCCTATATTCATTTAAAAGTCATCATATGGGGTCTTATTTTATGTAATGAACATGTGCTTGAGTAGTACCAACATTTGTTGTACAATGCCTAGCATCATTGTGGTGAAAACAAATGTGGATTTATTTCACATTTTGTTTTTCTCTTTTAATATGTGAAATGCCTGGTCCCCTTTATTTTTTTTTTATAATAAGCGCACACTTATTATGTAGACACAGTGTGAGCACTAGGAAGAGGAGAGAGAGGTTGAAAGGAGGTGTCGGTGCACATTAGTTTTTATTATGTAGACACAGTGTGAGCACTAGGAAGAGGAGAGAGAGGTTGAAAGGAGGTGTCGGTGCACATTAGTTTTGAATTCCTGAATATTGCAATGGCTGGGAAAGACAGAGTGTGGCAAGGCATTCCACATTCGCATAGTACGGCTAAAGAACGAATCTCTGTACTTGACAGTACGACCGAAGTTGAGCTCGAGGGTATATTGATGAGCATTCCTAGAAGCGCGAGAAGGGGAAGAATGCAACTGGCTAATTCTCTAGAACATAAACCATTAAAATAAGTAAAAGAGGGTGAGACAAGAGACATTTTGAGGATGTTCAAGCGATGTAAATGATCTTATGATGGCAATATCACCAATCACTCTAAATGCTCTACGTTCAATACTGTCCAAGAGGCTTAAGTAAATTGTAGGAGCACAAGCCCAGATATGGGAGTTATACTCAAGCTTTGAACGTATATAGGTCTTGTAGATAACAGCCAGTTCAGAGGAGGAGAAAAACTTCCTGCACCGCCTTAGAAAACCCAAACATCTTGCGGCATTTTTGCCGACATCGCGTATGTGATCGTTCCACAAAAGGTGGTTGGTGATATACATACCGAGAATATCGAGATGTTCAGTCTCCTCGATGCAAGTGCCATCTATGGATAATGGCAAGGGGGGTTTATCTCTCTTTAATGATACAAGACAGCATTGGGTTTTCGAAGCATTAAATTCCACGCGGTTTCTTATTCCCCATTGTACAATGCTGTTTAGGTCGGAATTTAATGAGCTTATCATATTTTCTCGTTGCAGTACCACATCCGAAGAAGAGGAATGTGAATCTGAAAACGAATATGAGAAGCTAAGAGTACTATCGTCAGCGAAACAATGTACTGGATTAGAAGTTACAGACAAGAGATCAATAATAAAAATGAGAAAGAGTGTTGGAGATAGAACAGAGCCCTGGGGCACACCAGCATTTATTTTGTGGTTTTCAGACTTGAATCCATGCAATACAACTTGTATTGAACGATTCGGAAGGTAATTACTAATCCAATGAAGAAGAGATTCATGAAAACAGAAAGCACGCATTTTCGATAAGAGAGCCTGATGCCAAACCCTATCAAATGCTTTTGGAATATCAAGTGCAATAACCTTACTTTCTCCAAGACGATGTAAGGATTTATTCCACTGTTCGGTGAGATGAACCATGAGATCACCAGTGGACCTATTGCTACGAAAGCCGTATTGCCGGTCATTAAGAAGTTTTCGATCTTCGAGATATTTCTTGAGCTGATAATTAATCAGCGTTTCCATGACCTTGGAAAGAAGGGACGTAAGTGCAATCGGTCGTTAATTAGACGGTGAGGAAGATTCGCCTTTTTTGCAAATAGGCTGGACAAATGCGGTTTTCCATCCGCTCGAAACGAGACCTGAGGAGTAGGACAGATGAAAAAGCTTACGCAGTGGTTTTACCAGCGTTGAAGAACACCTCTTATCATAACACTCACTGGCAGCGAACTGCCTAGCAAAGAGATTAGCTTTCTCTAAAGAGCTAACAAATATAGTGTCATTGACAACGAGCGTAGGAACCGAGGAAGAGGAAGAATTCCTCATAGTTTTTACACATGACCAAAAATTTGTACTGCCTTTGGGACATTGCAGTATTTCTTGCCGTAATTTTTGGTCGTGTAAAAATTTGGTCCGTCGAGTATGGGCGTTGTAGGCCTTCCTGGCTTGCTTGAACTTATTCCGGTTTTTCTCAGTTGCATTGGCTTTAAAACAACGGAAACTTACCTTCTTGACCCTAACCTTACAGCTCGCATCGAACCATGCGTTTTCCTTAGGTCTGATGCTTTTAACCCTATTCGGGATAAAAGTTCTCTTTCCCAGGAGAATCAAACTTGTGATCATATCAGCGCTGGCGTCATTATATTTTTTATATTTATTAAAGATTTAAAAATGTAAAAAGTAGGTAGTAGGCCAAAATCCGAATATGAAGCTTTGGTCAGAATGAATTAAATCTTATCATCCTACCAGGTTTTTCAATAACAGGTTTCATTATAATATTTTAAAAGAAATTAATGTATCTTTGTTTCACTCTAAAGAAAAAAGTTTGCTATTAAAAGTGGAGATCGAAATTAGTTGAATGATAACAGCTTTTCATGAAATTTCCCTTTACTAATTCGCACATTTATTCTTCTATGTCCTTGTAAACTTCACAATTTCCATCGTTAAGATAAGGAATATGTAAGCAAAAACAACCCCAAATAGTGAAAACTTCAAAATGGAAAGGCTTTTCAACAATAATTCTTTGAAAATATTCTTACCAGTTTCACTATTGCTATAGAAGAGGCAAATGCGAACTGTGATTGTAAAACTGTCATATTTTTTTTAGACGTTTTTGCTTAATAATTTCAAGCTTGCTTCGTTTTCTTTTTATTAAACCCGAATTTATACTTGTAAACTGTCCAAACTGACAGCTGTCCAAAAAATATGCTAATCGATATGAAACCCTTTATTGGAAAACTTTGTAAGGACCAGAGCTATCCTAAATAATTTTATGTTTTCATGTGGTGGACCTGCACCGAATACAACCGTGAGCTTATTTCTAATTACCTGTATTAAATATGAGAAATGTTTTCTTCAGTTTAAAGTTAAAAATCTGTGGACTTATAATGACTCTCCAAAATTAATTAAAATTAAATTGTGAAGCTTTTTCTCGGTGTTAGAAAATTATTATACTCCACTAGTATCCCAAACAGCATTTTAAACAAGTCTTGTTAAAATAAAAACACAAAAGCAGAATATGCTAGTTTTTTAGAATACTTGCTTTGAGCATAAGACAAGGCTTACGACTTGCCTAAAACCTGAAGTCCATTGCCTTTATATTAAATGTATTAACTTCACATAGGAAGTTATTGTAATGGGTCGGATTTGTCAAATCGAAAATTTTGACATTTCTCAACGTTTCAAGGTCCCTAGAGTCGAAATAAAAGCTTTTTAGAAAGATGTATGTGCGTGCGTGTGTACGTTATGTACGTTCGTACGTTCGTACGTCCGTCCGTTCGTATACGTCCGTACGTTCGCGACGTTTTTTTGGTCGTCCATAGCTCAAGAACTAGAAGAGGTATCGACTTCAAATAAATTTTTTTATACAGATAATAAGGCAGAAAGATGCAGAAAGGGCTCTCAAGAAAATTGCGTGGATAGTTTGTTTTACCATATCAGTTTAAAAAAAGGTGAAAATTATGGTTAACCCTAAATATATCATGAACCAATGACGCTAGAGACTTGAATTAAATTTTATATTATATATTGTAACGTGGTACAAAACAAGTGTATTTTTGGAAAAAAATGTTGGTTGGCGCAGCCACAAAACTCATATGGCCTTCACTTGACCTAAAGCGCTCTAAAGACTTGTTATCTCAAAGCATACTTCGTACTAGCTCCCTAATAGGTATCGTTACGGGACACTGCCCTATAGGCAGACACGCAATACGACTTGGTCTAGCCTCAAATGAGCTGTATGTTAAAAATTGATTTTCGACTCAAATTTCTTTTCAAAACTTTAAGATATTGGCTTTAAACTGCTTTTATCTTTCAAAAAATATTGTTGTCAACATTCAGTACAAAAAATTAAAAACCTAAAAAAAAAATAACAAAAGTTGGTAAAAATTGATTTTCGACACAAATATCTTTTAAAAAATTTGAGATAATGGCTTCTAACTAATTTTAACTTATAAGAAATATTGTTTTCAACATTAGGCCCGGTACGTGCTTCGCTACGTATAAGGCATAGTAATAAAAAAAATGATTATAAAGTTCATTGATTCAAACAAAAAAATATTTTAAATTGCTAGCTATTTAACATTAGGAAAAATGTTGAGAAAAATCGAATTGACAGTTTTTTGACAAAAAATAAAAACCCAAAAAAAATTGTAAAAGTTGGTAAAAATTGATTTTCGACCCAAATATCTTTTCAAAACTTTGAGATATTTGGTTTAAACTACTTTTAGCTTTTAAAAAATATTGTTGTCAAAATTCAGTTAAATTTTTGAGGAAAATCGAATTGACAGTTTTTTCACAAAAAATAAAAACCTAAAAAAAAAACAATACTAAAACTTGGTAAAAATTTACTTTCGACTCAAAAAGCTTTTCAGAAATTAAAAATATTGGTATTTTATTTCACAGAAAATATTGTTTTCGATATTCAGTAATTTTTTTATAAAAATCCAACAATCCGTTTTTTCATACAAAAATAAAATCTACAAAAAATATTACGCAAATTTGGTAAAAATTGATACATATAGACAAACTTTTAAGCACGACACATCGATAGACTGGATGGGAAGTTATCAGTGTGGGTCGCATCCCAGCCTCTTTTTTCTTGGTTCGTCTCTCCTTCTAGATAACTTTCTGTGGGCATATATATATATGATTATTATATAAACCACAAAGCCTTAAAAAGTATGACTGAACTGAGTTGAAATTATTCCACTTTTAACATTTAGTTGAATTTATTTTAAAACACTCCAATTTTTCGATTGAATTTCTTTAACAGACGATGTGCACGCTGACTCTTTTCAACATGACAGATGAGAATATTATTATTGCAGCTCGACTACCACATGATGCAAAGCTGAAAGCCATCGACTTGCTCCGAAAAGAAAAGGTAAATTAATAACTTCCTTATACCAAAGTCCTCTTTAAAGAGTATCAAAATAGGCTACAGAGCTTTCTTTAACTTACGCCTTTTTTTTTTTTTTTTTCTTCAACAGGAGGAATGCACGAATATTTTGAAGACTATAAGTCATCACATAAACACCGAACACAGTGAACTACAATCCCACCGACTGTTAAGCATATTCAAGATGTCCGAAGTCGAAGTTATATGGCCGGAGAGTAGTAGTGCCAATTCTCCAACAACCATCCTAGGCAGTTGCACCCTCCTAACATCGCTGATGTTTTCCCTATTGCCATTCGTTAGCTGGACTCTTTTAAAGAAAAGCCACGAGGAGACATGACATTAAATTGATCAATCGCCAAGGACTAGAAATATATCTGCGGTCGAAAAGTTCAACTATGAAAGAATGAAAACAGGAAGTAAGTCCGCTATTTTAAACTATAACTGCGTAGAATAAGCATTTTAGAAATATGTGTAGAGTATAAGATGAGAGAGCCGTTGTAAGTATAATATGTAGAATGATGATATGATGATTGAAAGTGCGTGAGAATGCATCATAAAATGTATATGTATGTAGGTTAGAACATCAAGAAGTGTGAAAAGGTGTAAAATATAATTTAAGAGAAGTCGTAAGCAAGAGGTTGCATATCTCAGCAGATGAATAATAAATGACATGACAAAAATAATTGCATCCCTATGACAATGATGTAAGGAAGGGATTCAAATAGACATTAAATAGTTTTGCTGGAATGTCGTCTATTGTTTTGTTAATTTGTTAATTGAATGTCAGTTAAGATTTTTTGCTTTGTCGAGGCTTATGTAAGGAATATTGGTTCATAATCAAGAATTATTTTCTGTCCTACTTAAATTTCTAAAGAAATTCATTAAGAATAATTAAGTTGTAATATTTGTGACATGGAAAGGATCACAAATGGAAATGACAAAATGCATGATACCTTAAGTTGTAAAGATTAAAAGGAATATTTTCTTTACTGGTAGTTGAAATTTTTTTAACTTTGGATTTAATTTTTCTTCACTCGAAGTTGTTACTCTCCACAACATAACATTTTCAACTTTAGATTTTTTTCAACTCCCAATAAATAAAAGGGTTAAATATGTACTTGACTCTGATCTTCTATTAGAACTTGTGTTTGTTTCATTTAATTTAACTATCATCAGTCTTTCTCTATTATAAAATTATTAAAAATTTGGTTACAGATTTGAACTTTCAAAAAGATATTTTTTTATCTCAAATTGAAAATATGGATTTGGACATCACTTCAGTTCAGTTTTCTTCATTGAGACCTAAATTCACAAGTTCAGTTTTGATAAGAGGGTTTCAATGCTGTCAACTTTATTAGGCTTATAAATGGTTGTTAATAAAAAAGCTAAGTATTTTTTTTTAAATTAATTAATTTATTTATTGTACGATTGCTCTCGGCATACGATCAACGGATTTGGACGATGACACAGCCCATGCAACAATGAATATTTTGCCCACCAAATTCAAAAATTTGAGTTATCATCTACCTTGAAGATGTCTTTTTGTCTATACTATCCGTCAAACAATTCAAATACTCAAGGCCAATATCCTGTAAGTAATGTCTGAGCTATAGTCCGTAGCCATCAACGAACCTTGCAAAACTAGTGTGTCAGAATACCATACTGCTAATCCAGTCAAGGTAGCCACCTAAAAGACACTGTGTTCCATAAATTTAAAACGCATTCACATTCGTGTAGTACGGCTTAAGAATGAAGCTCTATATATGACTGTTTGATAGAAATTGGTATCGAGGGTCATCCTCGAAAGGTGTAGGTATAACGATTGAATGGCTTGAGAAAAAGAATACAACCAGCTTTCTTACGAGAACATTACTGAAATTAAATAATTTTACAAAACTGATAGTTAAGAGATATAAAGGTGATGCTCAGGCGACGTAAATTAATTAATGATGTCATTGTCTACAATCATTTTGAACGCTCTATTTTAAGTACTGTACATTGGATCACTAGGCTAGAAATGAGCGTTATACTGAAGCGTTAAATGCATATAAGTCTTATAGAAAATAGGAATGTATTATAAGAGTCCAATTTTCTTTAACTCTAGTGCTTAAATCAGGTTATTTTTTATTGGTTTAGTTGATTTAAAAACCATTGTGTATTGTAGATTATTTGCAAAGACCTGTAAATACAGAAATCATAACACGAAAAACACAAATTGCAACATATTGAGGTCCAGTTTACATCAACTTCACTTGGGATACCTCGAATTACTTATACAGAATTTTCAACGTGTGGTAAGCTACTTGGCACGTAACAACGTACATCATCTAACTCGAGCCAAAAGAGGTTGGCACCCATCACCTTATAGCGGCACTGTTGAAGGCGATAGCCTAACCAGCGCTGCCATTCTCATGAAAATTAGTTGTTCAAGGATCTCTCTTGGATTGGTAACGGTTAAAATTCGTTAGTGATGTTTGGTGATATTGAATCCCACGAATTCATAAATGAGCCTTTTTACTAAAGATGGTTTTTCTATAGTAATTGAGATTAATTGGTTTAGCTTCCAGTTCCGTCAGTGCAGGTCTAAATTACGAAACAAAACTTGTCAACTTACGTCGTCTATAAAAGACCGAGTTGTTGTGAGCAGTGCGAAATCCAATCCATGAGGAAATGGACGTTTATAGTGACGTTAAAAGTGGCCACTTTGACTAAAAACAAATTATTATTACGAAAACAATTAATTATACCCCAATTTGATGGATGTAACCATCATTTGTCAAATTTTATAGCCAAAAACTTCATTGTTCATATTGACAAGATTTTTAAGAGTCTTTCGTTTACTTCTATTTCAAAAGTCCAATACATTTTGAATAGAATCTAAATACAAAAAATCCATGATTTAATTTAAGTCAACATAAAAAAGTAAGTATACGCCCAGTGTACCATTTTGGTTAATTGTTGTTTAGGCAGAGAATACAACAAAAATTTGGAAAAAATAAAAGTTTTATATAGTTTGTGCGCTTTCAATATTTAATAAATAAAATAAATTAAATCTGGTTAGTGGCTTTTTCCAAAATTGTGAGCATTATAAACGCTTTAAAAACCTCAAACAATATGCTGCAAGTGCTCAGCTGCACAGATAGCCCTTTTTTGAAGCAGAATCATTAATATTAAAAACAAATTAACAAAACAAAAGACGAACTAGAAATTTTTAAATGAATTAAAGAATATTGTCCAAGAGAAGAATGAAGATTCTTGTTAACGGTGGAATTTCAAAAAGAGCAATAAATATTATGTATTAAATTAAATATAAAATAAAAAAAAATAGGAAAATGAGTGAAAGAATTAAAAACAAAAATTACAGTGCGAAGAATATTAATTAAAATAATTATAGTTTTTATGATAAAAAAAAGTAAATTACTATAAAACTAATTTTTAAAAAATCATATAGATTATCGTTTTGTACGGACTGCTGTCTTTAAAAAAAAATAATAAACAAAAAGTATATAAATAATATTAGAAATATTTATAAAACAAGATAGGTAGGTCTACAAATAAACCAAAAAATAAATTAAACAAAAATAAGGTAGAAAAGGTAAGTATAAATATAAATAATCTTAAATTTAAAACAAAAATTGTAAAAATTAGTTATATCTCCCGAAAATACTGTATAGAACAATATTATTGAATAATGTGTAAGTGTGTATATATGCAAAAATATATGTAGATACAGTTAAATACTGGTATGCAATTAAAATTAATTTTATTTTTTTTTAAGTGTTTAACAGGTTAAAATTTGTAAATAGCATCAGAGAAGGATTTTATTTTGCTCTCTTTTTATTTTATTTCAATTCAATTTGTAGAGTTTTTTTTGAATTGATTTCCTTAATTAAACGTTCAGTTTCATGTAATTTTTGTTTGTAATTGAGATGGAGGTTGAAAATAAAAATGAGAATTAAAATATATAAATTGAGGTATTTAAAAGTACTTCTTTTTATTGTAAATTATTTTATTTTTATTTTTGATATAATACAGCACTTTTTCAATTTCAATATGTTTTTCAATTTAAATTTTAAAACTTTTGATATAACACAAAAACTGATTTTTAGAAATTAGAAATAGATTTATAGATAATATGGAATCTAACCTGTTGTTAAGGGTGCGATTTGTTTCATTTTTCATAGCATAGAATAAATCGATTTTTGTTCTAATTTGTTTTTGTCCTTTCACTCTTTGATAGCGCAGGTTATAGAAAATGTGTGTGTTTTATTCAAATGCATCCTATTAAAAACATAAAGCTTGTAACATTTCAAGCGAGTTAATGGGATTTCTAAAACTGAAAACTCATTTTTTTAAAAACTTATAGGTACACTGGGTGATGCACGATAGACAGATGAATATTCTGAAAGTCCCATGGCAAACAAGCAATCTGTTTCAAAATTAAATAAACGAATTTACAAAACGGTGCGCAAACCTTATGTTCTTAACTTTTCGCAAATATTCATATCTTTTGATAGAGAAAACTTGAATAAATTTTACGCGCTTGTTAATTCTTTATTGCAAAGCTTTTTCAAAACTTGGATTTAATGAGCTTATCATACGATGCCATTGAAATTCTTCACATAAAGTAAAAGAGTGTATTAATTCTAAAATACGAAAAGTTACAGGAACTTTCATTAGAAAACCAGCTCAATAGATAAGTAGTTAAACAGTATTGGAGATAAAAGGGAGCCCTGGGGAACACCAACATTTGTTTTTGGAATTTCAAACTTGATTGCACAGAGAGAAAGGTTATTTCAAATCCAACGAAAAAGAGTTCTTTCTTTTAAAGGTGTGGCTACAGTCCTGTATCAACCAAAAAGAAAAAGAGTTCTTTCTTTTAAAGGTGTGGCTACAGTCCTGTATCAACCAACAAACTTCTCCATCCAGCTCAGTCATAGATGTTTCCATTTGCGCACTCCAAGCTGGTTGAGGTCACTTTAAACTTGTGCGCGCCACCTGATCTCCAGTCTTTCTCATAGTCATAGTGCATGCTTCTGGACCCTATAGCAGGACGAGGATAATGAGGGTCTTATAGAGCAACACTTTGGTTGCTCGAGAGAGGGCTTTACCACTCAATTGTTTGCTTAAACCAAAGAAACAGCGGTTAGCCCGAGTAATTCTTCGTTTTATCTCAGCGCTGGTGTTGTTTTGTGTGTTGCTGTTCATATCGGAGCCTGGGTGGACAAAGTAACATCTAGATACTGTTATATGCGGCCTTGAAATTGATGATGAGACGGTGGCTGTCGATTTGATGTTCTTGGGTTTCTTTCAGGATTCGTCTTAATGTGAATATTTCATCAACTGTGGACTCTCCCGGTCTAAATCCACACTGATAACGATCAGGTTGTTGACGATGGACTCTAAACGTTCATATATTAGGGCAGAGAAGATTTTGGGTGTAAAGGGGACTGATTCCTCTATAGCTGGTCTGGTTTTATGTTGGCATGCTTTCTTCCGACTATATTTTACAGATAAGTTGTTGCATGCTCGTATCCTTATCGTCTACGACTTTTTTGAAGAGCTCGACATTCAAGCTATCTGCTCTAGCGGCTTTAATAGACTTCAGATATGGTAATCTTTAATTCGTCTTAGTTGAGATGAAAGGATTGTTGGCTTTCGTTGTCTATATTGATCCTATCTGACAGCGGAAATTGGTTCGTCATCACCGTTATACGGTCTGCTGAAGTGGTCCTTCCGGTATTGATTGCGGTTCCAATATATTATTTTTACCTGCAGCTTCTTCGACTGAAAAAGAGATCCATCTATACTTAATACACACATTTCGCATAAAAGAGTCTGGTGTCAAAATCTATAAAATGTTTTGAAAATAACGAGTGATTTTTTTATCAGCTATCGAAAGTCGATAACACGGTTGATGTAATTTAACTTTTGAAAATTATTTCATGCAAATGTTGGCCGATGCTGCGCCTAAAATGGTCCATCGACTAAGTCCGATTTCGGCATAAACTTTCTAAGCTGTCATAACCAGTGTTGCCCAAACGAAATGTCAAAAAATTCACCCATTTAATAAAAAAGCAGCGGCCCAAGGTGTCTACCATGTGGTACTCGGGAATATCTGTTATTCAACGATTACGAGAAAACAATTGATCCTGAATGTTGCATATTTTGTTTTAAGTTCAGTTTACACTTTACCTATCCATATATTTTGGTGGAACTTCACGGTTTTCCAGACCAACTAATTTAAGTGTGAATTAAGTTAATACTAACTTAAAAGATATCACTTATGTACCAAAGGTCATCTTATTGCTTTCTTTATTTTTATGTCAACAAAATTAGTTTTTCATTGTGTTCTTAAATCTATTAAAAAACACGACACACTTTTTTCATTTAAAGTAAGAATTCAAAGTTAATATTTAAGAAAAGATACATTGGAAGTAAGGTAATTTGATCTTGTAAATAAATTTATTGTATAAAAAGATTAAAAACATGAAGAAATTTATTGAAAGATTTAACACCAATTCAAAACTAAAAATACAATATAAAATATACATTATTAATTTTTAAATTTATTTCTTTTTTTTACAATTTTTGTTTGTAAAAAGAAAAAAAGTTTACAAAAATTATTATCTAACAAAACAAAACTAAGAAACAAAAAAAAAACAAAATAATAACAAAATACCAATATACATATTAAATTTAATGAAAAAAAAATAACAACATAAACATATCATATTGAACACCTAAAATTTATTATTAAACTAAAAAACAAAACAAAACACTTTTTTATGTTAAGTTATACAAATAAAACCAACAAATTAAATTAACAAAAAATATATGTATCAGTTTGCTTTATTCTTTACCTAAAACAAAAATTATCAATTAAATACTTAAACAAAAAAATACGGTTAAATGTTCTAAGAACATTTTATAAATTTCAGACCATTTTTTTCTGTTTATAAATAAAATTACTTAAACAAAATAATGTAAAAAATAAACAGTAAACAAAAATAAAAATAAAAATTCTTTAAAAAAAAATGGTCACAATCAAGTAAAAAGTCTTCCTTAAAACGTTTAATTTTTAAACAATATAAAATATTATATTTAAAAATATTTAGAAAATAATCTGTAATTATGTAGTTATAAATATATCATTAAAAAATACATAATATATTGAATTGTTAAAAACAAATTTATGTTGAATGTTTTCAATATAGAAATAGAAAAAAAATAAAAGTAAAAATATTTATATATATACAACCAAGTGTGTTAAACCATAAAGCTGGATTAGTATGAATTAAAAAACAAAAAATATATACGTATAAATAGTTAACTATATAATTTATTACAAAAATGCTTGATTGTAGTTCTATTGCGGTACGGAAATAAAAATTAAAACAAAAATATATAAATCTAGGAAAACACACAGTGCTTGAACAAAATTTAGTCCAAACCAAAACAAAAAATAGCTTAAAAGTGTTAAATATAAAACAATTAAATTATTATAATATTCACTAAAACTATAGATTATTATTTTTATTTTTATTTAATATTTAAAAAAAAATAAACATATTTTGCTTTTAATTATTATTTCTGATAAACTATTAGGACACACACTTATAGACAAAACAAAATTATTAACAAAAACTAATACACAATACTATCAATATCAACCAAAATACGTATATAAATTTCTAAAAATGGCAATGCTTTAAAATTAATAAACAAAAATAAAATACTTATAAAAATTATAACACAAAATTTAAAACTATCTATGCCACGCTTCGAGACAAAGTGTATTTTACTTTAAGGTAAAACTATATTTAAAATAACTAAAAACAAAAACCACACGTATGCAAAATTATACACAAAAGTAGAAACAAAAATTATATATAAAAAAAACTATCTGAAGACAGCTAAAAAACAACTAACTTGAACATTTTTCTGTTTACTAACATATTTAAAAACAAAAACAAAACTGTTCTATACACTTTAACGTTGCCTGTTTTCTGAAAGCACTGCATTCTGTAAATACCTAGATGCAAATATTTTAAGTAAGAATTGTTAACAAATAAAAAATCACATTAAATTTAATTGAACAGAAATTAAAAATAAAATTATTGCAATTAAAAAACAAAAAATAAATGAGTGGTTAGTTTAAAAACAAAAAATACGGATTATGAAGCTTTATTATAAACAAATATTTTTTTATTATTATTATCTATGACTCTCAAATGTAGACATAAATAAAATAAGGTTTCGATGCAAAAATTTAAAATTTTATCAATATATTTAAATATTTTTGCATCAAAACTATTAATTTTAAATTTAATTTATTTTAAATTACTTTTGAAATTATCTCAAAAACGTTTGTTTTTAAATTATTTTCGAATGTCTTTCAAGACTGCGATGCTAGTTATGTACCATTGAAAAATAAAGTTATTAAGTAACAACAAATAGAATTAAATGTATAAATAAAATGAAAGAAAAATTACCTAAATATAAGAAAGCTTGAGTTTTTAACACAATAAACAAAAAATGTAAAAAAGAACAAACAAAACAACAACAACAACAAAAAAAATAACAACAGTATGTATGTAGCTATATATGAAAAATAAAATACAAAAATACAAAAATGAAAACAGAATTATATTGAAAATGAAATTGGAATAAAAAATGCTGATTGTCAATTTAAATAAAAAAAAGGTGTATTATTTGGAAAGAAGTATTTTTCATTATTTTCACAGAACAAATCACGACCAGGACCAGGACCAAAACCAGAACCAGGAGGATATGTTGATTGACAAATGCAATTTACAAACCACAACGTGAGTTTTGTGCATGACATCGACAACAACAATAAAAAAAACGAAAAAACAAAAAATGAAATGAAATGAAAAACTAAAATAAGGACTTAATACCCTCCTATACTACATTTCTATATACGAGGACGTCTCGTCGCGGTCGGTGGACGGTAGACGGTGACAGAGACGTGTGGGTGCTATGATATTTTTTGGTGGTTTAAATTGATTGGTCGTGTAGAAATGTATGATTTTTCGTTTTTTGAAAAAAATGTTTGGCTTTTGGATCAAACAAACAAAGAAATTGGAAATAATTTGACAAAACTATTCTTTTAGCTAAATGAAAAAGTTTCAGACAGGATGACAGAGGGCACTATAGTGATGGGCATTGGAACTTTTATTATATTTTTTTAATTAGACTTCAAACAAAGTGATTAGGGTTACTTTTAGAGTAGATGTTCGTAGTTGTGATGAATCTTCAAACTGTTCCCAAGGTCTTTGAAATCGGTGTTCAATGTTGATAAGGTTATGATACATCGGCCTCATATATCTATTGAACAATATATTTCGAAATTTGGAGGCCCTCCATATAAATAAATGTATGTATTTCTATTCGAAAATCATTAATAGTGATGGAGATGTAATTAAATATGGTTCTCCATTTAGGATTTCATTTTGATTAGCCTACTAATTAGTTAGCTTTTAAAGCTGTCATCTTTTGATATTTGACAATTAATATAAGCTACTTTCATACTTTGTAATACACAAATATAAATGCTTTTCGACTGATGGCATACGCCAATGCTCTTTTGTGAAAAATTATACCAAACTATGTAATAGGATCTTATGGAAATGTTCACACTTACTCTTACAAAACCACCCCTTTACTAAAAATCGAAAGATAAACGTACAAACAAAGCATTCAGATTTAAAAAATGCAAACAAAGTATGCTTGTCCTGATATTTCTCAAACAGTTGATCGCAATATAAGCCACTTAAATATTGTAATTTAAAACTTTTTGCTTCGAACCCACACAAAAGATAAGGTCCACAATTGATTTAATACCTGAAAGATGGAATTTGTGAAGTTACCAAAGACATACAGTCGGTACTGTTCGAATTGATCACGCAAAATTTAATTAAAAGAATATGATGCTGCAACCGCAATGCTTGCAATGGCATAACTTCTTTTTTCAATGAAGTAAACATCCAGTAATTTATCTTAAAATATACTCTTTTTTTTTAATATAAAAACTAACCTTCGTGTTGAGGAAACTTGTTTTACGTATTTTAAATGCCGTGATATGATAGTGAAACTCTTATGGTAATGAATTTCCGGAAATTGGTACGAATTTCTATTCTGATAAACGTGGCTTATATTGGATTATTTATCACCATAGAATGAATCACAGTTTTTTTTGTGTGATAATTCTTAAGTAATTGTATGGATGGATAAAATAAAAAGATTAGAAAGATCTTAAAATACAGTACGGGTGTACCGTTAACCCAAATATTTTATTAAAGAAAGTTTAAAAAACAACATGCTTACAAAATAACCAAAGCAAAATCGACTTAATCTAATTTTACAAAATTTGAACGATAATAAATTTTCTGATTAAACTATTATTCAATCAAAAGGAAATTAATTATAAAAGGTTTTGAATCAATGGTCGATTATAGAATTGAATAAAACAAGTTGTATGTGAAATATCACTTAGGTTTTATTTAAATTTTGAGAGGCCTATGAATGACATTATGTATTGAATATAATATTGTTTAAATGACAGCCGCGGCTTTCCTGGTTGGCACCCATTCGCTTAATCGCATAGATTAATCGCTTGATTGTGTCTTGAGGTTTGTGGCACATAGCGCCATCCTGTCGAAACCATATACCTCCCGTATCCACATCGCCAAATTTAGCTCAGTTGGTGATCATTGATTTATAGTGATCGCAGTAGACGGTGATGGCCTGGCGAGCATAATTTTCGAAGAAATATGTATCAACAGCATTTCCAGTACTTTGGAAAGAAGGGACGTGAGTGTTATTGGACTTTAGTTGAGGGAGGAGGAAGATTCGACTTTTATAGGGAAAGAGACTTGTAGAGTAGGAACGATGGTAAAAATTAACGAGTGGTTTTGCCAGCGTTGAAGAACACCTCTTCAGAACAATAGGGGGGCACTATCCGGTACAGCAAATTTGTGTATGTCAAGGTTTTTCAGTACGAAAGAAGATTCGTCCCATAAAATCGTTTACGTTCTTAAGAACAGGAGGACTCATGACACTCTCTGATAGCGTCGAATTAAAAGCAAACTGTGCTGCAAGAAAATTGGCTATATCAATCGAGCTTACATAGGGAGGAGTGTCATTGTGGACGAGCGTTGGAACCGAGGATTACGAAGTGTTTCGTATATTTTTTACAAATTGGGTTTGAATAATTTTAGCCTATTCGGGATAAACTTTTTTACTCCACAAAGAATTGTATTTTTAACCATATCCACGTGTCTATCGAGGAAGCATAGTGACCATGTTGAAACTTTCAAAATTTAATATTTAAAAGTAGCGAACCTATGTTGTAGTCGAATTTTTCAAAACTATATGAAGGTAGTTTCCTTTATTGACTACAAATGTCAAAATTTTACAATAAAACACGAAGTTCAATTATTCAAAAACCCGTGTTTTTATTTATAAAATTTTAAAAATCGAATGCATTTCGAACTGACATGCAGCTCATCATCAGCGAAACCTCGATTTACACTAAAACAAAACAACAAGAAATAAACAAATTCAATATGAAATTAATGTTAAAAGTTACAAATTCATGCTAATAAGAATAAGGGAGATAGAATGTTTCCATTGTCGTTGTTCATGACATTCTTAGCTTTGTAGTAACAGCTGGTTTAGATCGGATTAGAGAAAATAGATCAATAAATAATAGCTCACTGCCTAAACTGAAGTGGACTTTAGAAAACTCTCACAATTATATCCAGGCACTTGACCAATTACTTGCTCAACAAGAAACTATGGGTTTCAATCACTTAGATGCATCTGTGCTCGACCAAATAGTGTGGCAGGCAGCTCCAAAAAAACATCACGGCACATTCCAAAAAAGTTTCGTTCAAAAATGGTTTGATTTTGAATGTTTAAAAGCAAGGAAAAAAGCTTTTGGGCTGCTGAAAACATTTAAACGTCTTGGTACCGATTTTTTTCGACACCAATATCGTGAAGCGCAGAAGAAGTACAAAGAGCTATGCCGCAAGAAAAAAATGGAATATGTTAATGAACAAGCTGCAAGCTTGGGAGTTATACAAAATAGTAAGGATTTTTGGAGACAAGTACGCGTTATTAACGGAAATATAAGTTCAAACAGAGTTGAACCAAATTTGGATGAACTTCTCTATTACTTTAAAAATCTAATGAATCCGGAAATAAGTCAGTCAAGTTATAGCTATGCATTACCATACAACTACATCCCCAACATTGACCGTGATATTGAATTGTCCGAAGTCTTACAAGCGCTGAAAACAAGCAAAGACAATAAAGCTCCCGGATCCAACCAAATTTCTATGGAGTTCTATAAATACAGTAACCTGAATTTCCAAACTCTTTTTACAAAGGCACTTAACCATATCTTCAATACTGGAAAACTTCCGAACGAATATTTGAAATCGATTATTTTTCCAATATTTAAAAAAGGGGATAAAAATGAAGTTGGAAATTATAGAGCAATCTCTTTTCTGAACTCAGGCTTAAAAATTCTCACAAGCGTTATACAGCAGAGACTGAACTCATGGTTGAATGAGAACTCATTTTTGTCCGAATTCCAAGCTGGTTTCCGTAAGGGCTTTTCTACGGTGGATCACATTTATGTGCTGGCAAATGCTGTTGAGCTGTATATGGATAAACGTAAAAAGGTGTATGCGTGTTTTGTTGATCTTAAAGCAGCGTTTGATGTAATTGAAATTAGATCTCTTCTCTACAAGTTGGCAAACAAAGGACTTTCGTACAAGTTACTCAAATTTATCGAAGCCATGTATACGGAAAGAAGTGCAGCGATATGGAATGGAGAAATGCTTTCAGCCTACTTCGGAACCGAACTTGGATTAAAACAAGGTTGTGCGCTAAGCCCCACTCTATTTTCACTGTACATAGATGATCTGCCGAACATTTTACCTGGCGGTATTCATTTGAATGAATGGAACTTAAAAGTTTTAATATACGCAGATGATTTAGTGCTACTAGCAGAGTCTCCAGAAACGCTACAATTAATGATAAATCGTCTTCGTGACTACTGTATGCTATGGAACTTGTCAGTAAACCTAGGCAAATCTAAGGTCATGATCTTCAAAAAAGGAGGGGGAATGCGTGCAAGGAATGAGTGTTGGCATTATGGAGGAGAAAGTATGGAAGTGGTAAAAGAATATGTTTATCTGGGTTTCACCTTAACACCTTCACTTAATTTGGAGAAACATCTTGCAAAAAAACTTATGAAGTCCAAGGTAGCTATAAACATGACGTGGAAAAATTGCTTTAGTAACGATTCAGTACCAAACGCAGTCAAACACAGAATTTTCGAAGCAACCTCAAAGTCAATTTTATTCTACGGAGCACAGTACTGGGGACACAAAGAGAGTGATACTGTTGAAAGACTTTTATCATATTACCTTAAAAGAACGTTCAAACTACCGATGACAACTCCCTCATATATGCTTCACTTGGAGACTGGGCTATCACCGTTGTACATACAAACTTTGAAGCTGCATGCAGACTATATATGTAGAACAATTGGTATGGACGAAGGTCGAATGCCCAAAAGAATCACAAAAATTGCAATTTCAAAAGGAAAACTGTGGTTTAATGATTGGAAGGAGTTGGCGATTCAGTATGGGAAGACTTTTGAACTAAATTTTGCAAACGTAGAAGAATGTAGAGGGATTTTCTATGATATTATTGCTGCTATTGATGAAGATATGATGCAAAGATGTATAGAAAAGGCGAGACAATCAGTGCATCGAGAAATTTATTTAGCACTTAACTATTTGCTAGGAGAAAACTCCTATTTTAGTAACCGGTACAATACAGAGGTCATATCCACTATTTTTCAAGCAAGGGGAGAGCTGCTGCGTCTGAACTTTGTTCCACATCGAGAAGACCTGCCACTGATTTGTAATCTCGGTAATGCGGGAGTGAGAGAAAATACAATCCATTTTCTAGGCGAATGTGCGATTTTGAGGGAAATAAGAAGGGTATATTGGAGAGTAAATTATCTCAACAGGTACGAGGTGCTGGAAATTTTAAACGGGAAGGACTGGATGAAATTATTCGAGTTCTGTAAGGAGCTGCTTAATTATCGCAAAAGAATCATCAACGAACTTTTCTAATTACTTAAGTACATATCAACTTTAATTTTGTGAATTTTTAGTAATCAAATAGTTCTAAATACTCAAACTACGAAATCAGCTGTAAAGACTGCAACAAAAAATATATTGGCCAAACGAAGAGGAGTATACAAACGCGATTTAAGGAACACATCAGCTGTATCAAACATAAACAAATAAACCGATCATCTGTAGCAGCTCATGTCTTCGCGTCGTGTGATAACAACGAACCACCGCACCACATCGGCCCCTTTGAAGAGAGTGTTGGATTATTAAAGAGCGTGCATAATGAAAGAAAGCTTGATGCATTTGAGTCTCTCTTTATTCACAAAGCTTGTTAAAGTTTCAGTTTTAAATTGTAAGTTTATTCATAATATATGTATCTTTTGTTCACAATCATACAACTCTTTAGCAATGACTTAAAGCCGTCTGCCTGAGTGAACAATATTTTTTATTATAATTTTAATAAGAAAAC